>BSBK01001234.1:0-682500 GCA_027943335.1 Chamaecyparis obtusa
TGTAATATACATATATATATATGTATATGTAATATATATTATATAGTATATACATATATATATATGTTATATATATTATATACATATATATATATGTATATCTGTATATACATATATATAGTATATATATATATATGATATATATATAGATATTTATATATATAATGTATATATATATATATATATGTATATATATGTATATATATATTATGTTATATATATATATATATATATGTATATACATATATATATATGTATAAACATATATATATATATATGTATATACATATATATATATGTATATACATATATATATATATATGTATGTATATATATATGTATATATATATATATACATATACATATATATATATATATATATATATATAGAGAGAGAGAGAGAGAGAGACACACACACACACACACATGTGTAGAAGAGAGATAAAAAGGAAATGGATTAAGCTTACTAGAGGGATGGGAAGGGAATCATGACTTCTTCCCTAAGCTTGATCTATTTGTTCCTTTAATTTCCTCCTTACAAGAAATGTAATTTCAATCAAAAACTTAAATAAATCATTTTGACACATGGTGAGATAAGATTGAATAATTTTTTTTTTAATGTTGGATTAAACAATAATTAATAAATAACTAAACAAGCAATAAATCAAGTCCAATTAAATAGTTTCATCTTCTTTATATGCTAGTAATATAATGTTGACGATTTATAAAAGTTAGAAATTTAATTAAAGATTAATTAAGAAGAGGAATTGATGAATCAAAAGAAAACTTTAATTGATATTAGTCAACTAATATCTTGTTTGTCAATTAATATTTATTTTAGTCGATTAAATTGTATTGAATTAAAATTTTTTATTTTAAGATTTAAATGTGGTGATGTTCTTGTGAGCATTAGAAGAAATTAGTATTGCTTTCTTTTATGTAATTTAACAAATTTAGTTTAAACAATGAATTAATTTATCATGCCTAGTTAGAAGTAAATTTTGATTTAATCTTTTGGTCATGCCATATGAGTGTGGTCATCCCATTTTTATCTAGGAGCCTAAAAATAGTATGCCTCATGGATGGTTCACCCTTGAGGCATTGCAAGTAGTGGCGCCACAATTTATGTTAGGTTTATTTTGTTATCACAAGGTGTACAAGATGGGTTCCTCATTGCCCACCTCATTATGATTTCTTTCCCTCAAATATTACAATGTGTTAAATATTTATGATATTGCACATGCAATATCATTGAGTGTGCATGATACTCTACCATGCATAGTGTGATTACAACATGATGGAGTTCTTTAAGTGAAAAGAAAATATCTACAAATTCATGTGTTTTAAGCATGGGTATGGCAATACCCATACGAGGCTTAGGATGGCTTAATTCACATAAAGGCTTAGGTAGATTTTAGTGTGCAAGAATTGGATAATTCCTTGCATTAAATTTAATACATAGAATAAACTAATGAATAATTAACATAGCTTTTCAATAGGCACTTCACATAATAAGGAATAATAGTTCATTCAAGGCTTTAAAAGTTCTTGACATGGATGCAAGCACTAAACAAGTCCTTGGTTTAAACATGGTCAGTAGACAAATACTATACAAATATAACCACACATGGATTGGGTACTTACTACAAACCTACTTGGTTTACTTAACTTCTTATTTTCATCCTAGAGAACCAAGATGAAAAATGTTTTGTGTATTTTCTATCCTCCTCTTCTTTGATAGATTATATTCATTATATCCAATTATGTTAACCTTGTGTGATGTGTTTGTGCTTGATAACCATGGATTCCATTTGTGAGTCTAGAAGGGTGTGCCTTATGGTCCCATGATGGTCATTAGTCTTCCACTGATGTAATTTTTATCTAATGTTGTATACCTTGTGTAGTCGTGCACTTGGTAGTGTTGTCATATGATTCAGTAATGACATTTTTCAATTTCAACATCACGTGTGCAAGTGTGAGTTGTATGATGTGCATGTCACAAAATGAAATCACAAAAAGTGTTGGTCCATTTGTAGTCCATTAATGTTCTAAACTAAATGTTGGAGCATTCTAGACACAATTAAAAAAAATACATTCAATAAGCCTTAGATGACGATGCTATATAACAATGCACTTATTAATGCTTTATGATGATCTCAATCTCCTCCATTCTAGGATTTATTGCATTGTTCCTTTATGATTTCAAAAGGATAAGAAATGTCATTAAATTCAACAACATAACACAAAAATGTGTGTGAGGTCAATTCATATTAGCTAATAAGAAGAGGTTGACAAATTGTATAGTAAAATTTAAAACTTGACAGGTGGAAATGACTTGATCAATTTCACCAATATTTATAAACTAAGATGGCAAATGAGAGATTGAGGGATCTTAACTAGTTTGACTAATGAATGATGACAAAGACATGCCAAGATAAGACTACAAATAAAATTTTACGACTAAACTCTAACCCAACACTATATCACTTATAAACTTGTTACTATATAAAAAATAATCAAATTAAAGTTAACTCAAAATAAATAAAAAATATAAATATGTAATTTTCACCATTGCAATTACATTATTCCTCTTTATTACCAATATATATTTAAAAATTGTGTGCCTAGTAATGTGGCTCCTTACATTATAATAATTGGGACCTTACTATATCATCATGATATGTATGAAATAAATTATTATTATTATAATTAATGTATTAAAGACTCGTGTAAATCATCTTCCATGAAAGAGCTAAAGCATTTTAGGGCTCGTGACAAACCCTGAAAACTTGTGTCACAATCAAATGTGAAGTGGGAAATGCTTGTCTATTTGTCTTCCCTTTTAACCAAAATGGGACCCTAGTGGGCTTTATATGATCCTCCGACTGGAATAGCCAGTCGCCAATACATTTGAAATCCTGTCCACACAAAATTATGTTTTTCCTGTATTTCTCTAGTAATCCGAAGTGTAAAAATGTCCATTCTGCCAATTCTTTGAATTGATACGTCCCTCTGCCACGGCACTCCTTTTGTTCTGCCTGTTCACATCACAAACAGCATTGAATTGCTTGCAGTTGAAGCACAGCAGGCAGAATGGGGTAGAGTAGTCCTATTAGAAGTGACTGCCTACCCACTAACCCCAACCACACCTCCAACCCCACGAATTGACATAATTTTGGTTAATATGTAGCCATTCTTGCTTACCTTACCTTACATGGAGAGAAGTATGCTCTGCTCTGTGGGTACTACACTTTGAGTATATTGGGCTCCTGGTTATATGCATTGGATGCTTTCTCTGCACTTCTGAAGAGAATGTTGGGCTTTTCTCTAGCATTTGATTTCAAAATCAATACCTACATTCACTACAAACCATCAGTACTCATCAGTAGGGTTACAGTCCCTTCAAAATGGATCCCTCCAATGGTGGATGCTCAGTTGAAGGAGAAGGTTTACTTATCATTTTGTAGCCTCTTTCTTATGGGCAAAGATGCCAATATCTATGTAGCTCTGTTGTATAGCAATTATCAGTTCTCGTTTATGGGATACAATCCCTTTAATAGTCGATGTTCAATTGAAGGAGACTTCTCATATATCTGACAGTTGATTGAAGGTTTACTTATCATTTTGTAGCCTCTTTCTTATAGAAATTATCAGTTCTCGCTAATGGGGTTACAATCCCTTCAATAGTGGTTGCCCAGTTAAAGGAGGCTCCCGATAAAAAGTGACGGTTTACTTATCATGTCGTAACCCTTTTTTAAGGGCAGAGATGCCAATATCACTGTAAATCTGTTGTATAGAAATTTTTTGAACACTACCAGAGTGTTGAGACTATTAGGTTGCAGGAGGCATGAATTCAATGTACCCACCAGAGTTGCAGCATCCGATAGAGCCGCTGGAGCCCGAATCTGGTTCAGTAACTTCTTTGGCTCACAATATCAGTCACGGCACTGGCACTGGACTGATTGTGAGCGAAGAAGAAGTAGACAGGGCAGATGTGGAACCCCAACAACAAATTGGCCATGAAACAGTGCTTTCAAGGGCTTTGGACAGGCTCTCAAGGGCTACATGGTTTTCTTTGATTAGGAGGATTTTCCACTATCAGAACGGGAGAGAAGGGTCTGATCTGAGATTAAATCCATTAAATACAGGGACATGGATCTTTTTTGAGTTGGTACTGATTTTGTCTCAGATTGTTTCGGCTGTGGTAATTCTGTTGCTTTCAAGGCACGAGAAGCCCATTTCACCTTTGCGCTTGTGGGTTATAGGACATGCTCTTGGTTGTTGTGTAAGCCTGCCCCTTCTCTATTGGCGTTACAAGCACCCATATGTAGATCACAACTCCACAGATCAAAATCCTCATCGTCTCAGAGCACTGTATGGAAGAAATCCCCCACCTCTACCCAACAGCTCCCATGGTGAACATGGCAATGGGTATTCCAGGTTCTGTTACATTGACTTTTTTCTAATAAAACCTACATTATATTCTTCTGTTTAGTAGTGTAGTCCTTATGTATTCTCTATTTTCCTATTTGATTTTATGAATTATCTCCATGGATTTCCCTGTTCTAAGATCGAGTCATGACATAAAATTGAAGACAACTATAAAAAGTATTGGGTGCATGATAATTCATCTTATATTCAATGTGCATATCATAAAGTTTTTTAAAAAAGAATGTTGCTTCCATCTTTTTTGTTTGCAGGGTTGCCTTCTTTATGGAACGGTGCAGAATGTCATTAGATTTTTTCTTTGCAGTTTGGTTTGTCATAGGTAATGTGTGGGTGTTTGGTACAAGGCGTCCATTTTCTGACGAGGCTCCTAGCCTGTACAAGTAAGTAGTAGAATCTTATAATAAATGGGCTAATTCTTGAACATAAATTGTTCGACAATTAAAAAAGATATTTTTTCTCAATACGAATAGGACAATTATGTACCAATATTCAATGTGGATGAAGTGTAATATTGCTGATGATTGAAGTAAATCATATTTGTGGCTAGGCCATCTTTAATCTCCATGGTTTATAATGTTTAGGGTTTCTCAATCTTTCTTTGCAGGTTATGCATTGCACTACTTGCTTTAAGTTGCATTGGGTATGCATTGCCATTCTTTCTATTTGCAGTGCTATGTTGCTGTATGCCATGTATAAGTACTCTACTTGGGTACAGTGTAAGCTCTCAGGGAAAGGAAAGCCGGGGAGCTTCACATCAGGATATTGCAGCTTTACCCATTTACAAATTCAAATCAATGTGCAATGTGAAGGGAATAAAAAATGGTAGAAGAGTAGAGTCACATGAAGATACTGATGATTCAAGTTGTGGAGGTGGGTCTATAATAGATAGTGCAGGAATTAGAAAGAGATCTCTCTCGCCAGAAGACGCAGTGAGTATAGTAGTAAATGTTTATCTTGTTTTTGCACTCCACTTCACCTTGAGATTCTGTTCTTCAATGATATAGATTTGTGTGTTTTGATTAAGCAGGAATGTTGCATCTGCCTTCTAAAGTACAAAGACAATGAGCTTCTGAAGGAGCTCTCATGCTCACACCTCTTCCATGTGGGGTGTGTTGACCAGTGGTTGAAGATTAATTCTTCCTGCCCTCTGTGCAAACGTGAGCTTGTTGGATCAAGAAACATATGTGACCATATTTCCAGATATGAATTAGAAGAAAGAAGCAGAAGAGTTATTCTTGACATTGAGGATTTTGCCGATAGGTAGTGGGCCATTTCTCTTAAATTCAATTATATATTTGGCAAACAAATGCATTTCAATCTATGTTGGACCTGCCCTCCCTCTCACTGAAACAAGGTCTTCACTGTCCATTACAGTGTGAGTGTGGGCACAGCTTTACCATTTCGCTGTACTAAATGTGGGAGGCGGGTCCAACATTTTCTGATGTAAAGTTGTATATTTTCTACTTGTATGATTCAGAGGTTTCACGTCGTCCAGAATAATTTATAAGCTGTTCCAGGTAGGCTACCTAATTCGCTGCAATTCAATTCATGCTCACCCAATTTGAAAAAACGAATTTCATTGTTTATTTATATGATAGACTTTCTTCCAAATCTAATTCCTCCTCGTGAAAAAGAGGTGGTATTAGTCAAAGGTATGAACTCTGTCCCTGCATATCGTTAGATCTTTCTTTAAGCTCTCAGTTTTTTCTTCAACATTCCTTTTAAATTATTTTGAATGAATTTGAAGTAATAAACACAAGTAAATAACCAGCCTTATATTAAAAAGCAGAGACAATAATTGGTATATAAGCAAACTTTCTAAAATGACGAGGATTATGCAGCTCGAAGACTTAAAAAAGAAAAAAAAAACTGTGTTCTCTGGTTCAAAATTGTTTTGAATAAAAAACTAGAACTACAAAGTTATGATAGACAATTATTGAAACATTTGACTTGATCTCCATATCTACAAAAATGAACACTACCCATAGAAATGACCCTTATGCGTAAACATAAATTCTGTCCTTCACCTTGTCGTTTGGAATCAGTCAGAAAATTGATGTGATGGTGATAAACACTTTTCAGAGTTTGATAGACAAGGATCTTTCCTTTTATCAAAACTCTTTCGTTTTGATACAAGGATGAAAAATCATGGATGATGGCCCTAATTCATCATGAAGTGTAAATATTGATGTAAGTTAATGATGTTTCAAATTTTTTAGGTTTAAATAATAATGTTGTTGTTTAGATGGATAAAAGTGAATTAGGGTAAATCTTTCTATACAACATTCTTATTGTAATTTGAAATATTTCATGTTCAAGTTGACAAATAACAATTAATGGGAAAATATTTGCTTGAGTTCAAAATTATATTCAAATTTAATTTTTTTTTTGTTCATTCTTGTTCTAATGAATTTGACTAGGGTAATTGAATGTATAATGAGAATTGGAACTGGTCCTTAGGAATATGTGGGAATAAAATCACATTAGGCCGATGCAATTTGTCATTTTTTGTGCAAAAATATTTGCTTGCATTCTATTATTATATTAGGAACAATATTGTCAAGATGAGGCCAAAATGAGGGTACAATACTTCTCACACTTATATTTACCTCCACTTGAGGGCTTGCATGTCAACTATTATGAAGATGCATGTTATAAACAAACAATCAACATGAAACCAATTCTATAGACACTCAAAATAGTATAGATAACATGATTTGAAACATTCAATTAACAATGAGCACTCCATCATGTAAATTTAAGTGCCCAAAATTGTTGGGCAATAAATGATAGACCAATGATGATTTTGTAGTGTACAGTCCTAAATTGCAAATACCTATAATTCAATGCTCAATTTAGCCCCATTTTAGCATGTATGGGTTCTCACATTGATTTCCAACATCTCAACGCAATTTCATAGTCTACTAGCACTCATTGGATCTTTATTAATTTAAATTAATATTATGAGTCCTCTCTTAATTGATTCTAACCAAAATCTTATTTTGGGCAATTTATTATAAGTGTACCCTTTAAATTTATTTCATCTCCTCACTTTAAGATGTCTTACCTTACTTTAAAGTTCGAGCCATATTTTCCACATCTAGCAATCTCTTATCTCTATGTGGCACATCTTTTAAAAACTAGAACCTATTATCTTGCTCCTATTAAATTTCATCATCTTTTGGTGGGAAGAGGACACTCGAGCCGCCCTCTTCCCAAAAAGTCTACCTCTTCCTGACATTTTTGCCTGAAATTTTGGGAGTGAGATTTGGTGGTTTTACACTCCCAAAGGTATGGCCCATATGAAAATACCATTTTTTTAAGTTGTCCTAAAGGTGATTTTACTTTGAGATATCTATATAAAGGCATCCCTTTCGATTCATTCAACAACAATCAACACACAAGGACATCATATCAATTCAAACATTCAAGGCATATTTTTTCTTTATCAAGCATTGTGAAAAACTACAATATTCATGGTTCAAGGCATATCTTTCATGATTTCCTTTTAGGTTTTTTATGGAGTTCAAGCTATTGCATTAACACTTGTGATTACATCCAAATAAGCATTGTGTCCAAGGGGTTTAGCTTGGTTGAAGCAATGAGTTTGCATTGTGGAGACCCTAGTTCAAATTCCAAGAGGGACATCTTTGTGAAATTCTAAGTTGTGACTCTTGGTCAATCATGTTGTTGCTCGAATGAGCACAAGGTTTATAAACGATCTATAATATAAAATAAGCATTGCGCCATCGAGGTATAAGGTAATTTATGATTCAAATCTAGCTTTTATTTCATATTAGCATATTTTCCTGTCAAACATATTTCATTTAATTTCAAGGTTTGATTCCTCAACTAGGCTTTGATTGTGGCAAACTCCTCTCTGCACAATAATTTGCTTGGTTTTTTGTGTCTAGGCTAGATCAGATCTGGGAAGTTCAGGATCTCACAAACTGTCTACAATTTGAATTGCCAAAACCACTAGGATTAGGATGCCCTAAGGCACCCTCTTCCCAAGAATAGGGCTCCCAAGGTGCCCTCTTCCCTTAAAAACAACATCAAATTGAAATCACATGTCAATGTTGTTCTTTGGTTTTTGTTTTTGATACCTATTAAGAGTTGTCTATTTTCTATTAGATTATATATTTTGTAACATGTCATTTTTTCCTATTTTATCTTCCATCATGCATTATTCAATCATATTTCATTAATCAACCTTTCATATTAGTGAAGGATTAGAGACACCCGTTAAACACTTGATCTCATTCAAGCCTAGTGGGTCATCCTCCTTCATAATGTATTATAGGAGATGTAATTGTCCCCCCTTGATCTCCATTTCTTATTTCACATTTTGGTGAACCCAACTCATAACATTTCCAATTTTGATTTTGTGTCTTTGTATGAATCACATTGTTAAATTTTGGGCATTTAATTTTGATTTTATCAAATTTAGATGTATTTATTGATAAAAAAGACATAAAAATTGCACTTATCTCATAGATCTATTTCATTATTGCATTTCCTTTTCATTCTTGCATGTGTCAAAACAATAAAAATGTACAAAAATATTTCATTCCACACATTATTGTATGTATTTGCATTTGTATTCTATGAATTGAGTAGTTATCTTCATTTGCTAGTTCAATTTTAAGTTTTTTTTCAAGAAATTTATGTGTCCTTTCATGCATATGATGATAACTTATTTCTTCATTTCATCCATAGTAATAATATACCCTCTCCCAAAATGGATCTTACCTGTGAGAACATTTTGGCACAAGACTTGAGCTTATTAACACTTCTTCAAAGAATCTCCCTCCTAAGGATGAGACCTTGAAGAATGATGTTGATCCTTCTCCTAAAATGTATTTCCCTTATGAAAATATTTTGGTGCAACAAAAGGATATTATAAAAACCTTTTTTAAAGATACCTTACCTTCTATTCATTCCTATGACTTCCCCTTTGGGAATGAAGCTTTAGTAAGTTATGATTATCACTCTCCTAAAGTGTTCTTTATTCATAGAGATGTTCCTACCCTTGATGATACCCCTATTTGGGATGAGCCATTGGACAATGAACTCTCCCCCCCCCCATGAAAAACCTTAATGAAAGAGGATGATATTATGGTAAAGGAGGTTAGCATGATTGACTTCTTTTCTAATATTCCCTCTACAGATGAAGCATTAATGAGTGATGTTGATCTTTCTCCTACGATGGCCCCTCCTTATGAGGATATTTTGGAACAAGAGGAGGATAATATCATTAGAAATTCCCTTGATTCTTCCCTTCTAGAGATAAAACCTTGAACAACCAAGAGCCTACTCAAGTCAATGTAGTTAATATTTTGGGTAGTGAAAATACTAAGGTTGTTGTCCATCTTAATCAAGATACGCCTCAACCTTAAAATAAACCAATCATTATGGTGAAAAGAGCACAACATCCCAATTATCATATGGTTTATCACACATATAATACAAGAAATAATAGACAACCTACCAATTCAGTTGTTCCCCTTCTCTTCCTGCTTCTCAACCAGTGCTTCCTCTTGCACCTCGTCTCCCTGGAAATCTTGGAAAGGAATATGATTTAGTAGAACAAGATATCTATTTGGGAGCTTCTTCAAACTTCATCTACCTACCATGAAGTATTACAACAAGCCTTAAGAGACATGATTGTTTGATCTTCTGTGCAAACTAATATAACTTCTTTACTGGATTGCATGAATGTGACCAATAATAAAGCTCAAATTATGTTTTCTTAAGATGAGTTTCCTTCTAAATAAATTTATGATCAATTTGATTCTCTTAATTTTGTTGTCCTTATCAATGGTACTCTTATTCAAAAAACTTTAATTGATAATGGATCTAGTCTTAATGTTTGTAGCATTGATTTGTTGCATAAAATTAAGGTGGATATTTCATTGATTCAACCTAATTCTATTCCTATTCATGGCTTCGACAATGTTGCTAAAAAAACCTTAGGTATTATAACTTTACCTATTAAACTAGGTCATGTTATTTTACCCACACCCATTCATGTTTGTTTCATACTATCACTTATTATCTTCTCTTAGGACAACCATGACTACATGCCATGCAAGATGTTCCTTCAATGTTTCATTGCAAAGTCAAGTTCATCTATAACGATATCATGTATACCCTTGTCACTGATGATAAATTACAAAATTGCTTACAAATTGAATATGATTTTCCATCCATTCCTACACCATTTCAACAACCCATATCTTCTTGTCCTAAAGATGCCCTTTTAGAAGATGATTTGGGGTCATTAGAATTTATGCCATCTTTTGTGGGAGAATATAAATTTCCTGAGTTTAACATAGGGCCCTTCAAAGGGCCTAGTGTGTCATTTGATCAACCTAATTCTCCTAACATTTCGAATCATATCTTCAAAATGGTCTAGGATGCATGCAACATAGTGATGAGACTCATGAGAAACTGACATCACACTTTACTCTTTAAATCCTCAGGTTTTGACCTCCTCTTTTTTCTACAACCCTTTCTTTATCATCTAATACTTTGTCTATGCGTATATTTAATCAAGAAATTATTTTACCCAATCTTTTTCATGTTAAGTTGATTAGCCGACCCAAATAAAAGAAGCATAGCCAAAACCTTGTGAATCTTCCTTAATTCATGTATCATCGATATTGTACAATATGAAAAGGGAAGCAATACAAAGAGGAAGATGACTTCTCCTTTTCAAGATTGCACATTCGGAAGAAAGATGTCCCAATAGGCTATGAAGGTCCAAAGTGCTAAATGGGTCAATGATCCTTTGCTAGATATGTAATATTGAAATGAGAAATGATAATGAGACAAGAAATGAAAATCTAGAATTAAAAATAGGAAATATAATACTTTAGATATGAATTTTAGACAGGTGAAATCTCAGAAATACCTGTAATCACTGCTTTGAGATCTTGCGACTAAAACCTATTTTCCAGTCAAATTTGGAGCTTGTTCGAGAGGGTGTACAATGTATGAGCTGATCTCTACCTAGGTTTTGAATAAATATTTTTTTTTATATCCTGGTTTTTTTCTTGAAACTTGCATAGATGCTTCGACTATTCCCAATCTTCCCATAAAATTTTCAAAAGCTCCGTGACCTATTCTTACACTTAGATAAATGTGGAAGAAGGGATTTAGAAATCTAACTTAAAATGAAATGAAATAAAGGAAAGTTTTTTGTCATGTATCAGAGGCTAGATCTAATAAATGAAGTATATTGACATAACTTGACAATAAAAATGTTTCTTTGAATATGATCAAATATGTTGATGAAATAGCTTTGATTTAACACAAACAACCAAAATAAAACCATGAAAGACAAAATTTTATGAAAGGGATGTTTCAATTCGACATAATTTTTATTGAGGATAAGAAAAGACTTAACAAGGTGGTTTTATCTCCTTCCTCAATAGAAAAGTCATTTGCTTGGCCTCAAATGGGGAAAGAAGCTATATCTATGGAGAGAAACACCTTGACTGCTTGAGAAGAACACTAGATTGATTGATGAATCTTGAACTAGATTTTGATTCCTTTCACTTGATAGCTTGATTATAAAAGATTGAGAGTGGTTATCATATGAAAAATGAGGAGAGATAGGGGGTTTATATACCTCTCACAACATCTCAAGGGGTTAAAATTCAACCAGATTGACTGTAAGTCCTAGCCCTCCACCAAGTTATTGAGACGAGGATTCAATTCAAATTTGGACCCAATCTTTAAGATATAGAATGATCGAGCCACGCTATAGCTAGGTATAGAATGGTTGAGCCTTTATGTACCCTCCAATCATGACCCAAATTAAGACATTGGGTCCTGGGCAATGAGAGGATGCATGAAAATATGGTATAGCTAGTTCTAAGGTCGGGAAAGAATATGAATGCTATAAATGGTGATATAAGGCCTAAGTGATGAAATAAATAATAGAATTGGAGGAAAAATAGAGGAGCACACTTAGAAATAAGGTCTAATCTCAATTCTGAACAAGATTGAAGAGAGATGAACCATATTTGAATTTAGGTGTCTATTAAGTACCATATGAGGTTCTACTATAGAAAATACACTAAGGTGGGTGCCAAATAGTCCTTAAATTGTACACTAATCAAGATCTTATAATTTTGGATAGTACATTCAGTGCCCACTTTAGTTGGAGTGTGAGGCAACCTGATGCTCACAATAAAGGAAGATGGGAGAGAATAGAAAGAGAGAGGAAATATGAGATATATAGATGATGATCATAGGAAAACTAAAAAGAGATAAGACATCACTAATTTTAAGATGAAAGCCCCCAAACGAAGGATCTCAACTCATGCATCCATGCAAAAGGGCATTAAAAAAAATAGAAAGAAAACAAGAAAAATACAAAGAAACCAACAAAAAGGGGTTAGTACCAAAATAAAACTCTAAATCAACTAGTATAAGATACCACTCTTGAAAAAAAACCTCAACCACTAGTATCATATTCAGAAAGCTATTGCAAGAGCACAATTGACCAGATGGAAAGGGAAAGAGCATCACCAAAGATGAGACAAAACTCCATAAACTAACCCACTAGCATAGCTATGAGAACATGGAAAGAAAGAGAGAGAGACCATGATTCCAACAAGCTAGCAAGTTGTGTTATACTAGGTGATTCATGGGAGAAGAAGAGAAGGATAAGAAAAGGATAGAAAGTTGTTTTATACTAGTTCTACTCATCCTAAAGAAAAAAGGGAAGGAGAATTGATGGCCTACCGAGTTGCATTATGCTAGTCAATTATACCTTGGAAAATTTTCACATAAGGGCAGATTGAAAAGCTTTGCACTCAAGGGTTGATTGAAAAATTTGGCGCTTGGGGGAAGCTTATGAAATCATTCCTATGGAAAGATTTGTCTCCATAGGGATCCAAAAAGGGGTGATTCAATCTTAAGGAAAGAATTATCTCCTTAGGGATAAACAACACGATCAGTCCTAAGGAAAGCATTGTCCCCTTGGGATCTGAATGGTTGCATAATGTACAAGGGGGAAGTATGTATGAATCACTCCTTATGATGAAGACATAGGACTATGGTGGAATCATAAGGAAAAGAGAACAAGGATACCTAATTTCGAAAACAAAAAGATATCCTTAAATAATAATGTATGGTTATTCCCTTAACAATGAGTGAATACTCTTGTTAGCCAATGAAATAGATAATTGTGAAAGGATATCAGAAAGTGGGATGAGAACCTTGAAATGAAGAGATCTTGGCTACAATAAGTCTACCTTAAAGAGGAGATCTTGGAAAAAAAGCCCATCTTCAAGACAAAGAGGGGTAGAAAACAATAATGCACCCTTTTAGCCCCCTATTGCTAGACGAAAAAGGGATTTTTAATGAAGGATGGCATACTCTAAGCCCCAAATTAAGGTAATTTGTTTAGAATAAACATAGTTTTTCAAATAAAGAAGAGGTTGTGATTTAGGATTCACACCTTTTTCATAAGAGAGAATCCCAAATTAAAACAAAAATAATTCTTTATAAGAAAAGAATGTTACATGATAAAGAAATGCCACTACACTAAGGAAAGAATATCCTTAGAAAGAAAAAGGAAGAGGAAAATTGACACATGAAACCTTTATCCCAAAGTGTGAAGGAAAGGACAAATATAATGAATTGTGCACCCTAAGTGACGGATATTTTTTAATAGACATGCACTTTTAAGAATAAATAAGTTGTAAACTAGGATGAAAATCTCATGAAAAAGAGAAAATCCCAATGCTTAACAAACACATTTATGCAAGAAAGTGTTAGAAATATATTATGAGAAAGTGATATACTGAGAGGGGGGGAAGGGCGGGGAAGGGGGGGGGGGGGTTGAATCAGATATTTACTATTATCACCATTTTGACATAAATTCACTTGCATAACATAAACATCAATTTCAATACTGAAATAGATCTAACAATCTAATATTCATCCATGAAAATAAAACATAACAAAAAGATTTTGGTTACCCAGGAACCATTGAAAGGTAAAACCGGGGTGGGGATGACACCCACAAATCTTCACTACTGCAGTATTAAAGTTTTCCTGTTAGGGATACAAAGTTTGATCATAAACTAATGATCTACCCTGTGAGGGGTCTGCCCTGCTAAGAGCTTTAAAGTCTTATACAATCTACCTTGTAAAATGATTTAAACTTGCAACAAAGTAAGCACTCGGTTAAGAGATTTACTTGGGCCTGTTAGGACCACTGTGTAAAGAGATTTTCCCTGATTCACCTATTAGAATAACTCAATACCCGATCCTTTGGTTTGCACTATGATGTTGATAACAAATCTTCTCCTTCCAATATAGATTTGATCTCCTCTATCAAATATATCTTTGTTCTGCCCTTCATTGCTTTGCTCAGTCACTGATCACTGTCTCTGATGATCAAAAGACTTCTCTGTTCTGCATATATGAGATCCTTCTTCTTACATACCTCATACATCATTTTAGGGTTCAAAATTCATCTTATATAGACAACAAATTAACTCCACAAATCAAGATCAACGATCTAGATTATCTATTTATGTCGCTTAAGCATTCCCTAAATTTGATTGGTTACATGGATTACATAGGGATCAATAATTACAAATCTAAAACATAATCACCTTCGTGATTTCCTCAACAAACATAAAACTTTTTATATATGTCAGCCAAAACGGTTTACCTAAGTGTTTGTGCCATTACAAACACATATGTTAAATATGGCTTGCTCAGCATATGAAGTCTCTGACACTCGGCATTAACTCTTCTTCATTTACTGGTGCTCAACACTGACATATCTACACAACTCAGCATAAATGGCTCGGATATTACTGAAGTACTTAGTGACCTCTGACTTTATCAGTAGTAACTACTACTCAGTAAATGTATAATATACAAGTCTAGACCTAATTCGGCCTATACATAATGACTCGGTCATAGTGATGACCGACCAACATTGCCTAGAAAATGACTTAGAATAAGAAACTAATAGATAACAAAACTTAGGGATCAACAATCTCCCGCTTTGACATTAGTGGAAAAAACACTTTGTCATGACATTTACATTACATTATAGGAGTACTTAGTAATAAGAAAACTCCTATATGAATACCCCCCCCTAAAAATTGTCTCGGTCTACATACACATACATAAGACTCTTTTACAACTAAATATATACATTGCAAAATAATATGTCATACCATGATATACATTCCTTCTTGGATTCCTATGTATGTAGCATTACAGTTCCTCTGTGTCATTTCCCTTTTTCTGCTTTGAACTCTGTCATTCCCCCTTTATAATATGTGTCATGTCATTTCCCCCTTATTTTTGTCACTTGAAGTTCCTAGGGTGTAGGGGTTTTGAAATACTTATCTAAAAATGGTTTATGGAGCTGCATTATCATACCTAATGCATTGTCCCATCTGGACCTTACAAACTCCAAAACCTGTGTCTTTATTTTTAGCTGAGCAGCTAGATCCACTAGGATCTCAGCAATAGAGAGATGAGGGTCTCTCTGCACTAACTCCTTTTCCATGGCTAACTCCTTTTTCATAACCTCAAGATGAGGTGTTATCATCATTGGAATTGAAATTAGCCTTGACCTTATTTTTCCATCATTAGCCATCAACTCGGCTAATCTACCTTGTGCATGTAACAATCTGGTGAAGTGGATGGAGCTGGAACTTGCATCCATGCTCAGTGAATGACCTATAAAATTTAACTCTAATTGCAGTTTGTCAATCAAATCTTAATTATCCTTAGTGAATTCTTCAACATTGCATAATTTCTTGTACAAAGAATGAGCATTCTACACAACTTCTTCTAGGTTTGTCACTAAGGTAGAAATTTCTACCTGTTTGACTACAATGTCAATTGAAACCTTTTCTAGTACCTTGGTCTCAAACTTTCTCTCAGTACAACTGCATAAGCTTATCATTTGACTCGTTGTCATCACTATTCACCTTCTTAACAATTTTTACTAGTTTCTCTAAGATAGGTTCAGACTCATTCACATCATCCATTTCAAAAGCATCAATAAAAATACCTTTGATCTCATGCAATACCTTCTTTTGTTGATGCTCTCTTCTCTACTCTTCTTGTTTTCTCTTCTTCTTTAAAATATCTTGCAATATCTGCATTTGCTCATAGGTTAAGTTATCAATGTCCCACTTAGGAATCATTATAACTTCATCGAGTGTCACCTATTTTGCAAGAGATTTCTCCTTCTTCTATGATTTCTTCCTCGGTGTGTCTCCACCCAACATTTGTATAAGAGCTTTTATAGCCTCTTGTTCCTTAGGCTCTGGTTTATCTTTTTCTATGTCTTCTTCAACCTTCTCATTTTCCTCCACATGAGGACTTATCACAACTAATAAAGACTTGTCTTCTTTCTCTTTAAGATTCTCCTTGGCTTGTTCTTTCTTTCCTTCCTTGGTAGGTGTAATCTCAGTTGTGATTGCTGACTTGTTCTATTTGTTAGCACTGGTACTTTGTGAGGCTTGAAGTTCAACTGTGACCATATGAGGGCTTACTGGTGTAGTTTCTATAGTTGATGTACTCTCAATCCATGGATATTCTTGTACTTGGATTAGTACTGGATTGGTTCTCGGTAGAAACTTATATGAGGCTACCTCGGAAAGTATCTATTTTTGAATTTCCTCCTTAGTTAATATATTAGTCTTTACTGGGGTATCCTCAATGATATCCACAATTGTGATCACATCCTATGATTCACTCACTTCTGTCTTCTTTCCTGCTTCTTCCTCAACAGTATGTGGTTCATTAACACCTTCCTTATTATCCAATTCTACTCTACTAGATGCACCTTCACTCGGTTGTGAACTCTTGTCAACTATAAGTCCAAAGATAATTTTCCACAACCTTGTGCTCTGTTGCACAATATCTTCAACCTTATGCTATAGAATGGGGTATGCTCAGAGCTTCGGAACAAATCTACTTCTATACTGCTCCATGTATTGTTGTATGTAATTAGGGGATAGATCAGGTATGACATGAGCTAGAGTGGTCTCTCTTATTGTTTTTCAGTCATCATGGCATACTCCCATTTTTTATCTATTCTATTGTATAACTCTTCAGGGAGCAGATTCCCCATCTATAATGGTGTCATCTTAAATGTACACAACATCTCAAGCGTAGCCTCCTCCACTTTCTCTTTATCTTCATTGCTCAATTTATCAAACTTTATTTATTTAAAGCCTGCTAATCTAGCAGTGCTCTTGATATTGTGACATATCTCATCCATAGTCAATTTTTTCCTTTGTGATGGCCCATTCTTATTTATATTCTCATCAGTATCAATTTCCTCATCATCATCATCCTTCTCCAAGATTAGCTTCCTTCTTGGTTTCTTCCTTAAATTGATCAGCACACCCTTAGCCTGAACTGGTTTCCTCTTTCCTGATACTGTGGTCTTTTTCTATGGCTCGAAAACTGTAATAGTAGAATTTTCTCTTGTTCTTGGTCTTAGAACTACAAGAGGAGTGGGCTTAGGTTTTTGTAATTGTTTCTTGCTAGACTTAGCAATTGATGCCTTCTTTCCTTTCTTAGTGATTTCTATCTCCTCCTCTTCACTCCTTTCAGATTCAATGGACTTATCCTCTCCTCACCCTTGTGTTAGATCAAGAGGTACATTTTCCTCTTCTCCTTCTCCTAGCATCTTCTCTATGTTTTTGACTAACTTATTCCTTTTTCTCTCCATGGTTGCAGATTTCAATCGCATGGTTATCTTGGACTTAGCCTCTTAATAAGTCCCAAAAGATTTAGCCTTTTTATCAACTTCCTCAACTAATATGGCAGTTATTGTTGTTTTTGTATCATCTATATCAACTTCATAAGGTAATGGCCTAAGCCATGATACCCTCAATGCAACTCCATGTGCATATGTGAAGTCAGTATCAACCAGGAAACATATGTCATTATAGTATTAATGTTGGTTGGTCACTTATCTCTTCCTCTGATGATCAAAACACTTCTTTGTTCTGCATATATGAGATCCTTCTTCTTGCATACCTCATACATTGTTTTAGGGTTCAAATCTCATCTTATATGGACAACAAATTAAATCCATAGATCAAGATCAACAATCTAGATTATCTACTTATGCCACTTAAGCATTCCCTAAATTTGATCGGTTACATGGATTATATAGGGATCACTGATTATAAATCTAAAACATAATCACGTATGTGATTTCCTCAACAAACATAAAACTTTATATAGATGCTGGCCAAAATGGTTTACCTAAGTGTTTGTGCCATTACAAACACATATGTCAAATCTGGCTTGCTCGGCATATGAAGTCTCTGACACTCTGCATTAACTATTCTTCTTTTATTGGTGCTCGATGCTGACATATCTACACAACTTAATATAAACTTCTCAGTTATTACTGAAGTACTCGGTGACCTCTGACTTTCTTGGAAGTAACTAATGCTCGATAAATGTACAATATACAAGTCTACACTTAACTCGGCCTATACATGATGACTCGGTCGCAATAATGACTGACCAACATTGCCTAGAAAATGACTAAGTGTAAGACACTAATAGACAAAAAAACTTAGGGATCAATAGAAAGGACATCATACTATAATAGAAACAAGTCAACAAAGGGGGGATGAAAGATTTGCAAAAGAAACAATATTCAGTTCCTAAATGGACAGTCATTTTGTGATAGGAAAGACCTTTAAAACAAAAAATCCCATGCCAAAAATGATGTACCACCATAAAACAATATAAATCCATAAAAAAGGCAATGAAGAGAGAGATGTAAGGATACCTATAGACACCCAAAACTGGGCAGGTGTCTTAGAATCATTCAAATTTGCAAAATCTTAGCCAAATGCTCTAATTTTTATCAAAATGGATCAATTCAATTTTAAATGGACATTTATTAATCAAAATTGGACAAAATCATTTAAATCAAATGAAAAATCAAATCATGATATTAAATAATTAAATACAAGCTTAAAGGGATAAATCACACTATATAATTGATTTTAATCAATTAATTGTATAGTTTTAAATCAAAAATCAAATTGAACCTATTCCCTTACATGACTAATTTAATTAATTGATGAAATTTAATTAATCCTAATATCTTTCAACATAATTTGAGCAACCAATAAGAATTGAGAACACAATGCACATGGATCACTAAAAATAGTTGAATCTCAATCACACATTTCAACTTTGAATCTCAACCACTCAAATTTGTCTACTTGTCCAAACCTTTGAGACAATCATTTAAATTGTCCCCCCATTTAAAAATATTTCAATTTTTTTGACTCAACCAAGGCTAAACCATGATTAAATAACTCTACCCCCTACCCTTGGGATTTTACTATAAATAGAAGTCATTTTGAGAGCATAAAGAACATCTTAGAAATTCAAGTGCATAGCATCATCATTATAGGAAATTTGAGAGAAAATTGAGAGCAATTGAAATAATTATCATGAGCATTTGAGTTTAGCTTTGTATCATTTTGGAGAATTGAGAGCTAGATTAGGCATATTATCATAATTTCTCATTCTAGGATTGTCACTAGTAGAGAATAAGGCTGAGAGCTCTACTTACCAAGCTTAGATAGAGAACCATGGGATGTTATGGATGTTAATTTCAATTCTTAGATTAAATTTCCATTGTATTTGCGTAGAATTGTAGTTAATTGTCCTAATTCCATGAAGGTGTAAACATTCACAAATAAATATTTGTGTGTGAATGTTTACACCTTCATGAAATTATGACAATTACTACAATTATATGCAAATACAATGGAAATTTAAACTAAAGAATTGAAATTAACATCCATGACATCTCATGGTTCTCTATCTAAGCTTGGTAAGTAGAGCTCTTAGCCTTATTCTCTACTAGTGACGATCCTAGAATGAGAAATTATGATAATATACCTAATCTAGCTCTCAATTCTCCAAAATGATACAAAGATAAACTCAAATGCTCATGATAATGCTCTCAATTGCTCTCAATTTGCTCTCAATTTGCCTATAATGATGATGCTATGCACTTGAATTTCTAAGATGTTCTTTATGCTCTCAAAATGACTTCTATTTATAGTAAAATCCCAAGGGTAGGGGGTAGAGTTATTTAATCATGGTTTAGCCTTGGTTGAGTCAAAAAATTTGAAATATTTTTAAATGGGGGGACAATTTAAATGATTGTCTAAAAGGTTTGGACAAGTAGACAAATTTGAGTGGTTGAGATTCAAAGTTGAAATGTGTGATTGAGATTCAACTATTTGGAGTGATCCATGTGCATTGTGTTCTCAATTCTTATTGGTTGCTCAAATTATGTTGAAAGATATTAGGATTAATTAAATTCCATCAATTAATTAAATTAGCCATGTAAGGGAATAGGTTCAATTTGATTTTTGATTTAAAACTATACAATTAATTGATTAAAATTAATTATATAGTGTGATTTATCCCTTTAAGCTTGTATTTAATTATTTAATGTCATGATTTGATTTTTCCTTTGATTTAAATGATTTTGTCCAATTTTAATTAATAAATGTCCATTTAAAATTGATTTGATCCATTTTGATGAAAATTAGAGCATTTGGCTAAGATTTTGCAAATTTGAATGATTCTAAGACACCTGCCCAGTTTTGGGTGTCTCCAAATGCCCCTCTTTGAATTGATGCACATAGCGCATTGATTCAAAGAAAATTACATGTCCTGATCACTGATTCGATACTTGATTGATTGATACAAAATTGATTTGAAACCTGATTTGAAACTACTTTGATTGATAAAAACCTAATTTGAAAAATGATGCAACATGCCCCACTGATAATAGTTCAAAATTTTTAATGCCCCAGATTCAATATTGATGCAAATTTGATACTATAATGATGCCCCCTTAGAAATGAAACATATTGATTGTCGTATATGAAAATATGATGAAATTGATTAAAAATAGATCCAATATGTTTTCATTTTTGAAAAACATTGATGATATTCAAGGTCACAACAAATGCCCCAGTTTGATTGATATGTTGATATAGGTCACAAGGTCAACAATTACCTCAAAATTAGGTCAAATAGCATAAATAGGTTGAAAAACCCAAATTTACTATTCATTTGCACTTTTTACTATTGAGATTTTTGCTCTAATCCTGAGATAGTTGATCACGATGGTTGTGCCTATTCGAAAGCATCAGCTCAAGAGATGTCATTGGTATCAGAGACCTTTGGATTACAGACCTCTGGTGAGTGACTCTGACCCCCCCTAGTGCATTTGTTACAACTTTTTCCCGCATTTATTACATAAATTTCTTGAGTTTTAGTTGTAAACTCTCAAAATGCCACTTAGGGTAGTTTAAATGACGCCTAGGATCATAAAGTGATGCATCTGTGCATTAAAATGCCGCTTAATACTATTTCAAACTCACATGTGATTAATTTTAAACCGCTTGTAACTAGGGTAATTTAGTCAGACTATGTGTAAAACACTGCCTAAAAAATCCCTATGATTTAAATGATGCCTAGACATGATGAAATGCCGCCTAGGGTCATAAACTACCTCTTAATAGCTGAAGTACCGCGTCCACTTGATAAAGTGCCGTGTGTGAATAGTTATTCACTGCCTGAGGTAAAATGCCGCCTCCACATAGGCAAATGACACCTATAGGAATTTTGATAATTTTGATACTCAAACTTTGATTTTCTGATAAAATTTGATATTTTTGGATAATTGATTGATTGTCCAAGATAGATAGGTTTGTTGTAGTTAAACAAAACAAGTGATTAGGATATCAGGATAATAGTACCAATGAATGTGTGATTTGTCAATTTGATCGGATAGTAGAACACTGATAGATTGATAACTGATAATTCACTCTCAAGACATAGAGACACGAACAAATGGTGATAGTTTGATTGATTGAATTAAAATAATCTACTGATATAGAATACTGATATGATTCCCTTGATTTTCAAAACATGCACATTTCTGTAAGTTATACATATAGACCGTAGCTTCCTGGATTTTAGACCTAGGTCAAGAGTTGACCCAGCCAGAGTTTCATGTTATTGAGATGTGTGGTTTGAGTTTCCTTTTAGACATCCCGCAGTTCCAACTGAACCATGGTCTTCTGACAACTGTGGCAGAGCATTGGCACTCTGACCACAATACCTTCCATTTACTGTTTGGGGAGATGACTATCACTCTCGAGGATGTTTACAGATTGCTTCGTATCCCGACTCAAGGTGAGAGAGTGTACTATGATTCTGTATATGACAACACTATTTGTAGATGGGTATTTGGGGATAATACCATTGGTGATGATACCATTACATGGGCATAGTTTGCTTCATTTCCCACATTACCAGTGGTGTTAAGTGCATTGATAGGTGGTTTACTACTTCCTGACAAGCGAGGTCAAGGTTTCTTTGTTGGATGGGGCCGCATTTTAGAGGATATGGTTGCACAACCTTGATGTTTTGATTGGGGTTCTTGCATGCTAGCCCAATTATACCATGATTTTCATGAGGTCGTATATAGATCTAGTGCATCATTATCAGCAGGTGTAGTGATATTACAGTTGTGGGTATGGGAGCATCTTCCTATTACTAGACCATTGTCAGATTGTATCCGCCGTCATGGCTATCCTTATGCATTTTTATATAGAGACATGGTTGTCCAACATCATCTGGGAAAACTAGAGTTTTGGCATCGCATGATCAACGATATGGATTAGGTCGTATGGAGACCATATCTGGGATGCGAGGGTTGGCGGGAGGATGATGATGAGCTCCCTTATATGTTTTCTCTGCAATGGATGATAGGTTGATCATCCCTTATGATTGAGAGATTTTTCTATGGTCGAGTGTCTAGACAATATGACAGATATCAGGATATGCCACAGGGTATGGCTTTGTATGCGCGAGTCCAGGCTGAGAGATTGATGTGGGGCGCACAGATTGATTTCCAATTTTCTTGCGACCAGATCACCAAGATGATGTATGTCAAATGGGATATATTAGAGCACGTTGTAGATGTTGGGATGTCTGCAGAGTATAGAGAGTGGTGGTCTCAGAATAGATTTTTGAGATTTACCAATCTTGCAGAGCCGATCCCGGGTAGAGATGAGCTATCAAATGATGATGGCGGGGATGATGATGGAGATGATGGTGGTAGACCTAGACGACATCGAGCTCCTAGAGGACAGAGAGCTCCTCGGATCATTGCTAGAGGACAACTTGGGCCACGGGTACAAGGTGGACATTTCAGGGATAGGGTTGTTAGACAAGTTCAACCAGATCAGGGACCTAGGTTTATTCATCCTAGAGCTGCATTAGTATAGGGACAATAGAGATAGTAGAGAGTTAGGTGACAAGTGCATATTGATGCTACTAGAGAGGCTCCCGGGGGCTAGGATCCCTTGGTAGAGTTACATCAAGTTTCAGTGGCACAACATGGATAGATTTTGGCACAATAGGTGCCTCCACAGATACCTAGGTCTCAAGATATGGGTCAAACGTCACAGGCTTCTCCTAGCATAAACACTCTATCACAGGATGTGCAAACATTACAGATAGGTCTGACAATAGTGGTTGGCCGACTGGATCAGGTAGCTACTATGATGCATCAGTTTATGACCATGATGGCTCAGAGGCCGAGTATTGCTAGTACTAGTCAGGCTCCTCCTACTCAGGATAGATTAGGTGATAGGGGACTAGATGGATCAGGTCAGGTGATGGAGCGAGTGCCCCTACATGATCTTGATGATTGATTATGGATCTTTCCTTGATGATGATTTTGTATCATGTTATATTTATTGATCAGGACTTTGATGTATCATTTTGTCGATGATATTGCATCTTTGATATACAGATTTGATGGATCTTTGATGTTATGGACATTTATATGATTATGGACTTTCCTTGATTCTCGTGATGTGTTTATGTGAGATTATCTTTATATGCAGCTCTATATGATGTTTATGATGCATTTACTTTTGATTGTGCTATGGATGCAATGTATCTTATATATGATATAGATAAATGAATGCAAATGATAATGTAACTTTGATATGCTTTTTTGATTTTCAATGTATGGATGCAAATGTTTTATTTATGGAAATATGGATATGCGATGAATGCAACTATGTTTTTTTAAATTTTTTTTATGTATGCAACTCTTAAAATGCAATCCCTAACTAAATGTATGCAAATGATGAATGATTAATGAATCTTTTTTGTTTTTCTAATATAAGAATAATGAATAATGAGTAATGCTATGAATGAATGCAAAAGATAATCTCACATTATTGATTGGAACCAAGGATAAAATGTTTAATTGAACCCCCTTTAATGATTGATCAAGATGATAAATGAATGAACCCCCTTTCTCTTGGAAAAATACCACAAACCAATGCACTTAATCTAACATGAAAATGCAATGCAATGCAACTAATTGTCTCTAGCTTTTAGCAAAGAAATGCCATAGAGAAATATTTTCATCATTGAGCATTGTAGGACCGAAAAGCAAGTACAACCATCACTGACCACATCATGATGATATGAATAACGCCTTATATCGCATTTGGTAACCTTTTGGAAACCTAGTATAACCCTCACTAGTTGAATAACCAACTATGGGAGTATGAATACTGATTTCAATGGATTCAATGTTGAAATTGGATTTTGGTATTAAGATATGGAAGATCTAGATAGCCAAGGTATCTGTTTGTGTAAACAAACAAAGGTCAACCCTCCACCCTATATGAAAGTCCTCGATGGTTCTTTGATGACCATGTCATTAGACGAATTCACATAAGTTGTTGGATCTCCCTCAAGACACTCACTCAGAGACAAGAAAAATATCATGTCTCCATCATTGCCAATCTAGTCGAAATATCATCGATTAGCTAAAAAGACACAATAAAAAGAAATTCAATAAAGATCATCAAAATCTTCAATTTTTTTGCAATGTATCAAAATTTTCCAAAAAGAATTTCCAAACATTCTGATTATTTAAGTGATGTCAATTTTTAATCCTAAATAATAAAGTCAATGAAGGCTCAAGGATCAAGTTGTAGGATCAAAATACTTGGTTGTGAACAATGATATCCATCAAAGGTTCAATAAAATCTCTCTCTCTCTCTCTCTCTCTCTCTCTCTCTGAAGCTCTGATAAGTCTCTCTCTGATATGTGACCAAAAGTAGCACTATTGAATTTGTTTGTACCAAAAAATCCAATCCTTTCCTGCCCCCAAGTGATAAATATGATCGTGTGACAAAACTTAGGGCAATAGGAATTCTAAAATGCAACAATGTAGCTGAAAGGTTTTATTATGACTATGCACAAATGATGGATGCAATGAAGATTTACAAGTGAGATGATGGAAATGCAATATGTACACATGCAACTAGGAAAGACTTAAGGAAACAAAAGGCGCTTGATTGCCAAGTTTTCACCTTTTGGGTTTATTGCTCTTTTTTTCTTTTTTCTTTTTTTTTGCTACCAAGGTGCCTATTGCTAGGTTTTCACCAAGGCACTTTTTTTTCTTTTCTATTTTCAATTTTTTTGGATTTTGAACTTTTCTCAATGTTTTTGGTCTTTTTTATTTTCTCATGTACAAAAGTGATGCTTGAGTCATCGGATACACACTCGTTTGATACTCTTTCTTCTAATACTCTCTCATCTGATTAGGTATGAAACCTCTTTAAATGGATGCTATTAATGGGCTCTTGTAATTCTTCCCCATCACAATTGGCTAATTTTTAAGTCCCCATTCCAAAAGAAGAAACAATGATAAAAGGACCAAGCCAATTTGCTTCCCATTTACCCTTCTTTTCCCTTTTTGCCTGATTTTTAGGGTTGTCCCTTAACACTAAATCACCCACTTGAAAATATCTTGGTTTAATGTGCTTGTTGTAGTTTCTTGAAATCCTATTTTGGTACAATTTCAAATGTTCGTAGGCGTGAGCTTGATGTTCCTCTAACAGTTCCGATTGTTGAAGTCGGGCAACCCTATAATCCTCATCCGTTACTAATCCTTGCAATGATACTCTTAGGGATGGGATTTCAACTTCCAAAGGTAGAACAACTTCAGTTCCATAAACCAATGAATATGGTGTAGCTCCTATAGGTGTCCAGATACTAGTTCTATAAGCCCACAAAGCCGAGTTGATTTGTACGTGCCAAACTCTTCCTGATTTGTTCATCGATCTCTTCAAGATTTTAAGGATATTCTTATTAGTAGCCTCAGCTTGTCCATTTCCTTGTGGATAGTAAATGGAAGAAGAGTGATGAGTAATATGAAAAGTATCACAAAGCTCATCCACATCTTTGTTCTTAAATTATTTTCCATTGTCGGTAATTATGGCATGAGGAATACCATATCTACAAATGATGTGATTAGAGATGAACATAGAGATTTGTTTTCCTATAGCGGTGATCAAAGGAACGACCTCTACCCATTTAGTGAGTATTCTGTAGCTGTGATAATGTATTTGTTCCCATTAGATGAAGGTGGATAAATCACACCAATCAAGTCAAAACCCCATTGCTAAAATGGCCAAGGTGTAACAAAAGGATGTAGTTCTTGAGCCGGTACATGTATCGTATCACCATGATATTGACATTTTGTGCATATCTTAACAAAGTGACAAGTGTCCTTTTTTAAGGTTTTCCAAAAATATCCCATGTGAAGGCTCTTCTTAGCTAAGTTTAACCTGCTTGAATGCGACCCACAAATGCCCTTGTGGACCCCGCATAAAGCTACCCTAGACTCTTCTTCCTCTAGACATCTGAGTAAAGTTCCATCAAGACCCTTACGATACAATGTGTCAGAAAGGATAATATAACGAGCCGATTGTCTAATGAAGTGTCATTTTTGGGCTCGGGATTGGTTTAAGGGTAACACTTGGTCTTTAAGGTATGTGTAAATAGGACCGTACCAAGGTGAGTCATTTCCATCAAGTAAAGCAATAATTTGGGTATCAGGAAGGTCAAATGCCAGTTTTTCCAACTCTTCCACCAAGAATTCATACCTTTCATTTTGATCAGGATTTTGAAGTAATGAAGCCAAGGTAGCCATTACATTGACAACTCTATTCTTCTCTCTGGCAATTTGCTCAAAAGTTATCAACACAAAGTATTTTTTACAAGCATCAATCATTATCTTGTAAGGCATTAAATTTTCATCTTTTGTGTTGTACTCATTATTGACTTGATTGATCACTAATTGAGAATCATTGTACACTTGTAGCTCGGTAATATTCCATTCTAAAGCCATCTTGATACCAATGACTAAAGCTTCATACTTGGCTATGTTGTTGGTACATGAGAATAAGAGCTTGTATGATTTAGGAATAGTATACCCTTGAGGGGTAATCAACAATATGCTGGCTCCGGAACCTCCTTGTGTGTATGATCTGTCAAAGTAAAATTTCCATGTTTTAGCTTCTATATTGACAATTGTTGCATCAGGAAACTCCACTTGAATAGGATGTGTAGAAACCAATGGATTTTCAGCTAAGTGATCTACTATCACTTGTCCTTTTATGGCCTTTCAATCCACATATTCAATATCTAACTCACTTAACACCATGACCCATTTTGCTATTCTTCCCGTTAGGGCAGTTTTGCTAAGCAAGTATTTCAAAGGGTCAATCTTTGCAATGAGCTTCACTTTGTGCATCAACATGCAGTGTCTCAACTTTTGGGAAGCAAAGACAACAACTAGGAATTCTCTTTCCATGAAAGTGTAGTTTAATTCATACTTAATCAATGTTCGACTCAAATAATAGATAGCTCCCTCTTTTCCTTGATCATCTTCTTGCACCAAAATA
The DNA here is from genome assembly GCA_027943335.1 of Chamaecyparis obtusa. Lineage (NCBI taxonomy): Eukaryota > Viridiplantae > Streptophyta > Pinopsida > Cupressales > Cupressaceae > Chamaecyparis > Chamaecyparis obtusa. The sequence goes on from BSBK01001234.1 coordinate 28,308, forward strand.
ACTCCTAAAGACCTCTTGATTGCTGATATGTATAAAAGCAATGGTTTTCCTTTGATAGGTGGCATTATAATTGGTGGATTTATTAAGTAAGTCTTCAACAAGGTAAAGGCCTTGTCACATTCTTCATCCCATATAAAAATGGCATCCTTGTGTAGCAATCTAGTGAATGAGTGACACTTTTTAGCTAGTTGAGAAATGAATCTCCTTATTGATTGAAGTTTTCCTTGAAGAGATCTCATTTGGCTAATGTTTCTAGGAATTTTCATGTCCATGATTGCTTGAACCTTTTTGGGATCCACTTCAATACCTTTTTTTGAAACTATGTAGCCTAATAATTTCCCGGATTGAACACCAAAGGCACATTTTTTTGGATTGAGCCTTACTTTGAATTGTTCAAAGCGTGTAAATATCTTCTCCAAAATTTGTAAATGATCTTCTCTTTGATGCAAATTAGCCAATATATCATCTACGTAATCTTCTAAGAAGGTGTGCATCATATCATGAAAAATGGTGGTCATTGCCCTTTGGTAAGTAGCTCCGTTATTTTTGAGGCTGACAGGCATTACATTCAAACAAAAAGTTCTCCAAGGGCATGTGAAGGCTGTCTTTTCTTGATCTTCGGGTGCAATCTTAATTTGGTTGTGTCCACTAAAACCATCCATCAATGAAAACATGGAGTGATCAGATGTTAAGTCCACTATTGCATCTATGCTTGGAAGTGGGAAGTCATCTTTGGGACATGCAAGATTCAAATCTCTAAAGTCCGTACATACGCGAATGGATTTGTCATGCTTGGTAACCGGTACAATATTTGATATCCATTCCATATAAGCAATTTCTCTTATAAACCCCACCTTTAACAATTTCTCTAATTCTGCTTTAACTAGAAGAGCTATGTGTGGATGCATCTTCCTCAATTTCTGCTTGACAGGTTTAACTCCTGGTTTGACATTTAAGTGATGCATGATGAAGTTTGGATCTAATCCCAACATGTCAGCATAGGACCATGCAAAATTCACTTGCTTTGCTTGGAAAAATTTGATGGAATCCTTTCTCTCTAAAGATGTAAGCGAAGCTGCTAAATGTATGAGTTTGGGCTCCAATTCGGTTCTAGTATTGACTTTCTCCGTTGGCTCTATAAGAATTGGTGATCAATCTTCTTCATGTGCTGGTAATGTATCCAACCTCTCTTCCTTAGGTGCCATAGTTGGGTTTTCACCATCAGAAACATCCTTTATTTTTATTTTTCTTGATTCTAGTAATGCCACATGGTGGTTTTCACCACTAGAACTCTTCATTTTTTTACCTTTTTTTTCATTTTTTCTTTTGGATTAAAAGGTTGGACCCCTGCCTTTCTCATCATGTTTGTATTAAATTCATCAGTGGGAGAGGGATCAACCACATTTAGGTATTGTGTCATTTCTTGGTCATTGGGAAAGTATAGTAAGTCGTTTGGTTTGGTTAAGTCCCAATCGATAAGTTTGGGATGCATTAAGGATAAAGATTCAATGGGAAAGTTTTCATTGGCTAGGGTTAAGGACATGACCTCGTTAGATGGTTCATACATTGTATCATTAAGGTCAATAACATGATCTTGCTCAAGATGATCCATGGAAGAAGGATCAAAGTCCTCTTCACTTGAGTCCTCTAAGACTTCTACGAGAAAGAAAACATGTGGATTAAACCTAACATTTGAATCAATCTCCAACCACAAAGGTACCCAAGGTTCACCTACCCATGGATAATTGTGTGCTTGACCTATGTTAGATTCCTGTGGATCGAGTTGCATGTGTGTAGGAAGTATCTCCGAATCTTCACTATCTTGAGTTTGTTCTTTAGGAAGATTAGTATAAGAATTCTTTATGAAAATCTCTTTGTCATGGCAAGAGTCTTTGGATAAAGAATCCCACTCATATTCTCTGGAATCATCACTATCAATATCGGACTCTACCACGTTCACTCATTCATAAAAATCATGCATAGGGCTAGAACTTTCTCCTTTGTGTTGATAACCTATTCCTGATTTTTCTTCGTTTGATCTCCAAGAAGGTTCAATACGATCAAGAAAATCTCTATTTCTCATACCTAAGGGTCCTCTTCCCTTATACCCCATTTTTTGCATAATTTCAAACCCCTTTCCATATTGATCAGTTTGGATATTGATGTGCTGAATTCTTTCCACAGGTTTGTTTGAAGTATCACTTTCATCTTTGTAAAGCCATTGTAGAACCTCAACGTCTTCTTTCTCAAGTACTAACTTGTCACTCTCTATTACAAAATGAGAGTTGTATTTGTGAGGAGGATGCACCTTAGAAGGTTTCCCATGTGTTTTTGGAGTAGGCAAATCAAATAGAGAAATAGAATATTCCCCTACTCCTTTAGAATTGATTCTACATTCCTTTTCAAACTTGTGCATCATCTCACTCATTTGGTTATAGTGGTCTTCTTTGGCTTTGACTCTCTCCTCTTTGGCAAGTTTAGAAAGTTCCACCTCTGTTATGGACATTTTTCCTGAATTCTCATTTAAACTTGGACCCTCATAACTCACTTTTTCCTTTCTCTTAGCCGATGTAGTTGAGTTAGTTTGAATAGGGTTGGATGTAGAGGTAACATTTGATGTTAACTTAGGATCATCACCTTTATGTTCTTCAATGGTAGTATTTGGAACAATCCCTTCTCTATTATGAGGAATAAATAATTCATGAAGAGGCTTCAATGTGCTACAATATTGAAAAGGATTTGAATCCCCTCCAATTGTGATTTCTTCTCCCATGTGTGGAAATTTTATACATTGATGGTATGTATAAGGAACCACTTGCATCTCATGTATCCATGGCCTCCCCAATAAGATGTTATAGGTTAACTTCATGTCTAGGACTTGACATATGGTATCCTTTTTTATAGGCCCAACTTGAATAGGTAAGACAATCATACCTTTTGAAGATCTCTCCTCCTCATCATAAGCTTTAATGGTAATTTTCTTCTTAGGATCAATAGAAGACTCAGAAAAACCTAAGGACTTGACAAGGTTTAAAGTGCAAATATTAAGACTAGCTCCTCCATCTATGAGAACTCTCTTAACCCTATGTCTTTGAATGAGGACTTCTATATGCAACAGACAATTTTGAGGATGAGTGATGGACATATAATCTTGATCTAAAAATGAGAGACAATGTGGTGCAATGAGGTGTCCCACCATGTTTTGAAATTTTTCTTCCTCCAAGTTAATAGGAACAATAGTCTCCAATAATGCCTTTTGCAAGATCTCCTTGTGATTTGGAGATAATTTTAATAAGTCCAAAATAGAAATTTGAGCCGGAGTCTTTTGTAATTGGTCCACAAAATTATATGGATTTGTTGTTGTAGATGGTTGTTTAGCCAAAATACTTGATTGTGCAGGACCAATAGGTTTAGGATCAACCCCTTGTAGGATAATCCTTGAAGTTTTCCCCCTAGTGATAGCATAAGATGTTTTTTTTTGGGTTGTTCCTTGATCACAACAACATTGACAACATGCTTCTGTTCGGATAATGTGTGGACAATGGTATCATAATGATGAGAAAAATTGACATTCTTGCTGCCTTGTTTATTTGAATTGGAAGATTCACCCTTATCATGGTTATGAAAAGGTTTCTTAAATGCCGTGTGATCCTCATTATTTTGAGGCCCTTCTATCTGGATCACACCATTGTCAATCAAATCTTGTACCACATTTTTCAACTGCAAGCAATCATTTGTTGTATGTCCTCTATTTCTGTGGTATTCACAATGACTAGACTCCTTCCACCAATTGGAATTATTGTGTGGTTCATACGGTTGAGCTCTAGGAAAATAAATAATCTTATTAGCAATGAGAGTTCTCAATGCATTCTCAAGAGGTTCACCCAAAGGTGTGAATGTCCTCTTGGGAGATGGTGTAAGGAACAGATCAGGCTTGTTAGCCCCTTGATTGTTCCTAAAGTTGTTATTATTGGTATTGTTGTTGAAAGGCACTTTGGGAGCTTGATTTGCATTATTCACTTGAGTAGGTGTTCTCATGAGAGTAAAAGGAGTGGGTTTCAAATTATTAGCATCAACAACCCCATCATTGACCACACCTTTGTTGTTGTTCCTCAACCCAAATCTATTGTAGTTGTTAGGAGGATTCTTATTCTAATTGTTATTGTTGTTGGAGGTATTGTTATTGTTGTGATTCTTGTTGTCCTTGTAAAGCTTTATTTCTCCACTTTTAACTAATACCTCCTCCGTAGTCACTCCATTTTCAATAAGATCTTGAAAAGACCTAGTACATTGCAGCTTCAACCGATAGTTCTTTTCATTACTAAAGCTATTTATAAAGATGTCCATCTTTTCCTTTTTTGGTACACTTCGAGGGTATCTAGCAAATAATGTCCTCCATCTTTGTAAGAAAAGTAAGAATCCTTCTCCCTCTCTTTGCCTGGTGTTGCATAAGGTAATCATTGTAACTTCATGTTTGATATTATATGACTAATGTGTTACAAACTTAGTTGATAGCTCTTCAAAATTTCGGATGCCCGAAGGTAATTTTGAAAACCATTCCATGGCCATGCCTCCCAAACTTATAGGAAACAACCTCATTAAATAAGTAGTGTCATGCATGAACTCCAAACTTAATGCACAAAATTCCCTTAAATGATCTTGAGGATCAGATGCTCCTTCATATTTGTCATACTTAGGAAAGACAACATTGCTAGGGAATGGTATCATGATTAAACTCTTGTCAAATGGGAATGGATACAATGCCTCTATTGAAAAGGGTTTTGGATCCCCGCTTTGCTTTATTGTGTCCAATTGCGTTTGGAATAACTTAAATTGCTTGTTCATGATATCAATCGGACTATCTTCAACTTCCTTTTCCTTAAGTTGATTAACATCGTAGTAATGAGGGAGTTTAAGACCTGCCCGGGCTAAGTCTAGAAAATACTTCTCCTTATCTTTTGCTAATTCTTTTTCCATGAGCTTCATGAAGTATGGGGTTTGTATGGCTTCATTAACCTTTTCATCGGTTGCATCTTCAACATTTGGTTCACCATTGCCCCCATTGTTACTGTTGTTAATTCCTTGGTTGTTAGGGTCTATTCTTGATCCTCCATTGTTGTTATTTGACCCTAGATTGTTTGGGTCTATGCCTCCTCATTGTTTTTGGTTTGATCTAAACCCGAGTTGCCAAAAGGAAAAGTCATGTTGGTTTTTACCCCTTGAACGGGTTCTTGTGGTATTCTTGGGGAGGTAAATGTGTCACTCAAAAAAGGAAGTTATTGGCTTAGATACGTTCTGTCTGATTGCAAGGTTTTCTTTACATAGTAAGATTGAGTGAAAGCCGACATGAGCATAAATCTTTGAAAATAGGCTTTATCTCACTTGCTTGTGGCCAAATCTTTACAAAATTTTCAAAAATGTTTAAAACCAGGATTTTTGACCAGGTGGAATATTGGACCAGATAGAACATCCAAAAGGGTACTCAAATATGAAATAATTTTTTTTGAAACCCCCAATAAATGCTTACTATTTTCCCTTCTTTATTTTTGGGTGTCACTTGCCAGTGTGTAGGCGTGACTTAACAATTAGTATGCGGTTACTGTAATATTCCTAGGCGGCACTCTGCAGGTCAGCATGTGGCTTTTTCCTATTGATAGGCGTTTATTAAATTTTTCCAGGCATTTCTTGAAATGTCACAGGTGTGACTTCCTTATTAACAGGCGGTTTCTAAATAGTCACAGGCATGACTTCACTGTGTATAAGTGGTTTTTCTCTATGTTCAGGTGGCACTTTGCAGACCAGGTTGTAAATTTCAATTTTTAAAAGTGATTTGATCAGATCTGCAGAATATTCTTGCTTGAAAATAAAGTAAAAACACAACACACACATCAAATTTGTACCATATCCCTAAAACCACACTAAAAGTGTATGTTCTCGATCATTTTTCACAAGTATAAACAAGAATATCTTCCAAGCAATCTACCTAGAGTTAGATTTGGCTTTTAAACATGTTTGTCTCTAAAAGGAAGATTGCTACTTAACATGATTTTAATGAACACCTCTGTTCTAGATCATGTCAAGCTCTTTTACCCACTTGCGGGCTTCCCACATGCACAAAAGCACGATTTGGCACAATCCAAAAGGACTACTAGAGGAAGTGAAGAACACTTGCACACAACCTAGTCACTCTCCTATTAAGGAAGAATGTATTTGTTTATAGTGGGTCAGATAGTATCACGGCTAAAGCGATTATCTCCCACTTGGGTCGTTCCCTCTCACTGTCCTCATAAGGAAATTCTCAGGAGGCAGGCCCTCTAATGCTCTAATTTATCTAGCATGTATAGAAAAATAAGAAATCAAACTTAGTTCAACAAGTTTGGGAATTTGGTTCACTTAGAAAGTGAAGAGCAGATCCCTATTATTGTCCCTTGTTCCAAACACTGCAAGCAAAAATTGTTCTTTTTCAATCTCTTGACAAGGAGATTCTTATAAGCGAAATGTTTGGTTAATTCCTCATCCCTTTCTTTCTACCAAATTAAACTCACACTTTTGGATTTTTGATCCACTTCGAAAAATGGAGAGCATATGCCTAATGTTTGTTCAAATTGGATGATAGTAAGGTTTTCCCTATTAAGCTAGATTCAATGAAAAATCCACAATTTAAGGAAAGCAAGCTTGATGTGAAAAATACCTCTTTTATAGCTACCAAAGGCTAGGCACTTTTTTGAGGTTTTTGATATTTTTTTTCTTACTCACCTAGTGGCTATTGTTCCCGCTCTGGCTCCTCCAATAAATTAGTCAACACAGCCATACAAAGTGAAGGAAACCAAAAGGAACACTAGAAGTGCAATTAAGTGTTCTTGACAAGATTTTGCAAAGAAAACTTTTAACAACTTAATGCAAAATGATTTTAATCTAAAGTAGGAAATTTATTTTTGTAAGCATCTAACACCTTAATGTAATGAGCATAGAGCTTTTCTTCTAATCCCAAACTTTCTAGAATTGAAGCATTATGAATTTCCTTTTGACGTTTGTTTTGGATTCTTACCTCTTTGCTCTCTTGAGTAACTCTGCTCTCTAGTTTCCTAACTTTTTTGTGTCTGTTCATCTGCAGGAAAAACACAGACAAAGAGTAAGAAAATCGAATTCAATGATTTGACAACAAATTTAAACAAAAAATGGTAAGCGTCATTTATCAGCTAATAAGTGTTAGATCAAAGCTAGTAGGCATTATTTTAAAAATCACAAGTGTCACTTTCCAATGACTCAAGTGACTTTTAAAAATTTCTAAGCGTTAAAGCTAGTGTAAATTGCATAAGCTAAAATATGCAAAGCGGTAAAGTACAACTAGTAAGCGTCAGTTAAAAACTAGTAAGTGTGACAAATGACTGTAAATTGCGTAAGATAAAGCATCATAGGCAGAAAAGGACAACTAATAGGCATCAGTTCTTGAATCTTAGGTGTCGCTTTATGCTCTTCGGCATAATACTTTATCGCACAGGCGTTAGAAAAAGAAAAAGATAGAAGAGAAAGAATCTCTCAGGCGTCAATTAACTACTACTAGGCATCGACAGAATGCTTAGAAGCGTCATTAAATCCTTCATAGGTGGTACTTCTCCCATTTTTTGCAAAATTCACGTAAAAGTGAAGCCAAAAACACACAAAACTTGATAAAAATGATAGAAATGAGGCTCAAAGCCCCACGGTGGGTGCCATTTGTGTTTGAATGTTTACACCGGCTTCATGAAATTAGGACAATTAGCTATAATTCTATGCAAATACAATGGAAATTTAAATTAAAGAATTGAAATTAACATCCACGACATCTCATGGTTCTCTATCTAAGCTTGGTAAGTAGAGCTCTCAGCCTTATTCTCTACTAGTGACAATCCTAGAATGAGAAATTATGATAATATGCCTAATCTAGCTCTCAATTCTCCAAAATGATAGATAAACTCAAATTCTCATGATAATGCTCTCAATTTCTCTCAATTTGCTCTCAAATTGCCTATAATGATGTTATGCTATGCACTTGAATTTCTAAGATGTTCTTTATGCTCTCAAAATGACTTCTATTTGTAGTAAAATCCCAAGGGTAGGGGGTAGAGTTATTTAATCATGGTTTAGCCTTGGTTGAGTCAAAAAATTTGAAATGTTTTTAAATGGGGGGATAATTTAAATGATTGTCTCAAAGGTTTGGACAAGTAGACAAATTTGAGTGGTTGAGATTCAAAGTTGAAATGTGTGATTGAGATTCAACTATTTGGAGTGATCCATGTGCATTGTGTTCTCAATTCTTATTGGTTTCTCAAATTATGTTGAAAGATATTAGGATTAATTAAATTCCATCAATTAATTAAATTAGCCATGTAAGGGAATAGGTTCAATTTGATTTTTGATTTAAAACTATACAATTAATTGATTAATATCAATTATATAGTGTGATTTATCCCTTTAAGTTTGTATTTAATTATTTAATGTCATCATTTGATTTTTCCTTTGGTTTAAATGATTTTGTCCAATTTTGATTAACAAATGTCCATTTAAAATTAATTTGGTCCATTTTGATGAAAATTAGAGCATTTGGCGAAGATTTTGCAAATTTGAATGATTCTAAGACACCTGCCCAGTTTTGGGTGTCTACAATACCATACTATGAAAACTTAGTGTATAAATAAATTACACAAGATATACACTTCCACACAAGGAAGAGCCTTCAAAGATCGATATCAATTCCATTAGACAAAAAGTTCCTAAAAAACCAAGTCCATATATGGAAGGATGTCAAAATATAAAAGATGTAACCAACAAAGAGATAATGGATCCTTTGAAGGGAGAAATAAATGAGATTGAGAGACCTTTCCCCCCAAGTGAGGAAACAAGGACCATAACCTAATATGATGCTCACAATGCACATTATGCATAGAAAAGAGGCCTCAATGATGTAAGATACTAAATTTATATAATGAAGAGAAACATAATAGCAGAAAGAGAGGATAAGTTATGTCTTTGATATCAAGAAAAAACATAAGATCCATTGTTAAAGAAAGAAGAGATCTATCTACCAAATCTTGAGAAAATTATCTAAATTCCATACAATCAAAAAGAGTGTTTTGTTTTCCAATAAAGTGGAAAGCCACTAAAATATTTATAATAATAATATCTAGTTCAAGAGCTCAAGAGGGAAATAACCAATAAGAAAACCCTCAATCCTTGCTCAAATACAAATACATAAGAGAGTGTTTATTTCTATGATGAAAAAGAAATATAAATTCACCATTGAGAGGTATTTGATTCTTTGGAAAATATCTATACGGAAAGTGAATTTTAGGATCATAATTAATTATCCAAAATATCATTTGAGCTATATCCAAATGATCATCAAAAGGAGGTGTCAAAATATATGGTGTTGGTAAAAGAATATCTAGAGGAGGTTTGTGTTGGAATGAAGAAGGATTAGAGGAAGGAAAAGTGGTATCTTGAGGTATAAAACCTATACCACACCTAGTAACTTGTGTAGGGGGATTTTATAGGAACCTTAATACATTTTTCACTAATGCTAAGACCTAATCCATTGTATCCTTGTTGAGTATTAACTTCATATCCCACATTGTAATTGGATTTTAATGTAGAGGGTGAAGGAGATTCATCCTCAGTTTTATGGAAATGTGTATTATAAAGAGGAATAGAAGGAGAAATATTCTATTTAGGGAGATTCCTATCACTATTCTTATCTTCTTTAGGTTGTGAAGAAGAAGGTTTATTAAGATCTTCTTTTATACTTAACATTCTCGGAGAGAAATCATCAAGAAAATTCTTAACATCGGGATTACGAATAATTTCTTGATAAGTTTTTTTTTAAGATCATCCACAAAATTGCATAAACTAGCTTCCCTAAGACTATCCATTAAGGTGGCTATTGGATATTGCTAATGCATGGGGTGTTGATTGATACATTTAATATGTTTAATCACTGTGTTATTGAATGGACATTCATACTGTTTTCATTTTTGGTTTGTCACTAATGTCAACATATGTTTTTGTGAAGAGTACATGCTAATTATGACAGTGTACAGACACTGTACGAATGTTTCAAAATGTGTGAAGATAGATGAGAGTACATGAAGATGTTGTGATCTTATATCCAAGATCGTATCATGTAACGTTGCATATTGGATGAGTTACATATGATTTGGTGAAGACTGGTTACTGGACAGTGACAGTGGAAGATGACATTGTGAGTCTCTGTGTTTTTGATATATCTTATAGAAGATATGGATTTGGTATATGCAAGCTTAAGAGATAAAATAAAAGGCACCGATGGATGTTCGTTGATCAACGCAAGGTACGTAATGTTGGATGATGTGAGATATGGTGTGCGACCTAGACAAGACTTATTTGGGAGCCAACTTTAGAGGTGTAGCATGCATTTTGTTTGGAAAATAAAAATTAAGGATGTCGGTCCTTAATTATTGTAATGGACTCATTGTATACTTGTTTTGGGTACCATGTGTATCTTAGCAATATTTTATGTAATATAAAAGCCTAATGGGATGACCTGATCATGTAGAATGTAATAGGGTATATACGTAAGATCTTTTCTTTGGAAAAGATATGGTGAGAATATATGTAATGTAAAAGAGAATTGGAGGAGCTATGAGCTTGAGCCTGCTGGATGTAGAGAAAAGGATTACTGGTGAAGTTCATTGAAACTAATCAAGCAAAGATAGTTGTTGTCAAATAGTTCAAAAGATTTTTTATGTCTTCATATACACTTATTGCGAATAGTGAGTTTTGAAGGTGGATTTAACCTTCTTTGGGCAATGAGCCACCCTTTTTTCTTGATTCCTAATAGGATATGTCCTCTAACAAGGACTGTGTACTGTAATGTTTCAATAAGCTCCTAACAGGGCTAAATCTTCTAACAAGGATACTATACTCTCAGTACATCATTTGTGCGTGCTAATTCCCACCGAGGTTTTTACCTTTAATAGGGTTTCCCCGAGACCAAAATATTGTGTTGTTGTGTTGGCATTCATTGTGTTCATTGGATTTGATATTGCTTCTATTCAAAGTTTAAAGTTTAATAATCTTTCATACAAATGATTCACCCCCCCTCTTAGTTGTATTGTGGACTGTTATTCCTAATAATGGGTATCAGAGCTACTGGTCCTTAGAGAGAAAGCTTAATAGCTTAAGGTGATCTTGGAGATGGCATTCTATAGGAAGGATAGTCTAAAATTTGATCCTGAAAACTTTGACAGTTGGAAGAAAAAGATGCGAACTCATTTTTTTTGTTTAGGCATTGACTTGTTTTGTTTAGGGATTGACTACTAGTTTATTACAAATAATAAGGTAGCTATGAAGTCTAAGAATGATTTACCATCAGCCACTGAAGATGAGAAGAATATATTTTCACTTAACATGGTTGCAAGGGAATTATTGATCATCGCACTCTCTTAAGGAGAATTTACTGAAGTTAAAGACTTGGATTCAGCTTACCAGATTTGGAAAAGATTAGAAGAACTATATGAAGGAGACAAGTATACCAAGAAAGAGAAGTTACAAAAATGGAAAACAAATATGGAGAAGCTACAAATGAATGAGGATGAAAGCATTAGGGCTTATGTCCAAAGGGTTACAAAAGTTGTAGTTGGAATAAGAAACTATGGAGGCACTTATGACGGAGAATAATTTGTTGCGAAGATCCTTAGATCATTGACACAAGCTTACAAGTTTAAGGCTATATCTATTCAAGAGACTACACCTCTAACTCCAAACTTTAGCAAAGAGATGTTGATTGCAAAGCTGACTAACTTTGAAGTTGCTGAATTGGGAGATTTTGTACCTAAAGTTGAATCTACCTTCAAAGCATCTACACATAAGAAGATAATGTCTACACTTCCAAGCACCAACAATGAGAACCTAAAAGAAGAACTTGGTGAATATGTAGAGGAATGGGAACAAATTCAAGTAGAGGAAAGAAAGATGGATGAACTTGTTGCACTAATTGCTAGAAGAGAAAAGAGAGGTAAGGGTAAATTTGAAGGAAAGTTACCTTTGAAATATTTTTCATGCAATAAGGTAGGTCATTTTGCATCTAGATATCCTACAAGAGTTCCTAAGTACAAACCTCAATTTTTCAAATCTAAGTACTCAAAGGATAAAGAATGTTATTATGCTAGTGAAGGTATTTCTAATGATGATGATTTAGATTATGAGCAGATTGGATTTGTTTCTATTAAAGATGAACCAGTACATGAGGAAAAAGCTTTAGTATCTCATGTTGATAAGAAATCTGAATGGATTATAGACAATGGTTGTTCACATCATATGATTGGAGATAAAAACAAGTTTGTTAAATTAGTAAAGTATGATGGTGGTTTTGTGAGGTTTGGAGATAATCTTCCTAAACCTATCGTAGGAGTAGGATCTATTACTTTGGATGGGAAAACTAATACTGGCAATGTACTACTTGTTGATGGACTTAAGCATAACTTACTGAGTGTTGGACAGTTGATGGACAAAGAGTTTCAGTTACAATTCAATGATGGAAAATGTTTGATCAGAAGTAAGGCAGGAAAGTTGATTGCAATCGGTACTAAATTTAGAGGTAATGTATTTGAATTAAATACATCTAGAGCCTCTTGTTTTGTTGCAAAGTTAGATGACATTTGGTTATGGCACAGAAGGTTTTGTCATGTTAACTTTGACAATAGTGTGAAAGCAAGTTTGATAAGTACAGTAAGAGATCTACTGAGGATTGTGAAACCATCTAACACAGTATGCAAAGAATATGTTATTGATGCAAGACAGGTAAGGAGAATCCAATTAAGGACAATCCTCACATGTAGCCAAATACCACAATGCGGAATAACACAACAAGATAATATTTTCAACTGAATTTTCATTAACATGCTCGACTGTAAGGCCTTCCGGGTTAGGGCCAAATACAATCAAAGTATTTATGCAACCTCTTAGCTAGTCCAACTTTGAAGCAAATCAGAAACTGATGGAAACACTAAGGAAGATCTGAAATTGAGCTCACAAGCCTCCAAGAAATCTCCTTGTCTCCAAGCATGTAAAACACTAGCTCTGCTATTACAAACTATCAGATAACAATATGATCTTTAAGATCTCACTGGATCCAGATCTAATCTCACTAACTTATGCCTCTAAACTATTACCCAAACACTCCTTAAATACTAATCTTCAACCACAAGTCGGATGGATGACATAATTAAATCCTAAGCCAAGTCGGCTTCTATTACAAAAAAATATTAAATGCAACAACAGTCAGCTCTCAAATAGCCTTACAAATATTTAATTCTCCATGCTGGCCTCTAGATATACATAGGATAATACAACAAAAGCTACCAACAATAAATGCACCAAGTCGTCCAACCAAATCTCCAAGAACTCTAGTCGGTAAACCAGAACAACTGAGCACTAGAGAAACAACCGAGCACTAGTGAAACAACCGAACAAACCAAGCAACACCGAGTAACACCGGTATTGCCAAGCACAAGTTCCACCAAGAGCCAGAGGTTTCACTGAGTCCTTCAGCGACCGAGCTCCCTTCAATAACTAAGACCGTCTATTAAAGCTGCAACCGAGTAACACAGAACCAAAAAAACACACCACCATGCATATTCACTAAGTAACATAGAATGCCCTTGCATCAGATACCCCAGGTTCATAAAGATGTTCTCATAGGCTAGAAGAACATCTTCCAGGATTCAGCACATAAACCCCAAACTAGTTCTTCACATACAAATCCTTTAACTCTTCACCTTGCACACTCTTCCACTTTAGCTTCCTCTGTCTCTTCAAGTCTTTCCTTGATAACACACAAGCTTGTTCTCCATACTGATCAATCCTTTCAGAATTTCCCAACTCATCTCAGCTACCAAAGCTCATGGTTCTCCTACTGAGTGTTGTATCTAGCAAAGGCATCAGGGAAATCTTCATGTCATCCTTCTCAATAGTAAATACATTCTTCACACAATCATACATAGCTCTGCAATCATATTGCCAATGTCTACTGAGCAATATATGACAACTATTCATCTCCACAATATCACACAACACAAGATCCTTATACTGGTCAATTTGAAAATCAACAAAGCACTGCTCCCTCACTTCCAGAGCATGAACATTTTGTAACCAGCCAATCCTATAAGGATGAGGATGCTTCATTGTATTCAAACCAAGTTTCTGAACTATGTCCTCAGCAACAAGGTTATCAGTACTACCACTATCAACAATTAGATCACAAATTTTACCTCTAGACTTGCACCAAGTTCTGAACAAGTTACTCCTCTGAAAAGGTTCCTCCTTTGTACCGAGCAATGTTCTCTAAACCAGAAATTTCTTAGATTCAAGCTCATTCTGAATGTTCTCATTTACCACAATAGTCCTTCGGTCACCAAGCTTCTTCTGTGTACACTCAAAAGAATGGTGTCCTTGTTCACCACGGTTATAACAAGTACCCTTAAAGATAACCCTACCTATCTTCCTCTTTAATTCCATGGGTTTCGATTCATCTTCAATAGTCGGTTTATCCTTCACTGAGTGATCAATCTTTTTCTTCCCTCGGGGATTACTATGTTGTCTTTTTTTCAACTTATCTTTTGCCTTCAAAGCATACTGATAAGCATCTTTAACCAGATCAATCTTTAGCATACCAAGCTCATCCTGAATATTAAATCTCAAACTATTCACATACCGAGCTACCTTTTCTTTACCAAGTTCTCTATGCCCAGACTGAATAGTCAATTTATAGAACTCCTCCGTGTAGTCTTCCATGGTCAAATATTTTTTCTTCAAATTTTATAACTTCTTAAACAAGTCAAGCTCATAGTCAGTAGGTATGAACTTAGCTTTCAATTTAGTCACCATCAACCTCCACCGATTGATCTTCATTTCACCTTCATCTTCTCTATCTCTTTGTAATTCTTTCCACCAAAGAGTAGCATGTCCTTTCAACTTAGTTTGTGCCAATCTTAATCTAAGAGGATCTTCAATTTATTCAAGCTCAAAGAAGTCCTCTAATTCACTAATCCAATCAATCAAGTCCTCGGGTCTCAAAGTACCAGAGAAAGTAGAAACTTCCATTCAGTAAATAGTACTTAACCGAGCTCCAGATCTATGTAACTGACCAATTCTATCTTCACCAGATCTATCTCTCTAGGCATCACCACCAGATCGAGCAGCTTCAAAGTCTTCAACAACTTCCTCATAACCATCATTAGTAACAAGATTCCTCGGCATACCAACAATAGCTCTCATGACCTCAGCGATCATGTCATTCTTCATCAATTCCATCTTAGATTTGAAATCAACTTTAACCTTCTTTGTAATCTTTGATTCCAAAGCATCACAGAGATCTGCAATCACTCTAGGGTCCAATCTTATCAAAGGCATCCTTCAATACTTTCAAAAACCCAAAGCAATAAGTCACCAAAAAGGTCCTGGTGCAAACAACCTCAACCGAAGATCGGTTTACACACTCAAGATCTTCAAGCTCTGATACCACCTAACGCAAGATAGTAAGGAGAATCCAATTAAGGATAGTCCTCACATGTAGCCAAATACCACAATGCGGAATAACACAACAAGATAATTTTTTCAACTGAATTTTCATTAACATGCCCAATTGTAAGGCCTTCTGGGTTAGGGCCAAATACAATCAAAGTATTTTTGCAACCTCTCAATTAGTCTAGCTCTGAAACAAATCAAAAATTGATGGAAACACTAAGGCAGATCTGAACTTGAGCTCACAAGCCTCCAAGCAATCTCCTTATCTCCAAGCATGCAAACCACTAGCTCTACTATTACAAACTATCAGATAACAATATGATCTTCAAGATCTCGCAGGATCTAGATCTAATCTCACTAACTTCTTCCTCTAAACTACTACCCAAACAGTCCTTAAATACTAATCTTCATCCACAAGTCAGTTGGATAACATAATTAACTCCTAAGCCAAGTCAGATCCTATTACAAAAAAATATTAAATGCAACAACAATAAGCTCTCAAATATCCTTACAAACATTTAATTCTCTATGTTGGCCTCTAGATCTACATAGGAGAATACAACAAAAGCTACCAACAATAAATGCACCAAGTTGGCCAACCAAATCTCCAAGAACTCCAGTTGGTAAACTAGAACAATTGAACACCAGAGAAACAACAGAGCACCAGTGAAACAACCGACCAAGCCAAGAAACACCAAGTAACACCGATATCGCCAAGAATAATTTCCACCAAGCGCCAGAGGTTTCACCAAGTCCTTCAGCGATCGAGCTCCCTTCAATAACCGAGACCGTTGGTTAAAGCTAAAACTGAGTAAAAAAGAACCAAAATAACACACCACCATGCAGATTCACTGAGTACCCTAGAATGCCTCTGCATCATTTATGGGAAAAAAGACTAGAAGCAGTTACAAAAGAAAAGCATATACATGAAGAGAAAAGTTGGATTTGGTACACACAGACCTATGTGGACCTACAAGGACAAAATCATACTATGGTGAAAGGTATTTCATACTTTTTGTTGATTACTTTTCTAGAATGATGTGGGTTACTTACTTAAAAGAGAAATCATAACCATTTGATAAATTTAAGATATTTAAGGCAAAAGTAGAGAATCAATCAACTTAAAGATAAAAATTTTAAGATCAGATAGAGGTGGAGAGTTTACTTCAAACTTATTCAATTCATACCATGAAGATCATGGAATACAAAGATAGACATCTGCTCCTAGAACTCCACAACATAATGGGATAGCAGAGCGAAGAAACATGACTATACTTGATGTTGCTAGGACAATGTTGCTTGAAGGAAATGTATCTCATGTGCATTGGAGAGAGGTTGTTGGGACAACAGTGTACACATTAAACAAAGTTAAAATTAGAGAAGGTACAAATAAGACCCCTTATGAATTATGGTTTAATAATACTCCTACTGTAAAATATTTCAGAATATTTGGTAGTAAATGCTATGTCAAGAGAGATGACGAAATAGGGAAGTTTGATGCTAGAAGTGATGAGGGAATTTTTCTTGGCTATTCTACTAAGAGAAAGGCTTACAAATGTTTCAATCTGAGATTAAGAAAAATAATTGAAAGTAACAATGTGAAAATAAATGAAAGGTTTCAGATACAGGAGAGAATGTATGATTGTAATCAGGTTGCATAGATCAAAGAGGCTAATGCTGAAGAAGAAGAATAAATTGTTGAGACTGGATGTGAAAATGAGATTTGTGATAATGACACAGATAAAGCTACTGAGGTTCCTAAAACTCCAAGGTATGTAAAGAATAATCATCCTGAAAAGAAAATGATTGGTAATACAAATCAAGAAGTATTGACTAGATCAAAGGTTAGAGAATAAATTTGTTTGATTTATCAAGTTGAACCAAATAATACATATGAAGCTTGTAGAGATGAATCTTGGATAAATGTTATGAAAGAAGAGTTAGATTAGATAAAGAAGAAGAATACTTGCGAATTGGTTCCTAGACCTAAGAACACAAATGTGATAGGAACTAAATGAGTTTTCAGAAAAAAAAATGAATGAAGGAGTTGTAGTAAGAAACAAAGCAAGACTAGTATGTAAAGGCTACTCACAACAAGAAGGTATAGACTTTGAAGAGAAATTTGCTCTTGTTTCTAGAATAGAAGTTGTAAGATTATTCTGTTATCTCTATTGAGCATTAATGGTTGTCATTAGTATCAAAGGTTATCAAAGATATCAGTCGGTTACATATAAGAATCCAGTCGCTAACTATAAGAAAAATAGGCCAGTCAGTTAACTATATACACCGAGCATCATCAGACAATTTACCGAGCATCTTTAGACACCGATACCGAGCGATAGTAAACACCGAGCATCAGAATAAACACCAAGCAGTTTATACAGTATTTACCGAGGATCACAGGAAATGACATAGTAATTAGGAATGGCACATTCTTCTATGCAAACGGTTACAACAAATCAAAAAATGTTTTACCAAGATTGAGAACAATTTATTGTTGAGATACGATGAAGATCTTATGTAATAGTTTGATCTAGGTTATTTTTGTATACCGTAGATCTTAGGGTTTTGTCTAAGATTTGTAAACCTAATTTTGTATAAGCGGAATAATGTTGTATGCTATATCTTTTGTATGTTACATCATTTTTTATGTGAACTGATGTATGAGTGAAGAAGCACTTGAAGCACTAGCCAAACTTCAAGATTATCAGTTGACAGAGCAGATTAGTAGTCAAAGGAAATCAGATTAAGCAGAATGAGAGTAGGCTAACTGAGAATTTTAGAGCAGAGATTCATCACAGTAAAGGTGATATTTTATTAGTACTTTATTGATCTGTATTAGACAATTAAGTTGTCATTAGCAGATAGATACCTATTGCTTTCTAATCATTGTAATAGAGTTTTGTAAAATCTCTTAAAGAGTAGACTTGACAATCTTTTTGTAAACCTCTTAATCGAGTGCACACTCAAGTAGTGTTGCTAAAATCCTATAACTAGGTAGATCTAGCTGATCTAATATGTTACTCCTAATAGGGTAAGATCACCAGAAGTGATCAAAACTTGTATCCCTAACATGCAAACCTTTTCTATCTACAGTAGTGAAGAATTTGTGGGTGTCATCCCCACTGCAATTTTTACCTTCTAATAAGGGTTTCTGCGTTACCAAAATACTTGTGTTATGGGACTGTTATATTATTGATTTCATGTTGTTTACTTTCACAAGTTGAATGGATGAATGATACATGCATTAGATAAAAATTTATTTTTCAAGGTTACTATTGTTTACTGTTGTAGATCTGAAAGGTTGATGTGTTAAAGTTTTTGTGGGCACTGATTCACCCCTCCCCTCTCAGTACCCTATCTCTTCTAGTTCTAGCAATTGGTATTAGAGATCAGTTCTCTTATTGGATAGTTTAACCACTGAAGGGTAAAGATATAAGTCATGGAGAGGTATAAGTTAGATAAGTCTATTGAGAATCAAAAGATTCAGATGTAGATGTTTGTTGAACAGTATAAGCAAGCCAAGGAAGGACTGAAGAAATTACTAGTTGAAAGAAAGAACCTAGCTATTCTGCAAAATGAGATTGGCTACCATGAAAAAGAAATTGATGATATATTTGACCACATTGGATCTAGTTCTGGAAGTATTTTTGATGGATCTGAAAGCATGATCTCTGATTTGTCTAAGAAGAATCAACATTTAACTGAACAAGTGAAAGCACTGCAAATCGGTCAAGAATCTCAGATGGTGAGAATGGTTGAAATAATGAACAATGCTAGATAGGCTGAACAAGAAAGGAATCTGGCTATTGAAGATCAAAGATAGACAACTGAACAACTACAAGCTAAAGAAAGTGAGATACAAAGACTCACCGATCGTCACTTTCAAGTATCTAATCAGATGATGACTGTGAATCAAGAAGTCAACCAAGTGAATGGAGAATTGTCTAGAAGACTTGAAGATGTTGCAATACTCAAAGAAGAGAATGAAAAACTGAGAAATGAAATAAAGACACAAAAATAGCATAATGAGATGATGAGGCTAGCTGAGAACAATTCCAAGAAGATTGATGATTTTATGGTTAATCAAAGAAGATTTAGAAGTAGAGTTGGATTAGGCTATACCGGCGAAGGAGAATCATCACAACAAGATGAACAGGTCAACAAAAATCAAAATCAGAGACCTAAAGTGTTGACACATTATCACTGTGGAAAACCGGGACATACATCTAATGTGTGTAGAAGCAAAGCACAAGGTAAACCTCCTGTCACCCCTAAGTTCAATGGTTATTGCTATTATTGTGGTAAGTATGGTCATCAAGCTTATGAGTGTAGAGCTAAATAAAATGATATTGCTTACAATACTACTATGGAGAAAATATGTTACACTTGTAATAAACATGGACACACTACACGAGAGTGTAAGGCTAAGATGAAACAAGTATGGACTCCTAAGAAGAAGACACAATGCAAGCCATATCAACTGAAGAGACAAGGTAATTCTTATGCTTGGGATTATAACACATGGGCTAATTGTGTTGCATGTGGTAGATATGGGCACATTGCAGCGAATTGTAACAGGAAAAGATGGGATGGACAATCAAGAAGTTGGACAAGCACTAGAATGGCATGTATGCATTGTCATAAGGTCGGTCATTTAAGCAAGGACTGCAAAGACCGAGCACCAGAAGAAGGTCATATATTTGAGAGTGGAAACACTATTGCAGATATCATGAGAATAAGGAATAGCATGTGGAAGAAGGCATCTAATGAGAATGTAGAGTCAAGTAATGATGTTGCTGAAACCTCATCCACTGGATTGGGTGACATCGGTACCTCCACTTAAGATGATATAGGTATGTATGGGACTGACATTTCAAAATGATCACATTTTACATACAATTCCCTATATATGTTGTACACATACCAAATATGCATGAATGAAGATGCATTATGGTTTATATGTTTTGAGATAACAAAGTTATACAGTTGGTAAAAGTTAGATCGAGCATTGGTTACCCGTTAGTAATCACTATTCAAGGTTAACCAAATAATAGTATCAACTGAGAAAAGAAGTCTTGTGTTAACCAAGCTGATGAAAGATTGTAGCTATCACCGAGCTAACAGTTGTCATGAACCGGAAAGTAGGTCAACCATTTATTGCATAAAGTTTTGAGTAGGAATATCAAAAATTCTATAAATAGATGGAAGATAGAGTTTATTTTTCAGATTGCAATTTCAGAGAGCTAAGATTTCACAGAGAAAGTTTGAGCAAGAATCTTTCACGAAAATTCAAGTAGTTGTAGATCGAACCGAGCACACTGTTCGATACATTCCGAGAAAGTTGAAACCCTACCGAGCACATTTCTTGTACTTATCAAAAAACCTAGTTTGTTGAAATGGCATCTAGTGTGAGTTCATCTAAGGTTGTGGATGAAGAAGTTAATTTAATAGTGTCAGCAAGTTACAAGGAACCACCTTATAAGTTACACCTTGAAGTTGCCTCAAAAATGGATTTAGCGGGCACTTTTTCAAGCATCCCACCTAGGATTTTGGTGACGAAAGATATACGATCATACATTCACTATAAAATTGGGGAAATAGATGATTTCAATATGTATGTTGCGTATTAGGCTCTTTGTGATGAAAATATAAAGTTGAAACCAGAGCACAAATTAGTTGAGACACTTGGTCTTATTCATGCCCTAGATTTTCCAAAGGATTTTAAGAATGAATGGATTAGGGTTGTGTTGAGCCACTATCATGAGGGCACATTCTAGCTAGAAAGACTGATGAAGGTCACAAAAATAATGATTAGCAGGGTTACTGGTTACCCTACTACCGATAAAGCCAAAGCATTTCGAAGCTCATCCCAAGATGATGTTGAAAAGAATACTGGCACAGCATGGGACAGAAGAGCACTAAAAGTTTCAACAATTGTGGATCCCAAAGTCAAGTTCACAACACATGTAATTGGGTACAAAATATAGAAGACGAGCAAGTTAAATAGCGTACCCTATAGTGTAGTCGACATGGCACACAAACTAATAAAGAAGGGTCATCAAATTGACCTAGCCGAGCTACTACTGAGACAGGTTGAGGAAAACATGAAGACAATTAGGGCACAAAAGTCCAATACTTGTAAGTTTGGATCACTCCTAGTATGCTTATTTTTCTATCTCTAGAAATTCTTTCCCTCTATTGGTCACGCTGACTGGATAGATGATACACTGATCACTTCACAAATATTTGATATAATGAAAGGTCTGGGAGATAAAGATGAGAATGTAATAAATAGTTATTTTGAAGATTTTAAAGTGAAGATGAATTTAAGAAGTAGAATTCCTGATGAATTGGTCAAAAAATATGGATGGATATTTGTTTCTTAGTGAACACTGACCACACTATGATAAAAGTTGTAGAACCAAGGACAAAATGGCTAGCACCTATGGGCTATGAAATAGATTATGATTTCAGTTTGAAATCTATTAAGGCACTACTAGCATTACCGAAGGACCCTAAGGCTACAAGGTTTGGAACCTTTGAGGAAGCTAAGTCAAGAATAAAAACTAATCTAGTCATCAGTAAAATGATAAGAAAATCAAGGAAAATGAAGAAAGTTTTAACTGAGCACTTTGGAGATGGATCAAACTCATCTGAGGAGTCACCGGTTGAACCTACAACTGAAGGTCAGTTGATGTTGGCTGAAAAACCATATGACAGTGAGGAGACCGAATCTGAAGAAGAAGCTACACCGGTTCCTCCTACTAAAGCTCCAAGGAAGAGGCAGTTGCAAGTGCAAATAGGTGCACACACAAGGTCATCAACTGCAGCTTCACCACTGAAGAAGAAGGTAGCTGAGAAGGTAATAAAATGAAAGGATGCTACACCGACAAAATATTATGCAAAGAAAGGACCCAAGGTTGTAGCAGAGGTATGAAAGAAAAGGAGAAAATTGATAAGAAATAGAGAAAACCTTGAGGATGAAGAAGACGAAGATGACAACAATCAATTCAAATTTGTTAGTAATAAGAATAGGTCAATTGATGAGATTTCTGAAGATATAATTGAGAATGGGAATCTTATAGATCCAGAACTTAGTAAGTTTGACAATATGTCAAATGAAGACCAAAAAAGTTTTGAGGAAGCCGTCATCTAGATGATGATTCGCTTCAAATGAGTTCCACTAGAGTTTGAATTATTGCTACCCAAGACATTAGAGGACTGAATAAATCAAAAGTGGTCATATGCCTTGGACACCGAGAAGAGGATGAGGGAACAATCCCTTGTGGTGATAACACTAGACTTATCTCTTGATGAGATTAAAGAGCTTATGGACACTCATGTGCAGAGATTCAAAGTCAAGCACCGAGCAATGCAAATAATAGATGAGAACCTGGTAGATCTCGATGAGTCTTGTCAACTTATCTGGAATTCACTTTTAGCTGTTAGAGAGCATAATGAGAAATTTGCATTTCAAAATTTGTCTAAAAAGAGACAAAATTCAAAAGGTAAAGGAATATTCATTGAGGAGAATGTAGAAAAGAATAATAAAGAGTCAAAGGTATCACTTACTGAGGTAATTGATACAATAATTGGTCAAGAAATTAAGAACAGTTCATAGGATGCACCAAATCCAGAAGTGATTTAGATTGATGATACAAATGAAAAGGATGTACTCATTAAGGACATCACAAACGGTGATCCTAATGATAGAGATGATGATGATGATGTGAATAATGCACCAGACAACACACAAGATGAAGCCCAAGTTACTGAGTGTACATTTCCATCACTACCAAGTGAACTTCCTATACTTGTTGAAGCCATAAAGATTATATCTGAGGAACAACCCGAAGGCTCTATCCCTGAGAAACCTAAAGAAACAACATGGGAACCAAGCAATGAACCTCCCATAGAGATAAACAAGCCTAAAGGAAAAGAGGCTAGTGAAATAGAAACAAAGGCACAAGAAGAGCCTAAGACAACTGAGAACACCCCAACAGACACCACATCTGAGGCTCCACCTCATTCAAATGACACGTAGGTTACTGAGGAGTAGAAGAAGGAAGATAGTGTGTCTACCAGGCAGAACACTCCAAGGGCAGAAGACAGATCTATTGTCACCATTGTCAAGAATGCACCACTTGCACCGGAGAAGAAGAAGAAGAAGAAGAAGAAGAAAGGAAAAGGGCTGGTCACACTAGATGAAGTCATTGTGATACCCGATTGTGACCCGAGGACCCTTAGCCCTGACGACTTGAGAAAATATGGCTAATTATGTACAAGGAAAGCAACACAAGAGAAATTGAGACAAGAGAGTAAGAGCAAGGAAATACTGGAAAATGTAAGAGACATCTTACAACAGGTCATCCCCGAGATAGATGTAGATGAGGACACACCGATTATGTACCAACTTGCTACTCTTGCTAAAGGAATCAACACCCCAATGTCGATGCTGAAAAAAGAATTGAAGAGTGAGTAGAGTCAAAGATACAAGATAAATTAGCTGAAAGAATAAGCCAAGAAGTGGCAGTCAACAAGGTTAAGCTTTCCGAGGTGATAACTAAAATTCAGTCTATTACAACATTAATCTATCAAATCTTGTATAAGCTATGCATTGTTGGAACCTTCACTGTAGAGATCAGTGAAAAGATTAAACAGTTTGAGAATGAAATCTCATTCAGTGCACTAGTAGCTACAACCGAGCCACAAGCTTTTTCAAAGCATATACTTAGAGTTCAAGAACTCAGGCAATTGATAGCAGATCTCAAGAAGCAAGAAGAGCACATAACTGATCAGGTTACTGAGTTGCAAACATAACTCCTTCCATACCTAAAAATTTTTGAGAAGCATATTGTCAGGGTAGAATCGCTTGTTGCAACACCAGATATTTCTATGTTGGACAACATATTTGATATGCATGCACAAGTCGGTCTTGAACACATTTCTCTCACCAACTTGAAAGAGGAGTGGTAAAACCTCTTGGAGTCACTGAAGAAAACCAATCAACACATTTTTGACAAGCTGTAAGTATCCAATTTTTGTATTTGGCATTAATATCAAAAAGGGGGAAATCGATGTATATGCCAAATACGTACATTTTTGCTAAGTATACTACACATTATCGGAGCATGCACCGAGGGGGAGTATTTAGAAATTTTTGATATGTATATGTATATGGTGGAGATATAAGTTTTTTGAGACATAAGGTCTATATACATTCAAGTTTTGATACTAATGCCAAAGGGGGAGATTGTTATCTCTATTGAGCATTAATGGTTGTCATTACTATCAAAGGTTATCAAAGATATCGGTCGGTTACATATAAGAACCCAGTCGGTAACTAAAAGCAAAACAAGCCAGTCGATTAACTATATACACTGAGCATCATCAGACAGTTTATTGAGCATCAACAAACACCAATACCGAGAGATAGTAAACACCGAGCATCAGAATAAACACCGAATAGTTTATACAGTGTTTACCAAGGATCACAAGAAACGACATAGTAATCAGGAATGACACATTCTTCTATGCAAATAGTTACAATAGATCAGAAAATGTTTTACCAAGATTGAGAACAATTTATTGTTGAGATACGATGAAGATCTTATGTAATAGTTTGATCTAGGTTATTTTTGTATATCGTAGATCTTAGGGTTTTGTCTAAGATTTGTAAACCTAATTTTGTATAAGCGACATAATGTTGTATGCTATATATTTTGTATGTTACATCATTTTTTATGTGAACTGATGTATGAGCGAAGAAGCACTTGAAGCACTAGCCAACCTTCAAGATTATCAGTTGACAAAGCAGATCAGTATTTAGAGGAAATCAGATTAAGCAGAATCAAAGCAGGCTAACCGAGCAGTTTAGAGCAGAGATTCATCATAGTAAAGGTGATATTTTATCAGTACTTTATTGATCTA
Organism: Chamaecyparis obtusa; assembly: GCA_027943335.1. Classification (NCBI taxonomy): domain Eukaryota; kingdom Viridiplantae; phylum Streptophyta; class Pinopsida; order Cupressales; family Cupressaceae; genus Chamaecyparis; species Chamaecyparis obtusa. The sequence continues at coordinate 53,781 of BSBK01001234.1, forward strand.
TATCAGACAATTAAGTTGTCATTAGTAGATAGATACCTATTTCTTTCTAATCATTGTAATAGAGTTTTGTAAAATCTCTTAAAGAGTAGACTTGACAGTCTTTTCGTAAACCTCTTAACCGAGTGCACACTCAAGTAGTGTTGCTAAAATCCTATAACTAGGTAGATCTAGCTGATCTAATATGTTACTCCTAACAAGGTAAGATCACCAGAAGAGATCAAAACTTGTAGCCCTAACAAGAAAACTTTTTCTATTTGTAGTAGTGAAGAATTTGTGGGTGTCATCCCCACCGCAATTTTTACCTTCTAACAAGGGTTTCTGCGTTACCAAAATACTTGTGTTATGGGACTATTATATTGTTGATTTCATGTTGCTTACTTTCACAAGTTGAATGGATGAATGATACATGCATTAGATACAAGTTATTTTGCAAGGTTACTACTGTTTGTTGTTGTCACTAGTACATTTGAGACCTTTTTCCAATGATTGATTGTCTAAATTCAGACAGTATACTATCGATTAAGCGACACCATCCGGCGTCACAGTTTTGCAATCAGAAACACTAACGGTTACAATAGGCGTCATACATGCGACGTCTATAGTTGTCACAAAAGGGGGTTTCAACACAGCGAATATACCTGTCGAGCCTACTTGTAGTTGTCCCACATTTGACGGATCTCTGTCGGACGTAGTTAGTTACCGATGAAAATGTTGTACCTGCAATGAGTAACCGTCATAAGCTTTTGACACCTATCTATCATTGGAAGATTGTATACCAGTGGAAATGCTATTGGTGCGACGGTTATCCGTTGGGAATTTTTGACAGATTGTCGTCATTTCTATGATGTCATCGTAATTGCGACAAACATAAAAAAAATTTAAAAAAATATATAAATTTGTTGATCTAGTTTGACTCGATTGTTGTTCTTTCAGATTTGGTTGTCATTCAGAGATGAATTTACAACAGATTCAGTAGCAGCTCGTACATTATTGAGTTGAGTCTAGAGACTTGGATTTGTAGATCACTATGGTGTCCGTGATGACTTGGGAGAAGTCTTCTTCTAGGTGAACCAACCTGAGAGACTTGGATTACAGAAATTGGGTTGTTTGATGTGACTTATGAGACATTCGATGCCTCTTCACAATAGGTTCACACTGCGGTCTTTGGTGTTTCTTTGTGACTTGGTTCTTGGTAGCCATTGAGATGAATCAATATGACTTGATCTTGGGTCAAGACTTATTGAAGTGAGCTAAAGTGATCATTGCTCCTTGAAGTGATTGATGTTTCTGATAGATAGTCATCGCTTTTAGTTTTGTCATCGATTATTCTTTGGTTTCCGTCGTAATTACGATTGGTGTTCACTATTTTTTAAAAAGAAATATATATTTTTTGTACATTGATTGAGATCTTAAATTATTCAGCTTCTCTTTGTTTCGATAATAGTTTAACATTCTCTACTTAACAGGGCCAACTGTGTGAAGGTGGAAGCTCATTTGGCCCCTCTTAGGATCCTCTTATGACCCTTTATGACACTTTAAGACCTCTAAGATGTGTATTCTTAGGGGTCATAAAGGGTCATAAAGGGTCATAAGGGGTCCTAGGACACAACAATTGAGAACCATAAATGTAGGCATCATGGTCACAATTATTTGGAGACACAACATAATTGAATGCTATACCCAGACAATGCAACACAACCACTACTCCTATAGTTCCAAGTTGACATTGCGAGATCCAAAAACAAAAGATAAGGAATCTATATATGGTTTTTGGATCCCACAGTGTTAACTTAGAACTACAGGAGTAGTGGTTGTGTTGCATTTTCTAGGTATAGAATTCAATTATGTTGTGTCTCCAAACAATTGGGACCATGATGCCTACAGTTATGTTTTGTAGCTATCATGTTTATTTTCATGTTCTTTGTGTTTGGCTTCTCTCCCTCGCATCGAAAATAAGATTTTCCCACTCTGAATCAAGAATGTGTGTGCAACACAAGTAGAATATGCACAGATAGCAGGTGGAGCTGAGAAGACCCAACACATTTACATTTTTTTCTCCTTTTTTTCTTGTACACCATCTCTATCGGCAAGTTTCTTCATGGATGGCCTCCACTATCTTCCCCACTACAATTGTAACCACTATTCATTCTCCTACGGTCATTAATATCTTCTCTATTGATCAGACCTCCACTGCAATTTCTCTGATGAAAAATTACAAATTCAATGTTTGGTATTCCTTCATCTCCCCTCAACTCCATCACTTATGTGTATGGCTTCTCTCCCTCGCATCAAAAATAAGATTTTTCCCACTTTGAATCGAGAATGCACATGCAACACAAGCAAAATATGCACAGATAGCAGGTGGAGTTGAAAAAACACAACACGTTTGCATTTTTTTAATAGGTCAAAATTACAATGTTTGCGATGGTCTATAACTTAAAATACACAATTAAAGACCTCTATAAAAGATGCAACCCTGTTGTGTTTTTCAGCTCCACCTAATATCCTATGTATATGAATTGAGATTGCATATTGAACTAGGCGTCTCCTTCTGCATTGCTTGAAACCAAGAGACTGTCATAGTTAACATCTAAATGGCGTGTCTCATCATCACAACTAATCCACCTTAAATAATTCATTAACCATTCTAGACAAGATGATGATTTAAGTATTGTGTTTTAGAAAAGAACCCATTAAACATTCTAATACTAATTTCTCCCAAAATATGAAATCCACTAAAATTTAGCGAAAAACCCTCCAACATTACAACAATGTATAAAAGGAAACTCAGTGTCTAAACATGGAACTGAGCTCAAACACGTGTAAATAAACATCAGTCATTATCAAATAAGTTGCATAAATGAGAATCATTTTTTTTTGGCTTTCTCTTTTTTTTTCTTCCTTATATTGTTGTAGAGGCGTATCCATGTCCAAAGCATCATTTTTTCTTGGTCGTGCACATGATCTCACTATCCTTTGCAAAGGCGGGTCCTCTACAATAACAAATAAAAGCTTTCAATTAAAAACATATTATCATAATTGGGGTTAATTTAAAATATATTCATTATTGTTACAAGCATTTCAATACATTAAAAAACATAAATGTGATGCTCTTTACTTTGTCCAACCACATCATCTTGCTCGGTGGCTTGAACCTCAACACGCTCATTAGGAACAACGTCCTCTACATCCCCTGCAACTGCAATACAAAATGTTTTATTAATCCCAACACATTATAATTAAATTTTTATTACTACGCCAAATTCAATTTAACATGTTTGCTTGTATTAAATATTCATTAATCAAAATTTGAATAGAAAATGTATACCTTGAGTACTAGAATTTACATTAGAATTGATGCCTCCATCATGCTCGGCTGGTGCAGTATCAATATCGGCAAGCTGTATTCCAATGTAAATAATTAATGTATTTATCGACAATATATACATATAAATACAAGAAAAAATCTAAGAAATGTTAATCATTCAGTTTACTACATATAAATATATTCACTTTAAAGTTTTAAACAAATATATAATTAGTGTTTCCTTACTTAAAACAAATATATTTACTTTATGTTGGAACTTAACATCAAATATTGTAATTGGTAAAGTTTTCAACTTAAAATAGAAATCAATTGGCTTATTTACCTGATCAACAGATCCAACAAAAGAACCTTGTGCACTCATTGCTCGGTATCGTTCAGCCACAACTTTATAGCCTTGTTTGAAGCCTATTTTTTTGTCCTCTTCTATAATTAGTGTTTTGAACCCCAAGGCCTGCATTTTTTATTGGTATCATGAATTTTTATTGTAGTGAATTTCATCAAAACTAAATTGATTGCAATTTAATTATAAATATTTGCATACAATTTTTCATTTACTAATACTTACAACTCGTGCAGCAAGTTTTTGTTTTCTTGTTGTTGTTGCCTTTTTTTTGTCAGGAAACCTATGTGATGTTTGAAGTATGTTAGATCACATAAGTACAAAGAGTAAATAGTACATAATTTCATTATTAACATTATCACGTACCTTCTTTCCTTGGGTGATACTACTTGTCCACTATGTCTTGCACTTCTCTCAAGTGCATCCTTTTTAAGATCCTCCAACTCATTAATAGGAATATAGGGAGGCCACTCATAATAAGGGTTGTGTTCTATTTGGATCTTCTAGTTGTCCCTAATATACTTCAAAATAGTGCCCGCTTTGTCAAGGAGTCTAAGTCTATGAAAGACTTCGGGTCCAAAAAGTGTTGTCATAGAGTCAATGAGCTTATTATTTAACCCTTTATCTTGTGCTGACCACCTTTCAAGAAAAAAATTGTTAGATTCATAAATGAAGTGAAGCTACCTTTTAATATACTTGAAGAAAGGGATGAAACGAAATCTAATCTTGCAATAAAATCAAAATATGATACCATGTGTGTATGGTCAGCCCAAAAATGTGCAAACATTCATCATTAAGTTTTTCATAAAATAGATTATTCCCTGCAAGATAATTACGAGATTATTATAATTAATTATTGCAAGGGACCACACAGGGGGTTAGTGCATTATGTTATGAGTATTATATTGTATAGTAAAAGAAAGGATCAGTCTTTAAAGTACCTAGAAGCTAGCTACTCTCAAGGGAAGTCCATCTTCATTTCTCATGAGCAATTGATCACACTGTATTGTTCCTGTACATTTAACACGAGTACATCCAGGAATTGCATCATCGCCTCCTACATAAAATGAATCCAATATTACAAAATGCCCCCTAAGAAAGAATATATACTTCAAGTGAAATAAACACATGATAAATAAGAGAGAAAAAGAGGAGTCTACTTACCTATAGTAGGTGTACTTGCCAAAATTTTAGGTGGAACTACCTCTATGGATCTGATCCTCATACCAGGTGTCGTACTCAACATAGGTTCAATAGCAGGTGTTGAACAAAAATATTGTTAGAGCATAAAAAAATATGGATAACCATGGACAAGATGGAGGATAAAACATGTGATGTACCATCCGAAGTATTTGCATCTAAGGTAATGCCCTTTAATCTATTTAGCATCTCCTGTAAAGAGAACACATATATATTTTAGTTAATGACATAAATAAAATAGTATACTATAAAAATCATTATTGAACTTTTGTTATAATCAAAAACTACATTAATACTTACTCTATAGTTCTGAACACGGCCAATCAACATATCCGCTGCCCTCTATATTTCAGGAGTGTGAGGTTGAATATTTGTCATTCAAGCTAACTCTTTTGATATTACACGAAGGACCCTTTCCAGTGCAACCACGGGATCAACCTTTGATAAAGAATTAATATCAAATGGATCATGCTCATTCTGCGGCTCCTCATGGACTACTTGTTCCTTTTCCTTTCTTTGATCAACACTCGTTTGTGGGAACAATATTATTAGCCCTTTATTTAAAAGCAATCCAAAATAGTAGAACAACAAAATATACGCATTAACATAACAAAAATATGCATTAACATTTTTCTTGTATGTGCATTTGTACAATAACAATGAGTTTTACCTATCGAGAAGAAGAAGTCCCATGAGAACTATCACCATCGTGCGTATCCTATGGTTGTTGATCCATACTATAGCTCTGTATTTCAAAAAAAATCATTCAGACATGTTAAAACACATGTTCTTATTCTAAGTTACGTTGAATAATAAACAATTATCAAAATGTGTACCACCTTATCCATGATAGTGATGGGGTTTTTTGTATCTATGCGATTCAAATTGTAATCGATAAGCAACTCCTTGCCTCGACATATTGATTTGATCACACATACAAATATGTGATTTCCCTCGTGCACCTCAAATATGCAATTGTGTTGCTTCTTATTTGATGTAGGTCATCTATTATTTATAAAACCTGCAATATTCCCTGATGCTTTTGGTCTTCCATCAACGTATATAGCTACTTTTTTACTTTGTTCACTAGCTTTTTGTTGTATATAATTTGCCACGAGTGCATACCTACACATACTTTTTTTATATTTAATAATCTACATCCAACTACTGTAATCATAACAAGGTCTGACATACTCCATCAATTCGACAACTTTGTTGTAAGAGACCTTTATGCCATCCATGGAAAATAGGCCCAAACCATGTAATGAAGATGGTGCTATGCGATATATCCTCTCTTTAACACAAAAATCAGTGTTTATTGGAGGAAGTTCATCGGCGACCCATTGTTTCTGTAGATGTTTGTACCTAAATGGTAGCTCAGAGTCACCTTTGCTCTCATCATCATAAGAAGATGACCCCCCTTGAGCAAGGAAAAATTTCATGCATTTATTGAATTTCTTTCTGATTTTTTGACCTCAAGTCGATCTCATTGAATTACATGTACTAAATGTCTCACTTTCTTCCATTCCTAGATTTTCCTTGCTCGAGGAAGACAATTCTGACAAATAACTTTTTGCTAGTACCTGCACCTCATGCACTTGTACCTAAGAATCCATGAGACTGTGTGGGATACCTGACATAAGATAATAGTTATATAATCAGACAAACATAGTTCACTCCATAGTTTTCATTATATCTTGTGAAGGACATTATTCATTGTTAAAATTATCTATTTATCCAACAATATTTTGAATATCTCATCATTGCATATAACTAAACATCTTAGCATTGCATGGGACACCACTATTGTGGCATTTCGTCAAACAGTTCTCGTGCCTTGCCACTAGTGTTTTTATTACATCTTGTGAAGGACTTTATACATTGTTAAAATTATCCATTTATACTTTCAGAATTAGCTCACTCCATTGCAGGGAACAAAGAGAATCCCCTGTGATTTAACATCATTGAGATGCCTCCTTTCATTAGCTTCATGTCAGCTTCTCATAACTTCTCATAGCTTCCTATGTGTTTCATCCTTCATTTATACACTTCCTTCCTAAGGGGTATTCTTGAGTTCAAACACATTGAGCTGCTACAACTGAATTATAAATCATAAATTCACTATAAAATTAATTCACTATAAATCAAGGGGCATTATAAATCATGAATTCGCTATAAAATTAATGTATTGCTCTAGATTTCATATGGACATTTTGTCAAATGGTTGGCATGTATGTTTATTCAAATGGAGTTATATCATTTGGAATGGATATATGATCAGTTGATATCGAATTCTATGTCAAGATTTACAGCGTTAAATTGATCATAGTTAGAAGACTCAGACACAAGAAGAATATGAGTATAGCCAATTTTCAAAAGAATATGAATGAATGCAAACATACATAAGTGGATGAACATAAATAATGAAGGTACCTGATATTGCTTGAAGTAATGAAGTGTTGACCTTGGGTTCAATCCAGTATGCTCATGTATGATCCAGAAACTGCAAGGAAAAAAAGGATGGGGTTAGATCCAAAAGATCTAAGCAATGCCTAACACCCTATTATTGATCCTCATCTACAATTATGCATGTGCATAGTTAAGCCATACACTTCTAAAAGGAACTATGCTACAGAACATGACTTGAGGTAGGCATTCAAGCTTTGTCTTCTCATTAACTCAATTTCATTTTGATGACATTTGTTGATTTAATTGTAACACTAGCTTGGTTATAAACAACAACAAAAAGAAAAAGAAAGTGTCATTTGTAAGTTTGTGAATTCGAAAAGCTACCGTGAAGATGGTACTGCACTTTTGCGTGGCGTGAAGAGGGCATTCGAGTTTGGCTCGCGGGCTGCAAGGTAGGGCATCATGCATTGTTTATGAGCTCACTGTTTGAGCACCTTATGTCTCTATTTGATTGGCCAGTGCTCTATTTGTTATATTGAGTTTACATCATATAGTTAGTCTTAATAAATATCTTATAAAACAACATAAAACTAACCTAAAATACTTTGTCTTAATAAAATATTAATAAAACAATATATTTAGTCTTAATAAAATCCTATAAAACAACATATATTGTGTAAAGTGCTTGATCTCTTTTTATTTGTTTTGTTGTTGATATTCACTATGTGGTACTCCCCACTTATGATCATTTTAGGAGGAAATGTCTTGATGGCTCATGGGCTGCAAGCTAGGGCATCATACATTGTTCATGAGCTCACTGTTTAATATTGGCATTGTTTACATCTTTTCATTTGGAATGCTTGATGACCTACGAGCTTTGAGAGATAGAGCATCATTTCTATTACCTTCAAGGCATTGTGTGAAGTGTTTGATCTCTCTTTATTTGTTTTTATATTGATATTCACTATGTGGTACTCCCCGTTTATGATCATTTCATGAAGAAATGTCTTGATGGTTCATGGGCTGCAAGATAGGGCATCGTGCATTGTTTATGAGCTCACTGTTTAAGCACCGGCCAATCAAATAAGGACATGAGGTGCTCAAACAGTGAGCTCATAATGATATAAACAATGCATGATGCCCTAGCAAAACAACAAAACAAATAAAGAGAGATCAAACACTTCACACAATATATGTTGTTCTATAAGATTTTATTAAGGCTAAATATATTATTTTATTAAGATTTTATTAAGAAAAAGTATTTTGGGTTAGTTTTATGTTGTTTTATAAGATTTTATTAAGACTAAATATATGATCATACATTAATACACTTACTATTTTGAATTTGAGCTCAGACATCATGCAATGTTATTGTTGTCATTGCATGCTTGCTGCTGTTGTGCACCATATATCATTTTATACATTGTTTATTTCATTGAGACTATGAGCTTGGCATTTGTAACGTATTTTCTATTATTGGATCAATGCTACCATGTAATTTGTAATTTTGTGAATTTGAAGAGATGTCGCGAAGATGACACTACATTTTTGTGTGGCGCGAAGAGGGCATTCGAGTTTGGTGTGCACGAAGAGGCTGACACCATTTGGGAAGAGAGCACTAGCACTTGAGGTAGGCATTCAAGCTTTGTCTTCTCATTAACTCAATTTTAGTGGCATTGTTTATTTGATAGCATTGTTAATAGTGGCATTGTTTACATCGTAATTAGCATTTGGAATGCTCGATGGCCCACGAGCTTTGAGAGCTAGGGCATCATTGTTATTACCTTCAAGGCATTGTGTGAAGTGTTTGATCTCTCTTTATTTATTTTGTTGTTGATATTCAGTATGTGGTACTCTCTGTTTGTGATCATTTCATGAGGAAATGTCTTGATGGCTTGTGGACTGCAAGCTAGGGCATCATACATTGTTTATGAGCTCACTGTTTAATACTTGAATTGTTTACATCTTATCATTTGGAATGCCTGATGATCCACGAGCTTTGAGAGCTAGGGCATCGCTTCTATTACCAAAAGTTGTTGTGTGAAGTGTTTCATCTCTCTTTATTTGTGTTGTTGTTGATATTCACTATGTGGTACTCCCCGCTTATGATCATTTCACAAGGAAATGTCTCAATGGCTCGCGGGCTGTAAGCTAGGGCATCATACATTGTTTATGAGCTCACTGTTTAATACTTGAATTGTTTACATCTTATCATTTGGAATGCCTGATGACCCACGAGCTTTGAGAGCTAGGGCATCGCTTTTATTACCAAAAGTTGTTGTGTGAAGTGTTTGATCTCTCTTTATTTGTTTTGTTGTTGATATTCACTATGTGGTACTCCCCGCTTATGATCATTTCACAAGGAAATGTCTCAATGGCTCGCGGGCTGCAAGCTAGGGCATCATACATTGTTCATGAGCTCACTGTTTAATACTAGCATTGTTTACATCTTTTCATTTGGAATGCTTGATGACCCGCGAGCTTTGAGAGCTAGGGCATCGTTGCTATTACCTTCAAGGCATTGTGGAAGTGTTTGATCTCTCTTTATTTATTTTTCTATTGATATTCACTATGTGGTACTCCCCGTTTATGATCATTTCATGAGGAAATGTCTTGATGGCTCACAGGCTGCAAGCTAGGGCATCATACATTGTTCATGAGCTCACTGTTTAATACTGGCATTGTTCATGAGCTCATTGTTTAATATCTGGCATCATGCAAACATACATTAATACACTTACTATTTTGAATTTGAGCTCGGGCATCATACAATGTTATTGCTATCATTGCATGCTTGCTGCTATTGTGCACCATATATTTTTTTATACACTGTTTATTTCATTGAGACAGTGAGCTTGGCATTTGTAATGTATTTTCTCTTATTGGATAATGCTACCATGTTGTTGAGGTTGTAGATGCATTGAATCACCACTGGCATTCTATTTTAATAGCAGCAATATAAAAAATAGATCATTGGCTAATCAAATAGGGACATAGAATGTGGGTAGATGCATTGAATCACCACTTCCATTCTATTTTGATGAAGATGAACTATGTTATAAAATTTCAAGGCATGACATTTTATAACAGTACATATGTTTTATGAGTATAACTGTAGAACATAAGAGCACCCACATGCCTTGGTTGTTATTGGTCTATGAAAGGTTTTGGTTTGTCTTTCCCAATTGAGATGTCACCCTAAGATTCAAAAGGACTACAGTTTTGGTGAGGGCACCTAGGTAGGGCTGTTTGGTACCTAGTGTTCCTAAATTTTGGCTTGTGGTGGCCTTAGCCAAGACACTAGGTTAGGGAGAAGCCTATTTGGTCTCTTTAGGTGTGCTAGCTAGTGTTTGTTCTTCTTTGTTATTTTGAGTCCTTGGTGTGTCTTTTGGAGCCTGGTTGTAGCAGTCTTAGCCAACTTTGCTAGGTTGTGTGTCATAGGACAGTGTTCTAAAGTTCAACAAATTGCCTCTTTAATGTTTTAGAGGTTTTAAAATGGCCTTTATGACCCTTAATCAATCAAGGATTGAGTGATTTTGAGGTGTGTTTAGGTGGTTTGTCTATCCACCAAAAGTTGCTTGATAACTTTGAAAGTTGTCATGATAGTTTTTCTTGCAAAAGCATGTAACCGGCTCGGACAGTGTCCTAAAGTTGAACAAATGGACTCTTTAATGTTTTAGAGGTTTGAAAATGGCCTTTATGACCCTTACTCAATCAAGGACTGAGTGCTTTTGAGGTGTGTGTAGGTGGTTTGTCTATCCACCAAAAGTTGCTTGACAACTTTGAAAGTTGTCATGACAATTTTTCTTGTAAAAGCATGTAACCGGCTCAAGAGATAGCTAGCCTGATCCATGGGCCCTAACACCAAGGAGGGAGCTATTTAAGCTTTGAAAACCATAATTTTAGGTGTAGGGAAGAGTGCAGTACGAAGAGAAAACTTTTGGTTGCATTTAGACTGTGTAACTAGTTTTCCTTTGATAGAGATATACATTTTTGTGTTGATAGAGATAAGAAATGGATTGAATATCTGACTGTAATGTTTACATGTGATAATTGTTAATGTTTTTGAATTCCTAGGATAGTTATTTAGCATTTCATTTCAGTTTTGAGTTAGTCTTCGTAGTTTTCTTTATTTTGGCCTGTCTCAGGTTACTACTGATAGAGCTTTGAATAATGGAGTGCTAGAGCACTCTCCCACCATACAATCTATATGGGTCTATGGGATTTGTGTCTAGACTCCCTGTAATATATGTTGTGCAAAGGAGGCACCCTAGAAAGTTTAGTGTGTATCTATAAACTGATGCCCTAGGCAAGCTATCAGTGTTTGGTTAGGGGTCAGTGTGCTGTTGCAGAGCAGATGGAGTGATTGAGGGCGCTCAAAGTCTAGTTCAAATGATGTGGAGGGAAGGTCAGATGCATGATCAAGCATCTCTAATGTAGAGAGAGCTCGGGGGATTGTGGATACAAGGGAAAATACTAAACCCTCATTGTTACAGATAATGAGTTACCAAACCCTCATTTATAGCCCCATTTTTAGCAGGCCCTATATGGACAGTATGGGAAAAGGAGACCAACAGAATCTTAAAGCCCTCCCAAAAGGGTATTCGAATCCATAATTAGTTGGATGCTTTTCTCAGATAAGTTTGGAGTTATTAGCAGAAAAAGGTCAATTAGGCCTATTAAACCTAGTATCCTTTTTAGGCCAAACAACAGACAAAACTTTTTAGAAGGGATAAAGAGGTTCCTAGAACAATGAACTTTATCATATTCTTGGTGTCATAGACTGAATGGAGAAAGGAGGAGTTTGAAACTTCTTAGAAGGTGACTAAGATAACACCCTTAAGGCTAGGAGATTAGCCTCTTTGATTCTAGGAGGGCCTAGGACAAAGTTATAGCAAGGTCTATGTAACATAAAGTACCCTAGTTTGCATTATTAGATGATCTTGTTAAATTTGTGTTCATTTTATACAAAGATACATGTAAAGGAAAAAAAAAATTGCATCTAAAGATTACATGTATATATATGAAAAATAACTTGTATATACTATACAAAGAAAATAACTTTCAGAAGAAAATGCAAGAGTACAGGCATACATAAGAGGATGAACATAAATAATAAGGGTGCCAAACATTGCCTAAAGTGATAAATTTTTGACCCGGGTATGAATCTAGTGTGCCCCTATGTGATCTTGAACTTGCAAAGAAAAGAGAGATGGGGGTTAGGTAAAAAAATATCTAAGCAATGAATGGCATCCTATTACTGATCGTCATCTACAATTATGCATGTGCGTAGTCAAGCCATACACTTCTTAAAGAAAAATCATGCTACAGGACATGTGCACTCAAAAGAATGTTGCAGAGAGTAAATTGTTGCATTTATGTCTGCATGAACACCTGGTGAGTCACTATTGTGATTTAAAGTAAAGATCATAACATCACAACATGGTTGGCAGCCCCAAGGAGGCCCCATTGCATGCAGTGAGTAAGCTACATCAAAACAAAGAGGTACACAAATCTGCATCATATATACTGATGTCCCTATTTGATTGGACAGTGCTCTGTTTGTTATATTACTGCTATCAAAATAGAATGGCAGTAGTGATTCAATGCATCTACAGCCTCAACAACATGGTGACATCAATCCAATAACAGAAAATACATTACAAATGCCAAGCTCACAGTCTCAATGAAATAAACAGTGTATAAAACAATATATGGTGCACAACATGATGAAGGATGCTCCCCTTAATACCACAAACACATAACAGAAATAGAGAAACAACAACAATATGCAAGAACAGAAAATTGGCTTCTTATTATCTCCACAAATGTGGAATTACAAACTTTCAGAATTACAATATGCAAAGCCACATGGGCATTCCCTTACAATATTCTGTAGGACAAAGCCTCGAACTATTACCCAGATCTACTACCCAGAACTATTCTGAACTGCCTAAGACAATAATACAGCCTTCCTTATATAGGCAATTTTCCACCGCCTGGGAAGGTTCCAGAATTTTTAGCCAATAAGGCCGACCAACTTAGAATTATTTTATTTTACATTTTATTACATCATAGTCGGCTCAAGATAACCTTTGAAACCCGAACAGAAATTTTGAAGAAAATTATTTTCCGCCATTTCAGGTGACCCAACTTCCGAAGACCATAAGTCATCACCAGTTGACCCGATTGGCTATTATAACCCCATTTCGGAAATGCCACGAAGCGCTCTACAGGCTTGACCAATGCAAGCACCCGTCACCCAAATTTTTGACCTCATCCGGGGCCTCTAAAGCCTTCAAAACTGAGTTCAAAGTTTCTGTACCCTGCTGCCAATACCAAAAATCTTCAATATCTTCCAACATACACTTGATCTGGCAATGAAACTTTACTGGCAGACTTATATGACCAAAATCAACCTCCAAGAAAGAAATCAGATCATTCTGAGCACATACAAAAATTACCAAAAATAGTAACTTTCCATAAATAGCAGCTCTGCACAAGATAGCCCTTATTGAATACAAAAACAGAAATATTTTTGGGTGATGCAAGATTGCTCTTACACCCAGGATGCTCCTGCATCAGACACCCAGGGTAATTTGAGAAGTGACCCTGTCACGACTCAGGTGTGTAGAGGAAAACCAAGATGGCTAACCTCCTCCTTTGTCAGCCATGATGAATCTTCAACATGTCATCCTTTCCACTTGACCAGATATTCTTCATATGTCATGTTCTTTGTACTTCTGCCAACACGACTATCCAGTATATCTTCAATCTCCTTAGTGTCTGAACTAGTTGCTAGAATACTCCACTGTGCTGCTGTGATCTCATCTTCAACACCTCCTTCATGATACTCTGTCAGATCTGAAATGTTAAACACTGGTGAAATATTTAGCTCAGTAGGCAATTCTACCCCGTATGTGTTTCCTAAATCATGTTTCTTAAGTATCCTGCATGGTCCAAACTTCTTCATTTTCAGCTTGTTATATGTACCAACTGGAAACCGCTCCTTCCGCAAATGAATCATGACTTCGTCACCAACTTGAAATTCTTTATACCTCCTTTTCTCATCTACCTTAGCCTTATACTGTGCATTCATCTTGGTAATATGCTTCCTCACCTCCTCATGGATGTTCTTCAAGTGTTCTGCAAAATCCTCAGCTTCAGCACTACTTATTTCTCCTTTATCTATCTTTCTCAATTTAGATGCATTTCTTGGACTACTTCCATATACAATCTGGAATGGTGATTTACCAGTGCTTCTATTGATAGAATTATTGTATGCAAATTCCGCCTGTGGTAAAATCAAATCCCATCCCGTTGGCTTATCTCCAACCAAACATCTCAGCAAATTTTCCAAACTCCTATTCACCACCTCTGTCTGTCCATCAGTCTGTGGATGATGTGATGAACTGAACTTCAAATCTGTCTTCAACTTCTTCCACAATGTACGCCAGAAATATCCAACAAACTTAGTGTCCCGATCTGAAACTATGGTCTTTGGCAAACCATGAAGTCTCACTACTTCTCTGAAAAACAACTATGCTACATGAACAACATCATTAGTCTTCTTGCAGGGAATAAAATGTGCCATCTTTGAAAATCTGTCAACCACCACAAAAATTGAATCATGCCCCCGTTGAGTCCTCGGTAAACCAAGAACAAAGTCCATGCTGATATCCTCCCAAGGCTTCTCTGGTACAGGTAATGGCTGATACAATCCTGTATTCTGCTTCACTCTCTTCGCCATCTGACATACTCGGCAACTCTGTACAAACTTCTTCACATCTTGCTGCAACTGCGGCCAATAATAATTCTCACTAACCAAACCAATGGTTTTATCACGACCAAAATGTCCAGCCAATCCTCCACTATGCTTCTCCTTGATGAGATTCTCCCTCATAGAACTTCGTGGAATGCACAACTGACTCCCTCTGAATAGCATATCATCCTGGATGATGAAATCCAACCCTTTTGTCCTGTCTAGAGTAACAAGTTCTGTACAAGCTTTCCAAGCTTCACCAAAATCAGGATCCTCTGGATACAAATTCTTGAGTTCCTTGAACCCAACCACCTCAATCTACATCTCTGTCAGCAATAGTTGCCTTCTGCTAAGAGCATCTGCAACCCTATTAGACTTTCCACTTCTGTGTTTCAAAACACATATATATAACTCTGCAAAAACTCAACCCATTTCAAATGCCTTTGATTCAATTTTCCTTGACTATTCAAATATTGCAAAGCTTGATGATCAGTATACAAAACAAACTCCTTAGGAAGCAGATAATGTCTCCACTTCTTTAATGCCTGAATTATAGCATAAAATTCTTGATCATAAATAGAATACTTCCTCTTGGCATCATTTAACTTCTCACTGAAATACGCAACAGGTTTACCTTCTTGGCTCATAACAGCTCCTATTGCAGTACCACTAGCATCACAATCTACTTGAAACACCTTATTAAAATCTGGAAGTGCTAAAACAGGTTGTTCTGTAACTTTTTGTTTCAATAATTGAAAACTCTTTTCTGCCCCATTAGTCCACTTAAACTCTTTTCTATCCCCTCTCATTGTTTCAATCAAGGGTCCACAAATACTGCTAAAATTTCTGATAAACTTTCTATAAAAGCTAGCCAAACCATGAAAAGATCTTACCTCAGTAGCATTCCTTGGAGTAGGCCATTCAAGGATAGCCTGTACCTTCTCTGGGTCCATTTTTAGACCTTCTGCTGAAACTACAAATCCCAAATACACTAACTCTTTCTTCACAAAACTGCACTTCTTCAAATTAATCAACAATTTCTCTTCTCTCAACTTCTCAAATATCATACGAATATGCATCATATGCTCCTCCAATGTCTTACTAAAGATCAAAATATCATCTAGGTAAACAATGACAAACTTACCCAGAAATTCTTTCAGAACCTCATTCATGAGCCACATGAAAGTGCTCGGTGCATTGGTTAGCCCAAAAGGCATGACTAACCACTCATATAGTCCTTCCTTTGTCTTGAAGGAAGTCTTCCATTCATCTCCTTCTCTGATCCGAATTTGATGATATCCACTTTTCAGATCTATCTTTGAAAAATACACAGCTCTACTCAAACAGTCCATAATATCATCCATTCGTGGCAATGGAAACCTGTACTTGATTGTGATCTTGTTTATTGCCCTAGAATCTGTACACATCCTCCATTCTCCATTCTTCTTTGGTGCTAATACCACTGGTACAGCACAGGGACTCAGACTCTCTCGAATCAATCCTTTCTGTAACAACTCATGTACTTGTCTGTTCAACTCCTCACTTTCTACAGGTGTCATTCTGTGTGCTGCCTTATTCGGCAAACTCGCTCCTGGGATCAAGTCCATCTGATGACTGATCTTCCTGACTGGTGGTAATCCATCAGGCATGTTATCGGATACAATATCCTGAAACTCGTTCAACAAATCTGCAACTTCTACAGGAACACCTTCTACTTCCTCTTTACCAGCTTTTGGAATTAAAGAAAAACATACATGCTCATGCCTCATACCATCTAGAAAATTTCTTCCATCAACAAAAGTTATCCTTGCATTACCACATACCTTTTCTCTAGTCTCCTTCAATGGTTTTAGCTTATGTCGCACTCCATCCTTTGTCAGGGAATAGGTATTCGCACGACCATCATGTATAGCACATCTGTCAAACTGCCATGGTCTACCCAACAACATATGACATGCATCCATAGATATGATATCACACAATACCTCATCTTGGTATCCGCCAATCTTGAACTTCACCAGGCATTGTTCATTGACCATGACCTTGTGGTCATCCTGTACCCAGGCAATCCGATATGGATGTGGGTGTTTCTGTCTCTTGAGCTTCAACTTTGTCACCATCTCTTCTGACACCAAATTGTCAGTGCTTCCACTATCAATAATCACATCACAACATTTACCTTCACACTTGCACCTGGTGCGAAACAGGCTCCTTCTTTGCTCAGGTTCATTCTCACCACTCAACAGGACTCTTCTGTTAATCAACGTTTCTCCTCTTTCAGCATCTTCAGAATTTGATGATCTGGCATCTTCATCTACATGTGCAACTCTGGCCTGGCCTTCATTTCTCCTGTCTGTTCTTCCTTGGCGCTGAGGACATTCAAATGCCCTATGACCTTCTTCTCCACAGTGAAAACATGTTCCACGGAAGCCACCTCTTCCAGATCCTTGTCCTCTTCCTCTTCCTCTCTGATCTCTATTATTCTGATCCTGGAAGCGATTGGAATTATTTCCTCACTGATTCTGACTGCTACTGGCCTCATCCTTCTTTTTCGGATCTTCATTTCGGCCACCATATGACCGTCCACCAGATCGTCCACCGTGACCTCTTCTGTTTTGTCTGCTCTCAAACTTCTTGTTCAGCTTTTCCTCTACTTTTAGGGCAAACTGGTATGCCTCTTAAATACTGTTCATTCGAACCAGATTCAGCTCCTCCTGAATGCTTGGCCTTAACCCATTAAGGTATCGGGCAACTTTCTCCTTATCAGCTTCTGCATGGCCTGTTCTGATGAGAAGTCGATAGAACTCCTCTGTATACTCCTGAACAGATCTTCTTGCTTGCTTCAAACTCTACATTTTCTTTAGTAGGTCAAGCTCATAATCAATAGGAATGAACTGTCACTTCAATTTATCCACCATCCGATCCCATCTTGTGATTTTATCTTTCCCTCTTCTATTTAGCTCCAACTGAATTTCTTGCCACCAGATCTTCGCATGACCTTTCAATCTGGCCTTCGCAAATTTGACCCTATCAGGATCGTCAACATCTTCATACTCAAAATATTCCTCACATTCATTGATCCAATCAATCAATTCCTCTGGGTTAAGATTTTCAGAAAATGTAGGAACCTCAATCTTAGGTCTTTTCCCAATCTTGGAAATGGCCCGAAAAAGTCTTTCTTCCTCCTAGTTCACAATTTCGGCTTCTCCTTCTTGATATTCTTCTTCGGCTTCATCCTCGCTTTCATCTCTAACATTGAGATTCATTCCTCTGCGAATCTCTTCTTGCAATGCTCGCACTTGTCTCTGCAGCTCTCTAACCTCAAGTGTCACAGCACCAACTCTTCCGCCACGTTCTCGTCGTGGAGGCATTTTCGTGATGCGCGCTGAAACCCTAGCCACGGTCCTGGTGCAAACTGCCTCACAGTCGGTGATCTGTTTACACACTCAAGAACTCCTGCTCTGATATGAAGGATGCTCCCCTTAATACCACAAACACATAACAGAAATAGAGAAACAACAACAATATGCAAGAACAGAATATTGGCTTCTTATTATCTCCATAAATGTGGAATTACAAACTTTCAGAATTACAATATGCAAAGCCACATGGGCATTCCCTTACAATATTTTGTAGGACGAAGCCTTGAACTATTACCCAGATCTACTACCCAGAACTATTCTGAACTGCCTAAGACAATAATACAGCCTTCTTTATATAGGCAATTTTCCACCGCCTGGGAAGGTTCCAGAATTTTTAGCCAATAAGGCCGACCAACTTAGAATTATTTTATTTTACATTTTATTACATCATAGTCGGCTCAAGATAACCTTTGAAACCCGAACAAAAATTTTGAAGAAAATTATTTTTCGCCATTTCAGGTGACCCAACTTTCGAAGACCATAAGTCATCACCAGTTGACCCGATCGACTATTATAACCCCATTTCGGAAACGCCACGAAGCACTCTACAGGCTTGACCAGTGTAAGCACCCATCACCCAAATTTTTGACCTCATCCGGGGCCTCTAAAGCCTTCAAAACTGAGTTCAAAGTTTCTGTACCCTGCTGCCAATACCGAAAATCTTCAATATCTTCCAACATACACTTGATCTGGCAATGAAACTTTACTGGCAGACTTATATGACCAAAATCAACCTCCAAGAAAGAAATCAGATCATTCTGAGCACATACGAAAATTACCAAAAATAGTAACTTTCCATAAATAGCAGCTCTGCACAAGATAGCCCTTATTGAATACAAAAATAGAAATATTTTTGGGTGATGCAAGATTGCTCTTACACCCAGGATGCTCTTGCATCACAACAACAGCAAGCATGCAATGATAACAATAACATTGCATGATGCTTGAGCTCAAATTCAAAACACTAAGTGTATTAATGTATGATCTAATAGCAGCAACCTCATTGATCATTACCATTCACTCCTCCATCATTATAGAAGAGATAACTACCTACAACTATATTTCATAATTCCTCCTTTGAAGTATATATATATCAAGTATAATTATGAGTTTACATCATACATTTAGTCTTAATAAAATCTTATAAAACTAACCCAAAATACTTTGTCTTAATAAAATCTTAATAAAACAATATATTTAGTCTTAATAAAATCTTATAGAACAACATATATTGTGTGAAGTGTTTGATCTCTCTTTATTTTTTTTGCTAGGGCATCATGCATTGTTTGTCATTATGAGCTCACTGTTTGAGCACCTCATGTCCCTATATGATTGGCTGGTGCTCAAACAGTGAGCTCATAAATAATGCATGATGCTCTAGCTTGCATCTCACTAACCATCAAGACATTTTCTCATGAAATGATCATAAACGGGGAATACCACATAGTGAATATCAACAACAAAACAAATAAAGAGGGATCAAACACTTCAAACAATGCCTTGAAGGTAATAGAAATGATGCCCTAGCTCTCAAAGCTCGTGGGTCATCAAGCATTCCAAATGAAAAGATGTAAACAATGCCAGTATTAAACAGTGAGCTCATGAACAATGTATGATGCCCTAGCTTGCAGCCCGCAAGCCATCAAGACATTTCCTCATGAAATGATCATAAACGGGGAGTACCACATAGCTAGTGAATATCAATAGAAAAACAAATAAAGAGAGATTAAACACTTCACACAATATATGTTATTTTATAAGATTTTATTGAGATTAAATATATTGTTTTATTAAGATTTTATTAAGACAATATTTTGGGTTACTTTTATGTTGTTTTATAAGATATTTATTAAGACTAAATATATGATGTAAACTCAATATAACAAACAAAGCACCGGCCAATCAAATAGGGACATGAGTTGCTCAAACAGTGTGCTCATAAACAATGCATGATGCCCTAGCTTGCAGCCCGGAGCCATCAAGACATTTCCTCATGAAATGATCATAAACAGGGAGTACCACATAGTGAATATCAACAGCAAAACAAATAAAGAGAGATCAAACACTTCACACTTTGCATCATCCATACACTTCTAAAATGAACTATGCTACAAAACATGAGTGTGTGTTAATGTGATTCAAAAGCTATTATGGAAGATTGTTTTATTATTGAGATAAGGATACCTTAATTCTACAAGAATAAATATTTTAAGAAATATTTGAATTTAATTTTGACAATAACATGAGGAGTGGATATATTTCAAGCTTCAGCGAGACTTCATACCACACACTATTTATAGATTATGTTCAATGCATTATTTACGCTTGTATTGGTGGGAAAACTCTTGAAAACGCGCAAAAAAGATTATATTCAACCATGTTGTTTACATGACACATGTAGTTTACCTCCATTCTAAATCAGCGTTGCATACAAATATGTGAACAATGCGTGGTACGAAGCTTCACTCAAGCGTGAAAATGATAAGCATTATGACGTTGAGGTATGGTGTGGTAAGCACAAGTATAGTTTTTCGTAAGCTGCTATTGGTATAGTTTTGTTTTTTTTTCAATAGTTGCAGAATCCAGCTTCTCCTATACTTACACATATGTATACATTTTGGGCTTGGTTTTAATGTCATGTAAATTTGAGTGAAATGATAATAATATTTAAGAGCAACAAGTATGGCATTTTAAACAAGTATGCATATACATTATATAATAAGAGTGATATATTTTAATGGAAACACTTAATGAGAAGGATGCCTATATAACAAGAGGAGTGATATATCTTAATGGAAGTGGAAATAGAAATTGCAGTGAAACTCTGTAATTTATTATTGTAAGTGGACATAGAAATTGCAGTGTAAGTAGTAGGATGATTGTAAGTGGTCTGCAATTTATTATCACTAAGTGTTGTATATCCATAGTCAATGTCTATTTAAACTTTAGGATGATACTTATATGATGGCTTAAGTAAATTGTTCTTACCTTGAGACAAGTACATCATGGGATTAGAGGATGGTTGTTATAATAGCAACTATGTGTCTGTGGGATACTTGTATATTTTGTATTAAATGATGATAGATACATATGGGTTTCTTCCTTTTGCAACATTTTATATTCTGATACTTATATCTTGAATTGTCAAATGACCAATGAGTGATAATTTCAAAAGTGTATCATAATTAAAGACATGTGAATTCATATTGTACTTAGTCTAAATGCCACTGTGTAATGTTTTTACTTACGATATTAATCTTAATATATCCCTATTTTATTACTGATGTCCCTATTTACATATTTTCATCAAATGACCCAAAAACATCAAGAATGCTCCTATATGGTCACTAATAGCCAACTTTCAAAAGAATATGAATGAATGCAAACATACATAAGTGGATGAACATAATTAATGAAGGTACTAGACATTGCCTGAAGTAATGAAGTGTTGACCCGGGGTTCAATCTAGTATGCTCTTGTATGATCCAAAACCTGGAAGGAAGGAAAAGATGGGGTTAGATCCAAAGGATCTAAGCAATGTCTGGCACCATATTACTAATCCTCATGTATAATTATGCATGTGCATAGTCAAGCCATACACAGACTCAACAACATGGTAGCATTGATCCAATAATAGAAAATACATTACAAATGCCAAGCTCACGGTCTCAATGAAATAAATAGTCTCACCTTACTGATTGTCCCAATCATATGATATGACTAAGTTTGTATCAATGAAAACCAAAATCACAATCACCTATGACTGCACTATTTGATAACTAAGAGGCGTGGTGAATCAGTTATATATTCAGTTATCTCAAGTCCCTTAATATTTTCAACCTTAAAATATTCTCGGCAGATAATATATGAAATCAGATATAAATAATTAACTGACCAAAGCAGCGATCATCAAAATATCAATAAATAGCATGCAAAATATTCAATCACACAATGACACCAGTATTTAACGTGGAAACCCAAATTGGAAAAAACCACTACGATAATTATCACCCACAAAATAATTCACTCTTCTAAAGTGAGCTCGGTTAAAAGTCAATCTTGTTAAATATTACAAACACATTTGCTAGATGTGACCCTGTTAGGGGATTTTTACCAAAGATCGACTAGATATGTCATCCTACAATGAGTGGCCTTATTAGAAAGCTTTAGAACATTCTTCAAAATTCCACCTTACAAAGGATTTAAAAATTATGACTATTAAATCCACTCGGTTAAGAGATTTTCTACTACAATGATTAGAAAGTAACAGTAAAATGATCTGATAAAATATGCAACTACCTTTGCCTGTTCAAATCTTCTTTCTACTCATTTTGTCCTCTTCAAAACTCTTCCTTTTAGGTTGATCAATACACACACTTCATCTCATCATTTTTCTTCACTTCATTAACACATTCCTTCAACTATGTTCTACTTGATGTATCCTTCTTTTCAATTCAGTTTCCTGCACTAAATATCAATAATTCATCATCAACAACAGTATCAATATCAACATCATAATCATCATGATCATCCTTTATATATATAATTTTTTTTTCTTAATCATATCACTTCTTAATCTCATCTATTTGATCAAATCTTGTATCTAAGTAAAATGTTTTATGATTCTTTCCAGTTGTATCTTTACCTTGGAAATTGAAATTTTCTTGGATCTCAAACCAATCATTAAATCTTCACCATTTATCTATACCTAATGATTTTGATACGTTGATTTCATTAACTGACTTTGTTCTTTCCTTAGAATCTCCTAGATGAATCTAGCTCTTCATATGATGTTGTCTTTTACTTGATTCTTTGATTAACTAACCAACTTCATCTACTCGGTTCAGTCTTTCTACTTGATTAACATTCACTCAGTTAACTATAACCAACCAATATCTTTACTTACCAACAACTATTTCTAGCTCAGTAAAACACATTGTTTCCTTATCTTTTCACTTTGCAACTTCAATCCTTTGTTACCAATCATCATAACAGACTTGTGCATCATTTTAACACTTTATTAAATCATGTCAAAAATAAAATCAATATTACCTTTCCATAGACCGATTCAATAATTGCCCAATTAAGCTCATATACTTAACATCACTTCTTTATTTCAACTTTTGTCTTTGCCAATCATTTATTCTCTCAACATCATATATTTTAGATTGATATGGAAACTTGAAATTAGAAAGTCAATAAGCTTGACATCAATGACAACATAACAACTGATCCAATCCTTCTACATACTTTTCATTGCTCAGTTGACCTTGTTCATTCTCATCAGTCAACAATCTCATCAGTTGGGGTAATAATCTCCCCCTTTGGCATTGATGGCAACATAATTTATATATCTCATCTCATATCTGAAATATACCATTAAATACCAATAATATTTCATTCTTTACAATCTCCCCCTTAGTCATATCTTCATTCTCTTCCTGATCAATCACTCTCCCTTTATGTTTCTCTCCCCTTTGACAATAATGCCAAATGTACCCGCAATACCTTATTCTAAAACTTGACTATCCTTGTAGTTGTATCATGTACCTTGCTTGTACCAATTACTTATGTTTCTTCATATTTTTTGTTTTCACAACCTTAGGTTGTTCCTAAAGAGTGAACTTTTGCATCAACTCTCAAATAGATATTCTAATAAAGCATGAATTGATGCAACCTACATCTTTTTCTAATGAGCATTAGAGAGGGGAATGACCCCTAGTTTACCTCTTAGGTACACAAAATTATCCTTAGGTAATGGCTTTGTGAATATGTCAGCAAGTTGTTCCTTAGATTTCACATATTCCAGCCTTGTTTTCCCTATACTTGTTCTCTCAAATAATGACTCTTGATTGATATGTGCTTTGTTTTTTAGTGCATCATCGGATTCTATGTTAAGAACAATAGTATTGTCACAATAGATTGTCACATGACCATCTATCTCTTCTTGTATCCCTTGAAGTAGTTTTTTAATCCACACAATATTTGAATAGTTGATTGCAGCAACAACATACTTTTCTTTAGTAGTAGACCATGAAATGCAACTTTGCTTTTTGGTTATCCATGTCACTAATCTTTCTCCTAAGAAGAAAGCTCATCCACTTGTTTTTTTCTTATCATACACATTTCATGCCCAATCAACATCAATATACACTTTCAATTCAAAATCACATTCCTTTTTGTACCATAAATTGTAGTCCTCGGTTCCTTTCAGGTATCTAAAGATTCTATTCACAATAGTCATATGTGTTTCTTTAGGATTAGAAGAAAATCTAGCCACAATTACAAAAACATGAGAAATATCTGGCCTACTATGAACAACATATTGTAGCTTACCAATCATGAATCTATACAGGGTTTCATTTACCCCAGCAGAGTTATCTTCCTTTGACAATTTGCATCTAGTAATCATCTATATTCCAACCAATTTTGAGTCTTCCATCCCAAAAAAAATTAGGATCTCTTTTATGTATTTTGATTATGTTATATATATGCCATCTTTGGTCTACTGAATTTGCAATCTAGTGAAAAATTTGATCTCTCCAATCATTGACATTTCAAATTTCTTTCTCATTTCATCAACAAATGATCTACACATTATCTCATTTCCTCCAAATATGATATCATCAAAAAAAAATTCAACAATTAGTACCTTGTATGAAGATTCACTTTTCAAGTACACATTATTGTTGTCACTAGTTTTGATGAAACCTATTCTCATTAGATATGAATGGAGTCTTTCATACCATGCTCAGGGTTATTGCCTCAAACCATACAATTCCTTGTGAAGTTTACATACATGTATTTTTTACTGTTATCAACAAATCCTTATGGTTGATCAATGTATACTTCCTCTTGCAGTATTCCATTCAAGGATGTAGACTTTACATCCATCTGATAAACTTTGAAACCTTTGTGAGAAACATATGCAAGTAAAATTCTCACACCTTCTAGTCTTGCAATAGGAGAAAATGTCTCACCATAGTCAATACCTTATTCTTGAGTATATCCTTTGCATAAATGTCTAGTTTTATTTCTGATCACTTCTCCATTTTCATTTAGCTTATTCCTAAAAATCTATTTTGTACCAATAACATTCTTATCCTTAGGTCTCAGTACTAGTGACAAGGTATTATTCTTTTTAATCTTATCAATCTCTTATTTCATTGCATTTATCCAATCTTCATTTTCAAGTGTATCCTTGACTAGTCTAGGCTCAAATTCAAAAATCAAACATGTATTGTCTCTTAACTTACTTCTTGTCATGACTCCTGCATTTTTGTCTCCAATAATTTGAGTCGGTGAATGGTTCTTTCACACATACTTTGCTATCACTATCTCATTTCTTTGTTCTTTAGCATTTTCATCTCTCAGTGGGGGCTCAACTAGTTCCTCAGTTTCTTCTTGCGGCTTGGGTACTGTTCCCAAAATTCCTTCCTATACATATATAAATTTTTGGTAATCTTTTGGTTCCCTTTTGCTATCTTCTTCATTTATTTCTGCAAACTCATCAATCTTTACATTTTCACTTTCCACAATTTTGTTAGTAGCCTTAATCAAACATTTATAGAATTTTCTCTTTCTAGAATATCCTAGGATTATACCTTCATCTCTTTTTTAATCAAACTTTCCATTCCTAGTATCTTTCAGAATATAAAACCTACTTCCAAATTTTTTAAATTAGCTAACATTAGGTGTATGCCCATACCAGAGTTCATAAGGATTTTTGTTTGTACCTTTCTTCAATTATACTTGGTTGAGGGTGTAAACAACAATACTAATGGATTCTCTCCAAAATGTTTGTGCAACCTCCTTCTTAATCAACAATGTTCTAGAACAATCAACTATTGATTTGTTCCTTCTTTCAACTATGCCATTCTGTTGTGGAGTTCTTGGTATAGATACTTGTCCTTTGATTCCATTCTCATTGCACAAGACAATAAATTCATCAGAGATAAATTAACCTCCTCTCTCTGATCTTAAACACTTCATATTCTTATATGTTTCCTTCTCAACTCTTTTCTTATACCATTTGAACATTTGGAATGCATCATACTTTTCTTTTAAAAACATTACCAACATCATCCTTAAGTAGTCATCAACAAATAAAATGAAATATTGATCACCATATTATCTTTGTACTTTCATAGGGCCACAAATATTAGTATGAACTAGTTCCAATATACCACTAGATGAGTAAGACTTGCTTGAAAAACTTAATTTAGTCATCTTACCAATCTGACATTTCTTATACATAACTCTATCAGGCTTGCTTAATCTGGGTAGACCTCTGACTCTATTTTTCTTACTAACTTTGATCAAGTTATCAAAATTTACATGACAAAATATTTTATGCCATAACCAAGCATCTTCAACTTTAACAAACAAGAAATTTTTTGTAGCAATATCAAGGTAGAATAAGTTACCTTTAGATTGTTTACCGGTTCCAATCAAGTCTCCAATGTTATTATATATCTTCACTTTTCTATTTTGAAACTCTTATCAGTGACTAGTATTATTCAATTGTGCTACACTCAACAAGATTTATTTTAGTCCTTGAACCCAATAGGCATTATCACATTTAATCTTTTGATTCAGCATAATAGATCCTTTTTATTTTATATAACATGGAGCATCATTTCCAAATCTAACAAATCCTCCATCATACTCTTCTGAGTTCTCAAACTTATCAATGTCACCAGTCATGTAATGTGAACAACCACTACCAATAATCCAAGGGTAAGTTTTACTTACTTGAGAAATAAGGGATTTTTCATGTTCATACCTCTCTTCTTCTGAATCCTCCTTCATAACAACATAAACTACTTCCACACATTCATCTATGTCATCAAATTCATCATCAGTTACCCCTTTTCTCAGCTAGGTAGCATGATTTCTTTCCTTTTCCCTTGAAGTTTCTAAACTTTTGGTATCAGTTCTCCTTCTTGTCCTCCTTATCATTCTTTTCATTGTCAGGACACCTAGATGCAATATGACCAATCTTATTGCAGTTAAAACATTTTAGGGGAAGTTTACCTTTATACTTTCCTTTTCCTCTTGGTAGCCTCTTTTCCAATAGTGCTTCCAATTCTTCTTTCTCTTTCTCTTCAGTTAGTATACTGTAATAGTCACTTCCTTTGGAGATGTGGTGAATATCTCTTTCTTTTCTTGAGCTTCCATGCTTAAAGATGATTTAAAATCTATTTAAATAGTCAGTAGACTATTATCATAATTACTAAGTGTAATCACCTGAAAATGGACAAGATTAATTCATGTGAGAAAGTAAGACAAAATCAAGGCAATAAAATAAAATAAAGCTAAAATCAAAGTAAAATTGCAATCAAGCCATAATCCAAATTTAATTGAAAATCAAAAGCCATAAAATTAATTTAAATCAAATGAAATCATTTAATTGTGCAATTAATCTAATTAATTGCATAGTTTGTTTAAATCAAATCAACCCATTCAAGGGGTACACATGGATAAACATATTAAATAAATTCAATTAATAAATCCTTATTTTCCCTCAACCACCAAATGGTAGAAAATGCATCAACCAATAGGATTTAAGGATCAAGCTCACATGGATCAAGCTCAAATTGAATCTCCATCACACATAAGGTGAGAGAATCTTGTCCACCCATTTTGTCTCCTTGTCCCAAGCTTTGAAGACACTTTATTTAAATGGTTTCCAAAGGTGGAACCATGGACTAAACCTTAACTCAACCATGATCAACTCAACTCCACCCCCTACCCTTGCCAAAATCTATAAAAGAAAGGAATAATTCAATCAATAATGATCCACAATTATTTGAAAAGCATTAAACCTCTTGCAATTTTAAGCTAGAAAGGAAAATCTAGGATCTAATTAGACTAATTTCTTTTGGAATTAATTTTTTTAGCTTTATTTATCATATTTTATCATATTAGGATTGTCACTAATGGAAGCGTGCTGAGAGCTTTTCATTAGCATCCCTTATTAGAGAGCCATAGAGTGCTCAATTATCTTTATCTTTTCTTAATTAGATTACTATTTGTGGTAATTTAGTTGTTATTTTGAGTTATTGATGATACTAACCCTATGAAGGTACTAATCCTAGTAAACACTAAGCTCAAATGCAGTCAACTTGCTTATCAAAGCATCAAGAGTAATAGTGTTATCCAGTATGGATCTTAGTTCCTGAATAGAAGAGACTCGAATAGCACATTTGGGTGAAAGGGTTATGAGAATTTTTCCTACCACTTCGTCACTAGTTAATGTTCCACCAACACCTTTGATAGCACTTACCATTTCCTTAATTCTGAAACTATACTGCGCAATGTTCTCTTCTTCTTTCATTCTTATCTCATCAAAATTTCCTCTGAGACTGTCAACCTTAGCCTTTTTCACATGTGGATGACCTCCATAAACAAGTGCAAGATTATCCCACATCTCTTTTGCAGTAATACAGTCATTAATATCATTGAACTCAGCATCGGTAAGGGAAGAAGCAATTTCAATCATTATTGAATTACATTCCTATTTTTCTCTCATCTGATCAAGTGTCATGGGTCTAGGAGCCAGTGGAGTGTAGTTAGTAGCCAAATGGTTGAGTGATGAATATCCAATCCCAGATAGTTTATAATCTCATCTTGCTTTTCCATGTAGATAAACTCTCCTTGTTCAACTTGGGTACTTCTCTTCTATACATCTTCAGATATTTAGCTCAAGTCTTCTAAAAGTTTTCTTCTAACCACCAAGAGCTTTGATACCAATTGTTGGATAACTGAGGGGGGGTGAATCATTTATCTCAGGTCCCTTAATATTTTCAACCTTAAACTCTTCTTGGTGGATAATCTATGCAATCAGATAGAAATATTTAACCAACTAAAGTAGTGATCATCAAAATATCAATAAATAACATGCAAAATATTCAATCATACAATGACACCAATATTTAACATGGAAACCCAATTTGGGAAAAACCATTGCGGGAATTATCACCCACAAAATAATTCAATCTTCTGAAGTGAGCTCGATTAAAAGCAAGTCATGTTAAATATTACAAACACATTTTCTATATGTGACCTTGTTAGGGTATTTTCACCAAAGATAGACTAAATCTATCACCCTAGAATGAGTGGCCTTATTAGAGGGCTTTAGAAAATTTGTTTCCACCTTACAAAGGATTTAGAAATTATGATGGTTAAATCCACTCCGTTAAGATATTTTTTTGCTAAAATGATTAGAAAGTAATGGTGAAATGATCTAATAAAATATGCAACTACCTTTTCTTGTTCAAATCTCCTTTCTTCTCATTTTTTCCTCTTCAAAACCTTTCCTTTCTGGCTGATCAATACATGCACTTCATCTCATCATTTTTATTCACTTCATTAACACATTCCTTCAACTTTGTTTTGCTCAGTGTAGCCTTCTTTTCAATTCGGTTTCCTACTCTAAATATCAACACTTCATTAAAAAAAATAGTATCAACATCAGCATCATAATCATCATGATCATCCTTTATATAGATAACCTTTTTCGCTTAATCCTATCACCGCTTAATCTCATCTGTTCAATAAAATCTTGTAGCTTGGTAAAAAAAATTATGATTCTTTTCAGCTATATCTTTACCTTGGAACTTGAACTTTTCTTGGATCTTAAACCAATCATTAAATCTTCACCATTTATCTGTACCTAATGATTATGATCCATTGATTTCATTAACTAACTTTGTTCCTTCCTTAGAATCTTCTAGATCAATGCATCTCTTAATACGATGTCATCTTTTACTTGATTCTTTGATTAATTGACCAACTTCATCTACTCGGTTAAGTCTTTCTACTCAATTAACATTCACTCAGTGAACTATAACCAACCAATACCTTTACTTACTGACAACTATTTCCAACTCGATAAAACACATTCTTTCCTTATCTTTTCACTTTGCAACTCCAATCCTTTGTTACCGATCAAAATAACTAACTTGTGCATCATTTTAATAGTTTTTTGAATCATGTAAAATAATCAAATCAATATTACCTTGTCATAGACCGATTCAATAATTTCCCAATTAAGCTCATACACTTAACACCACTTCTTTATTTCAAATTCTACCTTTACCAATCACTTCTTCTCTCAACATCATATATTTCAGATTGATATGGCAACTTGAAATTAGTAAGTCAATAAGCTTGACATCAATGACAACATAACAACTAATCCAATCCTTCTACATACCTTTCATTTCTCAGTTTATTTTGTTCATTCTCATCAGTCAACAGTCTCATCAATTGGGGTAACATGCACACCAAAATACATCACAATGCCAACAATCTCCCCCTTTGGCATTGATGTAAAACATTGGGTAAAAATATGTCTATCTCCCCAAATTCATCTTAACACTGATTAGAGAAAAAACATATATATTGAATGACTCCCACTAACACTATACATCTTAAACTCATATTCTAACATATATTTAGAGATATATGTTTTCACATATCCTTACTCTCCCCCTTTTTTCAACAATGACAAAGTTATACAAATTGAAATGTATTCAAATAAATAGCATACCAGTCTCACATTCTGTCAAATACATCTTAGAAGTTTTCCTTTTCTATCTCTAATGAAACCTCCCATTACTTCTTCAAATTATTCATCAGAATGATCTTCCCATGAAGATCAGAGGCTAACTCCTCAATGGCATCCAAAGTACTCATGTCTGGTAATCCTATTATGGCTTCCAAATTCTTCATATTTTGTTTCATCACCTCTACTATAGGTGCTAAGTATGATTGTAACTCAATTAGTGTGATGATCCTCTTAACTTGTTCTACCTAAAACTTCTTCACCTTGTGTGTGATCATTTTACTTTAGCATTGTACTCTACTGGATAGCTTGTGATGGGATCAAACTTTTCAACTAAGTTGTCAAGCTCCTTTTGTGATTCTTCTATGCTCACCTCCAAATCCTTGGTGGAATATAATATATTAGACACTTTAGTCAATAACTAACCGAATTCCTTTAGTGTGACCTTAGTTTCATCCACTAGCCCTAAAAGTGTCTCCTTTCCTTTTAAAATATTCTCCACCAATTTTACTATGTTATTCTTCTCATAATGAGACTCTTCCAACTTCATTACTATAGACTAGCTGTCAAAAGTTTGATTAGTTATAACCTTAATCAATGTTTCCATCTAATCAATCACTATTATATCTATGTTATATTATGCAACAAGAATTAGACCTACTAGAACATCTCTAGTTGTCTTAAGCACTCTAGCCTTATTCTTCTTCTCTTTAGCCTCATCCATTTGTGTGTTTAAAATTAGCTTTTCATTAAATTTAAGTAATTCCTTTGAGCCCAATTTAGTGATATCAAGAGGAGTTTGAATATCTTCTTCTTATTCTTCTTCTTCAACCTCTTCTTCTCCATTCACCGGTTCGAGCTTCTTCTTTTCACTTATTTCTCCTAAACTCAACCTCCTTTGTACTAAGACTATATCCTCAACCTCTTTAAGATTTTCTACTTTATGTCCTATCATCAGTTCTTTAGACTGTACATGTACCTTTTGTGTAACCTCTTCCATAGGAATATCTTCAATCAGTAGTTCATCTCCACTAGTTTGACCAACATCTTGTGCTTAAATTTCATGTTCTTTCTTAGGCATATCAAAAATAACATCACCTATTATCTATTCAAGAGTAAATATGCCATCAACTTGGTCAATATCTATCTCATCATTGTTTTGTTGTTCACTAGTACTTCTAGTACCTTATGTTCTTATTATTCTTCCTTCTATGATTGAAAATCATTCCTCCATATCTCCACAATTTCATCATGAATACTTTGTGCCTCTCCAATAAGTATTCTTGCAATTCTATTTTTTATCTTGAAATCCTGATGGTGAGCTTCAACCATTATCTTTGCATCCTCAAGCTTCAACTCAGAAGTTACTTAAATAAGTTCTCTCTCCATGATCTCTTTATATAACTTAAGTGTTTCTTTCCATCTTTCATTAATTGACTTAAATAGTTCTTTAGGTAGGACATGGTATAGCTCATTTGGAGTTCTACATGATTTGTGTAAGCTCTATACAATTGCCTCCTCTAACTTTATTTTTTCTTCATCACTAAATAATTCATATATTCTTGCAACATTACCCATTCTACCACTCTCCATTATGTCTTTGGCAATGAAATCAATAGTAGGGGATTTCTTCTTACTGCTCTCCTTAAACTTCTTCACTTCCTTGTTTGAATCAATTTTGGCTTCTTCATCTTTTGTTGTCTCTTTTTTATTACTAACCTCACTAGTCTCACCATATTTTCCTTTATTCCTCTTATTGGTTTTCTTCATTGTTGGTGTCTCTTCTAGTTTTGTAGATGTAATGGGAGTAACTTGAGTTGGTTCATCAACATCAATATCTGTTAGGAATAGTCCCAAGCAATAACTGAGAGGGGGGGGTGAATTAGTTATCCACAAGATTCAATTATTTATCATATTAAGCTATACTTAAACATAAAACATAAACACAATGAAAGAACACATGAAATCAACACCAATATTTTGGTTACGGGGAAACCCAAATAGGTAAAAACCCCGGTGGGACTTGATACCCACTAATATTCTGCACTAGAGTATTATGATCCTTGTTAGAAGATCCTTAACCCTGTTAGGAGTTTCTTTACAATATATTTAATATAGTAGACCTGGTCAAGGGTTGAACCCTATTAGGAGTCTTTTACAATTGTCCCTATTAGGGGAGAGGACGCACTGTCCGAGAGCACACTACTCAAAGGGGTGAAGGCTACAACCTTCTGAATAACAGATACACACTATATATGGATCTTGGTGAACTATGCTTTGACCTGCTATCTGGATCAATTCCAATGAATAGAAAAAGTACTTTAATTGGTCACATAGACCTTCTTCTGATGGCTCAACACTTCACACACTCTACTCTGCTCTTCTTAATCAACCATGAACCACACTCCAGCAATCACAAATGACTACCTATAAATATCTTTCCTCTAAATGAATTAATCAAGTTGGCCTATTAGAACCACCTTCAAACCATATTAGAGAAACCATAACAAACTCTAATAAACATTTTTTCGGCTCTATTATGCACGCAACACATTCTAGGACCTGTCCAACAAGATAATTGTAGATGCACGCTACACACTATTGGCTCTACCAAAACAAATGGATCTTTCTCTATAAGTTGAATTAACTCATGCACTCTTAACTAAACATCAATAACTCTTCTCTAAGCTTAACTCCAAGGGTGCATACCCTAAAGATAGGCGCAACTACAGAACCAATAAAATCTCTGTCGACTCTTCTGAATAAACATAGGAAACTACTGCTGGTGAATAGCAACTGCATAACTTCACTTCTACTCAACAACAGACTATGCATCCATAAGTGAAATATCACTAACATGTCTTCAACATATATCCAAGTGCGCAAGGCTCCATGACAACTGTACAGACAACCATACACAAAACACTGCCTGTAATTCTATTAGGAACACTGCTGACACAAGTTGCTATATAACTATCTATACTAACAATTAACCTATGCGCCCATGATATCATGTTGATATCATGTCCATGCTTCATATACTAAAATCTTACTGCATAAGACTTCCACGCATGCTACTTTCCATATGTTGTCATCAATGACAAATATGTAGTCAATACTGGCCTGCTGGAAAATCTTCAACAATCTCCCCCTTTGGCATTGTTGGCAACATGTGGAATGAAAAAACACCACCAACCCAAATAAAAATTTCATTTATAACATTCTCTATTTCATCTTCAAAACTCCCCCAAAGGTGAATCCTCCATCTGCTACAATATTTTCTAATATTCTCCATTTTCTCAACTGTACTGCTGTCAAAACTAAATGTTGCTCCCCCTTAGTATATTACTCCTCCTTTTTCTATTTTTCATGACTTTGAATATTACTCCCCCTTTGACATCAATGGAAAAGGGTGCCATTCATTTTAAGCACCAATACTACTCT
This sequence comes from Chamaecyparis obtusa, assembly GCA_027943335.1. Taxonomy (NCBI): domain Eukaryota; kingdom Viridiplantae; phylum Streptophyta; class Pinopsida; order Cupressales; family Cupressaceae; genus Chamaecyparis; species Chamaecyparis obtusa. The sequence continues at coordinate 88,257 of BSBK01001234.1, forward strand.
TGAGGTAGAGTAGTCAACCTTCCATCAGTCCCTAAGGACCGATGGCTTTCCTTCTTTCTTGTAAGCAAAATTAGGGAAGGGAATGACTCCCAACTTCTCCCTGAGATAATCAAAAGTATCCTTAGGCAAGGGCTTTTTGAATATATTTTCCAATTGAACTTTAGTACTCACATAGTCCAACTTGACTTCTTTCTTTGCCACTTTCTCTCTTAGGAAGTGATACTTGATCTCAATGTGCTTTGTCTTTGCATGCATCATAGGGTTCTTTGACATATTGATCGTGCTAGTGTTATGATAGTGAATAACAATAGGATAATCAATCTGAATTCCAAAATCCTTTATCATCTACTTGATCCAAACAATTGTAGAACAATTCAAGGCTATTGTAACATACTCTGCTTCTGTTGTTGACTGAGAAATACAATTTTATTTCTTGTTTGTCCAAGTGACAAGTCTATCACCAAGAAACACTGCTCCACTTGAAGTACTCTTTATGTCATCAACACTGATGAGTCTAGTTTATGGGATGTTTTGTTTATGATTTTCTAAGTCTAGACTTAAATATCTTATGGTTTTTCATAAACATTATGCAGACTTTTATGTTTCTATGCTTTAACCATATGTATATTTGATACTTTTGAAAATAAGGACAAGACTAAATATATATATATAGACTAATGGATATTATGATAAAATCTAGTATTTCTCTTCTCTAGTTTTAATGGGTAGTGTTCCTACAGCTATGTGACAAGGATACGTTAAAATAGGAAAACTTATTACAATCTTTGCCTTGGATTTGTGTTGTGGATTCTGGTATGCTAACCTTTTGCAGGAGAAGAATAAGTCAGCAAGGAGCACGGACTCAAGGATGAGTGGGTCTTTTAAGGTGAGTAACTATTTCAGATTTTATCATGGCTCCACTACTTCCATAACTTCGCAGTTGCTAGTTTAGACCAAGTCAATCTGGTTAACGAGAGTTCCTATATTCTTGAAGCACTAAATATGGCTTATCCATTTGCATAAATGATGATGTCATTCTTATAACTAAAGTTGTTATGCTATGTAATGAAGGACCTAGTTTTTAGGTGTTCTATTTTTCTCAGTTGCTTTTAAATAAGCTGGAACTTATGATTCCAAGAGAGTTAGATGTTTTGAGGAATTCATACTATAATCCAGCAACAAAGTGAAATACTTTGATATTCCATATTGTACTTATGTTTTGTTAAATGAATATATGATAGTTCCAGATTTCAATCTCTGAGTTGTAAATCATTCACACTTCCAGTGGGGCCCACACGAGAGGTGAATTCCCTGTTCATGTTCAAGTAGGATAGAGTTAAGTTTCTTTGAAGTTGATAAGCATTGTTGCTCCTGCAGCCACTGGTAACAGAACCACTGACTGTTTCCTACAGCATAGGTTTACTTTTGAAGAACTATCTATTTACTGCTAAGATTTTCCTTTAAGTTGTGAGTTAATCTGTAGTTTCAGTTTCTAAGTATAAATCTCATGTAGCAATAGAATTTACTTTAGTAGTGATGACTCTTGAAAAGAACTAAAGCATAAAATTTGCAGCCATCATCTCAAGTTCACGTTCCTGGATTGATATATTTAATGAAGTCTAGCATGATGTTCTAAGTAGATATGTGATAATTTTAAGCAATGAATCACTGTCAAAGGATGTCCAATCCTTGAGTTACTAGGATATTATTCTGACCAGTCAAACACATCCTGCCCAATATGCATCAGTGTACACATGAAGCTCAACATTTTCTTAATTAGGATACCATAGACCATAATCTGTAGTGCCCTGCAAGTATCTGAATATTCTCTTTATTGCCATGAGGTGACTTTGTTTAGGTTCTACTGCAAATCTTCCAACTATGCCAACTGCATTGGAAATATCAGGTTTAGTTTGAGTAAGATATATGATTTTACCAATCATAGACTTAAACAATGTTATATCTACTGCTGGTGAGTCATCTTCTTTTGTAAGCTTGCATCCAGTGATCATAGGGGTTCCTACTGGCTTGCAATCATCCATCTTGAATTTCTTCAGTATCTCTTTCACATATTTTGATTGATTAAAAAAAATTCATTTTTCTGTCTACTGCACATTTAGTCCCAAAAATTATTTGATAGGACCAATCATACTCATCTCAAATTCATTCTACATTTCTTTGGCAAATTCAGAGCTAAGTTTGTCATTACCTCCAAAGATAATGTCATCAACAAATATAGCTACAAGTAGTAGACCTTCAAATGTCTCTCTAATGAATAGATTACAATCTGTTGCTCCTTTCTTGAATCCAATCTTTGTTAGATATCCATCTAGTCTCTCATACCATGCTCCAAGGGCTTGCTTAAGTCCATAGAGGGCCAAAATCAATCTGCATACCATATCAGGTCTGCCTGATAAGGTGAATCCTTCTGGCTGCTCAATGTATACTTCTTCTTTCAAATCTCCATTTAGGAATGCTGACTTGACATCCATCTGATAAAATTTAAATTTTTTGACTATAGCATAAGCTAGAAACAACTTAATAGCTTCTAATCTACTCACATGTGCAAATGTGTTTGAATAATCAATGCCTTCTCTTTGCGCATATCCGTTACATACTAATCTTGCTTTATTTCTTACTACTGTACCACCTTCATTCATCTTGTTTCTGAATATCCACTTTGTTCCAATCACATTCTTGTCACTAGGTCTTGGGACTAGTTCCCAAGTGTCATTCTTAATAAACTAATCAAGTTCTTCTTCATAGCATCATGCCAATCTGAATCATTACATGCATCTTCAACACTTAAAGGTTCAATCTAAGATAGTAAACATACCGCTTCACTGCTAGCTGAGTTATTTGCTTGTGATCTTGTTAAGACTTTTTCGCTCTGATCTCCAATGATGTCTATCTTGGAATGATTTCTTGATGTAAAATTTGGAACTTTAGGTGATGCTGACTTATCAACCTTAGGATTTTCTTCTTCACTTGTCTCAGGGTCATTGAATAACACATCAATACTATCAAACATTTCCTCAATGACTATCTCACTAGTGGAGGGTCTAGGTTCCTCTTTAATCATGGGTGAGTAATCATGATATCTTTCTTGAACCATAAAATTTTCATCAATCTTTACATGAGAACTTTCAATGATGTTTTTCAATCTTAAATTGAAACATCTATAAGCTTTACTTTTAGTAGAGTAACCAAGAAAAATACCGTCATCACTTCTTGCATCAAACTTGCCTACTACTTCATCCCTCTTGATGTAGCACTTGCTTCCAAAGATTCTGAAGTATTTTACTGTGGGAACATTACCAAACCATAGCTCATATGGTGTTTTGTCAGCACCTGGCCTTAATTGAATTCTATTGATGGTATAGATTGTTGTATTGACCTCATCTCTCCAATAGGTGTGTGCAACTTTTCCTTCTATCATAATGGTGTGCGCTATGTCAAGAATGATCCTATTCCTTCTTTCTACAATTCCATTCTGCTGAGGGGTTCTAGGTGCACTCAACTGTCTCTTTATACCATGTTCTTTGCAGTACTCATAGAATCTGTCAGAGGTGAATTCTCCTCCTTTATCCGATCTCAAACATTTTATCTTTAGTCCAAATTCATTCTCAACCTTAGCTTTGAATATTCTGAACTTCTCAAAAGCTTCTAACTTATCTTTCAAGAATGCAACCCACATCATCCTAGTATAATCATCAACAAACAAAATGAAATACCTTTCACCATAGTATGATCTTGTTTGAGTTGGACGACATAGGTTTGTATGAATCAGATCCAACTTATTCTCTTTTGAATTGTGCTTGCTCCTAAATGAATTCTTCACATGCTTTCCCATCACACATTCCCTGCATATAGTATCAACTGGCTTTTCTATGCTAGGTAGATCTTTTACCGCCTTTACATTTCTTATCTTTACTATGTTATCAAAATTGATATGACACATCCTTTTATGCCACAACCAACTGTCATCAACTTTAGCAACAAAACAACTTGCTTATGAATTGAGTTGAAAAACATTACCTCTTGTCTTTGAGCCTGATGCAATCATAACACCATCTTTGTTGTTAATGATGCATTTGTCATCTTTGAACTCCAACTGATAGCCTTTTCCAAGTAACTGTCCAACACTGAGAAGGTTATGTTTCAAACCATCAACATAAAGAACATCATCAGTACTATTCTTTCCATCCAAGGTGATGGCTCCACTACCAACTATTGGTTTAGGAGTGTTGTCTCCAAATTTGACCATACCTCCATTATATTTGTCCAAATGAACAAACCTACCTTTATCACCTATCATGTAATGTGAACAACCACTGTGTATGATCTAGTTTGTCCTTATGTCAGCTTGTGAAATCAATGCAAGCTCTTGATTCTCTTTCTTATCTTCATGAGCTGTCTTATTATTCATTTTGTCTATAATAGCAATGAATCCAATTTCTTCTTCACCAGATTCTTCATCTAAAACTCCATCTCCAGCATAGTAGCATTCCTTAGAATACTTAGGCTTGTAATCCTTTTTGAACTTTCTAGCTCTAGTAGGACACTTAAATGCAAAGTGACCAATCTTATTACATGAAAAGCACTTAAATGGTAATTAAACTTCATATTTTCTTTTTCCTTTCTTTTCTCTTTTGGAAATCATAGAAATGAAATCATCTAGTGTTTTCTCTTCATCATCATCATCATCAAAATTACCAGAAGTATTTGCAGATTTCTTACCATGAACTGTTGCTTTGAATGTTGTTTCACTCTTTGGTTCTGTCTTCAATCTTGAAATCTCAAAAGCTAAGATTTTGCTGATCAAGGTCTCTCTCTTGAAATTAGATGTAAGCTGCATGGTCTCATCAAAGATGTTGATCTTGCTTTCATATTCTAGAGTAAGAGTAGTCATCAATTTGTCCATAATATCTTCCTCTGAGATCTCTCCACCATTGTTCCTGATTCCAGCAACTGCTTCATTTATCCTTTGATTATAAGCTCCAATGTTTTCTTCTAGCAACATCTCTAATGCATTGTATCTTTTCTTCCATGTCCTTCTGTGCACATCCTTTTCTTGTTTGTCTCCTTCAAATATGTCTTCTAGGTGCTTCCATATTTTATGGTCTGTATCTACCTTTTTTATTTCTAAAAACTCACCATCAGATAGGGCACTGATAAGGGCTTCTTTAGCAATAGAATTGTAATGAAACAATTCCTTTTTCCTATTAGTAGCATCATCCTATGTAAGGTCTTCTAGGGTAGGTATCTTGGCTGCTTTGATAGTTACAGCAAAAACTTCAAAACCAATGCACTACAAATGGGTCACCATCTTGTTCTTCCAATCAAGATAATTCTCTCCATCAAACTTAGGACTTTCTTTCCTAAAGTATGCCATCTGATCAACCTCAAGCTATTAAAATTTCTCTCTGAGGAACTTGGCTCTGATACCAATTGTTAGGAATAGTCCCAAGAGATAACTGAGGTGGGGCGGGGGGGGGGGGGGGGGGGGGGGGGTGAATCAGTTATCTAAAAGATTCAATTCTTTATCCAATTAAGTATACTTAAACATAAAGCATAAATAAAATGAAAGAACACATGAATACAACACCAATATTTTGGTTACGAGGAAACCCAAATAGGTAAAAACCCTGATGGGACTTGATACTCACTAATATTATGCACTAGAGTATTATGATCCTTGTTAGAAGATCCTTAACCCTAAACCCTATTAGGAGTTGCTTTACAATATATTTAGTACAATAGACTTGGTCAAGGGTTAGACCCTGTTAGGAGTCTTTTACAATTGTCCCTATTAGGGGAGAGGATGCACTGTCCGAGAGCACACTGCTCAAAGGGGTGAAGGCTACAACCTTTTGAATAACATATACACACTATATCTGGATCTTGGTGAACTGCACTTTGACCTACTTTCTGAATTAGTTCCAATGAATAGCATAAGTACTTTACTTGTTGATGGCTCAACACTTCACACACTCTGCTCTGCTCTGCTTAATCAACCATGAACCACACTCTAGCAATCACAAATGACTACCTTATAAATATCTTTTCTCTAAATGAAATAATCAAGTCAGCCTGTTAGAACCACCTTGAAATCATATTAGAGAAACCATAACAAACTCTAATAAACATTATGTCAACTCTATTATGCATGCAACACATTCTGGGACCTGTCCAACAGGATAATTGTAGACGCACGCTACACACTATCGGCTCTACCAAAACAACTGGATCTTTCTTTGTAAGTTGAATTAACTCATGTGCTCTTAACTGAACATCAATAACTCTTATCTAAGCTTAACTCTAAGGGCACATACACTAAAGATAGGCACAACTATAGAACCAATAAAATCTGTCGGCTCTTTTGAATAAACACAGAAAACTACTGCTGGTGAATAGTGACTACATAACTTCACTTCTACTCAACAACAGACTATGCATCCATAATTGAAACATCACTAACATGTCTTCAACATATATCCAAGTGCACAAGGATTCATGACAACTGTACGAACAACCATACATAGAACACTACTAACACAAGCTGCTATATAACTGTTTGCACTAATAGTTAACCTTTGTGCCCATGATATCATGCTCATATCATGACCATGCTTCATATACTAAAATATTACTGCATAAGACTTCCATGCATGCTACTTTCCATATGTTGTCATCAATGACAAACATACAGTCAGTACTGGCCTACTAGCAAATCTCCAACAATATCTTTATTAGTAGAAGTACCAGCCTCTATATTTTCAACAATCTTTGTCATCTTCTCAATCATTATCCTTGTCTTCCTTTGTATCACCAGTTTCTTTAGTTCTAGTTGAATCTTCGGAACAACCTCTTCATAAGTGCTAAACATAGGTTCAATAACATATATAGGTTTAGATAGTATTACAATTTCATGAGGTCTCACTAGATCACTATCTACCTCATAACCCATGGCAGGAATCCAAGATGTTCTTGGTTGCACTACTTGCAAAATATAATTATCAGTATCAATAAAAAAATAGATATTTTATTAATATTCCTCTACAACACCGGTTGGGATTATTTCTATTTTATGCATTCTAGTTTTAGAATCCTTAAAGTAAACCCACATAAAATTATCAAAGTTATTTCCTAATTATTTTACGAATTCACTTATCTATACTATCATCGGTCTATATGTAGCCCATTGAACTGCACCTCTAATAGAAAAATGATTTTTTAGAGAAAAGAAGATACATAACAAGATATCTCCATACTTGAATGATTGTTTCTTATCCTTATTTATCTTTTCCATATTTACCATGAATTGAATCAGCATCTCACATAGATCATATATCGCATCCCCCTTCACCATTCGGTAGGTAGCTTGAATTTATCCACCGAGCACATTGTTCAGATGAATTGATTAGTAAACCCTATATCAAATGACCATAGATGAAAATATAACCTCCTTATCTTATATTTCATTGATTGTCATAGCTCGGTAGTCAGGTTTAGTTTTGGTTAATCGGGTAACAAAATTAGGAATTCTGTATTTTGTTACATCATCTTAAGAAATGGAAATAAGTGATAAATGTGATGTGAATACATATGATATTGGTTCTACTTTGGACTCAGGATTACTTGTTTATGTAAAAATTGAATCTACATTTTGATGGTTAAAGAATTAAGGTTTAATGAGGATTATGTTTATGATGAATCATGAAATGCAGTTTCTCTATGTATTGAATTTAGATGTTATTATTATTTCTATTTCACTTTCAATATGATCATATATGCATTGAGTTTATGAGATATTGACATCTGAATCAAGTGTGTAGGATTATGACCATGGTTGTAAATGCGGGGAAACAAGGATGGATCTATGTGAAATCGGTTTAAAACCTAGGTTGGCTCTAAGAAGAGAACGACCTTGTTGTTACGTGATTTTATTTAATAAATGTGATGCATGTATGAATGATGTTGTAAATATTTGTAAATACATAATTTGATGTAAATTTAATTATGTAAATGTAAATGTTAAATATCCACTACGCATGCCAAGTGTGTAATGTGATGTGTACTTTTTTGAGGTGTCACTTGACACTATTGTGATGCGATGGCATGCCTAAGTGGAATATGGACCCTACCTCTTCCTTAGGTTATCTTGTTTATCCCTAGGCTTGGTTAGTGGTTTAGGAAACCAAAGTTTATGTCATCATGGTTTGACTTTCGGATGCAAACTTTACTAGGGGTTTTGAAGGGTTATATAGAGCCATATGGTGTAGTTAAGGTTGGTTTTTAGTGCCCCAAGGCATGGGCATGGGTTAGGGGGGAATTTTTACCCTTTTCACTTCTCTGGACTTCCATATTGCCTCTCTAAGTGGGTCATCTTTGGTAATGATGAATTTGGGAATGCCTTTTAGGATAACTCCCTTTTCCATGTTTTGAATTGTATTCCATTTCCATAGCAAGGGGAAAGTGGAAAGTTAGCAAGGATCTAGAAAACTAGCTTACCTTGGGATGAAGGTAGGAGAGAGGAATGTTTTTGGGTCTTTAGGAAAGGAGTCTAAAAAAAATGGGACACTTCTTGACTATGCTAGTTGGGGGGAATTTGAGAGGAAGAGACTTGAAAAAAATCTACGGGATTTGAGGAGTGAAGGAAAAAGCTAGGAAGGGAAGGAATATTCTCTTATACAAAACCTCCATTGCCATAGCTTAAGGAAAGCTTGGTGGTTCTATCTTGTTTTGTTCATGTTATTGTATTGTGAAGATGAATCTTTTGTGTGAATTTGTGATGTTTGTTTTCATTATACTCTAATGTATTTTGTCCTTGTATCTCCTTTTTGTGTTTATGAATTGTGAAATGGGTGTGCAACATAATTCTCATCCTTGGGAGGATTTGAGAATGTCTTGGGGTGAAGGGTTTAGTTAGAAAATCTATGTGTTGAGAGCTTGGATGTATGGGCATCCTTGAGGCCTACTTATGTTTTAGTTTGGGGGCCATAAGGGATGTGTTGATGCTCATTGTGATGATTTGGTATGTTGGGAAAGAGCCTTGTGAAGGCATGTAAGAAAGATTTGTAATAGTTGTTTTTTATGAGTATGGCATCTCTATATGAGATATTTCCACCTTCACCCATATTGGAATCAATTATGATTCCTATGTGCTAGCTTGGGATTGGGAGTAAAATTTGCGATGTCTATATTTCTTGTTGTTGATTGTGGGTGTTGATTGATTGTATCCCATCCTTATTTGTTTCCCCTAGCTCGGGGGTGGCCATGTAATGGCCTAGGCTGGGAGGTGAGCCTCCATGGTCATGTGGTAAATGCCTTTGTGTTGCAGATTTTGCTTGAATATGAAAAGATGAAGTTTCAGATTTGAAGTTGAAAGAAAATTAAAAGAATATTTTATGTGTGACAAGCCTAAATGATTTTGTTCTATACAAATTGTAATTCGTGAACTTGTAAATGTATAAAGAGAAAAGTTGTAATTAAAGTTTGATTAAATCCTCTTGGAAGAAGAAATCAGTATAAGGTGTATTTCAAGATATTTCTTATTAATATTGATTATTTCATTATAGATAAATTTCCTGCAATTATAAAGGAAAAGACAGTGGTTTCAAGCTTATGTGAAAATATGAATTTTTAACTATTAAATATCTTATATTTCATGCAACCTCTATGTTGTTGAAATGATGAAATTTGTTATGTTAAGAAACCAATGTTTGAAAATTGTTAAATGATTTATAAATTTTTGAAATCCCTAGTCAATGATTAATCATATTGTTGTATTATGATTTCAATCTTATGTTTTATCTTATTGTTTAATTTCTAGAAAGTTTAGTATACATTTGAAAAGAAAGATTTTGTTGTGTTTTGTCCCATTAGTTTTGGGCATTACATTTTGGTATTAGAGCAAGTTTCAGCTCTAAGGGCCTTGTCTGTTAATGCACAGTATGTAGGAGCTTTTTATTCTTGTAATAATTCTGTATTAGTTTTATTTCAAATTAAATCATTATATGTGCATAGCAAGATTATTGTTATATTATAGTTTAACTTCTTGCAAATATAATGGAAAATGTAGTAACTTCATGAATATGAGTAAATAAGAACTTTTATCTAAAAAGGAATTATTATAGGGGATGTTACTATTTAGAAAGAGGATCAGGATAAAAAAAAAATTAATGGCTTAATTTTTCTTGCAACCCTTTTGTTAATGAAATGTTGGAATTGCCATATGATGAAACCAGTGCATGGAGTAATAAATGTTTTAACTTTTATGTAATCTCTGTGAAATAGTTTAGTAAAAATGCTGCATTTTTCTTTCAATCCTAAGTTAAAGTTTGATTTTAAAGAACAATATAAGCTTGCTATGATTTCATCTACTTAATGTTTATTTCATGTTATTTAATTAAAATCTGTGCTTTACGAGTTAATAGAAAAATATGATGTTACAGCTACACTGATTTCTTATCTCCATAAAATTATGACAGAGTATTGGAATAAAATTTATGATATAATATATATATATATATATATAAATATACATGTTAATATATATATATATACCAAATGATGTATGTATATGTATATATTATTAAATATATATATACTGTATGTGTTGCATATATAAAAATAAAAATAATACATTCCTACATAAGAATTATATATTAAATATATATATGTATATAATGATTTTATGCATATATATTAACAAATAATATCATAGAGTATTTAGTGCCTTAACAAAAATTAAAAAAATAAACTGTACTAAACAAAATATATAATAATACATATACTAACATATATATTATTATATTTAGTATCAAAAAAAATTTAATGACCTGCATTATTAATAAACAGAAGAGTTATCAAAAACAATTTAAAATTTTTATTTTTTTTATTTTTTTTAAATCAAACTTTTTTTTTTGCGGGGGGGGGTTGGGCTGAAAACCCTTCCCCTCCTCGAGGCAAGAGCAGGGGCTCTGCTGCCGCCCACCCTAGGGTGGGGTGAGTGCCCTCCCTGCCATCATCCCCTTAGGGGCGGTGAGCGGGGGGAGCTCTGTTGTCATCCCCTCGGGGGTGGTGGGTAGAGGAGTCCCGCCACCGCATGTGGGGTGGAGCTCGGCTCCCCCATGCGGATGTCAGATCTGCGCACGTGTGGCTGGAAATCTGCCAGTCTGTGCATTCCAAAAAAAAATTGTTATTTTGAATATATGATATTTACAAAAATGAGTAAATAGAAAAAGATAATGCTATTCTGATAAAGAAAACCCTAGTTTTTAAAAAGAAAGAAACAGAACAATACATGAGCTAAATGTAAATAAATTGCAGCATGATGATATACATGAAATATATATATATATATATATATATATATATATATATATATATATATATATATATATATACATGTTACATAATACTCAGATCTAAAATCAGTGGATGCATTTCATCTGGTATCCATAGAACAGAAACCCTTTTGGCTTGAAATAAAACTTGCAGATACATATCTATATCCACATACAAAAATAAGTGGGTATATGCACACCATATGTGTGCATATACACACTGGATTCCATATGGGAACACACAAAATCAAACCTCTTCTTCCTTCCTGAAACTTGCAGTGAGCAAATGGAATGAATTAGGGTTTCAATGGAGATTATATTAATGCCTCAACCCTAATTTTGAATTAGGGTTTGGAGAGCCTTTTTATTTTATGCATCCATTATTTTCATTTTCTTATTAATGTTTTAGTCTTTAGCCTATTATAATTTGTTTAGGGAGGCAAATATTACTTGGTAAGTATGTGTGTTTAAATTATTTAGTGATCACTGTTTAAAACTTATTTTAAATTTATAAGAAAAATTATATAGATAAGTTTTCCATTTGAAATGTTTCGTAAATAATGTCATTAATATTAATGTAAATGGCATTTTTCTTTTAGTAAAATTTATTTAAAAGTATATTGAGTTGAAAAGTTTAAATGTTTAGAGTTATAGTCATTAAATTTAATTTAATTTAAAAGAACTATATTAAAAGGATGGCTTAGTTAATTATGATCTAAAATTTGGACTATATTATCTTATTAAATCTATACTCATTATTAATATGGATATTCATCATGTAATTCTTTGTTATTCCTAGTATATTAGGATACTTAAATTATTATTCTATAGGAAAGTAATGAATTCTCTCATTGTTATTTAAGGAGATGTTTAAAATTATTATTTTCTTAATGAGGTATTGAACAGAGTCTATTTGATGACGTATAGCTTAATCTTGTTTCTTTAATTTTAAATTTGAGTTGTTCTATATCTCCCTATAGACTTAATGATTGAAATTTCTTTTATATATATATATTGGATAGAAGAAAATAAATAGATTGCAAATTAATGAAATGTCATGAGCTTTAATTGTTTAAGTTTGGGAACCTTGATGGAAGAAAGTCTAGATCATAATATTAAGCTAAAATAACTATCTAAAGTTATTACTAGAGCTACTTTTAATTGAAGTATTTTAGTTAAATTATTTAATATGCCACCTAACTAAATATTGAACTAAGGTCTAGTAATTAACGAAGACTTTTTTTTTTGTTATTTATGGTATTTAAGCTATCTTCTTAATGAACACAGACTCATGGATAAGCTTGGAAATTGGATCATATTAATAATTGGGTATGTAATAAATTAAGTATTAATATAATTTGCGTGCAATATTATCTCTATTAACAAGAAAAATTGTTTCTATTGGAGATTAATTTGTTATTATTAATTTCCTTTACTAATCAATAGGACAATTATAAATGTAAATTATAGAGTAAATGAGGATCGAATTAGTTGAATATTATCTTTTTAGTAAATTATATTCATTATAAATTAAGATTTTGGTTGTATACACTATAGAATTTTTTCTTCATTTCCTAATGACCTTTTCTATCTCTTAATGATATTTGGACTTAAGTCATTAATTGAACTTAGATAATTAAATGATAAATAAATGCGAAGTTAGACTTTTTAAATGTTATGTAAATGTAAATTTGAAAGAGATATGGAATTAAATATTTTAATATAGATAAAAATTAAGTGTAATTTAAGTTTTAGTTAAAAACTAGTTCATAAAATTAAAACTTGATAATGTTATTTTTATGAGGCCAATATATGTGGCCAGTATACTGGTCATTGTAAAAATAGCATTACAGCTTAACCTAAGTTATGTCGAAATCTTTAGTACTCTTGAAAATTAATGAATTACTCTTATAAACATTAGAGTTATGTTTAATTAAATTTTAATAAATTTAATTTATATATATATATATATATATATATATATATATATATATATATATATATATATATATATATATATATATATATATATATATATATATATATATATATATATATATATATATATATATATCTATGTATGTATGTATGTATGTATGTATGTATGTATAAAGAAGTATAGGCTTTTCTCATCTTTGACTCTATTAATGTATATTATGTCTTGTTAGGAGAGCTCATTTATTGTCATTTCTAAGACGTCCATTCTTTCAGGGAAAAACCTTAGTAAAGCGGAGTCAGTAGTAGGATGCCTCCAGTCACGCATAGTGCTCGCCGGCATGGGTGGAGACCCAGGGGTGGCCGTGTGGAAATAGAGGGAGATGTTCAGGTAGCCAAGGGAGTAGGTGATGTGTAGGGGGCCCCTCCTACCTTGCCACCTAATCCCAACCAGGATATTCTTAATGCCTTGCAAAATCTAGCCGATATTATCATGGATAGATTACCTCTGGGAGGCCAGCAGGCTAAGTTCCGGGAGCGATGTAGGAGTCCCCCTCCTAGACGGGTAGAGCAGCAAGCAGTTCATGAGGGTGAGTCAGTTCACATGCCTGAGCCGCCACCAATAGTAGTGCCGAGAGTGTCCCAAGATATAAAGGACCTGATTAGAGACCTCATACGACTTCAACCACCACTCTTTTCAGGATCCATGGGTGGGATCGAGGCTAAGGCTTGGATTTTGAGCCTCGAGCGATGCTTTGGGTTGCATCCTTATGAGAGTAACTTTAAGGCATGATTAGCAGTTCACATGCTGAGAGGGACCACCTCTACTTGGTGGAGGCAAGAGGAGGTTAAGAGCCATCTTGCCATATATACCCTCACATGGGAGATCTTCTTGGAGATATTTTGTACCCAATATATGTCAGAGCACTACAGACAACATTGCATCGATGATTTTTGTGACTTGCAACAAAGGAGCCTATCAGTAGCATAGTATGAGAGCAAGTTTCTCTAGTTTCTCCCTTATGTAGACTACATGAAGGATGAGAAACTCTAGGTCAACCACTTTATTAAGGGGTTGAACTATGCCATAGCTGACAGAGTGTAGATGATACCCTTGGGAGATTTACATGATACACTTGAGAGGGCCATTATCATTGAGGAGATCCTTAATAGGTCTCACAATGCTCGGGACCGGTCATAAAATCGTAGTTTCGCACCTCAGACTTCTGGGTTTCAAAAATCCTATTGGAATGGAAATCAGAAGAACTCATCAGAATCTTCTAGGGCACCTTAGTAATAGTAGTCTCAACAAAGTCCCTGACATGACCAGGGAGCTCAGACTCAGTCATCTAAAGGTGGCTAAAATGGATCCAATATGACAGGTGGGCAACAACAGTCTAGAACTCAAGGGAGTCAGAATCGGGCTAGATGACCATGTTATTCATGTGGTGCCATGGGGCACATTGCTAGAGATTTTCCTACGAGTCATCCAGTCTGTAGTCAGATGAATACAGCTTTAGAAGCCCACTGTAGGTGACATAGGTAGTTCCCACCAATTATTTACAATAGTTGATGACTGTTGGACTGAGCATCTTGGGAGGACACGGCACAAATGAGAGATCAGTATCCCCATCTATTTGATGAACTCCTGGAGGAAGTTCATGCCTACGGGGGGAGGATGTGAGGTCCTACCCCGACCCATCTTAGCTTGACAATTGTTTTAAAACTTGGACTATCTAAATGACACCTTGTTTTGTGATGCTAGACCTATTTTGATTATGATTTCATATTATTAGACGTTATGTAATGTTTTTACTTCATTATATTGATGATGATATTAGTCGAACCTCTACATGATTATGTTAGACTCTAACGGATTATATGCTTGAAAAGATGAATGGATTTAGAATTCTACATTTTGTTACATCATCTTAAGGAATGGAAATAAGTGATAGATATGATGCAAATACATATGATAATGGCTCTACTTTGGACTTAGGATTACTTTTTTATGTAAAAATTGGATCTACATTTCGATGGTTAAAGAATTAGGGTTTAATGAGGATTATGCTTATGATGAATCATGAAATGCAGTTTCTCTATGTATTGAATTTAGATGTTATTATTGTTCATGTTTCACTTTTGATATGATCATATATGCATTGAGTTTATGAGATACTGACATCTAAATCGAGTGTGCATGATTATGGCCATGGTTGTAAATGCGGAGAAACAAGGATGGATCTATGTGAAATTAGTTTAAAACCTAGGTCAGCTCTAAGAAGAGAACGATCTCGTTGTTACATAATTTTATTTTGTAAATGTGATGCATGTATGAATGATGTTGTAAATATTTGTAAATACATAATTTGATGTAAATTTAATTATGTAAATGTAAATGTTAAATATCCACTAGGCATGCCAAGTGTGTAATGTGATGTGTACTTTTGTGAGGTGCCACTTGACACTATTGTGATGAGATGGCATGCCTAAGTGGAATGTGGACTCTACCTTTTCCTTAGGTTATCTTGTGTATCCCTAAGCTTGGTTAGTGGTTTAGGAAACCAAAGTTTATGTCATCAAGGTTCTATTTTCGGATGCAAACTTTACTAGGGTTTTTCAAAGGTTATATAAAGCCCTATGATGTAGTTAAGGTTGGTTTTTAGTGGCCCAAGGCATGGGCATGGGTTAAGGGGCAATTTTTACCCTTTTCACTTTCTTGGGCTTCCATATTGCCTCTCTAAGTCAGCCATCTTTGGTAATGACGAATTTAGGATTGCCTTCTAGGATAACTCCATTTTCCATGTTTTGAATTGCATTCTATTTCCATAGAAAGGGGCAAGTGGAAAGTTAGCAAGGATATAGAAACCTAACTTACCATGGGATGAGGGTAGGAGAGAGGAATGTTTTGGGTCCTTAGGAAAGGAGTCTAAAAAAAATGGGACACTTCTTGACTATGCTAGTTGGGGGGAGTTTGAGAGGTAGGGACTTGAAAAAATTCTAAGGGATTTGAGGAGTGAAGGAAAAAGCTAGGAAGGGAAGGAATTTTCTGTTCTACAAAACCTCCATTGCCATAGCTTAAGGAAAGTTTGGTGGTTCTACCTTCTTTTGTTCATGTTATTGTATTGTGAAGATGAATCTTTTATGTGAATTTGTGATATTTTTTTTTCATTATGCTCAAATGTATTTTGTCCTTGTATCTCCTTTTTGTGTTTATGAATTGTGAAATGGGTGTGCAAGATAATTCTCATCCTTGGAAGGATATGAGAATGTCTTGGGGTGAAGGGCTTAGTTTGGAAATTCATATGTTGAGAGCTTGGATGTATGGCATCCTTGAGGCCTACTTATATTTTAGTTTGGGGGCCATAAGGGATGTGTTGATGCTCATTGTGATGAGTTGGTATGTTGGGAAAGAGCCTTGTGAAGGCATGTAAGAAAGATTTTTAATACTTGTTTTGTATGAGTATGGCATCTCCAAATGAGATATTTTCACCTTCACCCATATTGGAATCAATTATGATTCCTATGTGCTAGCTTGGGATTGGGAGTGAAATTTGTGATGTCTATGTTTCTTGTTGTTGATTGTTGGTGTTGATTGATTGTATCTCATCCTTATTTGTTTCCCCTGGCTCGGGGGTGGCCTTTTAATGGCCTAGGCTGGGAGGTGAGCCTCCATGGTTATGTGTAAATTTCTTTGTGTTGCAGGTTTTGCTTGAATATGAAAAGATGAAGTTTTAAATTTGAAGTTGAAAGAAAATTAATGGAATATTTTAGATGTGACAAGCCTAAATTATTTTGTTCTATACAAATTTTAATTCATGAACTTGTAAATGTATAAAGAGAAAAGTTGTAATTAAAGTTTGATTAAATTCTCTTGGAAGAAGAAATCAGTATTAGGTGTATTTCAAGATATTTATTATCAATATTGATTATTTCATTATAGATAAATTTTCTACAATTATAAAAGAAAAGGCAGTGGTTTCAAGCTTATGTGAAAATATGAATTTTTAACTATTAAATGTCTTATATTTCCTACAACCTCTATGTTGTTGAAATGATAAAATTTGTTATGTTAAGAAACCAATGTCTGAAAATTGTTAAATGATTTATAAATTTCTAAAATCCTTAGTCAATGAATTAATCATATTGTTGTATTATGATTTCAATCCTATATTTTATCCTATTGTTTAATTTCTAGAAAGTTTAGTATACATTTGAAAAGAAAGATTTTGTTGTGTTTTGTCCCATTAGTTTTGGGCATTACATTAGTAGAAATCGTCATTAGGGTAGATGACTCACCGGTAGAACAAAACCCAGGTACTCTGTGAATGATCTCCTTAATGATCTTGTCTATCCAACTATTGGAGCTAAAAAATATCAGATATTTTTGAGCCCATAATCAGAGAATTTTCCTAAGGCAAAGATCAGTGCTTCTAAAACCATTGTGAAAAGGCCTAAGTTCAAGTGCATACAAAGATAGGCCTGATCATTTTTATGAGATGGGGCTTGGGACATGTGTTCCTCACCTTACATTAAGCATATGCAATTGGTTACAACTCCCAAATTTTAGTTCCGACAAGTTTTGAGGGTACTCATTTGAAGGGCTTTCTACAAATCTGTACTTTGCATCCTGTTCGGTTTTACTAAAGGGCCTACTTTGAAAGCTTGCATCTATTTTCGGAATGATGGTCATGATAAAAGAAATGTTGTTCCATATTGTAGGCATGAGAGTGTGTCTCCATGCCAATTTTCAAGTTCCTAAGGGTTTGTATGATCAGTTTACCAAGGTATTTTTGATTGCATTTTATTCAGTTTTCCTAAATGTGGGAATGCAGTTTTGAAGTAGCCTACTTTGAGGTCGTGCAACTTGTTCCCTGTCAATGATCAGGAGGAACTAAATTTGAATTCATAATATAGACATGGAAGTGATGCTCCCTGATAATTTTCAGATCATGACCAATCTGATTGATCACTTTGCTCATTCATTTCCAGATGCAACTTCTGCAGTTTCACTATGTTTCGATTTAGGATGTTCTGAAAGCATGACTTTGGAGTTTAATTCTTAATAGCCAGTTGATCATTTGGTGAAAATAATCAAAACCTTGTTTTATACATATGAGAGAGGTCAATCATCTAGGGTTTCAGACCATGAGGGTTTCATTTGACATGATTGCAAGATCAGATAAAAGGTGTTCAATAATGATAAAAAGGGCAGATAGAATAACTTTGCAAAGTAGCTATTTTTTGAAATTCGTATCTTTTTGATAGATGCTTGTCTCCAGTTGAGGGTTGTTTTGTTGTGTTCTTTGCATATGAGTCTTCTGCCAGATTCAGTGGCTCACCTTCAGCTCATCATTTGATATTTTTAAATCATCTCCTTCCGAGGTAGTTTGCAGTGATTTCAATTTATGTTTGCCAACAATTCTGAACGAGCGTTTTCAAGTTTTAAAATCTCCTGGCCTGTTCAATTTTTGGTGAATCCCTTTGACACGATGTTTTTTTATAGTACAAAGTTTGTACTTGCCAACTTTCAGCTTCCAGGGATTAATTTTCATCAGTGATTTAATGGCGCGACTGAGGGTGTTTTATTTAAATTTGCTGACTGGCGAAGTGATAGAAATTGAAACTTTTTAAAGTTTCCGATTGTCCAGAATGGATCTGGTTGTAGGAGCCAATCGTTATGGATGTATTTGAGGTCTGGTTGTTTGAATTTGAAAATTTTTTAGGCCAAACCCGCTTGGAGTCCAGCCTGCTTCATTATTATAAAGAAAAAAAAACTTTGTCACTATGCAAGTTCTTTCTCTATGGGGCGCATGCATAATTGAATTGTTGCCAAGAATGTTATCTTTATGTATGTGCGTATTTCCATTTTATAATAGCACTCACCTTCTAAGGGATACACATGCTTTCCACTTGCCTACTATCTACCAAGTAAAGGCTGCAAGGTTTTAAGATGAGAATGCTTTGTACACCAAAATGGGGTGCATCAGCCTCATTACTACATGGTTAAATTCACCATATTCAAGCCATGAGCTTCAATGCTACATACACCAAGGAAAATGGAGAGTGATGATTTATGTGGCATGTAGTTTTCAGCAGAGAGCGTACTCTTTATCACTATTTGGGTGCACATTCAGGCCATGCTACAAATACCAAATGAAGACTGCAAGTGTAAGTGTAGGCTGCACTCATGTTTGAAGAAGTTTGTGCACATCTTATGTTTAGAGGTGTTGTTTTCTTTGTCTTATTGTATGCACCAACTTGTGCACCTCTTACCACATGCACCATACTAAGTTTGAATGCTCCTTTTAGCATGGGATGCACATGTATTAGTGAAGGCTGTCATTTTGAATGTGGGTTGTGTGTGTTGCAGGGTATGTGCATTCTCAATTTACCAGGGCTGGACAAATATATGTGTGTATGCACCAAATTAAAGTGTTGAGTGCACCCTTGGCTTGTGAGTACTTTTTAATCTATGTGCGCACCAAGTTTTGGTTTTGCACTCCAAATACTATGTCTCACGCACCAAATGAAATGGGTTTTGGTTGTGCACGTGCCCTCCATTTGGTAAGAGGTTGTAGGATTTGCGTGAGCCTCCATGGGGCTATTCAAGCCTTTTAAATACTATGCGCAGGTGAAGGAAGCTGCCAAGAGGTTTGCAACATGTGTTTGCGGGATTCAAACAAATAAGAAAGTCCACCTACCTGCAGCAAGGCTGCAAAGTATTTGCTAAGGGTACCACGCATGAGCCCCCAAAGTATGCATGAGTGTCTTTTTTGGTGTGTTGCATGCATTCTTTGGTTTTTTCCTCATAGGAGTATGTATCAAACAAAGGGAAATGTGTGCCAGGCATGAGGAGCGGCTAGTTGCAGGGGCTAGACTGTGGTGTTTAGTCCCACACGCACTCAGTTTAAGATGAATAATATGTTTAAAGGGACAAGTTATATTACATATGGTAAAGATGTAAGGAGGCCATGTGGAGGGAGCTGTTCAGATTTTTGGTCCTGGGTGGTGTATGCCAGGCACACACTACAAAATTTTTGAAAGGGGAAATTAATAAACTAAATCCAATATATCCCACATTGACCACCAAATGAAGAAATCAGATGTTTATAAGGAAAAACACACAGCTGAATAAGTGTCTAAGAGTGGACGCTCAGGTTGGAAGTCTCTCACCTAAGCAAGAAAATTGAGGCTCAATTTGTAGGTAGGTGGATGATGATGTAGACAGCGGGTCCCACAAGCAGGTAAGGAAATTTTGACAGAGTGAGCAGATCTAATGCCTTGGGATGCATGCCAAAAATCCAACGATAGTCGTTGATCCGCAAAGATGAAGATGCATGATAGTTAACATCTGCAGGACTACAACAGAGTGACAAATGTCAACCTGATGACATGGCAGGAGGACACAGTCAGATGCCCAGGTGTATCGGCGAGCCAATGAGGATGTGGCACTTGGCGGTAGATGGTGATAGATCAGTCAGATGGATAGATAGTCAGCCACCTCAAGATGCATGCCAATCTGACGGTGGTCACTATTCTAGAAGTAGAAAGATGCTAGATGGTTACTTCTATGGGGAAACGACATGCTTCCATGTGGCAAGGTAATGAACTTGAGAGGATACTATGGTTGGATGCTCAATCATTGAGATAAGCCAACCGAAGAGTGACAAGTGGCATAGGTGAAATTGTAGAGATTTGACAGGGTGATGAGGTGGTCGGTCGAACCAATCAGATGGTGCCATGTGGCACATGGGGCCCACCTCAAAATTTAAAGTCTACATAAAATAATTAAAATGAATCATATAGTTTGGACTATATAGAAAATTCAAAATTTTAAAATGACTGGAGGCTCCTCACATAAATGTTGACTCAGGACTCATTGTTTATCAGAATATATGAGTATAATATGTTTTCAAAAATGCTAGAAGACCGGGAATACAATGGCGGTGTGTATTTTTAGATTTGACAAGTTGGGTGATAGCAGTAGTGGATTGTGTATTCCAGGATGAAAGGATGGGATATTTTATAGAGATATGTTCTAGAATGAAATTGTATCAGATTCATCTAAGATATTTTTGATAGTCTTAGGGTTGACTGTGTTGCCTAATTATGCCCTAAAATGGTCCTTAGCTTGTTGCAATCCTATATATGGATTTCCAAGACCATTTACAGAGGTTGTTGGTTTTCTAGTTCACAAGGTTACATCATGAACCTTCAGTCAAGGAGTAGGACATGTTTTGTCCATTCTGTATTAGAATAGAGTAGAAAGTTGTAGATATTTTGCATATTGTCTCAGTTGTTTTGAATCTTTAAGCAAGGTTTATGCAGAGGCTTAGATCCTCATTCTTAATTCAAGTTTTCAGTTCCATTTCTCTCCATCTATGTCAAGTTTTATGGGTTTTGAATATTCTGATTCTTTGTATGGAGTTTATCTATGTATGTGTTGTCTATCATTAGTTCTAGTTTTAATCAGATTAAATTATGTTTTAGATGATACACAGATTCATGGGGTTTACACAGGGATTTTTGTAAGTAGTATGGTTTTGGGTATTTGTATTCATGAATGAAATTATAGTGATCAATCTTTGTATTCTATGGTGCACTAGATGACTTTCCCAATGGATAAGGCACTGATCTAAAACAAGTAAACTTTATGTTGATATATGTCTGGTTGGGATGTGTTGTATTCTGCAAAAAATTAAATCAAATCTTTTCAATCCTTTCAATTTTATGTTTGTGGGTATCAGTTTCATCATAACAATGGAGAGTCAATGAATGATTGGTTATCATTTAGTACTTTCTTGCTATTATCTGCTTTGTTCAATCCAGTATTGGTATTGTAAAGAGTGTTTCATTTACTAGATTAGGTGCACCCGCCTTGGTTCTGTAGAGCCAAAAGTGTAGAGGGCATTCTTGTCCCTATAATTGGTCCAGTTACCTACAGATTTCCCTATATTTGGAACTGACCATTCCCAAAATTAGTCTTAGGTATATTGGTGTCTCATAGAGTGTAAAATCTATTCAGGAACCAACAAAATGGTGACTCTACTAGTGATATGCTAAGTGAAGCTTAAATAACGCGGGTATGAGTAGAGCTAAACTCCTGGCCTACTTATTTGTTTATCCAGTGGTTTCCATTGAAGTGTATAAGAGTCATATTTAAAAGTTTTGATATCATCTAACCAAGTTGTGAGTGGCGACTCTGAGATCCTCTGTTTGATCAGTGCAAAGCTCAGAATAATAGATATGATGTATCCAGCTCTGATAAATAGTATTTGAAATTCTGGTGAAGTTTCATGTTGGCTGGAAGGAGTATACAAAAATAGAGATAAAGTACTTTTCCCCTTCAAGGAGGTGGTGACTCTATAAAAAAGAACTTGATGGAGCTATAAAGTGAGCTCTGAAATTTGCCATTGTTTCTAGACAAAGAAAAAATTGCAGCATCAAGAAACTTACCAGGTATTTCTCATTGAATGTTTTATATTTGCATAATCCTTATTGGGTGAAAAGGTCACCATATAAAAAGGATTTTAGAATTATGGGTCTGCATATTTCTTCGGATTTGTTAAAAAAAATATGGGTTGTATCTTTGGAGAAATATGTATTATTTGATAATCTTTATGGTTGCATAAGTTATTTGTGATAAAAATTTGAAAGTCTCATTAAGAGGAAGTGCAATCCATAATGGATTCAAGTAGAAGTCTTCCTGAATAGAGGTATGTGCCATTATGTTTTGATGGCATACATGGCTTCCTGAATGAGATTCCTACCAAGATTAGGAAGCATTTGCAAGAGTTTAAAGGGAAACAATCCGATTCAGCATGTGAGCTTTTGCAAAATTTTGCTGATCTGATGGGAGACTTCAAAATTTTCCATGAAGATGTCATCATGAAGTTGTTGGTTTAGACATTGAAAGATGATGCCAGGGTTTGGTTTTATTCACTGCCAATGAATTCTCTTTCTTCGTGGGAGGACTTCAATTCAGTTTTCATGGAACAGTTCACTGAAAGAGTTGATGTGAGCATTTTGCTAAACAAATTGATGGAGATTCAAATGGAAGAAGACAAGTTAGTCTCATCATTCAACATCAGATTTGTTAAGATATTAAATGATATTCCAAAGAGTTACAGACCCAATGATCAAGTATTTTTAGTGATTTATTTGGGTTCTTTCAATAGAAAGATGAGTTGCTTGTTAAGAAATAAAGAGCCAAATAATTTACATCAGGCTTTTATGATAGCGATGGACATTGATAATAATTTGAGATATAAAATTGCCAAAGGGTTTTTATCCACTGAAGTTCATTTTAATAATGTTTCGATCGAAGAAAATAGGTGTAAATCAAAAAATGAAACTCAATGTCAAAGAGTCTCCATCTCTGCCGATCTTACTGATCATGTTTCAAGTTATGCTTTTGAACAGAATGTGAATGAAGAAAATTTGCAGTAAACAATGACTGTCCCTGATATAGAAGTTAACATGATTAGTGAAGTGTTGGAAATTTGGCTAAGTTAGATATCTAGATGTTTTCATTATGGCAACATATGATCTATATGAAGATCGCATATGACAGAGAGCAGTTATGACAGAGCACAGAGAAAAATTGTCTAAGTGTAAGCAGCATTTTCCCAGTCTAACTAGAGACAGTTTTGATTGGAAATGTCGATAGAAGTAAGTTCAGTGCTTGCACACTTGAACATGGATACTATGATGTATATTAAAGACTCACCTGAGAATGCAAGTCTGTACAACATGTACGGAAGAAGTTATTGCAATATTACAGGAACAGAGTTGAAGCCGACAGGATAAAGAAAGAAGACAGAATTAGTAAATAGTTAAGGGATTATTTTGTTTATCAAAATAATAACTTAATCATATAAAGGGATGACATCATAGATGTTAACCCTTGGATAGAATAAGTTAATATGTATTTTTGTGTAATGTTTTATGTTTTGTAAATCTGACTGTAAAATTTATTATTCTTAATAACTTGTATAAATGTAAGACATATGTAATGTGAAGGAAGTAGAGAACATATGTATGCAAAAGCTATTGATGCGAAGTTGTAAATTGTGAAATTCAATCAAGAAGACTTTGTATATGCAAGTGAAGTAGTAAAGGTTATATACCTTACCCCTTTTTGTAATTAGAAATCATTGTACATTACATGTTTGGGCAGTGGGCTCATCTTGTAATCATTTCTATTTGTACTACCAACTCTTAGCAGGGTTGAGGCTTCTAACAAGGCCTAGAATCCCTTAATCAGGACTGAGACACTATATGTATGTAACAGGATCCTAATAGGGTCAACATCCTTAACATGATACTTTTGATTAGTGGATTGTTGTGGGTATCATCCTCACTGGGGTTTTCCCTTGGCCAGGGTTTCCTCGAGAACAAATAATGTGTTATGAGTTCATTTGCTTTATTGTTATGCATATTATTTAGTTTACTCTATTTTGCAAGTATCAAGTTAATCTGTTATATCTATAATTGGGCAAAAGTAAAAGTTTGTAGAATACTGATTGACCCCCCCTCTCAGTATTCCCTATTTCAAACAATTGGTATCAGAGCTTAGTTACTCAGAAAAGAATCATTGAGAAAAAGCCTAGCAGCTTGCGTAAGATCTCTATGGATATGGATCAGTTACAGAAGAATCTTGAAGAAGCTCTTGAATAGATTGATATACTTACTAAAGAAAGAGATACTCTGAAAGGAAAACATGATGATGCAAACAACCTCATTGAGAAGCTGAAAAAGAAGTTGGAAGAACTGAAATCAAAGAAGGAATCTACAATTCAAATTGAAGATTGTGATGAAAATCTGGTAAAAGAAAATGAGATCCTTAAACATGAATTAAAGATAGTAAATTTGAAATTGAGTTTGAAAGATGGAAACAGCAAGAATGAAGCAAATCTGACATCTGAGAGTGAAGATCTGAAATCTAAACTTTGTAAAGTAACATCTGAACTTGAGAGAAAAAAATGTAGTGTGCTAAACTTGAAAAGTACAATACAATTGTGACAGGTGAACTAACTCAATCTAAGCAACAACTTGAGAGACTATATTCCACTAGTGAGAAGATTGATGAACAAATGTCTTATCAAAAGCCATTCTATGATAAAACTGGTCTTGGATTTAACTCATCTAAGGTAAGTGAAGAAAGAAAGGAACCAGATCTGAAAGTTTCTACAAACATAGATGAAAAGAAGTCTGATGAAGGTAACAAATCTGAGGACATGCCTAAAGAAGAAGAATCACCTAAAGGTACGCAAAAATAATTTAAAGGTAGATGCTTTGCATGTAATACTTTTGGTCATATGAAGAAAGATTGCAAAGGTAAGCAATTTAAACCTCTTAATGGTTATTCTTATAATTGTCATGGTTTTGGACATAGAGTTATTAAATGTAAGAATCCTAGATCTAATTATAATAATAATAGTAGAATGTTCAGAGATACTAACCATGCAGATAAAAGACCTACTAAAGATATGAACAGAACAAATGGAGTAGTATGTTATAGATGCAACAAGGTTGGACACATTGCCAGGAATTGCAGATCATAAATCAACCAGACTGGCCCAAGATATGGAAACAATGGAATACTTTGTCAAATATGCAATAAATTTGGTCATACAACAAGGTTTTGCAGAATGAATAACATGAGAAACCCTAATCCTAGAAGTTATACAAGGAGAAATGAGAATGCAAGCAACAGTCAAAGAGGATGTTGTAGTAATTCAAAAGAAGTGAAATTTGTTAAAGCCACAGATCAAGGAGACACATTCAGCACAAAAGGTAATATGAAAGGTGAAGTATCTAATGGTAAGAGTGAATCTCTTCCTAACCCATCTAAAAGTACTTAATTCATAAAGAATGCATTAGAATAGGAACTTAGGATAGTGTATAAATTAGTATAGGATGAAATGAGTCTTGTGCAATTAATGTAAGGTAGTATATGATGTAATGATGATATGGTTAAGAGTGCATGAGCTCATATGAAGTTATGCGAGTTCACAAGAAGTTTGAAGTTTTGCAAGAAAGGAGGAATAACTTTTTGGAAAAAAGTGACAAAAGAATTAAATGTGATGTCAAAATCTTGAAGTTAAAAGCTTATGATTGATATTAGTTAATCATTCAAGTGACTACAAGTGTTAAGGAGATCAAAGCAGTAGTGATTGAAGGTAGTTTGAAGGATTTGGTGAAAGAACTTCGTGTCGAATCTACACAAAGCCCTAAATCATGAAATTAAGGTATTTTACTGAGAAAATATATCAATCAGTTAGAGAATTTGTAGAAGATATGGATGTTTCATTTGTTCATAGCATAAGAGATACAATTAGACCTAAGATCAAAAGGGAACCAGTAGAACCCTTGGAAGAAGACCCTAAACTAGCATTATCATTCGTACCAGATGGAGTTCTACATTTAGAGAATGTTAGAGGCTATTTGTTATGCAAACTTGAAACCCTTAGTGAAAGTGATTTTACTAAGGAATATGAGAAACTATACACTTAGGATATGTCATTGAAAGTAGGATTTGAACATTTGAATGAAAATGAGATCGTAAGGTATTCACTACAACATGAATTTGATGATGATGAATGCACCAAAATCATTTTGAGTAGAATTCATAATGGGAGGTTTTGGTTAGATGACAGAGTGATTGATATAAAAGCAGACCTAATTCATGAAGTAACTAGTTTATCAAAATCAGGAGTTATACCATTTAATGAGAAAAATGTGAAGAAAATAGTATTGGACAATACTAAGTGATCCTACAAAGGTAGAGGAATAGTAATCAGCAAGATACAACAAGATGATGTTAGATATTTATGCAAGATCTTAACATCTAAGTTTTGTGCTAACTCTAGAGAAGATGACATGGTAGCTAGCATGATTCATGCAGCCTATTTGACGTGTGTTGATAAAGTTCAAGTGGATATGTGTGAAATTTTGAGAATTCAGTTATTTGAGAACCTTGAGAAGATTACAAAGACTAAAAGCTCACAGTTTAGATTCTCATCATTGATTACATATATGCTTTTCCATTTTCTAAGAAGATTTCCATTTTCTATTGGAGAAGACTGGAATGATAGCAAAACCACCATGGACAGAATCAAGAAAGTGTATCTGAGATACCCTATAGACAAGGTTAATGAGAGTGTAACCTTAGTGATCAAATCATTTCACAACTTAATGAAGAAAAGATCAAGAGTCCCATAGGCTATGGAAGAGAAGTATATAAATGAAATATGCTTTATGGTTGACACTGACTTTACCTTTATTGAAGTAGTTGAACCTAGAGTAGAATTCATAGACCCTCTTGGATATGAAATTTTTGAAGTTGAAGCAGAATAATATGAATAGATTGTTGAAAAGTAATTAGATGTGAACAGCACCAGGTTTGGGACTTATGAGGAGAACTTCAACTCCACAAAGTCTATACAAGAATAAAAGTTATCTAAGAAGAGAGTGGAAAGCACTATAAAGAAAATTCTTAAGGATACAGGAATGTCAGAACAAGAATTCCTAATTGTAAAGAATACAGCAGCAGCACTAAGAGACATTGGACAAAAAGAAGTTTTGTCTATTCCACCCCTATCATCAGTTGCATATCAAACTAGAAATTTGCAGAATGTAGTAAAAGTGGAGAAAGTAGAGAAGGAACAGGAAATAAGAAAACATAAAAGATCTTCCACCACTCCACCAGGTAAAAGAGTAAAGGAAATGGCTACTAGACCAAGAAAAAGACATAAAACTATAGTTGCCCCAATACAAAGGAAAGTATCTAAAATAAAAGATGATGAAGATACTGAAGTCAAGAAGAAGAAATGAAAACCTAAGATAGAAAAGGAAAATGAACAAATTATTAATGATGGAGACTTTTCCAAGATGAAAAAGTATTATGAGCTATACAATTATTCAGAAAGGTTAAACTTGGAGAATGCAGTTGTCAAGAACATGATTTTAGCAGATAAGAAATTTGATACCATTCAAGGGAAGATACCTAATGATTTGTTTGAGAAATTAGTTAACATGAAGAAGAGAGCAATTGAAGAAGATAATAAGATCAGAGAAAAATTTTTAAGGAAGCTCTATGATATTAGAGATGAAGACCACTTCAAGGAAATTATGAAAGATCTTGGTATTCATCTAATAAAAAAAAGAACAATTCAGATAATGGGAGGAAATTATGAAGAGATCAATAAGGAAACTGAATAGGCATTCATAAAGGTGATGACTACATGTGTTGGTAAGCACTCAAGTGTAGCAGATCAAGCTTTGGAAGTTGAGAACCAGAAAATTCCCTCTCCACCACCATCAATTAACATTGAAGATGAATCAATGCATGTGGAAGGAACCAATATCACACTGGATAGTGATGGCAATCCTTTTAGCAACCTTGAGAACATTGTTGACAATTCGGCCTTAGAAGAACATGATAGATCAATTGAGGTAGAAAGGAAGGAAGACAAAAAACAAACAGAGATTCAAGAAAATACAGTGGTTGAAGGACAGAAAGGAGAACCAAGCAAAGTAGAAATCAGTCCTGCCCTTGAGATTGCAGCAAAGAAACCACATGTAGAATCAATTTTTGCTAAACTTTGGGAAAGAAGTTGATGATGATGATGATCAAATGGAGCCGATCTCATCTCTTAACAAAATTATTGGTAAGAACAAGAAGGTAAAAGTCCTTGAAGGATTATTGTTGGAAGTAACAGAGAAGTTCTAGAGAGTTGTGACTAATCAGATAACAGAGGCATATCCATAGTTAAAAGCTAAAGAACTTATGAAGACATTTGACAATGAATTCGTTAACTTGATAGATATAGCTACAGTAAAGGCACAGGTAGCCTATGAGGCTAAAGTATTTCATGATATATGTCAAAATATCAGAAATGATATCAATAATTTGGATGTGTGTATAAAGGACTTAAGAAATAATTTGGACAGAGGAAAAGCTTGTATATAGTGTATAGATACAGAGAATCATGTATCAGAAGTGACTAAGAAGATAAGAGCAAAAGAGGCAGAAATTCAAACAAAGGTAAACCTGTTAACTAGCCCTAATGTAAAGATATTAGATTGTGAAAAGAAAATTAGTAAACTAAAAGATGATATAAGAATCCTTAGTGATGAAAAAGACATGAAATTGAGAAGATTCGCTCTTCTAAGAGAGCACATTTTAGTTAATATAAGTATCATTGAAGGACTATTGGAAGAATGTCTTTCATCCAAGACATCTTATGAGAAGTTCAACTTTGCAAACCTTCATGCATGTGAGATTACATCTTATGGTTTATGTGCACTACTTAGTGTTGTAGACACCATTAAGAAGGCATGGGAGAAGGAGTTAGAAAGCATAAAAGTAAATTTTGTGGATTGTGTTGCAAGCCTACCGGCTTTGCAATTTTGAATCTAAGGTAAACATTTTTGAGAATGCAGTTTTTGGCACTTTTTTTTTGTCATTGTTGTCAAAGGGGGAGTGATAGCAAAAAATTGATATATTGTTATATATATGGAAGTATATTCCTAGGGGGAGTATAGATGATATATAAGATATATGGAGATATAAGGACAGTAAAGATATATTTTGATTTGGCCACAATTTTGAAGTTTTCCATGACTTGGCCAATTTTCTCATATGTTTCCACCAATGACAAAGGGGGAGATAGTTGGCAATTTGGCTAAGTTAGATATCTAGATGTTGTCATTATGGAAATATATGATCTATATGAAAACCGAATATGACAGAGAGTAGTTATGACAGAGCGTAGAGAAAAATTGTCTAAGTGTAAGCAACATTTTCCCAGTCTAACCAGAGATAGTTTTGATTGGAAATGTTGATAGAAGTAAGTTCAGTGCTTGCACACTTGAACATGGATACTATGATGTATATTGAAGACTCTCCTAAGAGCGCAAGTCTGTACGACATGTACTGAAGAAGTTATTGCAGTATTAGAGGAACAGAGTTGAAGCTGACAGGATAAAGAAAGAAGCCAGAATTAGTAAATAGTTAAGGGATTATTTTTTTTATCAAAATAATAACTTAATCATATAAAGGGATGACATCCTAGATGTTAACCCTTGGGCAGAACAAGTTAATATGTATTTTTGTGTAATTCTTTATATTTTGTAAAGCCGACTATAAAAGTTATTATTCTTAATAACTTGTATAAATGTAAGACATATGTAATGCAAAGGAAGTAGAGAACATATGTATGCGAAAGATATTGATGCAAATTTGTAAATTGTGAAAGTCAAGAAAGAAGACTTTGTATATGCAAGTGAAGCAGTAAAGGTTATATACCTTACCCCTTTTTGTAATCAAAAATCATTGTACATTACATGTTTGGGCAGTGGGCTCATCTTGTAATCATTTCTATTTGTACTACCAACTCTTAGAAGGGTTGAGACTTCTAACAAGGCCTAGAGTCCCTTAATCAGGACTGTGACACTATATGTATGTAACAAGCTCCTAAGAGGGTCAACATCCTTAACATGATACTTTTGATTAGTGGATCATTGTGGGTATCATCCTCACCGGGGTTTTCCCTTGGCCAGGGTTTCCTCTAGAATAAATAATGTGTTATGAGTTCATTTTATTTATTGCTATGCATTCTATTTAGTTTACTCTATTTTGCAAGTATCAAGTTAATCTGTTATATCCATAATTGGGAAAAAGTAAAAGTTTGTAGAATACTGATTCACCCCCCCTCTCAGTATTCCCTAATTCTAACATGAAGAATTGCAACATTTTCTTGATGCAGATATAGATATATACAAGGGTTATACACCAAGTAGATTTGAAATTGGTTCTTCTAGTTGTGAGGCTACAGAGACTTATTGTTTGTAGTCAAGCTATATTGAAAATGAAGAAGGGGTAGATCTTTCATCAGATGATGATAAATCCCCAAGTGATGAAAGTCTATCAGATTTCAATAGGAATGATAGTAGAGAAGAAGATTCAAGTATCCAAAGTGATCCTGATCTTCTTGAGGACAAGGTAATGGTTTATGGACATCCTTGTGAAGAGAATGAGCAATTATCATGTGCTGAAAATGATTGTGAAAAAGTTGATATGACTGGAGCAATAATGAATTATTTTATTTCAAATGACAGTGATGATGAAACTGATTTTTCAATTTGTATGTTTTCATCTTTAAATTCACCATGTGAAATTGTTGATCTGATAATGGATAAAGGCTTCTATGAGCTCGAATATGAAACCATGGTAGCTTAGTTTTCCCCTGAACCAGAAATGGAAGTCAGTTGGTTTAATGTAGATACTAAAGATTTTGATATTGTTAATGATATAAAGTCAGTGTCTCATCAACAAGAAGTTAATAGTGTTGACATGCTTCCCTACAAAAATGAATTATGTCAAGGAGACATATGCCAAAGGGAGAACATGTGCAATGGGCTTCCTACTGATTTTCTTGAGTCACAATTTGAAACCTTTAATGAAAATTTGAATGATATTTCAAATTCCATATCACATTGTTTGTTTCAGCCAAAGGTGTGTTCTTTCCTCCAAGATTTTGATATAAAGGGTGTTGATGTCCTATTCTTAGAAGACATTGAAACAAGCCAGTGAAGACATATCAATTACAAGGTAGAAAATGCATGTTTTACTTTTCCAATTCAGCATGATGATGCCTCTCGGAATGAATTTAATTTTAAGCCACAAGTTGTAGTCAAAAATTATCTTCTTGAACACTTGTGTGATATGCACACGGTTGAATTTCAAAGGTTTTATTTGGATGTTCAAACATGCAATGAAGGTGCTGATTGCTTTCCATGTACAAAGCTGAAAAGTTAGGACAACATGTCTAATGTTTCCAAATTTTACATTGGTTATGATGTTTTGTTGGATAATGAAGTATGTTCTTCTAGTAATCTAGAATCAGATTATGATGACATGAAAGAAAGGTTTTCTTGTGGGGAACCTTGTGCAAATAAAAATGATTACGTTGTTTCCTTTTGTGCCAATGATAAAGATTATGATGTTGATAGTGAATTTAGTGAACATGAAGATGATGAGGAAGAGTCTATGGTAAATAATGTTTCCATTAATTTTGTAGACCTCTCCTTTTATCAGCATATGAGAACATTCTTCTTGTCTTAGTATATGAAAGATCTGTGTAAACAAAAAAAGCATGATTATGATGCAGATGAAAGTTGCTGCAGTAATGGATTTGCACAAGATGACTTGAGCCAAGAGTTTGTAGCCCCTGTTATGAACAAGGAAGAGGTTTGCAGCATCAAGCATGAAGCCAAAGAGAATGAAAATGAAATCCAATGCATAGTGAACAGTGAGGAAATCTCAAACTTCTTAGAAGCTGATTTTCAAAGGTATGCTCTTATATTTGACTCTACACTTTCATGTCCAAAGGATATGTGTTTTGATAGTGATGATGTTAGCAAGGGTGTGAAGTATCATGCATATAATGTCAATTATGTTCCTATAACCACATTGGATACTTTGCAAGATTATGATGCATATGAGTGTGAGGAATATAAGAGTGTCATGTATGATGAGTATGAGGATTTGTATGATGGTATGGATTCAGATTTGATGATATTAGTATTAGGGATCATTGTATAATACAAGATACTAAGGAAAATAATGGATCTAAATGTGATCTCTCAGCCCTACAAGTTTTAGAAGAAACATTTTCTCATCATACTAGTTTATGTGTGCAAAACATTAAACAAAGTTATGAGAAAGGTGTTGGTTTTCAGTCATTTCATGAGGAGATGTTTCCCCTTATCTTGCAAACTAATCTTGTAACTGACCGGATTGTTTCTTCACAAAGTAATGAGCATGTTAAGCTTAATGATTGTAGCCATTGGATTGAATTGCAATATTTCTCTTCTAAGTCGATTAACAAAGATAAAGAGGACCATGACAGTATGTTGTCATGTCATGAAGATTCTAATGATGAACAAGCTTCTTTTTCAGTTTCTTTCCTTTCTTTTGATGAATGTGATGATGATTGTGACAATGATAAGGACAACAAATTTATTGATAAAGATGGTGATATGGATCAGTTGTCCCTGTGTCACAATGTTTGTGAAAGTAATCTGCACTTGGTTCATGATCTGATCCATAGAGATATTATTGACAAGCCAAGTTTCTCATTGGCTGAAGTATCTCATACAGATAAAGCTAAGGATCCTTTTCATTTTGAGCCGGGTGAGTTTTTAGTAATACACGATGGTCATTATAGCTTATCTTTTAATGCATTACGAGATATACCTTATATTTTCAGTTAGCATCAAGATGAAATGAAAGATGCTCTGAATTTTTTGGAATATGTACATGAGGTTGGTTGTGACCGGAAGAGTGTCATTTGTGACAAGTACAGAATTACTTTCCAAATCAAATTCATTCATATATGTTGGCAGCATGTTTGTCAAAAGTTTTTTAAGCGGTTGGTCTCATATATGGATGAAAATCATATATATGACAAAGGTAAGAAGTGGTTCCAGTTTTGAGGCTTTCAGCCTTTACAAGTAATGTATATATTGTAAAGTTTCTTTCTTTCAATTGTGTGGTGTGTTTCTTTCGGTAAGGTTCCTTGTTTTTGTGAGAGAGAAAGTAGTCGGTTTTCATTTTTGAGTGGTTTGTTGTACCAAAGATTTATGATTTCTCTGCATGCCCACAATGGGCATGCATCCCTAATCAAAGCCACTCTTGGAGATAAAAAATATCGAATAGTTTTGAGCCCATAATCAGAGAATTTTCCTAAGGCAAAGTTCAGTGCTTCAAAAACCATTGTGAAAAGACCTAAGTTCAAGTGCATACAAAGATAGGCCTGATGATTTCCATGAGATGGGGCTTGGGACATGTGTTACTCACCTTTCACTAGACATATGAAATTGGTTACAACTCCTAGATTTCAATTTCGACAAGTTTTGAGGTTACCCATTTGAAGGGCTTTCTACAAATCTACACTTTGCATCTTGTTCGGTTTTACTAAAGGGCCTACTTTGAAGGCTTGCATCTATTTCCAGAATGATAGTCATGATAAAATAAATGTTGTTCCATATTTTAGGCATGAGATTTTGTCTCCATGCCAGTATTTAGGTTCCTAAGGGTTTGTATGATCAGTTTACCAAGGTATTTCTGATTGCATTTTATTCAGTTTTCCTGAATGTGGGAATGTAGTTTTGAAGTAGCCTACTTTGAGGTCATGCAACTTGTTTCCCCTCAATGATCAAGAGGAATTTAAGTTTGATTCATAATATAGACATGGAAGTGATGCTCCCTGATAAGTTTTGGATCATGAACAATCCGATTGATCACTTTGCTCATTCATTTCCAGATGCAACTTCTGTAGTTTCACTATGTTTCGGTTCAGGATGTTCTGGAAGCACGACCTTGGAGATTAATTCTTAATAGCCAGTTGATCATCCGGTGAAACTAATCAAAGCCTTATTTTATATATATGAGAGAGTTCAATCATCTAGGGTTTCATTTGACGTGATTGCAAGATCAGACAAAAGGTGTTCAATAATGATAAAAAGTGCGGATAGAATAACTTTACAAAGTAGCTATTTTTTGAAATTCGTATCTTTTTGACAGATGCTTGTCTCCAGTTGAGGGTTGTTTTTTTGCATTCCTTGTATATGAGTCTTCTTCCAGATTTGGTGGCTCACCTTCAACTCATCATCTGATATTTTTAAATCATCTCCTTGTGAGGTAGTTTGCAATGATTTCAATTTATGTTTGCCGATAATTTTGAACGAGCGTTTTCAAGTTTTAAAATCTCCCACCCTGTTAATTTTTTGGTGAATCCCTATGACATGATGTTTTTCTATAGTACAAAGTTTGTACTCACCAACTTTTAGCTTCTAGGGATTAATTTTCATCACTGATTTAATGGCGCGATTGAAGGTGTTTTATTTAAATTTGTTGACTAGCGAAGTGATAGAAATTGGAACTTTTTAAAGTTTTCGGTTGTCCAGAATGGATCCGGTTGGAGGTGTCAATCGTTATGGATGTATTTGAGGTCTAGTTGTTTGAATTTGAAAATTTTTTAGGCCGGACCCACTTGGGGTCCAGCCTGATTCATTATTATAAAGAAAAAAACTTTGTCACTATGCAAGTTCTTTCTCTACCTGGCGCGTGCATAATTTAATTGTTGCCAAGAATGTTCTCTTTGTGTATGTTTGTGTTTCCATTTTATAATAGCACTCACCTTATAAGGGATACACATGCTTTCCACTTGTCTACTATCTACCAAGTAAAGGCTGCAAGGTTTTAAGCTGAGAATGCTTTATACACCAAAATGGGGTGCATGAGCCTCATTACTACATGGTTAAATTCACCATATTCAATCTGTAAGCTTCAATGCTACATACACCAAGGAAAATGGAGAGTGATGATTTATATGTGGCATGCAAAGTTTTTAGCAGAGAGCATACTCTTTATCACTATTTGGGTGCACATTCAGGCCATGCTACAAATACCAAATGAAGACTGCAAGTGTAAGTGTAGGTTGCACTCATGTTTGAAGAAGTTTGTGCACATCTTATGTTTAGAGGTATTGTTTTCTTTGTCTTATTGTATGCACCAGACTTGTACACCTCTTACCACATGCACCATGCTAAGTTTGAACACTCCTTTCAGCATGGGATGCACATGTATTAGTGAAGGCTATCATTTTGAATGTGGGTTGTGTGTGCTGCAGGGTATGTGCACTCTCCATTTGCCAGGGCTGCACAAATATATGTGTGTATCCACCAAATTAAAGTGTTGAGTGCACCCTTGGCTTGTGAGTACTTTTTAATCTCTGTGTGCACCAAGTTTTGGTTTTGCACTCCAAATACTATGTCTCATGCACCAAATGAAATGGGTGTTGGCTATGCATGTGCCCTCCATTTGGTAAGAGGGTCAGGCTTTGCGTGAGCCTCTATGGGGCTACTCAAGCCTTTTACATACTATGCACAGGTTAAGGAAGCTGCCAAGAGGTTTGCAGCATGTGTTTGTTGGATTCAAACAAATAAGAAAGTCCACCTATCTGCAGCAAGGCTACAAAGTATTTGCTAAGGGTGCCACGCATGAGCCCCCAAAGTATGCATGAGCCTCCTTTTTGGTTTGTTTCATGCATTCTTTGGTTTTTTCTTCTCATGAGTATGTATAAAATGAAGGGAAATGTGTGCCAGGCATGAGGAGTGGCTAGTTGCAAGGTCTGGATTGTGGTGTTTAGTCCCACATGCACCCGGTTTAAGATGAATAATATGTTTAAAGGGACAAGTTATATTACATAAGGTAAAGATGTAAGGAGGCCATGTGGAGGGATCCATTCAAATTTTTGGGCCCGGGTGGTGTATGTCAAGCATGCACTACAAAATTTTTGAAAGGGGAAATTAATAAACTGAATCCGATATATCCCACATTGACCACAAAATGAAGAAATTAGATGTTTATAAGGAAAAAAACATAGTTGAATAAGTGTCCAAGAGTGGACACTCAGGTTGGAAGTCTCTCACATGATCATGAAAATCGAGGCTCGGTTGGCAGGTAGGTGGATGATGACGTGGATAGCGAGTAAGGAAATTTTGACAGAGTGAGCAGATTTGATGCCTCGGGATGTGTGCTAAAGATCCAACGGTCATCACTAATCCACAAAGATGAAGATGCATGATAGTTAACATCTGCGGGACTGCACAAAGTGACAAGTGTCAACCCGATGATGTGGCAGGTGTAATACCCCAAACATGGGCTATAGGTTCATTAACCTCCTACATCTTCAATTCGAATGAAATTGACATCGAAGTCCTAACCTAAGGCACATTTGCACATTATCGAAATCCTAATTGATTTTATCATAAATTTTGCATCAGGGAATATTCCTAGCAATATTCCTATTTATTCTAATTATCTTTAATTTAATTATTATTTGGCGATGAATCCTATTTATCCTAAAGTTTGATTAATTGAATATTCTGAATATTTAATTAATTAATTTAATTATGCCACTTAATTATTTAAATAGATTTAATTCTATTTATTCCTAATTATATTATTTAATTTTGACAATAAATCAAATCTCCTATGAATAATTGATTAAATATTTATTTAATTGATTAAATCCAAGTTGTCAATATTTAATAATATAGTTTTGAATAAAAGTTTCATTAAAATAATTGATTAACCCACAAATCAGTTATTTTTAAATTTAAAATCAGTTAAGTTGAAGATAAATCACTTTATTTATTTAATTAATTCATGATTATTTGTGCACATTCAAAGAGCAGTTAAACTTTAAATCAGAAAATCAATTCAAGTTGTTATCTTTTTGAAACTCAACATCTATTTTGAGTTCAAAGTTGATCTAAACTTCTAATTTGAGTTAAAAAGTTGTTCTTGCATGATTTTATGAGTTATCTATTTCTAATTTCTTGTTAACTCAAAAATCAACCTGAGTTCATCAAGAGTGATTTATGACTTTTTCCATGCACCCTCAAGCCCTAGATTTCTATAAAATCAAGGCTCTTTACAAATCATCCACGGAATTTGCATACTTACTCTGGTGAATTGACATCAGAGGAATCATCAAGCTTCTTGCGAATCAATGTTTTGTGAGATCAATCTTGTTTTCAATTCATTCTAATTTTATATTTCATATCATTGTTAGCTTAATTTCCATATCATTTCAATCCATTTAGATTAATTTATTATCATTTTTTCTCATCTTATTGCATCCAAAAAATTTTAAAATAGATTAATTTGCATTCATATTTTATTGCTTTCATCATTTAAATCTTTTGTTTAGGTGTTTCATTGTCACTGATCTCGATCTAATCTGAGAATACCATACTCGCACCTACTAGAAGGCAATAAATCACCTGGTTAGCTATATTGTTCTTATTTGCATATTTTGATTTTTGCTAACCTCTAATGTTTTACTGAAGTGTTGTGTCTATAGCTAGGTACAAAATTCACACACACATTTTTGGCGCCCACAGGTGTGGTAGCAGCAGCCGCTATATAAATGTCCTTGTGGAGGAAATCTTCACAGGTGTGGTCTCTTGTTGGGCTGTCAGATCTCCCTAGCAGCTCCTAATTGATTAATTTCTCAGACTGTGTTAAAACCCTGGTGTGCCTAGATTGGAGTTCGCCCTCTTGAGATCACAAAAGTTGCAAAGTCAAACCATTACTACAAACCCTAGTGAGGCCAAATTTTTTTTATTTTTCTAGGAATATGTGCATTATTGAAAAACTTTTTGGAACATACACAATTAGCACTTCTAGGGATTAGCACAATAAATCACTATTGCTTGTTCATGCGCAAGGTTTCTTTTGCCCTTGTTCATTATTTTCAGATGATTGCTTGCTTCCCTTGCTTGCTATTTTGTGTGCTTGATATCTTCTTGGTTACTTGAGACAAACTTTTACACAGATCTTCAAAAATTGGATAGAAAAATTCGCAAACAAACTGGTACTGAAAACTAAAAAATTGCAAATCTAAAGAAAAAATCTTTTATGGTGTCAAAATTCATCCTAAAATTTCAAAACTCGTATCAAAGCCAAAGTCAAAGTCGTCAGAGATTGGTCAAATTTGTGAGAAATCCAATTTTATAGCCTATTTCCAAAATCTGTCAAACAAATCATTGTGTCAGGAACAGAGCAAAACCTATAATGAATACATTCATTTTCCTAAAGTGGTCACTTGAGTCTGATTTAGCCTTCTGATTTATCGATTTGAGTCTTTTTCATCTTGTATCAAAACCTTGTCAAAATTATCTTCAAAATTCAATCTTTTTACTAAACGGATAAGTGTTGTGAGCTCGTGCCCACCATCTGTTGGGCATCTACCCACACTACTGTGGCATAGTGTCCTCCATTTACATCTGATCTATTCTTTAATCACTTCAATCTTGACAAGGTTGTGTCATTTGATCTTCTAGAATCAATTCATTCTTTAGTTGTCTTCATCTTATTCTTTGGCTTCACCCAAGGTTAATGGTGGAAACCAGAGCTTTGTCACACAAGAAATTTGGCGAGGTATCCCATACAATACCTTTGAATACTCTCCAGGCCCCAACTCTTGAACAACTCTACAATTTTGGTCTTTCCAAAGATGACGGTCTTGGTAATTTTCAATTGAAAATTGGTTACGTACCCCCTCCATCAATTCACAGAGGTAATCAATAAACCACACCTCAATCTAATCCAGGGAGCCCTAAAACTCCTAACATGTCTCATGGAGGGACACATCATGGGTCTCAAGGACACCAATCTCAACACAGTATGGATCGAGAACCTACACCTTCTAAAATTGTTCGATATCAAAATGATGATGACTTCAAAAGAATGATGAAACATTTCTTGAAGGAAGATAGAGAAGCATACTTTCTAGAGTTAGCTCATCAAGGAGCTAAACTTCCTCCAAACTTTAATGTGGAAGATATCATTACACATGAGGAAGAAAATCCTATCATGGTTATGATGAAACAGATGCATGCCATGCAAGTCAAACTTAACAAACTTGAGAAAGAAAAGAAACTTAAAGAGTTCTCCATGGAGGCTCTATGTCCTTTTCGATTTGATAAAGACTTGTACATGTCGGCATTCCCTAAAAGAGTGGAGATGCCTAAATATGATAAATGTGATGGAAACTCTAACCCTCAAGATCATGTCAGAGAATTCTGTACTCAATCTATGGAGTTTATGCATGAACCAACCTACTTAATGTGTCTTTTCCCTCAATCTATGGGAGGAGCAACCATTCATTGGTTCTCTAGAATGCCCCCTACTATCAAAACTTTTGAGGAGTTAATCAAACTATTCTATCAACAATACTCCTACAATATTCAACATCCAGTCACCATGATCGACATCTGCAATCTGAAACAATATCCAGGAGAACTATTCCTGACATTTCTCAAGAGGTGGAGGAAGAAATTTTCTCTATATGCTAGACCTATTCCAAAAATTGAGAAGTTGGAAATCTTCATCAACAATCTTGTTCTAGAAATCAACTACCATTTACAAATGCAAAATCATACATCTTTTGACAAGATGGTAGATAATGTGATCAAAATTGAGAAAGTACTTGTGCAAAAAGGAGACATATCACTTCAAAAAGACAAGTATGAATCTGGATCTAGTTCTAAGGATAAGAACACAAACTGGAACAAGAATAAAGGTTTTTTCATAGATGGTAGTTTTGATAATATCTGTGCCCCATCTAAGGAACTTTCTTTCAATCTTACTGTTGGTACCCAAGCCATCAAAGCTTCTGAAGCCAAATCCACAGAGTCCAAAAAAAATTCATATGATTACAAACCTTGGGCTACATATCCTAATCCCAAATTCACTCCTCTCAGAGAATCCTTGGAATCTTCCATGAAAACTCTATTGGAAAAAAAAATCATCTACTTGCCTGAGATGAAAGTCTTTGATCCAAAACCTAAACTGAAATGGTGGAGAGAGAATATTTTTGTGAATTCCATCACAATAAAGGTCATAAGACTAATAACTGTATTCGCTTGAAGCACATTATACAAGACAAAATTGATAATGGTGACATCATGATTGACAATCATAAGAGCAATAATGATCATACAGCATTCACAGAACCATTTCCTAAACATGGTAAAGAAGATTCTTCTTCTCAACCTAATATGGGTGCTAAAGTCAATTATGCCTACTCAGGAAACAATGTTGTTATCAATATGGTTGAACCATGCCTATCTGAGTGTTGCAATGTCATCACAATTGTAAGAAGAGATAGAGATAATCAATCAGCTAATGCAGTTACTCGATCACAAGCTTAGACACACCTACAAGGACAAATACCAAATTCATCAAATGTCCCTAAGGTGCCTTTCAATCTTTCATCTACTTCTAAACAGAAGGCTACATCTAAATCTTCAAATCCTAAAGACATGAGGCCTAATTCATACAATATTGTCCAACAACTCCAGCACACAAATGCTAAAATCTCCATGTTTGAGTTGCTTCAGATATCTCCAGTTCATAGAGCCATTCTAGACAAAGCTCTGCTTGGATCCAATGTTCTTGATGACCTTGATTTAGACAAATTCCATACTATGGTTAGTCATCTTATGTCTCCATAGTACATTTCCTTTTTAGAGGAAGATGATAACTCCTTGAGTCATCCGCATAACTAGCCTTTGCATATTGAAGTCTTGATCCAAAATCATCATGTCAAACATGTGTTGATAGATGGAGGCGTTGGCCTAAACATTTATTCTTTTATCTTGATTACACAATTGGAATTTTTAGAAATGGCCATTGATCCCAGGAAGAAGATAACTATCAAAGCATATGATGAGCAAGAAAGATCTTCTAAGGGAACTATTGTCCTACCTATCAAAGCAAGTCATGTCATCAGAGATACTATATGTCAAGTTCTTGATCTACCTTTGGCTTACAATATCCTCCTAGGAAGACCCTAGATACATAACATGAAAGCCATTCCCTCTACATTCCATCAGTGTTTGAAATTTCCTTATGAAGGAGTTGAGGTGACGATTCCAGCTGATCTATATACAACTTGCAATACCTTGAAAGAGAGTGTTGATAAACTTGTTCCCAATAATAGAGAATCTTCCACTAAGCAGCTAGACGTTGCTTCAACATCTAAGATGGAAGACATTGCTAAAGAGGTTAAGATCAAAGAAAATGGTATGGGAGAATATACTATAGAGCCAGTCTTATCTTTGACATCTCTCCCTATCTCTCCTAAGTCTTATGGGCAAACTCTAAAACAGTCTAAAATAAAGTCTAAAGAACCTCTTGAAACATATAAAGGAAATTTTGTTGTAGAACAAGTATCTAAATAGGAGTTTGAAGAGGATGAAGTTGTGCTTGCATGGCTATACAAAGATGAACCTAAATCTCAACTGGTTCAAAAATGTGATGCTAAAATACCAAATATCCCTTCTAAGTCATATGGCCCAGGGGACAAATTGATCACAAAGATGGGATATAAAGGAAAAGGACCTCTCGAACTATAGGGTAAAGGTCTTCTGTCACCTCTTGATCATCAAGGCTGAGAAAACAAGAATACAATAGGTCTAGGATACACAAAGAAGCCTTTATGTCTTAGCAAGAACTCCCCGCATGTTCTAGAAAAAATTGAGCCTTCCGAAGAAAATCAACTAAAGGGGGAAATAACTGAACAATCTGATAGTGATGATTCAGACACCACTAATGAGTTCATTCCTTATGAGCATTTGCCTAAAGAAATAAAAGACCTCCTTGAAGTTGAAGATGATCCATTAAAAATAATTAATGTAGTAGAAACACAAGAACCTACTATAGAGCAAGAGATAGTTGCAACACAAGAACCAGCTAATCTCGAAGGCAATCAAAAGAGGAAGGTGGTAGTTATCCTGAGATAGATTCCCACAAGTATGAATTCAAATTAGAATCTAAGGGAAATCCTTCTTGGGGTATTCATCTTGACTTTACTCATGCTCTCAGATTTCCTAGAGGTCTAAATGAAGAAATAGAAGATGAATCAAATGACTATGAATGGGGAATCATTCCAGAACCAGATGAACTTGTTATAGAAAAGCATGTTGATGTTATTCACCAATATGCACCTCAACCTAACTTAAGTCTAGAGTGAAATGATGAACTTATCGAGTTTGATCCACCGATGACTGAAGTAGATTTCCACAATGGCATTGAGCCTATTCACAAATTGAATGTCTTAAGTTGTAATATCACCTTTGAACTCAAGCATCAAGTTAGGACCAATGATGACAAATCCATATTCATAAACACTCTTTCCCAATCTTTCACCACTTTGACTATCCAATGCCCTGACCTTCTTGACATAGCATCCACCAACTTGAACCAAGGTATTTATACCTTTCCCAATGACTATGCCCTTTCTTGCTACCTAAATGCAGTTGAGCCTATGAGGACTTCCATCAGTGAACCAAGTGTTAGCATGATAGAGTCAAACATCAAGTATCTTAGTCAGAAAAATAAGAATAAGAATAAAAAGAAAAGGAGTTCTGAGGGTGAAAACCACTTTGTGGCAGTCTCAGAACCTACAAAAGTAAAAATAAAAGATGTATCCAAAGGTGAAAACCTCTCTGAAGTGCCTAAGGATGAGATATTTGATGTCCTTCTGAGTCATTTATAGGATAGATCTCCAATTCTAATTGAGCCCACTCAATCTATCAATTTGGGAACAATAGAAGAACCACAGTTGATCCAAGTAGCACAATCTTTATCAGAGGAAGAAAAGCAAAAATTTACAATATTCCTAACAGACAAGAAGATCAACTTTGCATGGAAATATTTAGATATGCCAGGGTTGGATCTTGATCTTATAATGCACCATTTGTCTATAGCTCCAAACGTTAAACTTGTTAAACAAAAATTGAGAAAGATGCATCCACATGTTGCAC
The DNA here is from genome assembly GCA_027943335.1 of Chamaecyparis obtusa. Taxonomy (NCBI): domain Eukaryota; kingdom Viridiplantae; phylum Streptophyta; class Pinopsida; order Cupressales; family Cupressaceae; genus Chamaecyparis; species Chamaecyparis obtusa. The sequence goes on from BSBK01001234.1 coordinate 131,960, forward strand.
TCTTGGTAAAAGCTGAATTAGAGAAGCTCCTAAAAGCTAGATTTATCTAATGCAAAATGGATCTTTAATATTGTACCTATTTCTAAACTAGACAAATCAATAAGAGTGTGCACTGATTTCAAAGATGTAAACAAAGCATGCCCTAAGGATGATTTTTCATTACCTAACATTGATATGATAGTAGACATGACTACGGGCTTTGAGATGTATTCTTTAATGGATGGTTTTTTTGGATATAGTCAAATAAAAATTGCTCCAGAGGATCAAGATAAAACTGCTTTTACATGTGCATGGGGTACCTTCTACTGGAATGTCATGCCATTTGGGCTTAAGAATGTTGGTGCTACATATCAGAGAGCTATGACTTCTATTTTTCATGACATGATGCATAGGACTATGGAGGATTATGTTGATGATACTTTAGCAAAATCTATGATTAGAGTTGAACATCTAAATGACTTGAGCAAGATACTAGATAGAATGGAAAAATTTAGTCTTAGACTAAATCCTAAGAAGTGTGCTTTTGGTGTCACATCTGGAAAGCTCTTAGGATACATAGTTTCAAAGAAGGGCATTGAAGTTGATCCAGCTAAAGTAAAGGCTATAATGGAGATGCAACCTCCCAAGAACATCAATTAAATGAGGACATTGCTAGGTAGAGTTCAATCTATCAGACACTTCATATCTTAGCTAGCAGACATATCACAACCTTTTACAAAGACATTACATAAAGGTGTGACCTTTGCATGGAGCAAGGAATGTGAAAAGAAATTTAATCATATCAAGAAATATATATCAAATCCTCCTATCTTGATGCCTCCCATTCAAGGGAAACCTTTGATCTTATATGTCTCCACTATAGATACATCACTGGGGGCATTGCTTGTATAGCATGATGAGAACAAGAAGGAAAGAGCTATATACTATATCAGTAAAACATTGGTGACATATGAAAATAACTATTCTATGATTGAAAAGGCTTGTCTAGCTGTGATTTTTTCATCATAGAAACTAAGACATTATATGTTGGCTCATACTACACATTTAGTATCTAAGATTGATCCACTAAACTACCTACTAAGCGAAGCTTCCCTCATGGGTAGATTAGCCAAATGGGTCATGCTCTTAAGTGAATTTGACATTGACTATGTTGAAAGAAAATCTATTAAAGGCCAAGTTATTGTTGATCAATTAGTAGATACACCTTTGTTTGATGACACACCAATGCAAATGGAATTCTCAGATTCCTCTATCATGAATCTTTCTTCTAGAGAATGGCAGTTATTTTTTGACGGCTCCTATACACAGAATGGATATGGAGCAGGCATATTGTTCATAACTCCTCAAGGATACTCAATCCCAAAAGCATTTAGAATCAAGTTTCCTTGCACAAACAATATTGTTGAATATGAAGCCCTTCTTAATGGCATGAAAATGGCAATTGAGTGGAGAGTAACAGAATTACACATTCATGGTGACTCACAACTTGTAATCCATCAAGTCAATGATGTGTACCAAACTAAAGATGAAAAGCTCATTTCATACAAGAGAATGGTAGATGATCTAAAGAAGTATTTCATATCTATCACATTTGAGCAAATACCTAGAACAAAGAATAAGGTTTTCGATGCAATGGCAACATTATCTACATTATTACAACAGCCTGAACATGAGCTACACTACGAGTTCCTAGTGGAAGCACTATCTTATCCTGCATATGACTCCCCTGAAACCCACATGATTTGCACTATTGTAGGTCATGATTCATCTAGATATAAAAACCTATTCTCCTATCTCAAAGACCAAATCATCCCCAATACCTTTAGACATCATGAAAAGAGATACCTTATCCACCATGCCTCTTGGTATGTCATCATTGGTCATGATCTTTACAAACGAGGTCTAGATGGTATGCTCCTTATATTTTTAGAACATGAAGAGTCTCAACATGTGTTAGAGGAAGTCCATGAGGGTATATGTGGATCACACTTGAATGGTTTAACACTAGCTTGAAAAATTATTAGGGCTAGGTACTATTGGCCGACAATCGAGAAAGAGTCTATCAAGTTTGCTAAGAACTATCAAAAGTGCCAAGTATATGGAAACTTAATTCATGTTCCAAGGAGAGATCTAATTCCCTTCATTACACAATGGCCTTTTCATTAATGGGCCTTTGATCTTATAGGAGCTATACATCCTCATTCTTCTAATGGACATACCCATATAATCACAGCTATAGATTATTTTACAAAATGAGTAGAAGCAGTCCCTTTGACATAAGCAACTGGAAAACAAATATCTATGTTCATCTTGAACTACATCATATGTCAGTATGGTATTTCACATTCCATAGTCACAGATAATGGTAGACAATTTAAGAACAAAGACTTCGATGATTTATGTGCCAAATTCAAGATTACACAATATTGGTCATCTATCTACTATCCTCAAGGGAATGGACAAGTAGAGGCTTCTAACAAGAATCTATTGAAAATCTTGCATCATATAGTTAATAAAATAGGAAGAGACTAGCATCTCATGATCAATCCAACTCTCTAGGCCTATAGAAAAAGTATCAGAATGCCCATTGGGGCTACACCTTTTGCTTCAGTTTATGGGTCTGAAGCAGTACTGCCTATTAAGGTTGAAATCCCATCTCTAAGAATCAGAATGCATGGTCTAGTAACTGATGATGACTACAGAGTGTCTAGGTTGCAAGAACTTGAACTACTAGATGAGCACAAACAAGAAACATATGATCATCTCAGAGTATATCAGAAGAGAATGTCTAGAGGTTACAACAAGAAATTCAAACATAGAGAATTTCAGGTTGGCAATCTAGTCTTGAGAGAGAATCCTAAAAATCAATCACATAGAGAGTGCAAGGGGAATTTTGAATCCAACTGGCTGGGTCCCTTTGTAATCACTACTACTTTTGGCTCTGGTGCCTATCAACTCTCAATGACTGAAGGAGAACAGCTCTGAGAACTAATCAACGTTCTCCATCTGAAAAAATTCTACGCCTAAGGCATTCAGTGTATGGTAAAATGTCCTGAAAAAATCTTTAAAATTTGAAAAAGTCCTAAAAAAAATGAACATCTTGGGGAAAACCTAGCAATGGGCACCTTGATGATTCACAAAAAAAATAAAAAATATATCAAAAGCACAAAAAAAATTGGAAAAAATAAAAATACAAAAAAATGAGAAAAAGAAAAAGTGCCTTGGTGAAAACCTGGAAACAGGTGCCTGGAAATAGAATCTCTGCCAAGATGGTGAAAACTTGACAAATGGGTGCCACTTGTTTCAAAATGCTCCATCTATCAGTGCAATCTTGGTCTTTCCTAGCTTTCAGTCTTGCTTTAGTTTGTATATATTTCCCAGTTTGTTTCTGCATTCCTATTTTCAATAAGTCGATATGTACACCAATTAGCTCAAGCATCTGTATCTTATCAATGCTTAACACTTGGGGGCAATCAATGTCATATCCTATTGTCTCCAATATACCTCCAATGATTCATATCTAGTCAAGGTCCTTTGAAGCTTCATCCAAGATAGTCAATTTGTCTCATCTCCAGAAAGGATTTTGCATCTACAACAACGCAATCAAACATCAAACACAAACTGAAAACAATCTATGCTTTTTACATGCTTTTATCTCCTTGTATGCTTACTGATTCACATTGAGATTTTTGCATATTTTGTTCCTAGGAGCTCTTCGATGATGTCCTTTACAGGATTTAGAGAGTGATGACTGGGGGCATAATCTTTTCTTTGTTTTCTTCTTGTATGTGAAAATCTAACAACTTTGGAAATTCTAGATTGAAATGGTGTCCAACTGTAAGAGTCTCTATCTCGAATTGGATGGCCATGCGTACCTTGACCATTGATACCTGGAAAATTCAAGGAACTTTGATCTAACTATTATCTTTTTTGAGTGAGTTCTTTCTCCTATTGTGAAATGAGATCTTACCTAAGGATGTGAATGATAAAGGGTCACTACAGGTAATTCACATTGGATTTAGAATGATCTCTTGACTGTTCGATGTGTTTGTACGCAAGGTGTATTCTGGTCATCACAACATCTATGTTTTGACGCTTATACAAATTGCTATATCAAAATGGACATGATATTCAGGTCATCCTGGCATTTGTGCCTTGTTCCTTATATCTAATCTGACATTCTAAAAATAAAATCAATATTCACATGTCCATGGTTGCCTAACCAGTGGGTGTTGTATTGATTCCTGCACATACAAATCAATATTCATATGTCTATGGTTTCATAACTAGTGGGCATTGTATTGATTTATCCAATTACCTAAAAATTTCAATGAAGATAACAAATTGACACATGATCAGTGACTAGGTCCTAGGTCCTAAGTTTTCATTTCATTCTACATGTCATTTTGCATTTCGCACTTTGCATGATCTCACAAATTGCTTGAACACTTAAACGATTCTTCAACAATTCTCCTAATCTAAACTTAAACTGGAAACAAAGAGTTGAGTCTCATACAAAGGTTCCTCCAACAAAATAGCAAGTACAATCCTTTTTCAAGATCAAAATCAAAATTTGAGATCGTTTATATTATTCACTACTTGCATAATCAACCTTCAATCATCAAAGAAATCTAGAATTCAACTTAACTAATTATCTTACATCAAACTATCAAAATTTCAACTTGGTTAACATGGTCAACTCATGGACAAACCTAGTCAAACTTGGTCTCCAGGACCTCTAAACGATGTAGAATGTGTTCTCAGATGTGTATAACCACTTCGCAAATCAATTAACATGCTTCTAAACTATAACGTTGACTTTTCTTGTCAGATTTTGATTTCCATCCCGAAGGGGGCATGGCATTGCACATCATTCAAAGTTTGTAACTCAATTCTATCAATCAATCTTTCCTCAGTAATCAAGACAACAACCACGTCTAGTTGCTAATTCATCTAAAGTCCTCATCGCTTGGGGAAAATCTATCATCTCTTGGGGCATATCAGATTCATCTAGTATCCAAATCTATCTTGTAAACTGTATCAGCTTTTCATAACTATCAGTTCATTAGTGTTATTTCCTTAGTTCTTCATAACTGATGGCTTTAGGATGTGATACCAATATGATTCATACAAGGACATTGAGGTCTGGGATCGGTCACTCACTTCTTCACAATCATAAGGTTCAGAATCAGGCGTTTTGGCACTTTTTCATAATCACCGGTTCATTGTTGATATAGCTAGCATCATCTCGATTCCTGGTCATTCTGGGCCTGGGTCGATATCTTTCAATCCTTAATCTTTCAAATTAGTTTCATACGAATATCAAAACACAGACTATTCTTTGAACCACTGCGCTTTGCACAGTGATTCAAAGAGGGGCAAAATGTAATACCCCAAAAATGGGCTATAGGTTCATTAACCTCCTACATCTTCAATTCGAACGAAATCGACATCGAAGTCCTAACCTAAGCCACATCTGCACATTATCGAAATCCTAATTGATTTTATCATAAATTTTGCATCAGGGAATATTCCTAGCAATATTCCTATTTATTCTAATTATCTTTAATTTAATTATTATTTGGCGATGAATCCTATTTATCCTAAAGTTTGATTAATTGAATATTCTGAATATTTAATTAATTAATTTAATTCTGCCACTTAATTATTTAATTAGATTTAACTCTATTTATTCCTAATTATATTATTTAATTTTGACAATAAATCAAATCTCCTACGAATAATTGATTAAATCCAAGTTGTCAATATTTAATAATATAGTTTTGAATAAAAGTTTGATTAAAATAATTGATTAACCCACAAATCAGTTATTTTTAAATTTAAAATCAGTTAAGTCGAAGATAAAGCACTCTACTTATTTAATTAATTCATGATTATTTGTGCACATTCAAAGAGCAATTAAACTTTAAATCAGAAAATCAATTCAAGTTGTTATCTTTTCGAAACTCAACATCTATTTTGAGTTCAAAGTTGATCTAAACTTCTGATTTGAGTTAAAAAGTTGTTCTTGCATGATTTTATGAGTTATCTATTTCTAATTTCTTGTTAACTCAAAAATCAACCTGAGTTCATCAAGAGTGATTTATGACTTTTTCCATGCACCCTCAAGCCCTGGACTTCTATAAAATCAAGGCTCAACTCTTTACAAATCATTGACAGAATTTGCATACTTACTCTAGCGAATTGACATCAGAGGAATCATCAAGTTTCTTGTGAATCAGCGTTTTGTGAGATCAATCTTGTTTTCAATTCATTCTAGTTTCATATTTCATATCATTGTTAGCTTAATTTCCATATCATTTCAATCCATTTAGATTAATTTATTATTAGTTTTTCTCATCTTATTGCATCAAAAATAGATTAATTTGCATTCATATTTTATTACTTTCATCATTTAAATCCTTCATTTAGGTGTTGCATTGTCACTGATCTCAGTCTAATCTAAGAATACCATACTCGCACCTACTAGATGGCAGTAAATCACTTGGTTAGCTATATTGTTCTTATTTGCATATTTTGATTTTTGGTAACCTCTAATGTTTTACTGAAGTGTTGAGTCTACAGCTAGGTACAAAATTCACACACACAACAGGAGGACATAGTCAGATGCCTAGGTGGATCGATCAGCCAATGAGGATGTGACACTTGGTGGTAGATGGTGACAGATCAGTCAGATGGATAGACAGTCAGCTACCTCAAGATGCATGCCAATCTGACGGTGGTCGCTATTCTGAAAGGAGAAAGATGCTAGATGGTTACTTCTGTGGGGAAATGACATGCTTCCATGTGGCAATGTAATGAATTGGTGAGGATACTATGATTGGATGCTTAGTCAATGAGATAAGCCAACCAAAGAGAGACAAGTGGCATAGGTGAAATTGTAGAGGTCTGACTAGGTGATGAGGTGGTCAGTCGAACCAATTAGATGGTGCCACGTGGCACATGGGGCCCACCTCAAAATTTGAAGTCTGCATAAAAGAATTAAAATGAATCATATAGTTTGGACTATATAGTAATATCAAAATTTTAAAATGACTACAAGCTGCTCACGGAAATGTTGACTGAGGACTCATTTTTTATCAGAATATATGACCATAATATGTTTTCAAAAATGCCAGAAGACCAAAAATACAATGGCGGTGTCTATTTTCAGATTTGACAAGTTGGGTGAGAGCACTAATGGACTATGTATTCCAGGATCAGATTTAGGTAAGGATGAGATATTTTACAGAGATATGTTCTAGAATGAAATTTTATCAGATTTGTCTAAGATATTTTTGATAGTCTTAGGGTTGACTGTGTTGCCCTAATTATGCCCTAAAATAGGCCTTAGCTTATTGCAATCCTATATATGGATTTCCAAGACCATTTACAGAGGCTATTGGTTTTCTAGTTCACAAGGTTACATCCTGAACCTTCAGTTAAGGAGTAGGACATGTTTTGTCCATTTTGTATCAGAATAGAGTAGAAAGTTTTAGATATTTTGCATATTATATTAGTGGTTTTGAATCTTCAAGCAAGGTGTATGTAGAGGCTTAGACCCTCATTCTTAATTCAAGTTTTCAGTTCCATTTCTCTCCATCTATGTCAAATTTTATGCATTTTGAATTTTCTAATTCTTTGTATGGAGTTTATCTATGCATGTGTTGTCTATCTTTAGTTCTGGTTTTAATTAGATTAAATTATGCTTTAGATGATACACAGATTCATGGGATTTGCATAGGGATTTCTGTAAGAAGTATGGTTCTGGGTATTTGTATTCATGACTTGGATCTTTGATGAAATGATAGTAATCAGTCTTTGTATTCTATAGTGCACTAGATGACTTGCCCAATGGATAAGGCACTGATCTAAAACAAGTAAACTTTATGTTGATATATGTCTAGTTGGGATGTGTTGTATTCTGCAAAAAATTAAATCAAATCCTTTCAATCTTTTCAATCCTTTCATTTTTATGTTTGTTGGTATCAGTTTCATCATAGCAATGGAGATTCAATGAATGATTGGTTATCATTTAGTACTTTCTTGCTATTATCTTCTTTGTTCAATCCAGTCTTGGTATTGTAGAGAGTGTTTTATTTACTAGATTAGGTGCACCCGCCTTGGTTCTACAGAGCCATAAGTGCAGAGGGGAGTCTTGTCCCTATAGTTGGTCCAGTTACCTATAGATTTCCCTATATTTGAAACTAACCATTCCCAAAATTAGTCTTAGGTATATCGGTGTCTCATAGAGTGTAAAATTTTTTCAGGAACCAACATCAACCACATAAATTTATCATGCACACATATCAAAACACATCAAATCTAATCTTGATGAAAGACATTAGGTATATCAATTCCATAGGAGAAACCCTTCGTCTTTAAATGATTGTGCTCGACCTTCAACACATGATTCTCACACAATCCTTCATACTCACTATTAATAACATCTGCTCCTAGTTCATCAACTTTTCAATGTATATATGATCAGATGTACTTGATCAAAATAACTCTAGGTGCTATGGAAGATAAGGCACCCATCTTATCCTTCTCACTTTCTTTCATCAAATGTAGCTTGAATAAGGGTTGTGGCTCTTCAACAATGTCAACCAAAACATGGGTATCTACAACTCTTGCCATGATTCAATCCAAACGGTACACAAAAATCTTATCACAAACTAGAAAAATACCTATTGCTTCACCAATTGGAGTTTTTGAATACTTTCTCACTTCTCAATATGAAAATAACAATGGTCATCTTTAAACCACCGTAAGAAACTTCACAAGTGCGCATAAGAAAGTAAAGCGACAAATATACTCACGTTAACCTTATTTAACCTTTAGAAAATAGTCATTTCAGTTTAGTTATAAAATAGTACATTCCAATAATAGGGATAGTTTCGTATCACCGATTTTCTCCTACACACATTTGCAGTATGATCAGGCTTCCCATAATTATAACAAGTAGGTTTGTTAAGTTTCTTACTTGAATTTATTGGATCTACCTTCTGATCTTGTAGCTTCATAGGTTTAGATTTAGATGAATCACCAATTTCAAATATTCCTTGACTTGTGTAACCAAGACTAGTTGTGTCTTTGTGTCTTCTTTGGATCTTAAATTGTTCATCAAGCTTTTGCAAGATTTCTTTGTATTTCTTTATCTTTTCATTTTCTTCTTTCTCAGTTTGAAATTCCTTCTTCAATTTCTCATTCTCCTCTATAAGCCTTTCATTTTCACTCACAATTTGTTGGTTCTCCTCATTTGTGTCATGAAGCCACTCATGCATGATAACATTCTCTTGAGATATTCTAAAGAATTATTCCTCCCTTTCCTTCAATGCATCTTCAAAACAATTCTTGGCATCTTTAGTAGATTTCCTTTCATCTTCATTTTTTCTTTTTCCTTTAAGATCTTCACACATCCTAACAGAATGACTTTCAAGTTCTCTTTTTTTCCATTTCTTCTTTATGTCCCTTGTTCTTATCCATCAGATCTACAATTTCTTCCTCGGATTCTTTAGAAATACTACCTTCAGATAGTTTCTCAATGTAATCATGTCTTTCATCCAATTGATCAATAAGTTTTCTTCTTATGGCAAGTGACATCTTCAATTTTTCCTCTAGCTCATTGATCATCTTGTGTGCATTCTCAAGTTGTGTCTCATACTTTTAATTCTCCATGATTTTGGATGTTTCCCTCAATTTGTTAGGCTTGTCACCAAGAGGACCAGTTCTCTAATACCAATTGTTGGTATTTTATTGTATTGAGAGGGGGTGAATCAGTACAAATAGGTAACCTACAAATTCAACCACCCATCTGAATAACTTTAGTAGAAACTTCCAAATAAAAAAAAATATAACTAATGAAATGAAATAAAAGTAAATAATATCATACATCCACACATGCATCACACATAACAAAATGACTTTTCTTGTGCAAACCCTCTATTAGAGGCATAAAACCATGGTGGGGATGACACCAAGCCCTTCACTATAGTAAAAAAGTTTTCCCTATTAGGAGCTACAAATACCATTTCTGAGGGTTAACCTAGTTATGAGTGATTAGTACACTGTTGGGAGTACAATAAGATTTGTTATGATATACCTCACTAGAGGATTTAAGACTCTTTCTATGAGTCCACCCAATTAAGGGATTTACATTAGAAGACCTCGTAAAGTCCATCCATTTAAGGGATTTTTCTTTCTGCAAATATTAGGGAACAAAAAGTAATGATCTGGATATAGAAATACTTTCCTATTAGATCCAATCTATTCTCTTCTTGATGTAGCACAACACTCTCTGTTAATAATAAAACTCAATCACAAGACAAATAACACAACTTTGAAACCTTCAATATTTTTCCATTCATCACCGATTGCTTCTACAATTCGCTACAAACTCTTAAGTAATCAAAAAAACCTAGAAAAAAGAAGAAATCTGAAAATTACCCTTTTGGCAATTTTTTTCCATAGTTGTTTTTTGCCATTTTTGGTAATTTTTGAAACAACACCTAAAAAGATGAGTTTTTCCCTAAACATGCCCTCGACTAAGTTAGAAATAATTGCCAACTAATTCCAAGATTTAGAAACATAAATTTGGATTTATTACAAAACATAACTTTCTAAAAACTAGAGAAAAAACACTAAAAGCTGATTTCGGAGCCCTAGATGAAACTTTCAGCTCCCAAAAATGTGCTAAAATGGACCCCAACCAATTTGAGATCATTGGCAAAAAAGATGCCACCTCCTGAGGCACGCACCCAAAAAATTTCAGCAAAAGCCCAGACCTAAGTCAAAAGTTATGACCTCCGAAAGTTTCTGTATTAGTTTATGACCTACGAAAGGTCCTGCATCATTCTCCCCTTCTTTAAAGGAACGTAGCTCCTGCAAGTGGGTGTCTTTGAACTGCTGCAACTTTGTGGGGTCCAATTTCATCACTTCCCATTCTGAGAGCCAGGTGCTATTTGTTGGTAGTAATCCCTCCCACTAAATCAAGTACCTATTGTAATGACCATTCTGGGTGACTGTAGACTGCCTGTCCAGAATGTGGGTAATCTTTTCCTTCTTTTTACTTGGAAGGTGGTGATGCCAATCCACCTCATCTATACTGTCTGGATCAGATAGTTCTCCATGAAATGCATATAAATCAGAAACATCAAAGACGGGAGAAATATCTAGGTCATCTGGTAGACAAACCTCATAAGCATTATCATTGATCTTCAAAATTTGACAAGGACCTATCTTTTTGTATTTCAGCTTATGATATGTGCTAGTGGGAAATCTCTCACACCTCAAGTACACCATCACCAAATCACCTACATTAAATATCTATCTCCTTCTACTGACATCTGCAGCAGCCTTATATTGCTCATTGCTATCCTGCAATTTACTCCTCACATCTTGTTGAAGTTGTTGAAGGTGTTCAGAAAATGCTTCCCCATCATCGCTAATTCTATCTTGAACAGGGAGTTGTACAAGGTCCAAAACACCTTGAGGATTCTTACCATATACAATCTAAAAAGGAGATTTTCTAGTTGATCTGTTAACAGAACTATTGTAAGCAAACTCTGCTTGAGGCAATGCCAAGTCCCACTGCTTGGGCTTATCACCAACAATACACCATAATAGGTTTTCCAAACTCTGATTGACTACCTTAGTTTGCCCATCAGTTTGGGGATGATAGGCACTGCTAAACTACAACTGTGTTCCCATCTTCTTCCATAACGTCCTCTAGAAATGACTCAAAAACTTAGTATCCCTATCAGAAGTGATAGTCTTTGGAATGCCATGGAGTCTAACAACTTCTGAGAAAAACAAGTTGGCTATCCTTGTTTGGCTGAAGCATTTGGCCCTTGCTAATTCAGAAAAACAACTTCTGAGAAAAACAAGTTTGGCTGAAGCATTTGGCCCTTGCTAATTCATCCATCATATCCTCTATACGAGGAATAGGAAATTGATACTTGATAGTAATCTTATTAATTGCTCTGTTGTCAGTACACATCCTCCATGTTCCATCCTTCTTCGGGGTCAACAATGCAAGCACAGCACATGGGCTCATGCTTTCTCTAACCAGGCCTTTCTCAACCAGTTCTGCTACTTGTTTGTTGAGCTTTGCATATTGTGTTGGGTTTAGTCGATAAGTTGCTTGATTAGGAAGAGTTTCTCTAGGAATCAGGTCAATATGGTGTTGTATATCCCTTTTTGGTGGGAGTCCATCAGGTAGCTCATTTGGAATAACATCAAAAAATTGTTCTAGTATCTTTACTGCATCATGTGGTATTATGTCTTCTTGTTCTTCTCCTCTTTTTACTAACAATGCATAGCAGCAACCTGTCACCTTCATTTCTTTGACAACATCCTTGGCAGACAACATGGTCTCATTCTTCCTTTCATCCTTAAGTGGTAATAGAATCACTTTAGATCCATCCTTCCAGAAGGTATATGTATTTTTCTCTCCATCATGCATGATCTTCCTATCATATTGCCATGGCCTTCCCAACAAAATATGACAGGCATCCATAGGAATAACATCACACCATATCTCATCCTTATATTTTTTCCTATAATAAAATGAACCAAACATCTTTTATCAATAGTAACCTCATTTCCTTTCTTAAACCATGCAATACGGTAAGGATGAGGATCTTTCTCACATTGTAGATTTAGTTTCTCTACCATTTCCTTAGCTACCATATTCTCACAACTACCCCCATCAATAATAACTTGGCATACCTTTCCACCTGAAGTGCATCTAGTTCTGAAGATGTTGATTTGAAGCCATGAATCATCAAAGCTCTTTACAGGTACTTCTTCCTTCTCTATAATGATCATCAATCTCCTCATCATGAGAGTTTCTCCCACATCTGGTAGGACTTCTTGTTATGTTTCTGCTTCTATGAATTCTGGTTGAACCAGATTCACTCTAGGTTTTCCTCCCTAGTTTCTTTCTAGCATGTTATAATTTGAACATTCAAAGGCTCTGTGTCCTTCTTCTCCACACCTAAAACAAGTGAAAGGCCTTCTCTGATTTTCCCAACCTCTTCCACTTCTGTAGCCTTGTCCTCTCTGAAACACCCTTCCTCTTTCTTGATTTGGAGGATCTTGCCTGGTGTCCATTTTTTTTCAAATCCTTGAAAAGAATCTCCCCGACCATTATTAGAACCTCCCCAAAATGGAGTTGAGGTACCCCTTCGACCACCTCTATTCCTCTAGATATATCACCTATTCTACTTTTCTTCAACCTTTAGGGCTAATTGGTAGGCTTCCTCCATACCTCTGACATGATGCATGCTCAACTCATCTTGGATGGAGAATTTTAGGCCATTCATATATCTAGCAGCCATTTTCTCATTATTTTCTTGATGTTCTATGTGCATGGATAGTTTGTGGAATTCATTTTTGTAGTCTTGCACTGAAGACAAGTTTTGTTTTAGATTTTGGAACCTGCGAAAAAGGGTTTGTGAATAATCCATGGGTAAGAATTTTTCTTTGAGCTTTTTCTCCATCTTGCTCCATGTCTTAATCTTTTCTTTTCCCTTTCTAGTTCATTCCTTTTGGAGATGATCCGACCATATCATTGCATGTCCTTTTAATTTTGTGCTTGCAAACTTCATCTTCTTTTCTTCTGTCATAGGCTTCCATTCAAAAAAAGTCCCCATCTCGTTTAGCCAATCTACTAATTCTTCTAGCTTAAGACTACCAGCATAGTCTGAAACATCAATCTTGATTGTTTCACTCCTTCCTTTCAAAGCTTTGAGAACTCTATCTCCATAGCTCATTTCTTCCAACCTCTCTTCTATATTTTCTTCATTTTGGTTTCCCTCTTCATCAGATTCATTTCCTCCTGGTATTCCTTGATTATCCATTCACTCACTGAGTCATTCAATCTTCCTTTACATATCCATCATCAATATTTTCATCGACGTGACACCTCCTCTTCCTCTTCCTCTTCCTCTCCCAGCCATCTTCCTGCTCTAATACCAAATGATGTAGCACAACACTCTTTGTTAATAATAAAACTCAATCACAAGACAAATAAACACAACTTTGAAACTTTCAATATCTTTCCATTCATCACCAACTACTTCTACAATTCACTGCAAACTCTTAAGTAATCAAAAAAACCTAGAAAAACAAGAAATCCAAAAATTACCCTTTTTGGCAAATTTTTTTCATAGTTGTTTTTTGCCATTTTTGGTAATTTTTGAAACAACACCTAAAAAGTTGAGTTTTTCCCTAAACATGCCCTTGACTAAGTTAGAAAGAATTGCTAACTAATATTCGAGATTTAGAAACATAAATTCAGATTTAATACAAAACAAAACTTTCTAAAAACTAGAGAAAAAAACACTAAAAGTTGATTTCGGAGCCCTAGATGAAACTTTCAGCTCTCAAAAATGTACTAAAATGGACCCCAATCAATCTGAGATCATTTGGAAAAATAAATGCCACCTCCTGAGGCACGCACCCAAAAAATTTCAACAAAAACCCAGACCTGAGTCAAAAGTTATTACCTTCAGAACTTTCTGTATTAGTTTATGACCTACGAAAGGTCCTACATAATTTCTCTTTGTAGCTACTCTATGATATGCCTCTACTCAAAACCCTGATTGAGACCAGAGAAATCTAAAATTTCACTTCATAAAATCAACTATGAGAAATAACTTCATCATCCTTATCATTAAGAACAATAACAATTATATACACAACTTGCACAAACATCAATGTACCAAAAATTAAATTCAAATACTTTCCCGCTTAGGTACCACGTTCCAAAATGAAAATCTTGATGTAAATTAAACATGTTTTACCATGACCGCGTCAGCATAAAATAGGATCTGCAAGTTATATCTCCAAGATAGTCAAACACATTTTGACTTATCCAGTGCATCGCTCCAAATCCACCTCATTTCTTTCCTCAAGCGAATAAATGACATCTCATCAAATCCTTGTCATCTAAGACACATCACCATAACAAATATATTCACTGCAATATTTGTAGCGGTCACTGATCTAAGATCTACCACCGGTAACTCAAGAGCTTAGACTCATAAACTTGTAGCCTCTTCTGGCACTAAAATGCTTGCACACTGAATGTCCAAATGAGTGGAAATAACAACCACAAATTTTTATGAGTATATCCATGATATTTCTAAGACCTCCCCACTTAATTCCTTCAGAAACATTATCGCTACTAAAATCTCCATCTTTAGTTGTTCTTCTTGTACACCGCTCACTGTACTTAGATGATTCCTTCTTAATGATTGAATAATAAACTTACTGATTGTCCCAATTATTTTATATGACTAATTTGCATCAATTAAAACCAAAATCACAATCACCTATGACCACACACAAAAATGCATCACAATGCCAACCGAGTATTGTGTGACAAACTTGGTTACTAATTCTTCAAATATTTTTATACCGGGTGGTAAATTGGAAAATCAATCCATATATTTTCCTCCCAAACTCCTTAGAAATAGCCTCATTAGGTATGTTTTCTTATGAATTAATTCCATACTTAGACTACAAAACTCCCTAATGTGGTCTTTAGGACCCATTGTACCCATGTAGTTTTCATAATTAGGAAAGTCTATGTTTGGTGGGAAATGTACCATTTTTTAACTCTTATTAAATGAAAATGGACAAATGCCTTCTAAAGTATACCAATTTGAATATTATTGAGTTATTGTTGAAGATATTGAATGTTTTTGTTTAAAAAACCTATATGATTTACCTCATATCCCTCTTTTTTAAGTTTTGAGACATCATAGTCATGAGGTAACTTAAATCCTAGTTTTGCTAGGGTTATGAAGTACCTTTATTTGTCTATTTCAAGCACCTTTTCCATAAGTTTTCAAAATAGAGGATTTTATTGAGCTTCCCTCACCTTCTCATCTATTATTTCCTCATCCTCAAAATTATTTTTGTGATTTTTATTTTCATGAGCCCTGGCCCATTCATTCTCATGTTGCTCCTTGGTTTATTTATTTGTTTGTGTTTGATCAACTTATTGGGTTTGATCAACTTGTTGGTTTTGATCAATTGGTTGTTGGGGTTATGTCTTCTTTTGAAGGGGTACCTTTTCTTGTTGTGTCACTTTCTTATCTCTATGATCTTGAGGTGGCTTAAAATAATAAGACCTTATCCTTATGGGCATGAAATTTAACTTTTGGTCACCTCTTGAGTCAAGACCCTATTGAAGAGATTGGTTGATTTTAGAATCTTGATTGAGTTTTTCAAACAACTAATATGGTGATGTTCCAATTGTTGTAGATCAAAATAAAGTATGTCTAATGGGGATAGAGTTTGATAGAAAAGGATTTGTTTCTATGATGAATAATCTTAGATTGATCTTAATTCCTTTGGTTGATAACACTTACAATCAAATGTGATATAAATGGAACAAAGTGACTATAATCTATTGGCATTTGATGAAGGTCATATGTGTTTTGGTCACATGAGTATGTCATGGTGTTTTCATTGTTGGAAACATGTTTATTTGATGTCAAGAAAATGATTTTTTGATGGTACTAAAGGATTGGATCGAAGAATGACTAAGTGTTCAATCAACCAATGATAGTGCAGAAAGCGAAAAACAATGAATTATTTTTGGAGCAGATGATTGAGTTAAGGTATGCGTTCGTAAAGTTAAAATCTAAAAAGGTATATCTATCTATTCCTAGGATCGCATTAATTTTCTTGAAGTATTTTTAAATTTATTGAAGATTGAAGTGAAATTGGTAGTTAGAACAGTGTACTAGTGGACACAATATTGGTGTTTTGGTTAAATTTTTATGTCGGGCCAACATGTTTTCAAGTTTTAATGTTTAAGTTGGCATCAAGGATGTTTAAATTTGATTTTTTTGTGCTCACTCATAATGATAAGTTGGATTTGAGGGCTGACTTGTAAAACATTTTAGGGTTCTAACATTGACCTAGAACATGTATATAAATGGTTAAGAAATTAATGTTGCAAAGAGTTGTGATGTTGTTGCGATGATTTTTTGAGATCTAGTACAAAGAAAATAAAGTATTCCAATTAGCATAATTGATCTAGAATTCATTGGATCTATCATGCATTGAGTGCAAATATCAAATCATTCTCTACTTGTTGATTCTAACAGATTGGAAAGAAAAATCCTTTAACAGGGTCACTCCTAATAGGGTGAGCAAGATCCTAATAGATCTAAAGTGAGAATTCTCTAAAAGGGTATCTCTTTAACTAGATTTTCAAATCCCTTAGCAAGATAGTCTTTAACAAGACTTTTGTAGTTCATAACTGGACGATAAGTACTCTTAACTAGGTACACACCTCAAAAAGATTTTTGTAATTGCTCCTAACATGGTTGATTTCCTAGTGCACTAGTGAAATCTTGTGGGAATCATCCCCACATGTGGTTTTCTCCCTCTAAAAAGGTTTTCCATGGGAAAAATATTGGTGTTATGTGTTCAAATGTGTGAATTTTTTATATGTTGTATTGTTACTTAATATTCACATTTGCATGTTGGTTAATTGAAAATATAATCATTAAAAGGTTCATATTTGTGGTTGTACTAATTCACCCCCCCTCTCGATGCTTTATAATAATAACATTTGGTATCAGAGCCTTGTGCCCTTGAAGAAGCCTAATATATTAGGTAGATCCTTAAAGGAAAATATGGAGGGTTTGAGATACAGAAGACAACTTGATGAAGCTGAAAGGGTGAATAATGAATACAAGATCAGTTGAAGAATTAATTGGCCAAGTGAAGAGGTCTTTTTGAATAACTCAATGAGACTCAAGAATATATTGAGAAATTGTCTAAACAAAATGGAATTGAGGAATCTAAAGCAACCAATGCATCTTTGTCTCAAGAGAATGAAGCCTTGTCTCAAGAAAATGAAAAACTACACAAGGACAAGAAGAATATCAAGAGGGAGTTAGAAGCATTAGCCACCAAGATGGGCCAAGAGATGGAAGCAATTAAGATTGCTAAAGATACCCTAAAAGCTAAAGATAATGCCTTGAAGGATAATAAACATCAACTTTTCCAATCAAAACAAGAGGTAGGAACATGAACATCTTCATGATACCAAAGAGGAACTGGAAGATCTAAGAGGAGAACTCAACAATCTGAGGATGAGTAATGAGAATCTGGGAAGAGAGAATGAAAAATTGAAATGAGAACTAATGAATGAAAATGAAAAGCTAAAGAAATTGTATGATATTTCCAAGAAACTTGATGAGTAGCTGAGAAGCCAAAGAAAAAGAAAGGATACAACTAGTCTAGGCTATACCAGTCAGACTACCTTTGAGATTGGTAAATCTTCTGCAACTAAGGATGAAATGTCATTAGAAGAAAATTCTCCACCAAGGGTAAATCTAAGAAGTCCTTGTAAAAAACCCTACAAGCCTATATGTTACAATTTTCATAAAGTGGGTCACACTACTAATATTTCTATAAGCAAGTCAGTTAATAGGCCTAACACTTTTTATGGGTATTGCTATAATTACAATAAGTATGGACACATTGCATATGATTGTAGATCCATATCTAGTAGCTTTGATGGATATTGTTATACATGCAATAAATACGGCCTCAAAGATGATGAATTTAGGTTAAGAGTGAATAATCCAAGGCCTCTTGTGAATCAGAAAAACTCTTACCAAAGAGAAAGGAAATTAAAAGTCACATGCTCAATTTGTGGGAATTATAGACATGTGGTTGTGAACTACAGAATAAAGACAAATAGAGGTAATTTTGGACCATGGAGGTCAACTGGTATGGCATGTTTTCACTAGCAAATCAAAAGGGAAAATAAATTATTAATGTGGAAGAGACCAAAAAAGAGATGAGAAAGATTTGGAAAAAGAAGGATAACAACAAGACATCAGAGGGATCCACATCACCATCGGGTGTGGATGATTCTTCATCAAACTAAGTCATCTTTTACTTAGGGGGAGAAATAATTGAAAAATCCCTCTTTAAACCCCCAATGCAAGTGTGTGGTAAGATCCATCAGCATATATAGATGCAATGAGGTATGTTTAATTGATTTGAGAAAGTTTTGATCTATTTCATAAGGCTTTTTAAATTATTAATAAGATTGTATATCAACCGATGAAAAAGGTATGTTCAACTGGTTAGTGCATTTAATTCTCACATGTGAAGGTAGATAAAAAGGTTATTTTTTATTTTATTTTTAGCTTGCACATTATGAATCTTTTTGCGGAGAGAAAGAAGAGTTGTTTGGACCTTTTTTAGAGATCTTAGTGACATAAAGAAGTTGATTATGGTGATCTAAAAGAACAAATTGATTGGAGGTTTTGGTGGTTGTTGTGTTTCTTGGAAAAAACCCTAGTTGCAAACAACATTATGGTATTTATCAATTATCTATTTGAGTGATTGAAAGTTAATATGGATACTCCTAATTTGATTAACATAACTAAGAGACCACGACTAGAATTCAAATGCCACCCATTCAAGATGATGGAAAATTATCCAATGGGTTCCCTAACTTGTGTACCCTATGGATTCCTACATGTGGAAGATATAAGAGCTTATAATCACTACAAGTTGGAAGATCTTGGTACAGAAGCTATCAATGATCGGTAGAAAAAGCTATGTGATGAGAATTTGATATTGAAGGATGAACACAAACCTATTTTTGAAAAAGGTTTTCATCATGTTGTTAACTATCTTGATGAGTTTTCAAATGATCAGATAAGATATGTTCTCAGTAGGATACATGGTCAATTTATATGGTTGGATAGACCACATATGATAACCAAGGAATAAATCCATATTTTAACTAGTCTATCTGCAACTAGTAATGTACCTTTTCTTCATACTATTCCAAAGGAAGAGGTGATTTAATTGACAAAGTCTAAATGGGATGGGGGAACAATGAATGTGAATGATATCATAGATGAAGAAGTTAAATATGCATCAATGGTACTTAGATACAAGGTCTATAACTCCATTTAGGTAAATAATATATCTAGTAGTGTCATTCATACCGCCCACATGATGATCAAGGAAAATAAGGACTGTGATCTAGTTGAAGCACTAAGGGAGCAGTTAATGTTGAATCTCAACAAGATCAAGAAGGATAAGAGGAAAAAATTTAAATATGGTTTGTTGATTGTATGTTTATCCTTCTATTTTTAGAATATACTTCCTGGTATCAATAGTATAGCATGGATAGTAGGTACTCCAGTGTGTATTCAGATAAATAACATGATCATAATCTTGGGTAGTGAATTTATTAGCAAGATGTGGGGATATTTCAAATATTTTTAGAGAAGGATGTATGAGAAAGAAAGAATACCTTCAAAAATTGTTGAAAAATACAAGGATACCATTTTCTTTATGGTTGATACTAATTCATGCTTGATGGTGGTGGTTGATCCTAGGACCTCATGGGTGATTCCTATGAGATATGAAGGTTAAGGAGACTTCTTGACATTATAAACAAAAAACTAGTTATCTCAACCATTAGATCCCAAGAGTCCAAGGTTTGGGACTTATGAAGAAAAATTCTTGTAAGTACACATTGATTTCATGAAACTGGTCAATGAGAAGAAAATAAGAAAGGAAGTTGAACAATTCTTCTAAAAATTTTACTAAAGAAAAATTTGAGAAAGTCAGAGAAAATAATGTTATAGAATAAGAAAGTGTTTCTAGTACGACAACAAAAAAATTTGATGTGGAAGTAGTGGGTGCAACCAGGTAGTACCCCAATCGGTAGAGAAATAGGAAGTGGCATAGTGAAGAAGGAGAAATAAGTTAAAGTAGAAGATCTAGTGAAAACTTATTCAAATAAATCATCCAAGGTTTCCAAGCCATCTGCACTGATAAGAGAACCAATCAAATCACAAGCTGCTACAAGAAAAAGAAATGAGAGATAAAGGTGTAGCTAATGATGAAAATGAAGAAACTGAATCAGAGGAGTAGAGAGAGCTCAAATCTAAAGGAAAAAATTCTAAGGTGGTAGGTTCCCCTACTCCAAAACTAGTGGGTCATGATTTTACTAAAATTCATGAGTGTTGATGACATAATTCAAGAAGTAAAGAAATGGGGAATGTTTGTTAAAGTAACAAACTTTTGATAAGCTAAATAAAGATGGTCACAATTTGATTCAAGATGATTTTGTATATAGCATGAATAAATTTAGTAAAACAATGATGGAGTTGCAAGGTCAAGTTCCAAATTTCTTATATAACAACCTAGAAGCTAGATGACATACTATAATCAGACATAATAAGGAATTGATAGAGTATGTGGTAATGAAATTACAACCGAAGATGTCACAAGAAGAATTTAAAAAGGTACTTTCTTCTAGAAGACCATTATTCAAGACAAAGAAGAGACTCAGTTGATTTCTATGTGGTGAATCTCTTGGTGTACAAGATGAGACTGAATAAAGTTTGATGAAACACTTTGGTATGCTCAAGGATGTAGAGATGGAGAAAATTTTTGAACATGTTGAGGATCTAGTGAGACTCAAACTAGATGAAGGTCAACTGATGTTTATTCAAACCAATGAAGGATGGAAGATTGGTGGTGTTAGTGTTACACTTGACAATCAATTTTTGAATTTTTCATAGGATAATGTGGATGACATAGGAGCCATTTCAGCACAAGGAACAAAGGTTAAACCAATTAACATACTTGATCAACCAAAAATTCAAGAGGAAAAAAAGAAGGATGTAACAGTAAACTTGGTTACCGATCAATCTTTTTTTGATGATGCACAAGTAAATTCCACTACAGATGTACCAGAACAAGAATGGATTCAAGAAAAGGAGAGTACAGGTGATACTACACAAGATAAACAAGAGGAAGTAATTACTGAGATAGAACAAGAATATTGCATCTTCCTCACCATCCAAGATAATAATTGATGATGATGACTTATCAGTAAAGATTCAAGTGTTAGGAATGAATTTTGAAGCCTTTGGCAGTCATTCTGTAGCAGTGGTTGTTGCATTCATGGCTATGATTGTCATTGATGTCAACACAGTGATATTCTGGAGTTTAGCAGTGAAGCGGGCACAGTTTTGTTTTGCGCACATGTTATATTATAGATTGAGTTATGTGTAGTTGATGGTATGCTCTTTGGTGTGTTATTAGCCTATGGTTAAGAGTGCAAAAGGAAATTCATTTATTCATGAAATTTATAAGCATTTTGGTGGAAGCAGTATTTTGGCAGTATTCTTGAGTAGCGATTTTTGGTAATCAGAGGATATCTCCTAACCGGGATGGAATCTGATTCTACACAGTTAAAGGGAAGTTTGAGACTCATTCTTGGTGATGTGGTTCATAGCACAAACTTTGAGGTCACATTATTGGAAAGTTATTGTATCTGGAAGCTGACAATTTTATGTAATTTTGATGTAGCGTGTTGAAATTATTATTTTGTATTTGCATGCCAACTCATTTGTAATTATTTGAGTGTGGTATAAAGGAAGGAATGTTTTCCTTGTTTTAATAGTATTTTAAAATTTGTGATATGAAATTTTGAAAGTTGTGATGCGAATGTATGCATGAAGTGAAGAAAAGAGCTAATTCAGTAATGAAGACTTGTGAAGTACAAAGATCTAGATTTGTGATCTTGTGTAGCAAAGAGTGTGGTTTTGGCACAGTGTGAAGGAGTTAACATATTTCATATTATTCTATTGAATAATCTTAAGATCTATTGGACAGTGAGTTCAAAGATCTTGCCTTGAAGCTGTTTGGGCAGTGGGTCCTTTTGTCTTCCATAACTCCTAATAGGGTTAGAATCTTTTAACAGAGATTCAAAATCTCCTAACAGAGATTCATATGTACTGAATGTATTTCATAAGACTCCTAACAGGGTCCATCCTTTCACAAGGAGCTTTCATATTAGTGCATCATTTTTTGGGCATCATTCCCACCGGGGTTTACTCTTTGATCAAGAGGTTCCCTAGTTAACATATCTTGTGTTATTGTGTCATTGTGTATGATTATCTTTCTATGGTTGGTTACTACATTGATTATATGGTTTAAAGTTCTTGAAGTTGATATTGAAATTGATAAATGGTTTAATTATCAGATAACTGATTCACCCCCCCCCCCCCCCTCTCAATTATCTTGGTGGTCTTTACTTTCTAACAATTGGTATCAGAGCGGCAAGTCCTTGAAAGAGAAGTTTAACAACTTAAGGAGATCCATGGAAAATTTTTAGAAAGAAAGCCCTAAGTTTGATGGAGTAAATTTTGACAGCTGGAAAGAAAATATGAAGACACGTCTGTTGTGTTTAGGACTAGGTTATTGGTTGATTACAAAGAATGAAAGGACTATAATTGAAGAAGATAATCTTGAAACAAGTACTAAAGATGAGGTAGATCTATTCATGTGTAACATACTTGCAAGAGAAGAACTTTTATCAGCACTTCCGGAGAATGAATACAGTCAGGTAAAAGTTTTAACTAGATCTCATGATATTTGGAAAGCTTTACATTCTACTTTTGAAGGTGATGAACATGCAAAGAAAGCTAGGTTACATAATTGGATTTGTGCATTTGAAGACATAAGAATGATGGAAGATGAATCTGTTAGAAGCTATATTGGTAGGATGTCATAAATTGTTGCAGGAATAAAGTCTTGTGGAGGTGAAAAGATAGATAATGAAGTAATATGGAAGATTTTGAGAACATTGACACCGGTATTTAGGTAGACTACACAAATGATTGAACAAGTGATACCTTGTACACCAAACTTTTCAAGAGAGACTCTTCTTGGAAGATTGGAAGCAGCAGAGATGAATTTGAGATTATCAGGAGAACTACCTAGAGTGGAGACAGCATTCAGTGCTCTTAGCATTAGACCTACTTTTTCTAGAAGTACAAGTGTGAATGGAGAATATGCCAACAGTAGCAGATCCAAATATGATGAAGATAAGAAGATTGAGGAAGGTATTTCCTTGCTTGTGAAAAGAGAACCAAATGGTAAGAAAATCTTTAAATGTTGGACATGTCAAGAATATGGTCATTTTGCATCTAAGTGTCCTAAGAGAGTTAAGAAGTATAGAAATAATTTTAAGCCTAGAAGATCTAAAGAATTTTATTATGCAAATGATGAAGAAATTGAAGTAGGAATTGAAAGACATTTGAGTGACAGTGATAATGATAACTTTGATGAAACAAGATTTGTAGCAATTAAGGAAGAAAATTTTGAATCTGATATTAAAGAAGAAAAAGCCTTAGTTTCCCAAGCTGAAAAGAAAGCTGATTGGATTATAGATAGTGGTTGTTCACATCATATGACTGGTGATAAAGGAAATTTCATAAAGTTTAACAATTATGATGGAGGAGTTGTTAGAGTTGGTAACAATGCACGTTGTTTGATTAAAGGTATAGGATCTATTACTCCTAATGGAAAAACTAATACTGATGATGTTTACTTTGTTGATGGATTGAAACATAATCTTTTGAGTGTTGGACAGATAGTGGATAAGGGATATCAAGTTTGGTTTACTGAGAAAACTTTTGTGATAAAGGATAAAGATGGAAATCTGATTGGAACTGGATCTAGAACCAGAGGTAATGTATTTCAATTGAACCCTACTAAGATGACATGTTTGATGACTAAGATTGATGACAGTTGGTTATGGCATAGAAGGTTCTATCATATAAACTTTGATAATATTGTGAAAGTAAGTTCTACACTTGCAGTAAGAGACTTACCTAAGATTATGAAGCCTACTAACATGATTTGCAAGGAATGTGTGATGGCTAAGCAGAAAAGGAGTTCATTTCCTAGCAAGAAGTTCACATCTACAGAGAAGTTGGAGATTGTTCATACAGACTTGAGTGGTCCTACTAGGACTAGAGGATTCTATGGAGAAAGTTATTTTATGATTCTTGTTGATGATTTTACAAGAATGATGTGGATTGCATTTTTGAAAAAAAAAATTTGAAGCATTTGATAAGTTTAAGGTCATAAAGAATAAAGTTGAGAATGAATCAGGAATGAGGATTAAATGTTTGAGATCTGATAGAGGTGGAGAATTTACATCTAAAGAGTTTAACACCTTTTGTGAAGTAAATGGTATTAAGAGATAGTTATCAACCCCTAGAACACCTGAACAAAATGGTATTGCAGAAAGAAGGAATAGATCAATGACTGAAGCAGCTAGAGCTATGTTGTTTGAAGGTGATTTGGCAAAGACATTTTGGAGAGAAGCAGTGAATATAACAGTATATACAATGAACAAAGTACAAATCAAAGTAGACACAGACAAGACACCTTATGAATTGTGGTTTGGACATGCACCCTCAGTTAAGTATTTTAGAATTTTTGGAAGCAAATGTTATATTAAGAGAGATGATGATATAGGAAAGTTTGATCCTAGAAGTGATGAAGGAATTTTTCTTGGATATTCTTTGAAAAGAAAAGCATATAGATGTTACAATAAGAGAACTAAGACTATTGTTGAAAGTGCAAATGTAAAAGTTGATGAGAAGTTTAAAATTCAGGAAAGAATGCTTGATTATGAATCTGATGAAGGAACTAACCCTCAGCCTAACATTGAAACTACTGAACAATTTTTTGAGACTAACAATGAATTGTTGAGTGAAAGTCATGTTGAAGAAAACAAAGAATAATCTATAGTTGAAGAAAGATCAGTGACTATGACACCTAACAGGTATATATCAAGACATCATCCTATTGAACAAGTGATTGGAAGTTTGGACAGAGGAGTTATGACTAGAAAGAAGGTACATTTATGTTTGATTTCTCAAATTGAACCTAAGTCTACTAATGAAGCTTGTGAAGATGAACATTGGATTAAAGCTATGAAAGAAGAATTGGATTAGATTGAAAAGAACAAGACATGGGAATTGGTCCCTAGACCTAAAGACAAAAATGTGATTGGAACTAAATGGGTATTTAGGAACAAGATGAATAAAAAAGGAGAATTAATTAAAAACAAAGAAAGATTGGTATGTAAGGGATACTCACAGCAAGAAGGAATTGACTATGAAGAGACTTTTTCCCCTATGGAAAGACTTGAAGCAGTAGGAATATTTTTGGCTTATGCAGCATCTAAGAAATCAAAGTGTATCAGATGGATGTGAAGTCAGCATTTCTAAATGGTGAATTAGAAGAAGAAGTCTACATTGAGCAGCCTGAAGGTTTTCCTTTGACTCAAGAAGGAGACATGGTATGTAAACTAAAGAAAGCATTGTATGGATTAAAGCAAGCACCTAGAACTTGGTATGCTAGATTAGATAAGTATTTGTTAAAGTTGGGATTTACAAAAGGAACATCTGATAGTAACTTATATACAAAAGAAATTGAGAATGGATTGTTAGTTTTGGTTATTTTTGTTGATGACATTATTTTTGGAGGAGAAGATGAAGCTAGTGACAAATTTGCTGATGAAATGAAGATAGAATTTGAAATGAGTATGATTGGAGAAATGAAATACTTTTTGGGATTACAGATAACACAAAATAAAGATGGTATCTTTGTAAGTCAGACAAAGTACTTGAATGATTTGTTGAAAAGATTTGGTATGGAGAATTGTAAACTAGTTGGAACACCTATGGTTACAGGACATAAACTATCTAGTAAAGATGAGACACTAGTAGTTGAGCAAAAGAAATACAGATCCATGATTGGTGGATTGCAGTACTTGACACACACTAGACCAGATATACAACATTCAGTTGGAATGGTAGCACAATTTCAAGCTGAACCTAGAGAATCACATTATGCAGCAGTAAAGAGGATATTGAGATATCTTAAAGGCATAATGGACTATGGATTGTGGTATGAAACTTCTAATGATTTTACCCTATGTGCATATACTAATGCTGATTGGGGAGGCAGCATTGATGATAAGAAAAGCACCAATGGTGGAGCCTTTTTTCTTGGAGGAAGATTAGTTTCTTGGTTGAGCAAAAAGTAGAATTGTATCTCACAAAGTACAGCAGAAGCAGAATATGTAGCAGCAGCAAACAATTGTAATCAGATAATTTGGATGAAGCAGATGTTGATGGACATTGGAATCAAGTTTGATGAGACTATTGTCATACATTGTGACAATACAAGTACAATTAGTATTTCTAAGAATCCTATTTTACATTCTAAAACAAAGCATATAGAGATCAAGTATCATGTTGTAAGAGAGAAAGTTGCAGATAAAAAATTTAGACTAGAGTACATAAGCACAAAGGAGCAGATAGCAGATATATTTACTAAGCCTTTGCCTAAGGATACATTTGAGTATCTAAGAGGTATGCTTGGGGTTATGCCCCAACCTACTTTTGAGTAATGATGCAGTTGTTTGCATCTGTCCAGTGGAATATGGCCCTATCTATTTTCTGGATTGGATGTTGGTACTTCCTCTATGGGGGAGTATGTGTATCTGAGCTAAGTCATTGAGGACTCTAGTGAATATTTTTTTTAACAGTGTCTTTTGACATTGAGCTATTGTTTGACATAGTGATATAATTTCTATCATTCATGTCAATGGGGGAGAGAATCATGAAAAACATTGAGGAACTACATTTGTTAGAGAGACTGAATAGGATAACGAAGCAAGATTTGATTGATGAAGAGCAGCAGAGCAGTTGAGCAGCAGTGATTGGATTTTTGGAACATTGGATGTTTTTCATCTATGTTGCCATCAATGCCAATGGGGGAGATTGTTATGAATGAATGTTGAATCCTTTGGTAGTCATTCTGTAGAAGTGGTTGTTGCATTCATGGCTATGATTGTCATTGATGTCAACACAGTGATATTCTGGAGTTTAGAAGTGAAGCAGGCACAGTTTTATTTTGCGCACATGTTATATTATAGATTGAGTTATGCATAGTTGATGGTATGTTCTTTGGTGTGTTATTAACCTATGGTTAAGAGCACAAAAGGAAATTCATTTATTCATGAAAGTTATAAGCATTTTGGTGGAAGCAGTATTCTGGCAGTATTCCTGAGTAGCGATTTTTGGTAATCGGAGGATATCTCCTAACCAAGATGGAATCTGATTCTGCATAGTTAAAGGGAAATTTGAGACTCATTGGTGGTGACATTATTCATAGTGAAAACTTTGAGGTCACACGATTGGAAAGTTATTGTATCTGGAAGCCAACAATTTTATGTAATTTTGATGTAGCGTGTTGAAATTATTATTTTGTATTTGCATGCTGACTCATTTGTAATTATTTGAGTTTGGTATAAAGGAAGGAATTTTTTCCTTGTTGTAATGGGATTGTAATAGTTTTGATATGGAATTGTGAAATTTGTGATGCGAATGTATGCGTGAAGTGAAGAAAAGAGCTAATTCAGTAATGAAGGAAGACTTGTGAAGTACAGAGATCTGGATTTGTGATCTTGTGTAGCAGAGAGTGTGGTTTTGGCATAGTGTGAAGGAGGTAACATATTTCATATTATTCTATTGAATAATCTTAAGATCTATTGGACAATGAGTTCAAAGATCTTGCCTTGAAGTTGTTTGGGCAGTGGGTCCTTTTGTCTTCCATAACTCCTAACAGGGTTAGAATCTTTTAACAGGGATTCAAAATCTCCTAACAGAGATTCATATGTACTGAATGTATTTCATAAGACTCCTAATAGGGTCCATCCTTTCACAAGGAACTTTCATATTAGTGCATCATTTTGTGGGCATCATTCCCACTGGGGTTTACTCTTTGATCAAGAAGTTCCCTAGTTAACATATCTTGTGTTATTGTGTCATTGTGTATGATTATCTTTCTATGGTTGGTTACTGCATTGATTATATGGTTTAAAGCTATTGGAGTTGATATTGAAGTTGATAAATGGTTTAATTATCAGATAACTGATTCACCCCCCCCCCCCCCCCCTCTCAATTATCTTGGTGGTCTTTACTTCTAACATCAAGTAGATCTAATCTCAATGAGCCTAGAGGACATAGTGAATTTTGTAATAGAAATTAATTCCAAATCCAAAAAGGAGAAGATGAATAAAGAAGGACAAGTCATATTAAAAGCCACAGATTTATTTTTTGAACTAGTACCAAAGGTTGAATATGAAAAGAAGGGTACTCCAATTGAGAAGTTGGGACATCTCATCATATATAAGGAAAAGTAATCTGTATGGAACAAGGATAAACACTCAAACATTATTTATACATGTGCATAATCAAATCTTAAAACTAACAAGGAAATCATGCTCATTCTCATTCCTACACTACTCTCCACATAACCTCAGATGAGTATGAAGCAAGTGCACCCAAGACTTGTTTGATTTAAGCTATTAGAGAGGTTGTGGGTGTTCTCTCCCAACACAAGTATAAATCCCACTACTAAATGAATACTAGATTGAATACTCAAGGAGGAGCTATGGAAGCAACCCTTAAGCATTCAATGCAAGAAGCCAAAGAGGCTCAAGGAGGAGCTATGGAAGAAACCCTCAAGCTCATATGGAATGAAACTATGAAACTATGGAATGATACTATGATTAACCATGAATTAAACTATCTAAGATACAATTTCTAAATCTACTATGAATGCAAGAAACTACCAAAGGGTTAGTAATAAAAATTGAATGGAAGCACTAAAAAATTTAGAATGCAAGAATGAATGGATGATTTTCTTGAGGCAAGGGTCCTATTTATAGGATTTTGAAGGGTTGGGGTGAGGTGGCATCTATGTGGCATCCACATAGGTGCCACCAAGGAGACACATAAGCCATGAAAAGTCCAAGACATGCTCACACATGTGTGAGAAACTTTAGATATGAAGAGTCAACGTGTACTCCAAGTACACATGTGTAAGTGTGTAAGAAATGTGTAAGAGAAAGTCAATTTTCACACTTTTGGAAAGTGTAAGAGGTGTCATAAAAAATTGTAAGAAGCCTTAATTAGGCATTTTTTAGCAAATTTTGAAAAGGTGAATTTTAAATTATTTTCTCACACAAATAATTAGGTCTAATTTTTGTAGGAAGATGAAAATTAGTTTAATCAACCTTAGTTAATTAATAAATGGGCTTATTATATAGAAAGCAATGTGTGTAGGATAGCATCTAGGTTAGGTTTAAGATTAAATTTAATTTAATTTAATTTAATCATGGTTTAGTAGAAATAAAGCATGTGGAGGAATAAATAAATTAAAAATTTATTTAAAAGGGGAATATGGAGAAACATGTAATAAATTAAATTTAATACACTAGGGGATAGTATTTAAATTTTATTTAAATACTATAGGTAGTGAATTTATTTAATTGAATAAATAGATGAATATAAAAATATAATTAATTAAAATTAACCATAATGTTATTTGGAGTCATTAATTAAATTAAATTAAATTAATGTTAAGTGGACAAATTTAGGTGTCTACATTTTTCCCCTCTTTGATGCGGTGTCAAAAATGTCATCGCAACAAAGAAAAGAAAACATAGATGCCCCAGACGAAAAAGGGGACTTGTAGAGGAAAACGTAGTAGGAGGATGTGCCACCTCAAGAAAATAGGGCAAAAGAAAAATTTTGGCCAATTTTTGAAAAAAGGGAGGGGAAAAGACAACATGACTTAAAGCAAAAGAATGGGGTAAAAAAAAGAGAAGAAAAAAAAGAAACCATTAAAATCCCCTTATATAATAGAAAAAGGGGGTCAAAAGAGTTCATTTTTACAACAAGGAAAGAGAGAAAAGGAGACGAGAGGAGAAGAAATGGCAGGATGACGAGAAAGGCAGTAGCTGGGTGAGAGAGTATGGGTCTACCGACATGTAGAAGATAGTCAGGATCTAGCAAGTTAAAAACTTACCTTTGTTTTCAGCTCGAGTTGATTATTTTATTATTTTTAATTATTTTTTGGTGATTTGGGTCAGGTCAGGGGGGATTAGAGGTTAGGGGGAAGGAAAGTGATGGAGACACTTGAGGCATCCACCAATAGGTGGTGCGGAGCCATCGATGGATGGACCACCTACCTAAGGGTGGCCCCACCTAACCATGGGTGGCATGAAGATGCCCATTTGTGAATGGGAAACTCTTCCCACCCTGCCCAAGGATGAGGGGTTTCCCCATCCTTGGAAAGGCTACTCTGCTTGCCTGAGGGTGACATAGAGTCACCTATCCTCAAATGGGTGGCTCCACCTACTCAAAAGTGGAATAGGGCCTCTCATCTATGGATAGGAAACTTCTTCTTCCCAAGCGTAGAACAAGGCTTCCCGTCAACCAAGGATGGGATAAAGCTGGTAGGGGAGAGGGGAAGGGGTGGGAAGAGTGCCACTTATGGATGGGCAATGCCGCTCGTGAAAGGGTGGAATAGGTTTAGATTTGTTTTCATCTCTCCAAGGTGGCCTGGAAGAACTGGGGTTGGAATAAGAAATTTAGGGATTGAGAAATGGTAAGATTGTGATGATGGTTTGAGTATTGACTAGGACTGACAATAATTTTTTTAGATTTGACCTTGTGCAGAAGTTAGACTACTAGATTAGGTTGAAGGATAAATGGTTGGATATGATGGCTTTGTGAGTGGATTTGACCGATGTGGAGTGGGGATATGTGATATTATGTGGGTTGTAGCATGTGCATGATTGGTCGTAATTGAGAATGCATAATTCACTCATGGCTAGTATGATTGAGAGGTGGCATTCAGACATGTCAAGCTTCCACCTATCGACTAGAGAGGCTAGTGTGACCTTACTGGATGTGTGGAGGATTCTACGATTACCAATCAGGGGAGAGATGCATGTGTATCAGTTGGAGAGAGCAGAGGATTTTTTGTGGAGAGCTTCAGGTAGTGGGTAGACTAGTTGCCTATTGATTGTCAGTGGATGTCATAGCGAGGGGGGATGGAGGAAGGATTTCCTTGGCTATCATTATACTTATCTAGATTGATTGGAGGGAGGTTGATGCCCGACCATTCAGGGAGTTTATTTCTTATTGGATGGGTGATGGTTCTAAGCCAGATGTTAGAGGAGGAGGAGGGGATAAAGCACTACTAGGGATTTTCAATATTAGTGCAGTTATACTATGATATGCATATGTGTGCATACCATACCTAGCATATGATGGGACCAGGAGTGACATTACTACTTGTTTGGGCCTAGGATCACATCACCATGGTATGACCATTGCAAGGAGAGGGGATATGACAATGATATGATATATTCACATGTCACTATAGACCACCATTAGCATATGGAGATGTAAGATCTATAGAGGCTTGGCAAAGGATTTTGGATGATCTATTATGGTTCAAGTGGACACCGTACAAAGGCTGTGAGACATGGGGTTATTGGGATGATTAGGTAGGTAGAGAGGATGATAGCCTAGAAGCATAGTATCTAGGATATGTGAAGACATACTATTGGCTGATTGGGAGGAGGATGTTCTAGATATCTAGGAATATTCCATTAGAGGTTTTCAAATAGTCTAGAATAATGCAGGGTATTGTTCCAGATAGTTATCCATATCTTGTCATCTCCAAAGAGGTTTGGTTAGTATGGGGGATCAAATTGGATCTTCATAATATCATTTGTAGAGGTATACATCTAGTATCATGGGAAGAAGTACAGGGACATGTTGTAGATCTAGGGGTGATGACTAAGTATGTAGTGTGGTGGGATAGGTATAGTTTAGTGAGGATAACAGAGCCAGGAGTGAGAGGGGTAAGAGACCAAATAGAGTCAGAGTAGGAGGAAGAGGAGGATGGTGAGGAAGGAGATGAGGAGGATGGTAGGGATGATGGGGAGGAAATTCTAGTAGCAATGCTAGGATTTAGGTGGGGGTCACAGAGATGGGATATAAATAAGAGGAGAGGGATAGTTTAGAGACTAGCCATAGGTGGGCTTCTTCATGCCCCAAGAGAAATGCAGATGGATAGATATGAGGTGGCTCAAGGAACACTATCAAAGGATGAGGACATGGTGCTAGGAGAACTAAAAGGATATGAGAGATAGGGGGACCATGAGTAATAGTCATCCTTTAGGTTGAGGTGACATGATTAGAGGTAGTGGTGGTAGAAGAGAGGGATAGAGAATATAGGGCTAAGGCAGCAAGAATAGTAGAGAGGGACATAGTAGACAAGGTTGAGGCCTAGGAAGAGAGCATGCGGTGAGAGATAGCCATACTATAGGGATGAGTGGATGCAGGAGATTTCACCATTATAGAGACTGGTAT
This sequence comes from Chamaecyparis obtusa, assembly GCA_027943335.1. Taxonomy (NCBI): domain Eukaryota; kingdom Viridiplantae; phylum Streptophyta; class Pinopsida; order Cupressales; family Cupressaceae; genus Chamaecyparis; species Chamaecyparis obtusa. Next base: position 165,082 of record BSBK01001234.1, read on the forward strand.
AGGTACAGAGGAGACATAGAGGGAGATAGTTCAATTATAGGGATAGATAGAGGAGATGTAGAGATAGACATACCATCTCACCTAGCAGCTGAAAAATGATATGGATACATGGTGGAGATGGGTAGAGACATACTAATGGGAGTGACAGATAGAGAGATAGGCAGTGACCATATCAATGGAAGGGCAATTATTGACAAATAGCTTGGATGCATAGAGAGAGATTACAAAGGCATAGAGAGAGGTGACCTATTATATGACCCTCTATCACCAGGTGGTACCTCTAGAGAAGAGATAGCCACCCTAATCACAATGGGGGATATAAGAGAAGACCTAGAGCAGGTCATCAAGTTTAGTAGCCATGAGGCCACCAAGAGATAGGGATATAGGAGGTTATAGTATGAGAGTACAAGGTAGACTCATGACATGACACTCATAGGGGGAGGCCAAGATAGCAGGGACATCTTGTTAGGAATGGGAACACTGAGAGGGGGGGTGAATCAATGTTCTATATATTAATACTTTTTCTTTACTCTTGAAACTTAACTTAATTGCTTATGTACTGAAATGAATATTAATGCAAGTAAGATAAACAACCATAACACATAACACCAAATATGATTATGGGGAAACCCAAATAGGTAAAAAATCTAGTGGGAATTGACACCCACTAAGAACTACACTAGTGTTTTATGATCCCTATTAGAAGATCTTGCAACCCTATTAGGAGTTGTTCTTTACAATGCTTTTAGTACAGTGACCTAGTCAAGGGTCAGACCCTATTAGGAGTCTTTTACAATTAACCCTATTAGGGGTGGGGACACACTATCCTAGAGCTCACTACTCAAGTGGTGAAGGCTACAACCTTCTGGGTCTCAGATACACACTATATCTGCAAGGTGAACTGTTGTTGTGACACTTATTGTCTAATTAGTTCCTTTTGTGCACTTCTACTTTAGCCTCTTGTACAGCACTACAACATACTAACTTCTCATCACATACCTCTTCTCTTCTCTTATCTATTTCTATATCTCATGCCATACTTAATTACAAGGGCACATGTCTTATTTATATGCACATACAAAACTTTTCCTTAAGTCGACCTATAACTAATTACATACAATGTTTCTAATTGAATTGGCTCAAGTGTGATTACATACAATCATATTAACATGTCTATGACCTAAATACAATAGGCACATATCCTTTACAAAACAATATTATGATCTCTAATCAAAATATAAACAATCAGCTCCATGCTCTGTTCTAGTCTGCCGCTCACTGTCTGTGTCACTTCATCTGACTGTAACTTCCTCATACTGACTCATATCATCATGCACTCTTAGAATTAGCATGAATACATACTTGGAAGCTTATCTTTAAGGGTTCATTTCATAAATCTATTATACGCATGTGTGTTGATGCTTTGTTCTTCTAGTGCTCTACTAACTATCCAATCTTTCACACTTAACCAAAATCTAATGTTCTAATTGCTTGTGCTAACTCTATAAAATCATATGACTTTGTTGCCATAATGAAAACACTAAATATATTTATATACATTAGTATAGTCAACTTTCCAAAAATCTCCCCCTTTTTTATTGATGCCAATAAAGGAATATGGCAAATTTACTAACTGTATCCTTGTACAAAATTTTCTAATACATGCTCTAACCTATATCTCCCCTTTCACTATGTACTATACTCCCCTTTACATCATATACAAAACTCCATATTCTCTCTTCTATATTCTATACTCCCCCTTTGACATTAATGACAAAGGTGCTCAAAAAAAAAATCCACAAGTACTTACATAGTTAATACATCTAGGTAGGCTATCTAAAGATTTGCAATCTCATTCTGCTAAAACTTCTTCAATGTGTCTATTGTCTGGAGATGGGTGCACAAAGCATATGTCAACTTCTCCATCTTCTCCAAATCTAAATTGGGACATTGATCATATGTCACCATAGTGGCATCAATCTCCTTGATGTTCTAGTTCAATACATCTAATGAGGGTGCAAGAGCATTTCTTAGTTGTGTTTTCCTTGCCCTTATCTTGGACATTTCTTTCTCTGTCTATTCTATTTTTTCCACTTGTCCTTGGTACACATTGTTACACATATTTACATTAGAGAAAGGATCTTCTACTGATTTCCTCACTGCTTCTATCATAGCTTCTGCTTTGTAGATTTTCTTGTAGAGATATACAGTCAACTTGTCTTAGTTGATGCAATCTTCTATGATTTTCCTTCCTTTTTCTAAAATTTCTTTTAATGAAGCTTGACCAACCTTCAGAGAAATAAGGTCAAGTGAAAAAAATTTATTAAGCTCATTCAATCTCTTCTTGAGATACTTCCCTTTTGCTACCTTAGTTGTTGATTCTTCTAAGCTATAAAAGTTTTCTTTGAAGCTTGTCAAGATGGTATTGACATCATCCAAAGAATGCACTTCTATTACCTTCTTCTCTGCTGGCAGTAGATTGTTCAAGATATTTACTGATTCAACAAATAAAAGATTTCTCATCACTTGTTTCTCCTTGGCCTTCTCCATTGCAAGGACACTAATTTTGATCAGGTCTTCTTCTCCCCATGAATCCAAGCTTGTAGTCTTAGGGGTCAAACTTGACAACAATGATGTTGATGGCATAGGAGTGATAGGTGTGTTGTCCATCACTTCTATCTTTATCCTTATTGGCATTTCAATAGAGGGTTTATCTATTGGTTCTTTTTCCTTCTCCTCTTCTTATTTTGTCTACTCTTCTTCTTCTTTCTCCTCTTCTTTACCTGTTAGATCCTCAATCAGCACTTCTTCTTTCTTTCTTTCTTCTTTGTCAATGGCTGCCATTGATATCTCCACATTTTCAATCATTATTGTGTCATCTTCTTGTGTTTCAAGAATGGGTGTAGACTCTACTTCATCTGTAGACACTATCACTGAGGGTATTGATTCCTGTGGACCTGTTACAGATGCATTTTTTATATCTGATTCCTTGGCTTTCTTAGAGGGCACTAGAGTTGTGGGTGCAGTAGGTGGATACATGTGTCTATTTAAGAAAACTTTCTCAAGTGCTTTCTCAGTCTCTTTTGCTACCAACTCATAGTCTTTATCCATTATTTGTAGAGTTCTCAGTTTTGTTCTTAGGTGCAGCTTTACCTGATCTAAAAATAGTGTTTTCTCTTCTAATGAGCACACAAGGAGGCTTTCATCTAAAAAAATTTCCCTTATTCTGAGGTCCTCCTCAATAGCCTGTCTCTTCAAGAATTCTAAAATGTTCCATACTTTGTCTGGAATAACTGTCTTAAGTTCCAAGACTATCTTCTTGAACTTAAACATATGATTGATTATGATTCCATGGATCTCTAACTTATCAATCTCATTATACATATCATAGAATTTATTTATCTGATCAATTCTTCCTTCATCAACAATCTTGGTTTTCAATACTTGAAGACTAGGTCTAAAACCTACCTCGGGAGGAGATTGAGTATTCTTCCTTAGACTTCTGGTTGTCCTAGAGGATGGATGGCTTGCGTCAGTCTCCTTCTTCCTCTATGGCATCTTTTTATGCTCAGGAGGTGATGTGGACTCTACATCAACTGTATCTAAGAGTGCAAGGGTTCTCTTAGTAGTTTTGCTCTTATTTTCCTTAGGATCATCTGCTTTCTCATCTTTTTCTTCACCAGTGGGTGCGCTCTCAAGTTGCATTGCAATCTTGGCTTCCCTTGCCTTATCCAGATTAGCTTGTGTCACACCATGAATCTTTAGTATTTTTGAGGTAATTTTGGAAGCTTTCCTCTTGGTCACAGCACTGTTAAGAACTGCATCAACTTCCCTTGTCTTTTCTTTATAGGTACCCCATCTAGGTTCATTGGGATCCTTTTGAACTATGAGGAGGACTTGTGCATATTCCTCTAGTATGTGTTCCTCCACTTAATACCCAAGTGGATGAATCCATTTGGTCCTTGGTTCCACTTCTTCCATACAAGTGGTGTATGTCTCCACCATGAAATATATACTATCTTTGTACTTCTCAACTAAACTTTCAGGAATCCTGTACCTCATCTGCATTTTTATCCTAAATGTTTTGAGTTCTAACTCTGTAATCCTTTAGGGTGCTTTCAGTACATGCCTTGAATGAGATTTGTGGCATAGTAGGAAGACTCTTTTCAAGATACAAGTCTAATACTTTACCGATTATGTCGAAGTACATATATATGATAAGTGATCCAAATCTGAAAATCTTACTGTCATCATGCTTAATTGCCCTTATGTTATCTATCAATTGTGCACACAAGATCTCACACAAATTGAATTCTCCATTTTCTCTTAACAATCTGATAGTTGCTAGAATAGTGGCTACGAACACACTATTAACCCTATTTGTATGTTGAAATTTGTACCCAAGTATCATAGACATCAATTGATGTCTTTCTCATCAATCAACTCAATGGTCATTTTGTGCCTATCACTGTGGGATTTACATGCCTATTCTACTAGTTTCCTGACATCTTTTCCAACTAGAAGAATGGCACCTAACTTTGAGAGTCCTTTCATCTCATGAATGAGATCATTGGTTATTCTTATAGAGACTTCTCCTATGGAGAATAGGTCATCGTGAATCCTAATCATTGTTTCTAGGTGTGACCTAATCCTATCCAAACCAACTGGCTCTTTCTTATAATAGATGTAAGTGTGTATGTCCTCTACATGCATGACACCCATTGGGGTTCTTGAAAATGCTCCCTCTAGGTCATCTAGGGTGGACTTAAATGGATAATTCTTAAAAACATATATCTTTCTTTCAACAACATCAAATACAACTGGTGTAGCCATGACTTACTTGATTAAATGCTTCTGAATGGTTTCCAAGGGTGTTTGATATGTTGTGTTGAGCTAGGGCTTTGCAAAAAACTATTTTCCTTCTTCGTTGATTGATTCAACTGCAACACTTCTTCACTCAACTGCTTGATCTTCATTGCTCTCAAATGCTCAACTGAAAATGCAATGTGTGAATAATGAATCTTCGATGACTATAAAGAAACTTTTTTGCCATTAATGCTTGCCACGTAAACATAGAATTCAACTATAAATTCCATTCTTTGTCTTCACTATCAATCAGGAAGTGCGCTCTCACATACTACATCATATAGTCTCCAAATAGTTGTAGTCCAAGGCACATACCCTAAGGGTGAGTATACCAACCACGCAGGGGTCTAGAGCTAATCTAGCTCCCCATATGACCATGAAGGTCATTTAACCATAAATAGGAGGTGCATCCATTATGGATGCATCCTTAACTATTTCATCAACATTGTCCTTCTTTTCTTCCTTCCAAATCAAGCTCACATCTTCAGAAGCTTGCACAAATTTGACTTATCCTGCTTCTTCCAAAATTGATTCTTCTGACTTTTTAGGTCTTTCTTGTCTTTGCGCTCTTGTTCTACAGAACCTAGAGATGTGTCCAACCTTGTTGCATGAGTGACCAATAACTAGAGGCCTAATATTCCTTGGCACATTCATGTGAGTTACCATACTGCACTATCTGGCTGTGTGAACAACATAATTTCATATCTGACATGTAATGTCCTGAGATTTTCTTCCATTTTGTTGTGGATGAATTCTCTAATTTTTCTAATTTTGATTTGATCTACAATTCATAGCTCTATGACCAAACTTATTACATGAATAATAGTAACCATTGAATGGTCTTACCTCTTTACAATTTCTTGTTATGTACCCATGTTTGTTACAAGCATAACAAGTCTTGTTTACTGGCTTGCGCTCATCCTTGGGTGGTTCAGCTTTAGCTTCTGTATGATTTTCTATCTTTTTAGCTTCTGTAGATTCTTCTGATGCTTTCTTTATTTCTTGCATGTCATTGGTCTAATTTTGTGCTTCATTAAATCCAATACCGCTAGTGTAGTCTCCTTTAACCTTCTATGAATACAATTGTGACTCTATTAGATCCTTTCTTGTGTGCAAATTGTTAATATGATTCTTTGCCTCGGTCAATTTAGATTCTATCTATTTTTTGATGTTCTCTAACTCCAATACTTTAATGTTTTCTTTCCTTTGTTCTTCATCTAACTTCTTGTTTTCTTTGACATGTTCTTCATAGGCTTCTTGATTATTAAGTAGCTTTTCATCCAACTCTTCAATCTGATCTTTCAGATATGTGTTTTCCTCATTTAGATTTTTGACCATTTTTCCCAAATCACTTGTGGAACAGTCTTTCAAATCTTTTCTTAGTTTTTTAATGACTGCATGAGAGTCACTAACCTTTTCTTTTAGTTTTTTAATTTCTTTTTTAGATCTGTCAAGCTCTTCAAGAGCTTCTTTAAGATTCTTTTTCAGATGTTTCATTTCTCCCTTATCCATGATCTCCTCAAGTGGTTAAAATTATCTTTAGAGGACCAGAGCTTTGATACCAACTGTTAGGAATGGAAACACTGAGAGTGGGGGGTGAATCAATGTTCTATATATTAATACTTTTTCTTTACTCTTGAAACTTAACTTAATTGCTTATGTATTGAAATTAATATCAATGAAAGTAAGATAAACAACCATAACACATAACACCAAATATTATTATGGGGAAACCCAAATAGGTAAAAACCCTAGTGGGAATTAACACCCACTAAGAACTGCACTAGTGTTTTATGATCCCTATTAGAAGATCTTGCAACCCTGTTAGGAGTTGTTCTTTACAATGCTTTTAGTACAATGATCTAGTCTAGGTTCAGACTTTATTAGGAGTCTTTTACAATTAACCCTATTAGGGGTGGGGACACACTATCCTAGAGCTCACTACTCAAGTGGTGAAGGCTACAACCTTCTAGATCTTAGATACACACTATGTCTGTAAGGTGAACTATTTCTGTGACATTGCTTGTCTGATCAGTTCCTTTTGTGGGCTTATGCTTTAGCCTCTTGTAAAGACATACAACATACTAAATTCTCTTCACATACCTCTGCTCTTCTCTTACCAATTTCTATATCTCATGCCATACTTAATTACAAGGGCACATGTCTTATTTATATGCACATACAAAACTTTTCCTTAAGTCGGCCTATAACTAATTACATACAACGCTTCAAATTGAATTGGCTCAAGCGTGATTACATACAATAATATTAACATTTCTATGACCTAAATACAATAGGCACATAGCCTTTACAAAACAATATTATGATCGCTAATCAAAATACAAATAGTTGGCTCCATGCTCTATTCTATTCTATTGCTCACTGTCTGTGTCACTTCATATAACTGTAACTTCCTCATACTAACTCATATCATCATGCACTCTTAGACTTAGCATGAATACATACTTGGAAGCTTATCTTTAAGGGTACATGTTATAACTTTGTTATACGCACGTGCCCTAATGCTATGTTCTTCTAGTGCTCTGCTAACTATCTAGTCTTTCACACTTAACCAAAATCTGATGTTCTAATTGCTTGCACTGACTCTATAACATCATACTTTGTTTCCATAATGACAACACTAAATATAGTCATATACATCAGTATAGTCAACTTTCCAACACATCTACCTATGGGCCACTTGATCTAGTTGATTATATATGATACACAATTTATGGATGTTTTGGATGAGATTCATATGTATAGAATCACTTAGGGGCATGATGTATCATTTTATTGATGTAATATGATGACATTATATGATATTTTGTGGAGACATTTTATGGACTTATCTAATGGATTATGATGGACTATTATGATGTATGGTGATTATGAGACTTTATGATGTGCATAGTTCTAGATTGTTACTAACATGTGTGATGCAAGATGTGTGTGATTATGTAGAGGTTATACTACATGATGTTTTATGATGCAGGTCCTATGTGGAGTAATTAATTTTGTATGTATATGATGGGATGAATTGATGGATTATTGTGCATACACAATGTTTATGGATAGGTATATGAAAATATGCAATAGATGTTTAATGAGTAATAATTCATAGTGATTAATTAGATATATTTGACATGAAATATATACTTAATAATTAATGATTAATATATTTGACATGTAATGCATATTTAATGATTAATGGTGGTTGATGCAATAGTAACTAGGTAGTGGAGGAATCTTAATGTTTTTTATAAAGGTAAAAGTAGGTTTTGAATGGAACCCGAAACTATTTACAAATTAGATCAAAAGATATTCAGTTCAGCTCATACATAATTTGAATGCCTACTTAAACAATGAAGAGAAGGACCCCAACCAACCCAAAACACCACAGGAAAAAACAAAACAAGCAACTAAAAAACAAAAAATAGCATATTAACCAGCAACCATCCAGCAAACAACTAGCAGGAACTATTCTTTATTTTTCATGGCCTTCTCCACCTTTTTCTGCAAATCCTCCATTTTCTAAATGGGTCTTTGAGACCTTTCGACTCCTTAAGAGTTTCTAGAAGCTTCCTTTTAAGACAACTTCTTGTTCTAGTTCCATCCCTGAGCTCCCAGCACCTTCATCCACCATGATAGTGGTATTCTCCAACATGTTATTCTCCAAATGGTTATAAAGATCCTTAATATTTATCACTAAAACTTTAAGGCCCTCATTGTTGTGCTTCAAAACTTTATTTATAATGTTCCCATTATAACTAATTTTATCATTCAATTTTTTTAGCTTCTCATCCACCATGGTTTTGATTTCAATAGTTTATTGTTTTTTACATTCATCAGAAACTCCATTTCTAGCTTTTCTAGCTTAGCTTTTAGGGGTTTCATAGTTTCTTCCATAGCCTACAAGTGATGCTTCATTTCTTACATTTCCTGGCTAATCCACTTTTCCATGTTGATGTCGTGGCCTTCCTTGTTCTTAACCTCCTTTAGGATACAATCATCCAAATAGAAACAAACAATAGCCTCCTTATGATTTTTCTACTTATTTTGGTTTCTTTCCCCACCCCCATGGCTAGACTCTCCATTCAACTCCTCCTTTTCACTGGTTTCATTTTTGTTTTCCTCTGGCCTTTCTTCTTCCTCATCCTCAACCATATCTTCTTCATTTCCCTTTTCCTCCTCTTCTTCCTCACCTCATGCATTATTAGTCTCCTCATTGAACTCCTCTTTTTCACTTTCCTCAGGATTCAAATCCTTTATTTCTAAAGCTTCCACCTCATTCACAGGTTCCTCCTCAATATTTTCTTCTAGGATACTTTCCTCATTCTTACCCTGAGAGGAAGGGTTTTATTCTTTAGTTTCATCTCCACTGTCATGGGAGATCTGCTTCTTTTTCCTACCCTTCTTGTGGGTGTCTACCTTATTCTCTTCCTCTTTATTTTTCATTCTCTTTCCTAAAACCCTTTTAGGTATGGGTTCAGGGATCATATCCCTAGCATAATCCACTATGACAAAGATCAAACCCTCATGTAGCATAGGGTTGAGCTAGATTTTTTCCTATTCTCTGTAATACTATTGTTCAGGGAACTAAGAAAAAAGTAAGGAAAGGAGACCTTTTTTATATGCCTAAAATGATTAGCCAAAACAAAATATAGGTTGTAAATCTTAGAATAGAGACCATCAAGAGTAAAATACTCTATCATCACCTTCATAATTTTAGCCCAAATTTTCTTAATTTTCACAATTTCAACATAATCCCCTGGCCCTTTACTCAAAAGAGCTTCCTCATTAGCATTTTTAGGGAAAATCTTAAAGGCTTCAAACCCTATACATTTTTTATCCCTATATAAATTCATTCCCTCAAGAGAAAAACCAATAATCTCATAAAAAATACTCAGAGTGAGCAAAAATGATTTTCCCCACAAATTAACTTTACCATTTACCCATCCCTCTACAAATTTTTTGGTTACCTGTTTATCGAAGCCATGAAAATTTTCCATGTCTAGGGTTACACCTCCTCTCTTTAAATTTCTACACATTTTTTTCTCCTATCTCCATTTATTGCAGTCTAGAGGCTCCTCCCTTCTCAAACCACCTCTCATTTTCTCAAATCTATGATAACGCTAGTTTCTCAGATTACCAAAACTCAAAAACACAATGTTCTTCTGGCTCCTACAAATCAAGATGCTTAAAATTTCCCACAATCCATGTGTAATTAATTTCATAGTTATTTTCTCACACCTTGCCTGATAAATATCACTCATCAGTAATTTAATTCTCCTTGTCATCATTATTTTTAATAATGTTGCCCTCTTTGTGATTAAGTCTATCATAATTGATTAGACTTAAAATCTTAAGTTTAAGATTTGCTTCCCCTTTCCAAACATTGTTGATGTCATTATGGGCCCCCACATTAGCTATACTATCCACAAGCTTGTTTCCTTCCTGGTAGATGTGGGTAATGTAATTTTCATAAAAAGTTTGAATTATCATATTAATTTTTTCAACGATATGGGCTATTGTCTAGGAGGGCACACATTTTCCTTTTATGCAATTAATGATGTTGAGGGAATCTCCTTCCAACCAAAACTTCAAGAAACCCATCTCTTTTGCTAGAAAAACAACATGTAATGATGCCTCAACTTCAGCAACATGATTAGTTTGGATTCCCAACGGGGCAGAAATAGCTCCCAAATAATTTCTAGCCCAATCTCTTATTAATCCTCCCACCCCATCCCTTCTAGGTTTCCCTTTAGTAGAGTCATCAAAGTTTCCTTCAAGCCATCCCTTAGGAGGAGTAGTCCATATGATGTTATCTCTCAAGTTGGGGTCTTTATTTCTTTTATTGTGAATTTCCCGGTTGAGAATATCTTGTATATTCTATGAGTTGTTCCATAACTGAGAATCTCTCAGAATAGTACATCTAAAGTTTTCCATTAGACTTCTACAAACAAGATTAGCAATATTTTCATGAGGAGTATGTTTATCTCTAAACACTTTGTTATTTCTCTCCTTCCAAATTCTCCAGGTGAAGTGAGGAAGAAACAAGTTCCAAAGAGCTTTAACTTTTATGCCAAGAAAAGGACCCATCCATTGTTGAACAAGATCTTGAAAGTTCTGAGGTTTAACCCATTCCAAGTGTATTCTTTTGAAAATAGAATCCCACACATCACTAGTGTAGGAGCAGTGTATCATCAGATGGTTACAAGATTTAGCCTTAGCACAACACAAAAAGCATCTATTGGGCATATAGAAGCCCCTTCTAAAGAGGTTATCCACAGTAAGGATTTTGTTCTAGACAAGCAACTAGAAAAACATGTTAATTTTAGGAATAAGGTTTTTGTTCCATACTTGGGAGCAAGGGGATGCTCTTCCTGATCAATGAGGAGAGAAGAAGTTGATGAGATAGAGAATTTTCCATTATTTTCAAGGCCCCATATTAATTCATCTTGCACAATTTCTCTAATGAACCAGTTGTTAAGTTGTTTATTCACCACTTTAAGTTTTTCATTATTAAGACCTAAGTCTATCCACTCGTCATTGATCCAGTAGTCAGACGTCATTTCCCCAATAGTCTCTTTACAACCCTGAATAGAATCTAGCCATTCATGATTTTCATTTAAGGGTCTTTCCATTAGCCAATTGTCATTCCAGAACTGTATCTTCCTGCCATTTCCCAGCTTCCATCTGACTCCTTTTATTGCCAGATTCTTTTCCTTACTGATAGTATTCCAAATAAAGGAACCTTGAATATCCAACTGAGAATTTAAGGTTTCATCTAAGGAGGTAAGATGATATTTACTTTTTATTATTGAGTTCCATTCCTTTTCCTCTTCAAAGAACCTCCAGCATTGTTTTACTAGCAAAGCCTTATTGGCATTAATAATGCTTCTAATGCCTAGGCCACCAAATTTCTTTGGTTTACAAACCTTCTCCCATGCTACAAGGCTGAGTCTTTTTTTTCCTCAACCCCAACCCAAAGAAATATTTTTTGTATTTTTTCAATCAATTCAGCATACTTTTGTGGGATTTCAAACAGAATAAGAGCATAGACATGAAGATTTTGGAGAGTATCCTTCAACAATTGGACTTTTCCAGCTTGACTCAACATAGCCCCTTTCCAATTGGCCAATTTTTGATGGAATCTATCAATGATCTCATTCTAGAAAGATGCTTTAGGTTTCAGGCATAGCGGCAATCCCAGGTAAGAGGCAGGGAGTATCCCTATCTTACAACCTAAAATAGAGGAAAAAAAATTTCCCTATCTTCTGGAGTATTGCTGAAGTATAGAGAAATTTTCTCACAATTTATATGTTGGCATGTAGCATTTGAATAAATATTCAGAGCCTTTTTCATATTCCTTGCTTCTTTAACAGAGGATTCCCCCATCATAATAGTGTCATCAATGAATTGTTCATGTGAGCACTTTTGACTAGAAGAAAAAGGTTGAAGACCTATAATCTTCCCTTTCCACACCAAGTTGTTAATATATCTCCTAAGACTTTCAGCCATTATTTCAAAAAGAATGGGGGATATAGGGTCTCCTTGCCTCAAACCTCTTGAAGGATGAAACAAATTTGAAGAGCCCCCATTAACAATCAAAGAGGAGGAAACTGTAGTAACCAATTATATAACCAATCTAACCACCCCCGCTTCAAATCCAAAACCCAGCATAATTTTGGATAAGAACGCCCAATTGAATCTATCATAGGCTTTTCACAAGTCCAGCTTCATCAAGAAACCTTGTTTTTTAGATTTTTTCAAACAATGAATATTCTCATGCACAACAATTATTGAATCCAGAATCTGTCTCCCGAAACAAATCCATTCTATTGGGGAGATATAAGAGAAGGAAGAAATCTCAAAATTTTGGAGGTAAGAACCTTAGACATGATCTTGTACAATGAATTATAGATACTTATGGGCCTAAATCCATTAGCAGAGTTTTCCCCAAGTTTCTTCAAGATGAGAGCTATGAAAGTGGAATTGAGTTCTTTAAGAATAGACTTGGAACCAAAAAACTATTTAACATCAGAGAATAATCATTCTCAGTAATACTCCAAAAAGATTAAAAGAAGAACATCTGGAACCCATCCGGTCCTGGGGATTTTTCTCCTTCAAAAGAGAAAACCACCCTTTTAATTTCCTCATCCTTAGGTATTTCTTTTAAGAAATCATTATCCTTGGAATCCATTTTGCTTGAAATTGAGTCCATCAATTTTTTCTAATCCTCCAGATTAAGATTAGAGCCCCATGATAGGAGATAAGAAAAGAAACCCATCATTTCTTCCCTTATCTCCTCTTCTTTGGTAATAGTACCTCAGGAAGAAGATAAAGACTAAATTCTCTTAATAGCCTTATGTTTTAGGGTAGTAAGATGAAAGAATCTAGTGTTTTTGTCTCCCAATTTCAGCCATAGGGATCTAGATGCCTTTCTCTAGAAAATCTCTTCTTTGGAAATAATATTATGGTAATCCACAAGAATTTGGTTTTCCTCTCTTTTCAGATCTTTTGTCAAACCACTCCTTTGGATTTTTTCTTGACTATCTTTCAACTCTAGTTGAATCTTACTTTTGGATTGGAAAATATCCCCATAGACATCCTTGTTACATTGTCTGACTTTGGATTTAACAGTAGCCATTTTCTTAGCCCCTTTGAACATAGCTTTTCCATTCACATTAATGTTCCACCATTCCCTAATTCTATTCTCAAGGTCAGGGTGGGCAAGCCACATCTTTTCAAATCTGAATGGAGCATTTCTTTTACCATTAAAAGAGCTTGAAGAAAAAGAAATAGGATAATGGTCTGATCCTATTCTGTTTAGGGAAGATAGAGTACAAGAGAACTTTGTATACTAATTCAGAGAGATGATCACCCTGTTGATCTTAACCTAATCAAATTAGCTCCTACTCTTCTATTAGACCAAGTATAATTAATGCCTTTCATATCAAAATCTAGTAAACCTTCAATGCTAATAAACTCCATCAGATCAACCCTACTCTCCACTTGAGTTATATTCCTACCTATTTTATCCTTTTCCTTTAGAGGAGTGTTGAAATCTCCCATTATCATCAAGAAGTTCTCAGTGTTGGACTTCTTGAAATCATGTAACTGCTTCCAAAGTTTAAGTCTTCCTGCCTTCATATTTGGGACATAGACATTAATGAGAATCCAAGAGAAATTTTCCTTGAGGCTACAAACTTTAATAGCAAGAAAATGTCTCTTCTCTCAAAAGTTGGCAATTGAAGCTACAGAGATTCCAAAATATGACCATCCCTCCCAAAGCCCCTTCAGAGCTACTTCCTAAACTTCCCCCTTTTTTAATCAGGTTAGTTTTAAAAACCTTATCTTTTAACATCTTAGTTTCTTGAATCAAAATAATATCATGCTTAGAGTCTCTAACTAAATTCCTAACTATATCTTTCTTATGAGGACCATTAAGTCCTCTGATATTCCAAGATATAATCTTCATTTAAGGATTGGGGAACAAACCTGGTGGATAGTGAGCTTTCTACCATCTTCTATGTTTTGTTTCACTTCAAGCTCCCTCTGGTCTTTATTAGACATTCTACCTCTTTCTCTCTTTGGTGTTTTTGTGTTAGCTTTTTGTTGACCACTTGTCTGGACACATCTTTCTAATGTCCATTCTTCTTGCTAAATCTAAGAGAAAAAATTCCCAAAGGAGCATTTTTCTTTCCTGAATTAGATTTTTGCTCATTTAGAGAACCATGTTGTTGGGGAGATCTAGAACTTGTCTTGCAAGGGTTTTTCTTTGGATCTTGTACCTCAATCTAGGGGTTTTCCTTATCCTCTGATTCTAAAACTTCATTGTCTTCATTCTTACCCTAAAGCCCAACTGAAGTTGAGGATGAATCCTTATTATTTCCAATGGTGGAACCACTGCTATTATGATCATCTATACTAAATCCTATGTGACAACCTTCCATATCCTATAGAGGATTGACAGATTCCCCTGCTATCAGGGATTCTTCTCCTAGGTGAGATCCCATACTATCCTCCACCCTTAAGATCATTTGACTTTCTTTTCCTATACTAGATCCCAGAGTCTCTTCTGATTTGTTATTCAAACTTTTCAGTTCATTAACACTATCTTCTTGTGCTTTATTTTCAAGATTTTGATCTTTATTCATTTGAGTTTCACCTCTGTTGTCCTCCTAATGGATAGGTGGATTCTCTTCAGGGTTGCTAGTTGCTAGATTCACATCAGAGTTTCTATGAAGAATCTGGTCCTCTTGGGATTTTTGAGGAAGAGATTCTTCCTCGGGTTTTTTCCTCCATTCCATTCTCTTAGCTCTTTTTTTCTCATCTTCATTATTTTTTTCCTTTAGGGCTTTCAAAGGACATTATTTCTCCTAGTGACCAGGCTTCTTACAAGTGAAGCAAGAAAAGGGTAGTGACTCATATTGCAAGTGAAGCAAGCAAAAAGTTGGCACGGGAACACCAAAGAGAGAAAGAGGTAGGATGTCAGATGAAGATCAGAGGGAGCTTGAAGTGAAATAGAACATAGAGGATGGTAGATAGCTCACCATCCACCAGATTTGTTCCCCAATCCTTAAATGAAGATTATATCTTGGAATATTAGAGGACTTAATGGTCCTCATAAGCAAGATGTAGTTAGGAATTTAGTTAGAGACTCTAAGCCTGACATTCTTTTGATTCAAGAAACTAAGATGTTAAAAGATAAGGTTGTTAAAACTAACCAAATTTAAAAATGGGGAAGTTTATGAAGTAGCTCTAAAGGGGCTTTGGGAGGGATGGTCAACTTTGGAATTTTAATGTTATTAATTGATGCAGGAGCATCTTGGGTCTTTGAGCAGTCTTGCATCAACCAAAAACATTTCCTATTTTATGTTGTTTACATTATAATCATTGAATTTATTGGTTTCATGTTGTACAAAACTTACATGATGTTGATGACCCATTTGGGAACCTTCTCCTATGAGCACATAAGGATTGTATGGACCATTTCAAAGTTATAGCTATTTTCCTTGCCACCGGAGCTATATTTTCCTGTGTTTTGCATGCTGATTGTGCACCGTGTAGCCATTGATCCTTAATGTATCAGATGTTTTTCTCTTATGGAATTCAAGAGGACATAAATTAATATCTTCACCTAAGAGTGAAAGTCCTAATTCATTATGAGTAAAAAGTTATGACCATTTTTCTTGGGTATCAATTTTTCACTAGTTTACACGTGAAACATGGAGTATTTCTTCTTGCATGGTTCTGTGTGATGAGATGGGGCCTTGAAAAGTTAGGGAAATTCTTTTGGTTCATGTGTGGACCTAAATTTAAAGGTGCATTAATTTTTGTTCATTCTTTCTATAGTTTTGGTTTACTCTTCCAGGCTGGACCTATAATGTAATTAAATGCTTGACTGGCTGACTTGTGGCTTTGCTGGCTATATATTTGGAGCTTAGGTTGTTGTAGAAGGTAGTGCTAAGGGATTTCTAAGTAGAGGATGATAGAGAAGAATATTTAGATCAAGATATGATTCTGATTTCACAATTTATTGTGTAAGGCCGAATCCTGGAAGGCTTCACAGCTAGGCATGTTAAAAGATACAATATAAATTCTCTATTGTTTTTGCCAGTTGCTTGTCTCATATCCATAATTTTTTCACTTATTTCATGTGGTATTCATATTTCTTCCATGTGTAACTCTAAGTAGGGCTTGTTTTTTATTCAAGTGGACTCAATTCTACTTGATTCCGCTTGTATCTACCCTGCCCCTGCGTCAAGTGGTATCAGAGGAAGTTATTTCTTATGGATTGGATCATGGAGAACTTTAACATTGGATTGGTTGTAGGGTGGAAGATCTAAGATCTAACCTATAACTTGTATAAGGTTACAATCTTGCTAGAACTTGATTGTCAAGATGGTTTGTGGTAGAGGAAATGATAATTCTATCATGGATATGTTGAGGCAGATTGCAACTAGGCTTGAAGCTGTAGAGATAGCTCGAAGAAGAGGTGCACATCTTGAAGATGTTAGTGATGAAGAAGAAGAAGCACCTAATCTTGAACCTGAATTTGAACAAGATGAGGAAAGACTCTTCAGAGTTTTGTCTAAGGCTAACTCCAGACCTGCAGTTGAAGTTGCTAGCTATGATGGAAGACTTGAGACTGATACACTGTTGGATTGGATCTTTGAGATGGATAAATACTTTTAGTATGAAGGTACTCCTAATAATAAGAAGATTAAGATAGTAGTCACAAAGTTGAAAGGTCATCCATCTCTTTGGTGGGATCATTTGAAAACTAAGAGACAGAAGAGAGGAAAAGAAAAGATTAAGACATGGATGAAGATGCTTGGAAAGATGAAGAAGAAATTTCTTCCAGCTGACTACCAAATAATTTTGATGAGGAAAATGCAAAATTTGAGACAAAAGGACATGAGTGTGAAAGAATATACTAAGGAATTTTACAAGTTGGATATCAGATCTGGACATGTGGATGATGAAGTTGAGAAAGTGGCTAAATACCTAAATAGTTTGAGGACATCTATTCAAGATGAGATCAGCTATGTGAAAATAGATAGTGTGGAAGAAGCATACCAATTTTCTTTGAAGGCAGAAGAGAGATTAAAAAAAATACATGAAAAAAGACAAAGAGGAAGAGGTGGAAGATTTTAGAGAAGTAGAGGCAGATTTGACAATGTTGTACAAGATAAAGGATGGAAAGATGAACCTTCTAAAAAAGTTAATTACTCTAGAGGTAGCTATACTGGTTACTCTAGGAATAACAATAGTGGGAAAAGAGAAGAGAAATTTTGGTTTAAAGGTACTTGTTACAAATGTGGTGAAGAAGGACATAGAGCTTTTGAATGTACTAACTCTGGAAAGAAGACTAGAGGTAATTGCAGAAATAATTTGGCTTGTAAAGAAGTTAAGGAAATGTCTAATGAATCTGAACATGGTGAGGACTTGATGCTAAGAAGGATCTTGTGGAATGAAGAAGCTGATGAGGAACCTATTCTGAGGAAAAGTTTGTTAAGAACCAAATGTAAGATCATTGATAAATGTTGCAAGGTAATCATTGATAGTGGAAGTTCTGATAATTTGGCATCCAAAGAGATAGTTAACAAGTTGCAGTTATAGAGATTGAAACATCCTAAACCTTACCATATTGCTTGGATCTAGAAGGAGCGTAAACTACTTTTAAGTGAACAATGCCTTGTTAAATTCAAAATTGGGAATTATCATGATGAAGTCTTGTGTGATATTATGCCTATAAATTGTTGTCATATTCTTTTGGGTAGACCTTGGAAGTATGATAGGAAAGCTTTTCATGATGGTAGATTGAATCAATATACTATTTGGATGGATGGGAAGAAACAAGTATTATTTCCTTTAGTAGAAAATTTTGATGAAGGTCATGGTACTAAAATCAGAGTATGCTTGGTTGATGGCAAAAATTTTGCAAGAGAAATGAAAGAACATAATATTTGTTTTGCTTTAATTCCAAGGAAAACTAAGAAACAAGATGAGTTAGAACATGCACCTGAGGTTAAACCTTTGTTGATTGAATATCATAACAACATTTCTGATAATGTACCTAATGGTTTACCGTGTATGAGAAGTATAAGTCACTGTATGGATTTGATACCTGGAGCTATTTTGCCTAATAAAGCACCACATAGGTTGACACCTGATGAAAAGACTAGGTTGAATAGACAAGTGCAAGAATTACTTGAGAGAGGTTTGATTAGAGAAATTTTGATTCCTTGTGTAGTACCTAATGTATTAGCACCTAAAACGAATGGAGAATGGAGAATGTGTACTGATTCTAGAGATATAAACAAGATAATAGTAAAGTACACATTTCCTTTGCCTAGGATGGATGACATAATGGATAGTTTGAGTGGAGCAAAGTATTTTACAAAGATTGATTTGAAAAGTGGATATCATCAAATTAGGATCAGAGAAGGGGATGAATGGAAAACTTCTTTTAAGACTAATGAAGGTTTGTATGAATGGTTGGTTATGCCTTTTGGTTTAACTAATGCACCTAGTACTTTGATGAGGCTGATGAATGAAGTTCTGAAAAGATTCTTGGGTAAGTTTGTGATTGTATATCTTGATGACATTTTGATATTCAGTAAGAGTGAGGAAGAACATCTTGAACTTATCAGACAAGTACTGTAGAGATTGAAGGAAGAAAATTTGCTGATTAATTTGAAGAAATGTTCATTTATGAAAGAAGAGATTGTGTACCTTGGTTATGTAATTTCAGCTGATGGATTGAAGATGGACCCTGAGAAAGTGAGAGTTATACTTGATTGGCCCACACCAGAGAATTTTGGAGAGGTAAGATCATTTCATGGCCTGGAAATTTTTTATAGGAAGTTCATCAAAAAATTTAGTTCTATTTGTAATGTTATGACTAAAACTATGAGAGGAGATAAAAAGGATTTCAAATGGACACATGGAGCACAAAAGAGTTTTGAAACATTGAAAGAAAGAATTACAGAGTTTCCTACACTTTCTTTGCTTGATTTTAGTAAAGTTTTTCAAGTTGAATGTGATGCTAGTGGAAGTGCAATTGGATCTTTTTTGAGTCAAGAAAGAAGACATGTAGCTTTCTTTAGTGAGAAGTTGAATGATGCTAAGAGAAAATATTCAGTTTATGACCAGAAATTCTATGTTATTGTTCAAGCTTTGAAGAAATGGAGACATTATTTGATGCCTAAAGATTTTGCATTGTATACTAACCATAAAGCTTTGCAGTATTTGGGAAGTCATAATAAATTAAATCAGAGACATATGAAGTGGGTTGAGTTCTTGCAAAAAATTTCCTTTTCATTGAAGCATAAGAGTGGACAGTCGAATAAGGTTGTTGATGCCTTGAGCCAAAGAAGAATTTTGTTGACAAAGATGAGAGTTGAGGTACTTGGTTTTGATTATTTGAAGTGTTTGTATGATACTGACATTGATTTTGCAAAATGTTGGAAAGCTTGTAAAGAACACACAGTAAATGATAAGAGGACTGATTATTTCATTCAAGAATACATGTTGTTTAAAGGAATTCAATTGTGCATACCTAGAGGATCTATGAGAGAAAACATAATAAAGGAGAAACATAGTGGTGGACTTGCTGGACATTTTGGGATTGATAAGACTATGAATTTGATTTCAGAAAGATACTTTTGGCCACAAATTTATAGAGATGTACAAAGAGTGGTTAGAGGTTGTAGAATTTTCCAAACAACAAAAGGGACTAGTCAAAATTTGGGATTGTATAAACCTTTGCATGTACCTGATAGACCTTGGGAAGATGTGAGTATGGATTTTGTTCTTGGATTGCCTACAACTCAAAGAGGTAATGATTCTATTTTGGTAGTGGTTGAGAGATTTTCTAAGATGGCTCATTTCATACCTTGAAAGAAGACATCTTATGCATTGCATGTAGCTGAATTATTCTTCAAGGAAGTGGTAAGATTGCATAGTTTTCCTAAGTCTATTATTTCAGACAGAGATAATAAGTTTACTGGTTACTTTTGGAGAAAACTTTGGAAAAAGATGAATACTAAGTTGAATTTTAGTTCTACATTTCACCCTCAGACAGATGGATAGACTGAAGTTGTGAATAGAAGTTTGGGAAACTTGTTGAGATGTTTAGTTGGAGATAAGCCTGCTAATTGGGATTTAGTTTTGGCACAAGAAGAGTTTTCATATAATAATTCTATGAATAGAAGCACTAAGAGGACACCATTTGAGATTGTTACTGGATTTCATCCTAAGGGAACCATAGAGTTGAGAGATTTACCTACTGAGACAAGAAAAAGTGTTGAGGCTGAGGATTTTGCAATATACATGAGAACTTTTCATGATGAAGTTAAAAGGAATTTGGAGGATAGTAATCTGAAATATAAACAGGGAGAAGATAAGAGAAGGAGACATAAATCTTTTGAAGTTGGAGATGAGGTTATGATTCATTTGAAGAAAAATATATTTCTAGTTGGTACCTACAACAAGTTGAAATGAAGAAGTTTGGACCTTGTAAGATTATGAAGAAGTTTGACAGTGGAAATGCTTATGAAGTGGAATTACCAGAGGGCATGGATATATCACCTATATTCAACATTTCTAATATCTTTGAGTACTTTGAATCAACTGATGAGATAGAAGATGATCTAGATTATCCTAAGAAGAAGAATGACAACATTGAGAAGATCTTGAATAGCAGAGTAAGCAAGAGTACAAGAGGAAAGGACTACATGAAATATCTAGTTCAGTGGAAAGACAAGCCAGTTGAAGATAGTTCATGGATTACACAAGCTAAGTTGGATCTTTATGATTCAGGTCAAAATATGAGAAGTGTCTAATGTGGAAATCAGTTCCTTATTTACCCAAGGTGTCTGATGCAGGAGCATCTTGGGTCTTTGAGCAATCTTGCATCAACCAAAAACATTTCCTATTTTCTATTGTTTGCATTATAATCATTGCATTTATTGGTTTCATGTTGTGAAAATATTACATGATGTTGAGGACCTATTTGGTAACCTTCTCCTATGAGAACATAAGGATTGGATGGACCATTTCAAAGTTATAGGTGTTTTCCTTGTTGTTGGAGCTGTATTTTCATGCGTTTCATGTTTTGATTGCGCACCGTGTAGCTGTTGATCCTTAATGAATCAGCCTTTTTTATCTAATGGACTTCAAGAGGACATATATTAATATCTTTACCTAAGACCATAAGTCCTAATTCATTATGAGTAAAAATTTATGACCTTTTTTCTCGAGTATCAATTTTCAGCCAGTTTACACGTGAAACGCAGAGTGTTTCTTCTTGCACGGTTTTGTGTGATGAGATGGGGCCTTGAAAAGTTAGGGACATGTTTTTGGGTCATGTGTGGACCTAAATGTAAATGCACATTAGGTTTTTTTCATTCTTTCTATAGTTTTAGTTTACTCTTCCAGGCTGGACCTATAATGTAATTAAATGCCTGACTGGCCGACTTGTGGCTTTGCTGGCTATATATTTGGAGCTTGGGTTGTTGTAGAAGGTAGTGATAAGGGAGTTCTAAGTAGAGGATGATAGAGAAGAAGATTTAGATCAAGATATGATTCTGATTTCATAATTCATTGTATAAGGCTGAAACCCAGAAGACCTCACATTCGGGCATGTTGAAAGATATAATATAAATTCTCTGTTGTTTCTGCCAGTTGCTTGTCTCATATCCATCATTTTTTCACTAATTTCATGTGGTATTCATATTGCTTCCATGTGTAACTCTGAAAAGGGCTTGTTGTTGATTCAAGTGGACTCAATTTTGCTTGATTCTGCTTGTATCTACCCTGCCCTTGCGTTGAACTAAATTAATTTAGGAACTAAATGTCAATAACAAAATGAACTCAGCTATATGAGGTGAAGTGCAACGAGATGAAATAATTTTTATTTTTTGTTTTTTTTGTGTATCCAACATAACTAATAGGATCAGCTAACCACTGAGGAAGGGGGGAGGTTGAATAAATAGGACCCTTGTCTCAAACAAAAATGTAGAAAAGAAATTAACTAATATGAAACTAAACTATAATGAAAACTAACTACATGATTTAGTGGGATCAGTTATGTATATGTCAGAGAGAACACCCTGATTTGATTTTTCAAAAGGAGGTATGCATCATGTGCTATAAAAGTACAAATGGCATTATTCCTTTGCATGGATTAGACTCTTAGACACACTAGATAGATTTAGAAGCATAGATGCAAATTTCCTAGTTATGATGGAACCAATGACATAAGATTATTGGAGAGGTCTAGGCACACCCAAATCTTTTAAGGGACATAAGTGTGATAACCTATTTCCCCTAGTAAGATACGAATAATCATAACTTATAAACTAACAAGAATGTTCTTAAAGTATCAGCAAACATATCATACAACAAAAAATGCATGTATCAAGTTTCATCATTCACAATATACCAAGATATGAATTATCAAGACAATCATGAGTAGGATCCACTAACACAAAAGAATAAAATAAATAAATAAGGCCTCATGACCAAGAATTTATTTAGTCCATAGTTCTTTCCATAAATGAGATTGGATGAACAGATTTCATTTGAGCCAATTGAGGGAGGACACATCCTGCAAGGCAAAGATTGATTGACTAATAAAGATGAACATTCGCTAGAAATAGATGTGAAAGGAAAAATAGGTTAGAGATTAGATCTCAATGTTGATTTTTATAAGAACTTTTGCGATCAATGCACCCGGGAAAATCTCAATATGATGGGGTTAAGCTCAGATTGTTTGGTTTTTTCTTGGATCTTTATTGCGATGCGGAGAACAAGGACTAGAAACTGGACTAGGACTAGGATGATGATGGATATGGAAAGACGATGAAGGATGTGGATATGTACAATGGGTGGAAGAATTCAATGGATCCAAATCTACTACTATAGTTCTTGAAGCATGTTTTTACCATGGTACTTTCACAGAGTTCTTGTTTGCCAAGTTTTCACTATTGGATGAATTTATTTCTCCCTTTTTTTTTGTCAATGTGCCTTGTTTATTTCTTCAAAATGGATTTTATGCTTATGAAAGAAACCAATACACCTATAGATAGATTTTTAGGAATGGTTAGTTCTAAGTATGGAAAATTTGAGGTGATTGGACCAACTATAGGGACAAGACTTCTCTCCACACTTCTAGATCTGCAAAACCAAGGTGGGTACACCTAATCCAAATCCACATTTAACACTTCATAATAATTTTTGGATTTTAGCAACAAATGAATGATAATAAAATACTAAATGATAACCATTCATCTATTGATTCTCTATTACCATTAAGAAAATACAACTTGTAGATTACAGTACTTGAAATAATTTGAATGATTTATATGAAATATTAAGAATATAGCTAAACCCTACTAAACACATATTACTGCAGAACATACTCATTTTTGGCCAGTGCCTTATCCATTGGGAAATATCTCTAATACAAAGCACAACACATAAACTAACTAATTTCAATGATTTAGGACCCCCAAATATTACCACATCATGACAATATTGATCTATTTAAAACCATATTCATACTACTTATAGAAATCCTTGCGCAAACAAAAATGAATCTATGATCTATCTAGAGCTATTTAATTTGATCTTAGATCAAAGTTGAAGAAAAGAAACATACACACAGATAAATTATATGCAATGAATCATAAAATTCATAATTCAAAGAAATATACACAAAGGAGAGACTTGAATTTGGGATTTTTTGTATTCATATATACTGAATCATGTTTCTTGCATACACCCTACCTCAAAATATACACCACTACAATAATAGCCAAAAACCATGAAACTTTCTATATCTGTAATGATATAGCCTAATACAATCTGCTAACCCTTTGACTAAAAACTTGTAAATCAAATTCATTTCTAATAATATCCTCAGGAAAGTGGAAAATGTGGTCCATGGTAGCACACCTAGTCCTCTTCTTAAACATATCACTATAAAAACCCTAAGGATCAGCAGACCTTGCAACTAATCTGGCCAAGTGGTAAGGTTTTAAAACCTTGTTCATGTTCATCCATCCACCCTTTGTAATCACAAATTGATGTGCTATAGTTATGGTGGGAAAGATAGAACCCTTGTTCTTTCATGTCAATACCATATCCTATAGACCACCAATTTTTCTAAGGACTTCTACTATGCCAACCTTCAAAGGAAGCTGATATGGAAGAATAAAAGGGGTGCCTCTAAAGCCATATACTCTAAACATAGTTGAAATAGGGTATAATATGACATCTCCCCAATTGTGTAGTATCTTGATATCATTTGCAAACTATTTTGGCCTAAAAAATGCCAACAATGCTCTTGGAGTCCTTGGATTTTCTAGAAACAAAAGGGCCCATAGTCTAGATGAAAATCATCTATCAAAAGTCACAAAACTAGCCTCATTCATATCCTATGACATATTTAAATTCCACAATTGGACTAGCATCTCCTCACCATCCTTTTCCTTCATCAAATCCATGTCCTTTGTAAAATAATCAAAACCCTTGAAAAGCAACATGTGCATCAAAAGGGAATACCATCTAAAAGGTCTATCCACCTTGGATTTCTAAATACCAATAAGACCATCATGAATCAAATTAGTAATAAAAGGATAAAAATCAAAAGTCACTGCAAGGTATGGATGTAGGATTTGAGCCATCATAAACATGAATGGATGGGAATCTATTTTTTTGAATCCTCTCCAAAAATTTGACATAGTGACCAATACATACCCTTTTCTTTTAAATTGAAATAATCTAGCTTGATGGGCTTTGGTGTATTTTGTCCTACCATAATTAACCCTCCAACCTTGTTAAATAATTCCCTCAAAGGCCCACTTCTAAGGTAATCCCTCTGTGACTTGTAAACTTCCTTGATTACATCAAAAATCAATCTTCTCTAGGTCATCAGAAGGCTCACTTAACTGGAAAACATCGCTTATCTCATCCACAGTAACACTAATCAATTGGTTCCATTTACATCCCTAACTACTCTTGCAACAAGGTCATAGTTCTTAGCTACCTGGAGTAAGATGTCAATGTTCATAAAAACATTAGGGACTACCAGCTTCCCTACATCAAATTTCCAGACATTGCTACTGGGAGAAAATGCATGTCTTTGTCCAAACCCTACCTTGAATAATACCAAGCCATAAACACCAATATTTGCATCCCTCATCTAGTTTCCCTTATCATATAAACCATCAGCAATTTTTAGACAAAGTTTTTTGGGTACAAGTTCCTTTAGCTTAGATGAATCATTTGTAGAATGGTCCAATTGCTCAAGAAAATCATCACAGATGGCCCTCTCTTGATAATCAATTTTTCCCTTGAATTCTCTTCGTGGTGCCATCTTAAAAACTTAGGGTTTACACAAGAGTACTATATTCTAGGAAAATTCTTTACCTCTCGTAAATCCCTAACAATGTCAAATTATCAATCACACAGCACTTAGGAATCCACCAGTCAAGAAATTAACTTACCCATTCAAATTTTGCAAGAAAACACAAGAAACTCTAAAAATTTACTCCGCTCAATCGCTTTGAAATCTTGTAGCTTTTGAAAATCAAAATGAGAACCGTATTAATGTATGTTTATGAGAAAAAATTTATTAACCCCTCGACAGCATGGTTGCATGCTCTATAATTACTTCATTGGCTTTTAAATCTGCAACTCAATGGGCAAAAATGGAATATTTCACACCAAAAGATGAAGTTTAAAATTGAGCCATCAATTTGATCCATTGGAACACATCATGTGGTTCACAAAGATGGTCAACAAACCACTGACCTCCATGTCATTTTAGTAACCCCTTGACAGCATGGTTGCATGCTCTACAATTACTTCATTGGCTTTTAAATCTGCAACTCAATGGGCAAAAATGGAATATTTCACACCAAAAGATGAAGTTTAAAATTGAGCCATCAATTTGATCCATTGAAACACATCATGTGGTTCACAAAGATGGTCAACAAACCATTGACCTCCATGTCATTTTAGTTACTTGCGAAAACATCCAATCAAAAAGCACCATCTCATCATTACCTAGCACCCGAGTCCTACCGTTTACCTTTTAATAAGACTAGACACGCATCACACAGGCATGATCTTGTGATGACTATCCTTCATGCATTATTTTATCATGGGAACATGCCCATCATCTGATCAAAAAGATATTCTCTTTCTTTAACTGCCTTGTAGCCTAGGGAGATGTGACATCACCATGGACACTTTTCAATCAGGGGCAATGCCTTGAACATTAAACAACTTGTAAGTCTTCATCAAGGCAAAGTTCCTACCATCAGATCAAGTTAGATCTGACTCATCTTGAACTCTCTTCAAAACTGGTTAGATGATGTCACTAGGACACGTGGCTTCAAGGCGGTATACCTTAATCATTAATTAGCAAGCATATTTCCATCTAGGTAATGTGCCTGCCATCAGATCATCCTTGATCTAATAGGTCTTTATTCATTTCTTTATCTCCAACTTGGGTCAACCTACTTCTACATGTCAACCAAGTGTCATCCCATGATTAGTAGTTACTTTTCATCTTTTGTTCACGGGATCACGCCAACCATTAGATCAACTTAGATTTGACTAGTCTTTATTTTCATATTGACCTTTTTAAAAATGGTTCCACAATCTCTGGATAGACATGTGTCAACAAGGCATGATCCCTTAAAGGTTACAAAGGTATCACATTAAGTTCAAGGCATTAAACTTGATGTTAGATCTTTTTTATCAGCACGATGCTTTATCCTCCTCTCTACATTCGGCTAGGTCACTAATTACTAGGTGTCATTTATGTGTGATCCTATGTTAAATAATCATCACACATCTTTTCATCTAGGCAATGCACCCACCATTAGATTAAAATATATCAGACACATCTTTAACTTATACATGGAGACTTAGGAAACATTTATCTTGTGGAGAACTATAGACTCGGGAGAAAGTAAAAAAGAGGTTTGCTAGGCATTATGACTTAAAAAGGTTGTGACCCATCCTGATGACTTTAAAACACATGTTTAAACCAAAACTTAAGTGATTTTAAAAATGTAATGAATAAATAGAAAAAGATAGGGTTTTTTGACTAAATAAAATAATTTTTTTGAAACTCTTCAAACTAATAAACCTTATTTCTTCAAATTAAGGTAGTTATCTTCCAGATTTTTTATAACAACAGGAAAATTGACCATCATGCCTATTTACCAGGTTTTCACCAAGATGATGATTTTTTCAAGAAATTTTTCTACTATTTAGGATTTTTTAGGATCATGTGTTTTTTTTAGAATTTGTTGACTTTTTGATGTTTTTGGATTTTTTGTAGAATCACTATATAGGAATTGAATGTTGACCTATGCATAAAAGTTCTTTAGGTGAAAAATATTTATAGCATCATGGAGAAGATCTCCCTCAGGTGTTTCTATCTAATATGTACCAGTATCAAACTTGGTAGTAACAAAAAATGGATCCAACCAATTAGGTTCAAACTTTCCTTTCTTTTCTTGACTCTGGAGGTTTTTCATATTGTGTTGCAGGACCAAATCACCAACCTTAAACTTGTGAGTTTTGATCTTTTTGTTGAACTATAAGCTCACAATATTTTGATACACACATAGGTGGTTAAGGGAATTAATGCATCTCTCATCAAGAAGTTTCATCCCTTTCAAATGGGAAATTCAATATTCATCTTTGAACATTTGGTTTTTGAGATAAATCCTAAGGGAAGGGAGCTCAATTTTGATGGGAAGGATAGCCTCAAAAATATAGACAAGGGAAAATGAAGTGGCTCCAATGGGAGTATGGATGGAGGTGTGGTAGGCCTAGAGAGAAGGATTGAGTTGAAAATTTCAATCATAGCAAGCGTCATTGACAGTCTTCTTGATAATTTTCAATATGGTTTTATTTGTCACTTCAGCTTGATCGTTGCCCTACGGGAAGTATTTGGATGAGAAATGCTAGGTAGTGTCAAATTTATTTCAAAGGTGTGATATATTTATTCTTTAAGGGTGATCCATTATCAATATGAATGTCTTTTAGGATGCCAAAGTGACAAATGATATATTTCAAGATGAACTTGGAAATCTTTTTATCGGTAGTGTAGGTGAGGGGAATTGCTTCAACCCACTTGGCTAAATACTCTATGGAAACTAAAATGTACTTTTGTCCATTGGAAGAGTTGGGGAATATCTGGCCTACAAGGTTAAAACCCTATCAATTGTTGGAAACAATTGTCTGAAGGAAATTGCTACTCAATTATGTATTGTCTTTGATGTCACACAATGTCATAGTCTGCAGCAACCAGTTACTACCGAGCTCAGTCGGTCTGCCAGATAGAAATATTAGTGCTTACCGAGTCCACTCAGTTATCAAAGAAAATTAGTGTCTACCGAGTTCACTCGGTTACCAAAGAAAAGTTAGTGTTTACCGAGTTTAGTCGGTCATCGAAGAAAAGTTAGTGTTTACCGAGTTCAGTCGGTCATCGAAGAAAAGTTAGTGTTTACCAAGTTCAGTCGGTCATCAAAGAAAAGTTAGTGTTTACTGAGTTCAGTCGGTCATCGAAGAAAATTTAGTGTTTACCGAGTTCAGTCAGTTATCGAAGGTAAAGGATTGTCGGTGTTTACCGAGTTCCCTCGGTCTCTGAAAGATTATAGAAAGTTATGGTCACCGAGCACTGTCGGCCCTTGAAGGATTTTTGCAAATAGAGTTTGCTTAATTCAGCCGACTGTTATACTAAATAATGTCAATTTGACAAATCTAAAATCATATAAATAAAAGGTCAAATGTGAAAAGAAAACAAGAAATATAGCAGAAGATTTACAGAAGAAAAGCAGGAAAGGTGTATGCAAATTTGTGAAGGATGTTCAGATATCCTTGAGGTGCAACAGAGATTTATTCGATCAGAAAGGATCAGACTTATGCAGAACAAAGATTTGTAATCAGCAAGACAGTTGCATTATTATACAGGTCATTTTTTTTTTCATTGTTACCTTCTTATCATTGTAACAGTGAATTCTAAATCTCTTAACCGAGTTGGTTTAACAACCATATTGTAAATCCTCTAACAAGGTGACAATTCCATTGAATTGTTTTCAAGACCTCTTACCAGGCCACTCCTAGTAGGGTGTTTTAAATCCTCTAACAAGGTCACACCTAACAGTGTGTTTTGTAACCTTTTACCGGGTTGGCTTCTAACCGGGCATCACTTCAGAAAAGTGAAAATCAGTATCTAGATACATTGGTGGTTTTTCCCATATTGGGTTTCCACGTTAAATCTTGTGTCTCTTGTGTTCTTAATTGCTTTCTCAATCATATACATGTGCTGATGAATATCTAAAGATAATTTTGCTAATACTTTCTGCATCTTCAATATTACTGCAATCTATTTACCGTGTGCTAAAAACATTGTTAAGATATCCTAAGGGTTCTGGAAAGAATTAATTGTGAAGTGTTTTATGGTTGACTGATTCACCCCCCCCCCTCTCAGTCACTTCATCCATATTCCATCAGAGAAAGGCCAAGGTGTGATGGTGGGTTGAAGGGACTGAGTGGGTGCATGTATCAAATCACCATGTTATTGACAAGGAACACATTTCCTTACATAGTGATAAGCATCCTGCTCCATTTTCAGCTAATAGTATCAAGTGTGTAGCAACTTATTTGCTAAGGTGAGGCCACTAAAATGGGCTCCATATATTCTTTGATGTACCTCTTCCAAGGATTTTTGTTCTTCCTCTGAATTCAGACATTGAAGAAGAGTTCCATCAAAGTGTTTTCAAAATAGGTGTCTCCAAGGATTGTATGGCATGATGTGCAATGAATGAAATTTTTATGTTGTTTAGCCATAAGAGTGAGGGGGATGATCTTATCATGAAGGTAGGTAAGGATTTCTTTATACCATGGTGATTTAGGACCAATAATTTCACACACCATCTCAAAATATGGCTAGTCATAGGCAGGGACCATAAGATTCTTGATGAGAAATTCGCATCATGTACTCGTCTCTAGCATGGATATCATGTACTCGTCTCTAGTATGTTGCTTTATTTTTTTCTCTAGGGATCTGTTGGAAACTGATGCTTGTAAAATGTTGCTTGAGATCTTCGACCATGCAGTGGTAAGGAAGAAACTTATCATCCTTTGTATGATATTCATTGGTGATTTGTTTGATAACCAATTGGGAGTCCCCAAAAACAATAAAACTTTTGATCTTTCATCTGGTAGCTTAGCGAAGCCCTATGACCAAGACCTCACATTCCTTTATATTGTTGGTATAGGAAAATGTCAACTTGTATGATTTAGGGATTAAATCCCCTTATGGTGTAACAAATAGAATACCTGCCCCCGATCCTTTTTGAGTGAAAGACCCATCAAAGTAGAGCTTCCACTGAACACTAGGGGTAATGGTCATGATGGTTTCATCAGGAAAATCTATGACAATAAGATAATCTCCTAGAATGGGAGCTTCTACAAGTTAATAGGTGATTGCTTTCCCTTTGATTTCCTTGCATTTTTTGTAAATAATATCAAACTCGCTGAGTATCATGACCCATTTTTCTATGCGGCCTATTAGAGCATCTTTAGATAACAAATACTTGAGTGGTTCAATATTTTCTATCAACTATACTTTATGATTGAGCATGTAATGATGTAGCTTCTATCTGAAAAAGAATGCATCTAGTAAATCTTTTTCAATAGTTGTATAGTTGAGCTCATAACCCACTAAAGTTATAATGATTTAGTATATGGCACACTCCTTTCCATTGTCATCTAGCTATGCTAGCAGAGCACCCAGTGCTACTATAGTTGCTAAAATTTATAGGATTAAAGGTCGACCTGCAATAGGCAGGACCAACACTAGTGGATTAGCTAGATATTCCTTGATTTGTTCAAAGGCCTTTTGAATAAAGCAATCCAAAATGAGTTTAATATCCTTTCTTAGCAGGTGGGAGAAAGGATGTACTTTGTCTGCCAATTATGACACAAATCTTTGGATGGACAAAAGTCTTCCTTTCAAGATACATAGTTATTTCAAAGTCTTAGGATATTGCATCTCCAATATGGCTTTCACCTTCTTAGGATCCACTTCTATTCCTCTGCGAGAGACAATATAGCCTAACAAATTTCCTAATTATACACCAAAGACACATTTCTTTGGATTGAACTGAACCTTGTACTTCTCCAATATTTCAAAGATTATGGTAAGGATAGCAATATGTGATTCTCATATCTTGGATTTTCCTAGAATATCATCCACATAATCTTCCATAATTACATGAAGGAGATCATGGAATATAGTTGTCATGGTCTGTGATATGTGGCACCTTCATTTTGTAGACCAAAGTGCATGACCTGGTAATAGAACGTACCCTAAGGTGTGGTGAATGTAGTTTTGTGTTGGTCCTCTACTACTATATGAATCTTATTATATCCAAAAAATCCATCCATGAGGGACAAAATCTCGTGCCTAGTAGTCAAATCCACTATGATGTCAATAGTGGGAATTGGAAAATCATCCTTAGGATAGGTGAGATTGAGGTCTATGAAATCAGTACAGATCCAGATGCCCCCAAAGGTTTTACCAACTATTACAATGTTAGAGACCAATAGGTATAATGTTGGAGACCCACTTAGGATAATATATGGGTATGATTAATTCTACTTCAAGCATCTTTTGCAGTTCAACTTTGACTAAGAGTGCCACTTGTGGATGCATATTGAGTAATTTTTTCTTTACATGTTTGATTTTTGGATCTGTGTGCTAAAATTTTGACACACTTCTATGAGTCATTAAATCCAAGATTTCTCAAGAATGAGGTCTCAAATGGTGACTCATAGCTCTCTATTCATGGAGTGCAAGGGTTTATAATGGAGGCCCTTATATTAGACCTAGCTTGTGCCCATGCAAGTACACCATAAAATGAGAGATTCAAAGAGGAAAAGCAAGAATGCTAGTCTCCATGATCATCAAATATGCATGCAAATGAAAATGGAAGCTATTCTATATGATAACAATGCATAAAAGAAAACTAATCTATGAAAGGAAATGTTGTTAGAAAGTAAAGTCCACCAAGATAAATGAGGGGGGGGTTAATCATTTATTTGATAGTTATAACCTTTATCAACTTCAATGGCATTTAACCATATAAGAAATGTAATTAATAACCATAGAAAGATATTCATACACAATAACATAATGACACAAGATATGTTGACTAGGGAACCTCTTGATCAAAGAGTAAACCCCGGTGGGAATGAAGCCCACTAAAGATGCACTAATATGAATATTCCTTGTGAAAGGATGGACTCTGTTAGGAGTTTTATGAAATACATTTAGTACATATGAGTCCCTATTAGGAGACTTTGAATCCCTGCTAAAATATTCTAACTTTGTTAGGAGTTATCGAAGACAGAAGGACCTACTGCCCAAACAGCTTCAATGGAAAGATCACTAAACTCACTGTCCAACTGATCTCTAGATTATTCAACAAAATAATATCAAATCATTACTGATCTCAACAATATGTTACCTCTTCTCTGACTGTGTCAAACTGCACTCACTTCTACACCAAATCTTAATTTCAAATCTTTGTACCTCGCATGTCCTCTTTCACAACTTCATTCACTTCATCATCACATTCATATCCATATTAAAACAAGGAAAAACATTCCTTCCTTTATACTACACTCAAGTAATTACAAATGAGTCAACATCCAATTACAAAATAAAATTTTCCACATGTTACATCAAAAATACACAAAACTATCAGCTTCCAATTTGAATAACTCTTCACTCATGTGACCTCGAAGTTTGTGCTATCATCCACATCACTATTGCCATGTCTTCAACTACTCTCTAACTACGTAAAACTAGATTCCATCCCAATTAGGAGATATCATCTAATTTCCACAAACCACTACTCAGGAACACTACCTGAATACTACTTCCACCAAAATGCTCATAACTTCCATGATTAAATGAATTATTGTATGTGCTCTTAACCATGAACATATAACATAACAAATTAAATCCTCAACATCACATAGCTCTATCTTCAATATCCCACGTGCACTAATCCAAACACTATCTACTCCTCTGTAAATCTTAGTAGATCACTGTGTTGACATCAATGACAATCTCAGTCATGAATGCAACAAAAACTGCTACAGAATGACTGCTAATACTCCCATATGATATATTCAGAATTCATTGGCATTGATGGAAACATAGATGAAAAACATCCAATGTTCCATAAATCCAACATTGCAACACTGCTGCTCTAAAAAATACTTCAAGTCCTCTTCATCAATCAAATCTTGCTTCATTTTCCTATTCAATTCTTGTAACACCCCGCTAGGGAACCCAAGAGAAGTTAACCTAAAACATACTACTAAGTTTGGTGAATAATTTTTTTTTTAAAGTTAACATACAATAGAAACAACAGTGTGGAAGCAATTACCATTTAATCACATTGATACAACATCCAACACAGATTACAAGACTCAAGGGTTCCATGACGTAGAATTACTTATGAACAAAAACTAAAGAAAGGTGACAAAAGATTCCATAACATATAAATTACAATTACATGATATAATAATAAATACAATTCTCATGGACATCCATGATATCCAAATAACCTAACATCCACTGCACATGTCATAGGGTATGTAGTAATAAATCTAACTATAGTATTGCAATGTCCATATTAGGTATCACATGCGATACACTAATATGGGATTACAAATAATGAAGATAAGAAAGAAACATTAATGAAGAAGCATCTCAAGGAGTCCATCTACAAAATCACCATCAAGCACTGGCACTAGGATGTCGAATCTCAAATGGCAAAGAATCACTACCACCCGTCTGTGTAGGACCACAAAGGCATACCCCACCATGCTAAGGAGATAACCACAAACCCCAATCAAATAACCAATACAAGACAAGGATATACTCTAAGCAGAAGGATCCTAAAAGCATTCTAACTCAAGGTGTACAAGAATAAAGTAATAGGTACAACTCACTAATCCAGAGGTAACCAACACATGTAGAATAACCAAACTATGCATAAGAAGGTGTCATCATGTACGTCTAACCCTTGACTTTTATCCTGGTAATCTCTCTGGATCCCAACACCCAAGTGACCATACATGGTATCAATGACCTCTTGTACTGATGAAGTCATCAACTATGCCAACTCATCCCTTAAAAGTGGGCTAGTCATCTTCTCAACACCATCTTAGTCTGTACTAGCACTCAAGCATGGGTGAGGACTCATATCTTATTAGGTTCATTTAAATACCCCTTAATTATATTAGGTTATCACTTGATTACTGATACTTACAATAAGTGATCCTGGCAGCCACTTGTGGGTCCCAACACTTATTGCAAGCCACCTCCTACTACATGTCTAGGTAAACTACCCTAGGCTCACAGATCTCTCCTAGATCTAATCAGGTATACAACTAGGTAATCCCAAATCCAGATTCACACAAAAGAAACCAGAAATGATTACAAAGATACCATATACATATTACAAAACTTCATGAGCCCAAAAGGTCAAGTCAGGGATGATAATCAAAAAAGTACATACACATCAAAACATAGCTAAAAATAGAAACATCTGACACATACCCCAGCCTTTGTATCCTCCTAGGTCTTCTAGTACCCGACAACCCATAATGTGAAAGAAGACACGAAGTATACAACACTCATGCCATTTCAAACTAAAATAAAACTATAATCAAATACATTCCATATTCATCATATTTGAATTCAAGTATATAAATAACAAGGTCTGCTAGGAAATTCTAAAAATAATCATTCCAATAATAACATAAGTAAAGAAAATTTCTCGAGTACCTAAGAATCCAACATAATGAAAATGCCCAATTTCAATATAAAACTAAACACTTGTTAAGTTCCTTTGCCATTATGATTCACAATTAGATATATTACAATATGTAAAATATATATATTCTGGTTAATCTAGGCATGTATGTACATACGTCACATTTGAATAGTAACACATTAGGTCTAATTTGATCAAGTTCTAAAATTATAAATCATATATTATAGGAACATAAGCATACGAAAAACTATATGCTAAGTCCTATATAAATAAACTAACTATCAATCAAGATCACTAAATGATTATTAAATTCAAACTAAACATATAGTTCCAATATAATTTTAGATTTATATAAAATCTAAATTATAGGTTTTAATCCAAATAATCAAAATGACTATATAAGCTAAAGTTTTCCACAATAAATTACACATTAAATCAATTTATAAACTCAAGTTTCATTACACATAAATTAAATTATAATACAATTTACATAAATTATACTAAACCAAATTATATTTAACAATTAACAAAATAAAATATAATAAATAATAATTTAAAAAAACAACTCATAGTGGTGGGGGACGTGGCGGACCCCATTGCCCCCCTTCCCACACGCACGTGACATGCGCAATACCTGCTCATGCAGGCCTGCGCATGGCAGGTACTGCATGCGCAGGTACCTGCTATGCATGGGTACTCTCGTACCTTATAAAGTGCTTTGCACTTTTTGAAATTTTTTTTTTAACTTTGCAAAATTTTTAATAAAGTAAAACAAACATCCACATAGGTAGTTTTATATATTTTTTTTATATTAATTTATTTATTAAATAATTCATTTTTAAATAATAAGAATTTTTTTTTTTAAGTAAGATATGAGATAAATTATTTTTTTTAGAATAATAATTCTAGAAATAACAAAACTAGAATAGAATATTCATATTTTTTTTTTACTATTAAACACAAAACTTGATCCTATCCTATGGGAATATATTTTTTCCCAAAAATATTTGATTCAATTTATTTGTCTCTCACAAGTCATATTTGACTGTTTAATTTTTCTTTTACTGTACTTTTCCCAGTAAGCTGATTTTGCACCAAAATTGGGTTTTCTATACAATTTAATTTTCTTTTCAAATGGATAGATTTATTTTTTTGTCTATATAGTTTAACTATAGTCCATGAATGATTTATCATTTTATAAGAAAACTGTGATCAAACTTTTAACAAAATTTTGACAGCATAACAGTATAATGTCAAATCATCATAAAAATATAAAATATAAAATCCAAGGTTTCTCTAACACCTAGAATCAAAGAAATCATACAGATCTAATGAGATAAATCCAGATCTACTCAAACACGGAATTTTACCATATAAAATAACAGAAAACACACGACAAGAATTCCATATCCTACCTTAAATCCAATACTAGAAACTGTAATGGAAACCCCTGTTGTAGATCTGAGAGTGAGATTTCTTCCAAATCCAATCCTGTCTGCGGATCTGAAAACTATGATGAAAAAAGGAACCAGATCCAGATGCACAATCAAGCCCAAAAACAACAAGCAGCCACAACAAACCAAGAATCCTCAAAAACTCTAGCACACAAGCTCTCCAAAATTCTCCTCTAAAAGAAAACCTGTCTAATCTCCAAAATGAATGCAATTCCCCCCTATTAGGAATTCATTTCCCCCTTTCATGCAAATCCCAAAAATGACTCCATAGTTCACTCCTAATCAAACTCCAATTCCAAAATTGAAAGAAAATCCTAATTAATTAATTAAAATAACTTTATTTTGCACAACTCAATTTTGACTTTTGAAAACTAGTTGTTCACTTTTGAAAACAATTCAATTTAAAAAAATAAATATTAATACACGTCATAATTCAAATATGTATTAAATAGATTAAATACTTAATGCATCCTAGAACATGAAATTAAATATTTAATTATTTAATAATACACTCACGCATAATTAAATCTAATTTTAATTAAATGATCAATTAATCCCAAACAATAAAATAATTAATTTTTTATTAAATTTATTCAAATAACTTAGGAACATAATGAATCATTAAATTCAACTATAATCATTAAATTAATAATCACATAAATTCACTCAAATAAGCAATAAATCAATAGAAATACAACAACATAAAACCAAACAAAACTCAAGAGAAGGGATTCACGAATTCTTGTCTACTAGATGAATTCAGATAGGGTAGTCAAACCGACACTTGTCCATTCCTAGGACAATTAGGCTTAGGTTAGGGTTTTGGATTTGTATATTATCTCCCCTCTTTACCATTGAGATGAATGTTTGTGGGAACGCTCACTCCTGCCAATTCAGGGAAGACAATGCCCTGTACCTCCAAACCTGTCATTACAAGATGAAGCATGTACATACAATAATATATATCAAATAATGATAGGGTACGATCGGTCGTGTGGATCTCGACTATGCAAGTAACTATGCCTCCGTCCTCTACCACACAAACATGTCAAATAGATGCAAACACATGATAACCATACACATGCCAGTATGGGGTAAGTACATCACAATCCAACTGAAACATAAACATCACATCATAATAACATTAACATCTAAATATGAGATCATATGACATCATAAGATAATCATAATCATAATCATAATCCGGATCATCAACAATCATTGAAATAATAAGATATGCAAAAAATAATGTGGCCTAAAAGAGTATGGCACTGAAAAACTGAAAGCAAGCTATGGGGGTACTACAGTTCTCTCCAACAAATGGTACCAAAGGTTTTTCATGTACACTTCTCCCCCATTAACATCAATGACAAAAATTTCATCATTATGTCAACAACAACTCCAATGTCAAAAGACACTGTTCAAAAAATACATTCACTAGAGTCCTCGTGACTCAACTCATATACACATACTCCCCCATAGAGGAAGTACCAACATCTAGTCCAGAAGAAAGATAAGGCTCATATACCACTGGACGGATGCAACAATCTACATCACTTCTCAAAGATAGGCTGGGGCATAACCCCAAGCATACCTCTCAGATACTCAAATATATCCTTAGGCAAAGGTTTTGTAAATATGTCTGCTATCTACTCCTTTATGCTTATGTATTCAAGTCTGACTTCTTTCTCAGCAACTTTCTCTCTTACTACATGATACTTAATCTCTATATGTTTAGTCTTAGAATGTAATATAGGTTTCTTAGACATACTAACTGTGTTGGTGTTATCACAATGTATAAAAATAGGTTCAACAAATTTTATTCTAATATCCTTTAGCATTTGCTTCATCCAAATTATCTGGTTACAATTGTTTGTTGTTGCTACATATTCTGCTTATGTTGTGCTCTATGAAATACAATTCTATTACTTGCTTAGCCAAGAAAACAATCTTCCTCCAAGGAAAAATGCTCCACCACTGGTGCTCTTTTTATCATCAACACTGCCTCCCCAATCAGCATCTGTATATGCACATAGGGTAAAATCATCATATTTTTCATACCACAATCCATACTCAATTGTGCCTCTTAAATATCTCAGTATTCTCTTTACTGCCACATAATGTGATTCTCTAGGTTCAGATTGAAATCTTGCTACAATTCCAACTGAATGTGCTATGTCTGGTCTTGTATGTTTCAAGTACTACAATCCTCCAATCATAGATCTGTACTTCTTCTGTTCAATTGCAAGAGTCTCATCTGTGCTAGATAACTTATGTCCAGTTACCATAGGTGTTCCAACTGGTTTACAGTTCTCTATTATAAATCTTTTTAACAAATCATTCAAGTACTTTGTCTGACTAACAAAGATACCATCACTGTTCTGTGTTATCTGTAATCCCAAAAAGTATTTCATTTCACCAATCATACTCATTTCAAATTTAGTCTTCATTTCATCAGCAAATTTATCACTGGCTTCATCTTCTCCTCCAAAAATAATGTCATCAACAAAAATAACTACAACCAATAAACAATTTTCAATTTCTTTTATGTACAGGTTGATATCAGTTGTTCCTTTTGTAAATCCCAATTTTATCAAATACTTATCCAATCTTGCATACCAAGTTCTAGGTGCTTGCTTTAGTCCATATAAAGCTTTCTTTAGTTTACATACCATGTCTCCTTCTTGAGTTAAAGGAAAACCTTCAGGCTGCTCAATGTAGACTTCTTCTTCCAATTCTCCATTCAGAAATGTTGACTTAACATCCATTTGATATACTTTGAATTTCTTGTAAGCTGCATAGGCCAAAAACATTCTTACTGCTTCAATTCTTGCTACAAGTGCAAAAAAAATTTCATAGTCAATTCCTTCTTGTTGTGAGTATCCTTTACATACCAATCTTTCTTTTTTTCTTACTACTTCTCCATGTTCATTCATCTTGTTTCTGAATACCCATTTTGTTCCTATAACATTCTTATCTTTAGGTCTAGGGACCAATTCCCATGTTTTCTTCTTTTCAATCTGATCTAGTTCTTCTTTCATAGCTTTAATCCAATGTTCATCTTCAAAAGCTTCACTAGTAGATTTAGGTTCAATTTGAGAAATCAAACATAACTGTTCTTGTACCTTATTTTGAGTTAGAACTCCTTTGTCTATGCTTCCAATAATCTACTCAATAGGATGATTCCTTGATAAACTCTTGTTAGGTGTCACTGTCTCAAATCTCACTTCAAGTTTTGGTTCTTCAATGATCTCAATGTGGCTTTCATTCAACAAATCACTGTCAGTTTCATAGAACAATTTAGTAGTCTCAATGTTAGGTCTAGGATGAGTTCCTTCATCTGATTCATAATCAAGCATTCTTTCCTAAATTTTAAACTTTTCATCAACTTTAACATTTGCACTCTCAACAATAGTCTTAGTTCTCTTATTGTAACATCTATAAGCTTTTCCCTTCAAATAATATCCAAGAAATATACCTTCATCACTTCTAGGATCAAACTTTCCAATACCATCATCTCTCTTTATATAACATTTGCTTCCAAAAATTCTAAAATACTTAACTAAGGGTGCATGTCCAAACCATAATTCATAGGGTGTCTTGTCTGTGTCTTCTCTAATTTGTACTTTGTTCATTGTATACACTGTTGTGTTCACTACTTCTCTCCATAATATCTTCACTAAGTCATTCTCAAATAACATAGCTCTTGTTGCTTCAATCACTGATCTGTTTCTTCTTTCTGCAATACCATTTTGTTCAAGTGTCCTAGGGGCTGAAAATTGTCTCTTAATACCATTCACTTCACAAAAGGTGTTAAACTCTCTAGAAGTAAATTCACCACCTCTATCAGATCTCAATTATTTAATCTTCATTCCAGATTCATTCTCAACTTTATTCTTTATGATCTTAAACTTATCAAATGCTTTAAACTTTTCTTTAAGAAATGCAATCCACATCATTCTTATAAAATCATCAACAAGAATCATAAAATACC
Organism: Chamaecyparis obtusa; assembly: GCA_027943335.1. Classification (NCBI taxonomy): domain Eukaryota; kingdom Viridiplantae; phylum Streptophyta; class Pinopsida; order Cupressales; family Cupressaceae; genus Chamaecyparis; species Chamaecyparis obtusa. The sequence goes on from BSBK01001234.1 coordinate 205,800, forward strand.
TTTCTCCATAGAATCCTCTAGTCCTTGTAGGACGGCTCAAGTCTATATGAACAATCTCCAACTTCTCTGCAGATGTGAACTTCTTACTAGGAAATGAACTTCTCTTCTATTTAGCCATCACACATTCCTTGCAAATCATGTTAGTAGGCTTCATAATATTAAGCAAATCTCTTACTACAAGTGTAGTACTCACTTTCACAATGTTATCAAAATTTATATGACAAAATCTTATGTGCCATAACCAACTGTCATCAATATTATTAATCAAACATGTCATCTCAGTAGGATTCAACTAAAATGCATTACCTCTTGTTCTAGATCCAGTACCAATCAAATTTTTATCTTTATCTTTTATCACACAAGTTTTCTCAGTAAACCAAACTTGATATCCCTTATTAACTAACTATCCAACACTCAAAAGATTATTTTTCAAACCATCCACAAAGTAAACATCATCAGTATTAGTCTTTCCATCAAGAGTAATAGATCTTATACCTTTAATCAAAAAAGGTGCATTGTTTCCAACTCTAACAACTCCTCCATCATAATTGTTAAACTTTATGAACTTTCTCATGTCTCCAGTCATATGATGTGAGCAACCACTATCTATAATCCAATCAGCTTTCTTTTCAACTTGAGAAACTAGGGCTTTTTCTTCCTTAACTTTTGTTTCAGGATTTTCTTCTTTAATTGCTACAAATCCTATGTCATCAGTATTCTCAGTATCACTTTCACTTAAGGTTCTCTCTATAGTTCTTCATCATTAGCATAATAGCATTCCTTAGGTCTTCTAGGCTTAAAATTGTTTCTGTACTTTTTAACTCTCTTAGGACATTTAGATGCAAAATGATCATATTCTTGACATGACCAACATTTAAAATTTTTCTTACCGGTTGGTTCTCTCTTCACAAGCAAGGCAATACCTTCTTCAATCTTCCCGTCTTCTTCATTTCTAGATTTTTTGCTAGCAGCATAATCTCCACTCACACTGATGCTTCTTGACAAAGTAGGATGAACACTAAGAGCACTGAATGTTGTCTCTATTCTAGGCAAGTCTCCTGATAACCTTAGGTTCATCTTTGCTGCTTCCAATCTTCCAAGAAGAGTCTCTCTAGTAAAGTTTGAAGTAAAAGGTATAACTTGTTCAATCATCTATGTTGTCTGCTTAAATGCAGGATTCAATGTCCTCAAAATTTTCCATATCACTTCATTCTCTATCTTTGTTCCTCCATAAGATTTTATACCTACAACAATTTCTGACATTCTACCAATATAGCTTCTAACAGATTCATCTTTCATCATTCTTATATCTTCAAATGCACATATCCAATTATGTAATCTAACTTTCTTTTCATGTTCATCACCTTCAAACGTAGAGTGTAAAGCTTTCCAAATTTCATAAGATGTTTTCAAACATTTTACCTGACTGTACTCATTCTCTGGAAGGGCTGACAAAAGTGCTTCTCTAACAAGTATGTTACACATGAATAGATCTCTCTCATTATTAGTACATGTTTCAATATTATCTTCATCAATGATAGTCTTCTCATTCTTAGTAATCAACTAATAACCTGGTCCTAAACACAGTAGATGTGTCTTCATCTTTTCTTTCCAACTATCAAAATTCACTCCATCAAACTTAGGGCTTTCTTTCCTGAAATTCACCATGGATCTCCTTAAGCCATTAAACTTTTCTTTCAAGGACCTGCTACTCTGATACCAATTATTAGAAAGTAAAGTCCACCAAGATAACTAAGAGGGGGGGTGAATCAGTTATCTAATAGTTATAACCTTTATCAACTTCAACAGTATTTAACTATATAACCAATGCAATTAACAACCATAGAAAGATATTCATACACAATAACACAATGACACAAGATATGTTGACTAGGGAACCTCTTGATCAAAGAGTAAACCCTAGTGGAAATGATGCCCACAAAAGATTCACTAATATGAATATTCCTTGTGAAAGGATGGACTTTGTTAGGAGTCTTATGAAATACATTCAGTACATATGAGTCCATGTTAGGAGACTTTGAATCCATGCTAAAAGATTCTAACTCTGTTAGGAGTTATGGAAGACAAAAGGACTCACTACCCAAACACCTTCAATGGAAAGATCACTGAACTCACTATCCAACTGATCTCTAGATTATTCAATAGAATAATATCAAATCATTACTAATCTCAATAATATGTTACCTTTTCTCTAACTGTTCCAAATCGCACTCACTGCTACACTAGATCTCAAGTTCAAATCTTTGTACCTCGCATGTCCTCTTTCACAAATTCACTTTCACAACTTCATTCACTTCATCATCACATTCATATCCATATTATAACAAGGAAAAACATTCCTTCCTTTATACCACACTCAAGTAATTACAAATGAGTCAGCATCCAATTACAAAATAAAATTCTCCACACGTTACATCAAAAATACATAAAACTGTCAGCTTCCAATTTGAATAACTCTTCACTCGTGCAACCTCAAAGTTTTCACTATCATCCACATCATTATCAAAATGTCTTCAACTTCTCTCTAACTGCATAAAACCAAATTCCATCTTGATTAGGAGATATCATCCGATTTCCACAAACCGCTACTCAGGAACACTGCCTGAATATTGCTTCCACCAAAATGCTCATAACTTCCATGAATAAATTAATTACTATCTGCGCTCTTAACCGTGAATATATAATATAACAAAGAGTAAATCCTCAACATCACAAAGCTCTATCTTCAATATCCCATGTGTGCTAATCCAAACATTGTCTGCTTCTTTGCAAATCTCAGTAGATCACTATGTTGACAACAATGACAATCTCAATCATGAATGCAACAACAACTGTTACAGAATAGCTGCCAATACTCCCATAGGATATATTCAACATTCATTCCTAACAAATGCTTATGCAAGATTATTCTATGAAAGAAAATATGAATTTAATCTAATAAGCAATTGCAAGATTAATCTAAATGGATTGCCATAGGGCATGAGAGAAGAAGACAACAAAAGAGAAGTTGCAATATCCAAACTCAAGGGCTCAAGAATATTCTCCAAAATCACTCTCCCAACCTGCAGCATAACAATACAAAAATCTTCTATATCCAAATGAGAAGGAGAGGGCTCCTTATAAAGGAAAGCGGATGGTCAAGATTAAGAGGCAAAAAGAAATGAGTAATGGTGGAGATTAAATCTTGGTTGATCCATGTGCTCAAGATTCTTAAGAGGCAAAAAGATGAAAAAGGCCCACCACTTAAAAGTATGTGCATTCAAAGTGGAGAGAAAAAGGGATTTTTATATATTTTTTATTTATTTTTATTTCCTTTTTCAACATAAAGAGAGATTTAAGTGGGGACTTTATTAAAAGAGGAATTTTATTTTAATAAGATGATTTATTTAATTAAAAGGGAAGTTTTATTTTAATTAAATGAGGCTTAGGATAAAATGATCAAACCTTAGGAAATATTGAAATATTTGAATTAATTACGATTTGATCAAGGAAATTGATTTGAATTGAAAATATTGCAAGGCATTAATTCAAGAAATTGATAAATTGGTGAATGGGGGCCCAAAGTCTAGGTGACCATTTTAAGGTGCATACATTTGCCCATCTTTGACTAATGTGTGATCTTTATGGGAACACATGTAGTCAAAAAATGAAGTTGAAATGTGAGATTGATTTGGGATCACAAAATAACTCAGACGTGTGATCAACAGACAGGAACACATTACGACAAAGATAAGCTGATTGAAAAAGACAAGGCCAACACTCCTGTAAATAGGTAATTGTCAAGTCTCGAGCAAGGTTTAATTGATAGAACTGATAAAACTAAATCAAGGATTGAAGTTTGATAAGTACTACCCCCTCGTGATTGAAATCAAAATGAGATAGAGGAGAAACAATAAATTCATAAATTTGATGAACTCAAACTAAAAATAAAGTTCTTGATGTAAGATGAAAGATATAAGGATCACAGAACCAAGGTAGATCATTAAGCATGAAATTTTATGCCCCAAGGTTGAATTAGAAGAAAAGAAGTGGGGTGAAAGTGAATGGAAGATAGAAGTTTGGAAGAGGTGAAAAGAAATGGAGAGAAGAAAGGGAATTTGCCTCAAGAAAGAGAATGCCTCAAAATCAATCAACTGGTTAAGATAGAAAATTTTGATTGAGATCATGAAAGAAGGTAAGGAAATGAAGATCAAAACGTGACCACAGTTGATTAAAATTCCAAAAGAAAGATGAAGGAAAACCCTCTCAAACTCCTAATGCAGCCTAAAAATGCAAATTATCATGAAGTCTAACAATGCAAGCTACATGAAAATGCAAAGGTGTACTTGCAATAGAGCAACTGTAACATAGGATTTTGTGTTCATCATTCATTAGAGAATGTTAAGGAACTTATTTTCATCATTGGGTCATTATTAACGGACATCGAAAAATCACACAATCATCACCAGTCACAAGCGCAACTATGAAAATATGAATGTGATTTATATCGGATTGGAATGTGGAAAGATTTTAACATAAGCATCAAAGACATAAAGGTCAAGATGACTTCAATGTTAGCTTACCCAATTTAATGTAGCAAAACCACACTCACATCAAGGCATAAATGTCGGGATGACCATAAGAATGATTATGCAAAAATAGTCAAGGATGATGCCTCAGATCTTCTTAGTATTTCAAGGGAACAACAAGAGACACTTTAGAGTTTCAAGACCACACCCACAAGCATAAAGTGAACAAAAATATGCCCCATGCCCCAAGTCCTCTAGCTATGCATCCCGGAGAGACTTATTAGACAAAGACACTCAACAAAAATCAATAACAGTCAGCACACAAAGAAAAGATCATGACATAGCTCAATCATTAAGTGTTGTGTTTAAAAATTTGTGTGTTCACTTATACTGAGTTCCAAGGATAAGGATCGAATACTTGCCAGCAGGTAAGATCACATGACAAAACTGGGTAAGACCAAATTGATAAGTGTTGAAAAACACTCGATGCTAGGGGTTGTGTTAAAAAACACAATGTGGGTGGTGTTGAAAAACACCGTTTGCAAGGTGTCCTAAAGACTAACGCATCCAAGAGACCAAAGCTAACACATTTATGCCCCCTAGACAAAGACAAAGACCAATTCCAAACCAAGGCAACAAGGTCAAGGCATGATGGAGAAAGGCTAAGTGTTGAGGATGAGTGCTAAGAAACAGGGGTGCAAAGGCCTCAAGTAGCACCCGTTTCCAAGTTTTCACCACTTGGATTTTATTGAAATTTTTTTCTTTTTTCTTTTTTTTTTCTTTTTTTTTTAGGACTTTTTATAATTTTTTTGTATTTTTGCTACCAAGGCGCCTGTTTCCAGGTTTTCACCAAGGCACTTTTTCTATTTGTTTTTGAAGTTTTGAATTTTTATTTTTTTTTGGTATTTTTGGAATATATAATATTTTTTTGGAGATACATCAAAGTGCCTATTGCTAGGTTTTCACAAAGATGATCATTTTTTCAGGACATTTTCTAATTTTTAGAAATTTTTTGAGAATATATCATTTTTTTAGATTTTTTCAGGATTAATAAGTATGTACAAAGGATGCCACCAGACAGAATGGGCATCAAACTCCCAAGCAAGATCACATCATGTAGTCCCAATGTCTAGTAAGGTGGAGAACAAGAGGGATTAGCAAGCTGGTGGAAGAGATGGAAGACAAGAGAATGAAGGAGAATGAAGGGAATAAATCCTCAAGGGAAAACTCCTCAAGAGTACCCAAGCTAGGGAAAAATTGTCATGTAAAGCACATTTGAACAAGCAATGAAAGGCCAGCATAAGAAAAGTCACATAAGCATAATGCAAAAGAAGGAAAGGATGCAGTCCAAAGGAGTAGACATGTCAAGAGGCTTCAAAGCATCATGTTTTACTCTTTTTTATTAGATCAAGACCAAAGGGGAAAAGGATAGCGAAAGGCTAGAATGAATGGAGGAAAATAAATATGAAGGCTAAACATTAATAGAATGAAAGCAAGATCATCGTAAGATAGCTCACAAGATAGCCAAATGTTCGTGTATAGGTCAACATTGTCAAGATCAAAGAGAGAAGACGGAATGGATGAAATATGTAGAAGAACTATGCATGATGCCTGATTTCCAAGTTTTCATCATGGTACTTATCCAAGGCACCAAAAGGGAGTGGTTTTCACCATAGGATGAATTTATTTCTCTTTAATTTTGCTACCAAGGTGCCTATTTCCAAGTTTCCACCAAGGCACATTTTCAATTTTTTCATTTTTTTATTTTTTTTTGTTTTCTTTTTTAATTTTTCTATTTTTTTGAATTTTTTTTTTTCGAAGAATGCAAGCTTTTTAGATAATGCTCCTTGAAAGGATAAACCATGATATTCCAAGGATTAAAAATGATATGGTCAAAGATGTTGATAGGGAAAGGAAGATGGAAGAGAAAAATGGAGATAAGGTTTTATGTAAAGCGAGTGAGATTAGAAGATAGGATGAATAGGAAAATGAGGAAAAAAAATAGAAGGTAGGAGGATAATGAATGGAAGGATTGTGAAAGGGTAGATGGAAAGGAATGCAAGATCAAAATCAACACACACCTTGAATGGTGGTGAGAGGATGGAGGAAACATGAATGAAGGAATACGTGAAGGAATATGGTGAAAGGATAGCAGAGGTTATGGTTTAGGTGCATGGAATGGAAGAATGTTTTTGGAAGAAGATGAAGTTGAAGCCTTTGGAAGCTTGAATGTCAACTTCACATGTTTCTCAATATCAGACTCTTTCAAGAGAGACTTTGGAATCCATATAGTCATAGGCTTTTTATTTATTTTTGATGATTTAGAGAGAATATCCTTAATGATGAATTTTGGAACCTATACTTGTCTTGTAATTTTCTTCTTAGATATATTTTTTGACTTTATGCCTCCATGTTGATTAGAGGAGACATGGTGTTCTTTTTTTGATGGATTCTTGTATTGCTTCTTTTTCTTGTATTGAACATTCAAGTTACTTCTAAAAGACTTGGGACTTGTGGAAGAAGAAGGAGGATATGACTAGTTTCGATAGGTGGGTGGATGAAATGGATTCAAGGGTATGCATCTATGTTGATCTTGAGGAAAGATAGGAGATGGAGGGATGTAAGGACCCAAGATGGATGACCAATTAGAACAATTAGGAGGGGAAAGTGAAGGGACATAAGGGCCCAAGATGGAAGGAAGATGTGATGCCCTTAGTATTCATGGAGGAGGTCCAAGGATGGACATGGAAGATAAAAAAGGATAATCAATAAGTTCATCAACATCTATATGACAACCAAGGACATCAGCATCTTTAGAGTGAGCATTAGGATTTGCAATAGGATCATGAAAATCTTGAATAGGAGAAACTTCTTTGATAGGATTTTTTGAAGCTTGAAAAGACTTAGGAAGAGTATAAAGTGGAAGTGAACATGGAGTAGTAGAACAAGAAGATGGAATACTTTGATCTTGACAAGGAGCTTTGGATAGCATAAGCATGTAATTATTCTCTTGATTTTCAATAGGCTTAACATTGGAAGTAACAACACTATTTTTAATAACCTTAATGGAAGTATCATATTTGGAAAGTGTAAGGGTAGTAAGGTTATTTTGATTGTCAATAAGCTCAATGGTGTAAGTAGTAGCTTGATCTTGCTTAAGAGAAGACTTAAGACATGGTGGAATGAATGAGAAAGGGCGTGTAGGATCAAAAGAACCATGAAACAGATAAGAGACATCATGAAAAGGATTGGATGAGATGGAGGGTTCTTGATCTTGATCTTTCTTTATATTCTTTTCTTTATCATTTTTAGAGTCCTCTTGACATGGAACCACTTATAAGGACAAGGAAGCATGTTGGAATTGTATGGAAGACTTTGGAAGAGATGGTGAAGGACTAGATGAAGTAGGCATTATAGCGTATAAAGGCTTAAGATCTTTAGGTTTAGCATTATTGAAAGTATTTGCAGCCAAGTGAAGGTTAGCTTGACTTTTTTTAAGAGGTAGCCCTTAAGGACAACTATAGGGAACCGCATGAAAAGTATTAGGACCTTTGTTGGATGAAGGATTTGTGAAAGATTTGAAAGACTTGGAAGCTTTAGGAAATGTATGGGTATTGGAGGAAGTAGGGGATGGAAGGGAACCATCACAAGACAAAGGTCCATCATTAACATAATCCTACTCAAGAGTGTAATCTTTATTTTCAGCATGAGAGTTCTTAGAGGAGAGATTCTTATAGTATTTACATTTATAATCAATGCAGAAAGCTTTCTCTTCCTTAATAGAAGTAGATGTATCATCTAGGTATTGTTCACAAAAATCATCAAAGTCTCTTTCAAACTCAAAATCATATGGATCACCATCACGATCTATCCAATGTGATGACCCATTTCTAGTAAGCACAAGCACGCAACTAGGAGGACTATTAGGAATAAAGGTGTCATAGGTATCACTACATTGACCATCATCATAATCATCAAAGATGGGTGTGTCACTCTTCGTGGAAGAGGTATCACAAGGATTGTCATGTTTCTCATTATGGTATGTCTTGAGAAGAGAAGTAAGACTCTTGGGAGAAGTAGAAGAGGAACGAGATCGTGAAGAAGAGGAAATTGAAGACCTAGTGGAGGAAGAAGACTTGGATAATGAGGAATGCGAATAATGTCTAGAAGAGTCATGGTAAGACTTGGAAGATGAGGAAGGATGAGAAGACTTAGAAGATGAAAAATATTTGGAAGAAGGAGGTCATGATAGGATCATGTCTATGACCCTAGCAAAGGCATCTGATTCAATCAATTTTTCTTTAATTTTTCTCTTAATTTTATCATCCGTGCAATATCTAGGGGACTATTGGAGGAATAAAACTCTTCAAATTGAGAAATGAGTTCGAGATCATCTATTTTCAAGAGAGGTTCCATAACAAGATAGTTGAAGTTCATGGTTTTGGAAGAGGAGAAATCAAGCATGGAAGTGATAGAAGAGATGATTAGAAGAAGTTAGACTAGATAATAAGAGTAAAATAATTAAGAAGACGTGAAGAGTTTAGGAAGAAGAGGAAGAAGCATGAAGGAAGAAGAGAAAGGATGGAAATGGGAGACTAGGAAGACATGGGAGATGTGGAATAAAGAAGACCAAGAGTCATTTTGTGTAACTTGATACCATTTAAGTTCATTTGGATGTTGAGCAACATGTTATAGCACCTAAGATCTAACCCAGACTGACCAAGGAGGACCAAAAATGATAGCACAACAAATAGCAAGTTGGCAATTGACAGAAAATAGCTCACTGATTGACAGACTACAGAATAGGTCTGCGAGAGGAAATGTAGTATCACATGAAGAAATGCCAAGGACCGCATGAAAATATGCTAGGCTTGTGAAAGAAAATATTGGATCAGACTGGCAAAGCAAAAATAGAGACTTCTAACAAGACTGTACTGAAACTGCGCACGAGGAAATGAAAGCTCGCACGAGAAAATGAACAGTCCACATGAGGAAATGAAAGCTCATGTGAGAGGATGCAGGGAACCAAGTGAGGAAATAGGATTAGACTACCTAACAACAAGTTGTAAACTTAGGAACTCAGTTTTTGTTTGTTTTAAATAACCAAGTATATGCATCAACAGATTTTTACCATCAATCAAGCACGCAAGATAGCAATCAAGGAGCTCAAGAAACCAATGTCTTCAAACAATAAGCAAGGGAAAAAGTAACCTTGCACATGAACAAGAATAGTGACTTAGTATGCTACTCCTTAAAGATTCTACTTGTGTATGTTCTCAAAATGTTTTTCCAATCACACACATAGTCCTAGAAAGACAAATTTGGTTGCACTATGGTTCTTAGTAATGGTTTGACTCTACAACTTTTGCAATCTCAAGAGGGCTAACTCCAATCTAGGTGCACCAGGGTTTTGACACATTCTAAGAATTTAATCAATCGAAGATGCTGAGGAGATCTAACAGCCCAATAATAAACTACACCCGTAGAGATTTATTCCACAAGGACATTTATATAGCAGTTGTTGCTACCACGATGAAAATGGCTATTACCACTTGAGGCTCCATCCATGTGGTTTACCCAATAAAGGAAGTGTCCACTATAGTTAACCCTCTCTAAAAAGGTGACTCACAAAAAGGACCACATGGGAACTTGGTTTAGATTCAAGGATCTGAGTTTCTGGTACTACCCAAAAAGGGAGTAGAGCATAATCCTCTAGCCTCTTCACTTCACCCAAACATAGCAAGCAAGTTCATTAACACACTAAGATTGAAACCACCTCACCAAGGTTCATAATGTCAACAACAATGTCTATCGAGCTCTCTAAGTGGGACCAAGAGAGAATGTATCAATCAATGTTGAGGACTAAACCAAGTAAGATCGTGAGATAGTAACAATATCCTCCCTACCTACAAGGGGTTCTATCATCAAGAAGAGCTTTGCAAGAAACCCACTCTCTCAAGAATGCCACAAATAGTGTTCATAGGGCCTAATTACTATGTGAAACACATATGCAAGAAAGTGAATCTATGTTCTTTTTTAGAGCCCAAAATTGAAGTGTGATCTATGAAAGTAATAAACACTCAAGCTAGACACATGAGAGATTCATTTTATGCCCAAAATCCAAATGTTATAGAGATTATAGCAACTCAGCTTAGGTCTAAAGATCTGAAATCCAATGCTATGCTACCTCAACAATCAAAATCAGGGAAACAATCACAGCAAGCATTAAATGTCAAAAAATAGCAAGCAAAAGTAAATCTACAAATTTTAGGTCTCTGTTCCCAAAATTTTGCACGAGACAGTACACAGATCCGTGCGAGAAAATTACATAGACCACGTGAGAAAACACCTTTGTCGCATGTAGAAGTGCTAATTCTAGCAAATCTTTGTGCGATACAATGGGAAACCTCACGCGAGAATCTATACTAGAGACGCACGGAAGTACGGACAGCACACAAAAATCATCAGAAAAATAAAATAAAATAATATGAGGCAAGAAATGCAATTTTTATGCCCCATGGTGGGCACCAAAAATGTGTGCTAAAATGTTGACACACTTCTATGAGTCATTAAATCCAAGATTTCTCAAGAATGAGGTCTCAAATGGTGACTCATAGCTCTTTATTCATGGAGTGCAAGGGTTTATAATAGAAGCCCTCATATTAGACCTAGTTTGTGCCCATGCAAGTACACCACAAAATGAGAGATTCAAAGAGGAAAAGAAAGAATGCTAGTCTCCATGATCATCAAGTATGGATGCAAATGAAAATGAAAGCTATTATATATGATAACAATGCATGAAAGCAAACTAATCTATGAAAGGAAATGCTTATGCAAGATTATTCTATGGAAGGAAATATGAATCTAATCTAATATTCAAATGCAAGATTAATCTAAATAGATTTCCATGGGGCATGAGAGAAGAAGACAAGAAAAGAGAAGTTACAATATCCAAGCTCAGGTGCTCAAGAATCTTCTCCAAAATTGCTCTCCAAACCTGCAGCATAACAATACAAAAATCTTCTATATCCTAAATGAGAAGGAGAGGGCTCCTTATAAAGAATCTTGGACAGTCAAGATTAAGAGGCAAAAAGAAATGAGCAATGGTGGAGATTAAATCTTGGTTGATCCATGTGCTCAATATTCTTTAAGAGGCAAAAAGATGAAAAAGGCCCACCACTTAAAAGTATGTGCATTCAAAGTGGAGAGAAAAAGGGATTTTTATTTATTTTATTTCCTTTTTCAACACAAAGAGAGATTTAAGTGGGGATTTTATTAAAAGAGGAATTTTATTTTAATAAGATGATTTATTTAATTAAAAGAGAAGTTTTCTTTTAATTAAATGAGGCTTAGGATAAAATGATCAAACCTTGGGAATTATTAAAATAATTGAATTAATTATGATTTGATCAAGGGAATTGATTTAAATTGAAAATATTGCAAAGCATTGATTCAGGAAATGATAAATTGATGAATGGGAGCCCAAAGTTTAGGCGACCATTTTAGGGTGCATACAGGATCCACAACAAGATGATGTACAAATAGATCAGTATCTAGTCTAGGCATATCTTTATAAGTCCATGCAAAGTTGATTTGTGCTTTCTTTAAAAATATAATCATGGATTCTTTTTCTTGTTCATTGAGGGAAGCTGTAATGTATGTGATATTTGGATCCTCTTCAATACCAAGATTAACTGCTATAGTATCTTCTATGAGAATAGAATATTTTTCTAGTGGCAATGAAATAAAATAAAATTCAACTTCCCCCTCCTCTAGTGCCTTAGAAAGGTTTTAACTAGAGGACACATCCTTCATTTTATCTTTTTCTTCATCTAGGGGTGCCTCAAAAAGGTTTTCACCTAAGGATGTTTTATCATTTTTTGGATTTTTACCTTCTTCTTCACTTTTGTGACTAAGGGAGTTGACTTGGCTACCAAAATAGGCTTTCTAATTTTAGTGGATATGATGCTCATTTTCTTGGAGATTCCTTAGTCTGAAAAGTGCTAGAACTACCTCATTTGAATCACATATATATAAGGTAGGTGGTGAATCTTGTTGGTCCCAATCAATTAACTCAGGGTTGGTAAGGGGAAGATCAAGTGGGGAAAGGTTTGATTGGGTGATATGAAGGATACATGTGTCGAGATCATCTTCAATATACTTGAAAGGGAATACAAAGAAATCTTCCTCAATATCTAACTCAGAGTCATTCATGCAATAGTTCTTATAAAAATTTCTCTTAGTCTTTATGGAACCCAATCCCTATCTATGCGGATACCCATTTTATTTGATGAGAGTTTTTCATCCAATTTCTTTTTCTCCAAGGATAGTGCCATGATATCCCATGCTTATAAAAATGGGAGTGGACTTAACATAATTCCCCTTAGGGATATCCATAGGTTTATCTTCTTCATCATCAAACATCTAGGATAGGACATTATGTTCCATGTGTTCATCTAAAACGGATCCCTAGTGTTCAAATGTGGCCTTCTTTGATTTCATGGTTTCCTTGTCTCCCTTAGCAAAGAATTGTGAAGGTTTACCATAGGACTTGGGGGAGAGGGGGAGCTCACCAATACACATGGAATTTAAAAATTTATACTCCCCTATACCTTGAGCTATGAATCAGACCTTCTTTTTAGACTCGGTATTCTTCTTTTGAGTAAATTTTTCCTTTGGTGTTGTTAGACGTCTTTTCCTTATCTTTAGAAGAATTAGGATGGACAAGAGTTTCTTGTTCAATAGGATGGACATACTCATTTAATAAACAATAGTTTGATTACTTACCTTATAGTCTCTTGAAATACTAGAAGGGTTCATGATCTCCAGGGATTGTTATTTCGGCCCCATGGTGTGGGAAATTTAAACATTGATGAAACATGGATGGGACACTTGAGATAGCATGTATCCACGGTCTAACCAAAAGAATATAATAGGGTAGATCTAGATCGAGCACCTAATAAACTATTTCAATGAGGGTTGGGCCTACTTGTGTTGGGATTCAATGAGACCTTTACTCACCCTTTCTCTATCATCATATGCTTTTATTGTGATTCTCTTATTTACATTAATAAGGTCCTTAGAAAGACCAATGTTTTAGATCATGCTTAAAGTACACAAATTCAAACTAGATCTATTATCTATGAGGACTCTTTTGATTCAAATGTTATGGATGGTGAATTAGATATGCATGGGTTTATTGTGCTGAGGATCAAGACCTTGAAAATTTTTATCAATAAATATCAGGTGTTTTTGGACAGCTAAATTTCTTATCATTTCTTGGAACTAGGATGTATTGATATTTTCTAGAACACGGGACTCAGTTAGGTAATTTTAAAGGACTTCCTTGTGCATAGGGGATGTATGAACATGAGTCTTCTTCAACTAGGAAATCAAGTCATAATGCTACACAAGCCATGTAGATGTTGATAGTGTAATGGGTGGATCCACAACAGGTGGAGTTGCATTGTCTTGTACAGTGACTCGAGGATGGTGGGTGATGACATTGCAATTAGAACTCTTTAGATTCAACATGTTTACATGGGATTCATATTGTTTGATGTGGCCACACAGTGAGTTAAATCTATAGACATCATTTTCCTCTATTCTACTGCAAGAGTGTTCATCTTGTGAGATCTTGTTCATGGTGTAATCATAGGGAAAGCCTTTGGATGATGAGGCATTATTTTGATTGTCAACTAGAAAAGGTTTAGAATAAATTTTCAATTTGACATTGGAGGCAGAAGCATCCTGACCTTCTACCTTGATCTTACCATCGTTGATCAAATCTTGGACAAAATAAAAATTGCATCTAGTTCTTGATTTCATGCCCTTTGATGTGATGATAATCATAGTATTCATTATCCTTATACCATTTTGGTTTTGGTTTTTTATCATGAAAGACCTTGTGTTACAATAGACCATCATCCCCTAATTAACTAAACGTCAAAAGATGATATCAAGGGAGTCCGCTAGATATGTGAATTTTCATCATTGCGGTGGTCTATTTTTGTTGTTTTTATTGTTGTTTCCATTGTAATGTGAGAATAGGGAACCATGATAACTAGATCCTCGATTTTAATTTTGATTTTTTAAATTAGTCTGATTATTTTGACTATTCTGGTGATTTTTTCTATTATGATTGCCTTGGTTGTTGTTGTTGTTGGATGCTTGAAAATTTTGGACATGCTTTGCATCTGTCACTCCATCATTAACAACACACTTTTTTTTGGACCGGAACTTGGGTTTATCATTGGTATTAGATGAATTAGAGGGATAAAGTTTAATGGCCCCTTTCATCAAAAGTCCATCTTCGATAGATTTTCCCTTTTTAATGAGTGCCTCAAATGAGTCTAGGGAAGCCATTTTTATTTGGAATGGCATTTATGTAACTATATTCTTAGTGAAGATATCGATGAGATGTGAATCTAGAATTTTCCAAGGCATACGATTTCTAAGATGTTGTCATATTTGAAGAAAGCTAGAAAATATTTCTCAGTTTCATTGCTTTGTGTTGCATAAGTCACTAATTGATGCTTGATGTTCAATGTTGTAAGAGTATTGGGAAACAAACTTCTTAGAAAGATTAGGGAATGTTGATATGGAGCTGAGAACAAGATTCATTAGCCACTCAAGGGCAGGGCCACCAAGATCCTAGTGAAGAGTCTTTGAAGGAATTTTTTATTGTGGGAAACTTCTTGAGCTAACACATAGAATTCTTTGAGATGTTGTAAAGGTCATGATTCTCCCTTGTATTTATAAAATTTAGGAATCTCAAAGTTGGTGGGGAATGTTTGAACATTGATTGATTTATCAAATGGATAAGGACGTATCTCTATGAAAGAGAATCCTATTTTCCCACCTTTTTGCATAGTTCTCATCATTCTCTTAAGCTCATTGATTTGTTGCACCAACTAATGATCATTGTTGTTGATGATTGTATGGCCTTGATTTTTTCCTCCTCCAAATGAAGTATTATGTGCTCTTGGAGGTGGAAGATTCATGGTGTGTTTGTTGGGAGGAAGGTTTGTGTTATTTGTATGTGAATAATTTTGATTCTTCAAGGCCCCACTAGGCTTTGAGAAAATTGAAGTGGAGCCTCGCCCTGATGACCTTGGTGGATGTTCAAGTTTGTGACCTTTGTTCAATTTACTATTATTTTCTCCATTATTTGTGTTATCATTTGAGTTGGGCATACTTAGGAGATGTCATATTTGTTCAAGTGTATGATTGGGAGGTTAAATCATGTTATCAAATGTTGAAGGCATAACAGGAATGGCCTTGCCTTTGTTAGTTTGAATTATATTTTTCTCAAGAAAGGTCTCATCAAAATTATCAGGGAGTGTGATTCCCCTTTGGATAAGATTCAAGAAGTGTATCATCTTAAAATGGAAGAACTTCCATGTTAAGAGCATTTATCCCTCTGAGTAAGTGGTTTAGGGTCATATTGGATGCCTTGAATTGATCTTTTCTTTGATCTGGCTTTCTCCCCGCTTTCCACTTCTTTTCTGCTTCATTCTAGGTGAAATTAGGGTTGGGATCTTAAGGATTCTCCTGACTTTCCCTCTTCCATAGCTCTATTTCTAGGTAGGATTTAGAAATGGATCCTCCCGGCCTTCATCATGATAATCATAGGATTTTATGTCTATCACTGACTTTCTATCATGTTCTAGCATCATTTCTAGGTTTCTAGGCATCCCCGGGACCTCCTGACTTGGTTCTGGGTCAACCTGGGACCAGGGTCAAGGTCAAGCTCAAACCTGACTAGGTCAAGTCCAACCTTGACTTTGACCCCTTCTTTCAAAGTTCCAATTTCTAGAATTTCTGGGCTTCGAGCTTTCGGGAGATTTATTTTCCCGCCTTCGAGTTGGCCATTTCGGGTTTTGGGATGGTAAATCCTTTAATTGCATTTAATCTAGGTATAATTTATAAAGGTGAGGACCTAATTGGGATTTAATTCTCCAAGGTGGCCCATCTAGAGGAATGTGCCCTAGATCACGATAAAAGGAGGCCTTCCTCTCTCATTTTCACATCAAGTTTTCATATCTCATCTCAAGTTTTCATGTGCAAGCTCTCAAGCTCTCAAGGTGATCAAGAAAGCATCCATTCAAGCATTCAAGTCTTCTTCTCCATCCAAGTTCTCCATTGAAGATCAAGGATTCAAGAATTCAAGCCATTGAAGGGATTTGGTTCAAGCATTCAAGATTTATCATTCAAACCCTAGATCTAGCCATCATGATGGTGTGATCTTCCTTCAAGATCCTTTGTTCATCTTCAAGATCCATTTCATTCTTCTCTCAAGGTGGATTCTAAGCATACAACCATGGAGATTTGATTTACATTTATTTTTGTGTTCAAGCTTTCATATCAATATACTTGTTTACATTTCAAATACAATTGCATATCTATTGAATTGCATAGCTTCATTGTTAGATCCTTTTCTACTACTTGCTAGCATTCTCCATTTCAATTTCAATATTAAGGTTGATTCCAAACTGGGGTTTGACCAAGGCAAACCCCCCAAAACAAACAACAAAAGTCCTCCTTTTCTTGTAGGTACAGGTGTGGAAATTTAGATCTGAGAGTGAATTTGGATACCCTTTTCGGTGAACTTCCAGGATCTGCGAACAAAATTCAAATCGGACTTCAAATAAAGAATGTGATATCTGACCTTTTATGAGGGTCAAACCCAAGCTAAGCCATCTTGAGGAAATATTTTTGGGTTTTCTCTATCTCGGCATTTCCAGTCTAGGACAGGTTTCAAATTTTCTCGAAAGTGTACACAGACATCAGAATTCAACATTTTCCAGATCTGCCCTAATTTGAGGTTAGTACTTGTATTTCAATTATTCAATATTCCAAACATAATATCCATCCACAAGGGAAATATTAGATTTATTTTCTCTCTTCCATATTCATCCACAAATTGATTCAATTGTGTATTAACCTCTAGGTTGATCAAATCGGATCTCTTCCTTGGGGAATTTGGGTTTTGAGAATAGATCTCATATTTCCCCCTCTACATTTGAATGGTGGTGAATCCATGTTACCATCATTCAGGAAGATATTAGAACTATTTTATTGGATTAAATATTCCACTAGACTCATGTTTTTAGGATTTTTAAAGAACTCTTTGCCCCGTGGATTTTTATTGACACTTTCAGCTATGACTGTTTCAAATTCCATATGTGACTCCTTGTCTTCATTTAAGTCTTCTTGATAAATGGTTTCTTGATCATTATCCATGGTGAAAGATTCTTGTCTTATCTTAGCTTGAGATTGGGTAAGTACCATGCAGAGGTAACCTTGGGTTGGATTGAAGAATGTTGAAAGGTTGATGGAATATGAAGAGAGGAAGAAGGGAATTGATAAATTAAGAGAAACTTGGACTAAGATTTTGATTGGATTAAGAGGACTAAGCCTCAAGGATTGATTGGATTTGATTTGAGAGGAACTAAGCCTCAATAATTGATTTGATTTAAAGGTTTGGAGAAAATATAGGTCACACAAGACCTTGTGATTGTGCAAACAAAGGATTGGATTGGATTTAAAATCTTCCCTTATTTTGTTGATAGACTAATGATCCCAAAACAAAATAGGATTGGATTAAAACTACTAGAGAAAGAATAAGTTCTCAAAGTGGAAAGAGATTAACATTTTCTTTGATTAAAGGTCTATGTAACACTATTGAATTGATTCTTTCACCCTATTTCTTGATTGAGGTGTGAAAGATGGATTGATTTGATTTTGATTTGAAGTCCAAGGTTTTGGTTAATGCTCCTAATGTTTTGAAATGTGATTTGAAGAATGATGAAGATAAAAGGTACTTAATCATAGGATTCCAAAGTGACAAAGGCCATGTTCACTTTGTTCTTGGCACCAAAATTAGCAACCCAATTGTTAAAGCTGATTTTATCAAACCTTTCACTATATTCAAGAGTCTTTTAGATAGATTTTGAAAAGGATTTTTTGACTCTCTCTCTTTTTTATCAGTGATCTTCTTTTCTTTGTAGACTTGGGGAACTCAAATTTTTACCTTCTTATGTTTCACACCATCAATCATGGCTTAAAAAGAAGAAAACATGATGTATAATGTGATGAAAAAATCAAGAAGACAATATCTTGAAAGATCAAAGGATGTTATTGGAAAGAACCAATTTCATGCATACATCAAAAAATTGGATTACAAGGAAATTTGTCGAAAATAGTCCTGCAAGGGACAAAGAAACCTTATGGGATTCAAGTGTATGGGTTTGTTTTGCAATGAAAAGTAACAAGCACACCTTTTATCCTTAGAAGAAGACTAGTTGAGACTAAAAAATCTTTGCTCACTAACTTAGGAACATACCCAATAACTCCATAGAATACAGTCATCGCCAAGAATGCAATGGCTCTAGTCATGATGTTGTATTATCAAAGTGTTAACATTGATGGGGGCTCAATATGGTGAGTTTCTTGGGGAGATTACTATTCTCCTTTCATATAGATTATCATCCTTTTGGAGGTGAACCAGGTGTCCACTACTCTATAGATTTTAGTCAAGGCATCCTTTCATGGTCATCCCCTATAGTTCCTACTTGTGTGATTAAAACCTATAGTCCTACAAGTACTTTCACCAACATACTCCTGCAAGAAGGATTGATGCCTTTCATCCCTACGCATGATGAAGCAAATGTGAACACAAAAGTGTAAACATAGAATTAACCATGTCTTATAAGACTTTAATCTCAAGGAAGCATATATTTATAGTGAGTGAAAGAGTTGGTGTATGCTTGTCTCCACTTTGAGTTGATCTCAGGATATTTTTCCTCAATCGACAAGTTCTCTAAAGGTTTAATGAAAGAAAATATGGATTGGCCATAGAAAGAGTCTAGATTTCTATTTTTCCCTCAAGGGGAAAAGAGAATACTCTCCTATCCAATGAGGTTTTCTTCCAAACACAACAAAAAATTTATCAATTCTAAGTTTCTTTACGATAAAAATTCAAAAGGTTCTAGGTTTCTATTTTCCCCACTTGGAGAAAAGAGAATACTCCCCTATGTAGTGAATCATTATCAAAAATAAACTTCCTACTTAATGCTATGTGCCTAAGAAATCATTAAGGAAACACAAAATTTAGTTGGATCTCCTTGGAAACCTGCAAAACAACCTTAGGGAGTAGTTCAATGTGTTTGGTCTTCCAACAATGTCCTACAAAACAAAGAAGTTAATAGTCTCAAAATGTTTAAGTATGGGCCAATCATTCTACAAAATCATTGTTAGAAAGTAGAAAATGTTAGAAACCTTCAAAAAACCTAGATCAGCAACCTTAAAATGCAAGATATTATGAGAAAAAGCTAAAAATAGGTAGAGACACTTGTGTATAGGTAGAGATGCATGTTTTTAGGTAGAGACGCCTGTGTAGAGACACTTATGTAAAAGCAAAGCCGCCTATGCAGAGACACCTATGTATAGACAAAGACACCTATTAGATAGAGACACCTTTGTATAGGCAGAGACACTTGTCTGTTCAATAAGGAAATATCAACTACAAATTTTTCAAGGATGTATATTCCTATTAACTTGAAAATGCATTAAAAAAGGTTTTTATGATGAAATATAGTAATTTTTAACCTTAATATGCCTGAAAATTTTACTTTAACAATAAAAAAGGCTAGTGTAAAAGAGAAACTCCCTTTTTGGTAGAGACGCATATGTACAGGCAGAGACACCTATCTACACAAGAAGGAAATGGAGACAATAATTTTCTAAGTATTATGTGTTTCTTTTAACTTGAAAATACAATAAAAGTATTTTAATGATGATATTCAATAAGTATTAGCCTTAATGTGGTTGAAAATGCAAGTTATTAAAATAATCTAAAGGGGAACAGAAACCCCCTTTCTAGTAGAGATGTATGTCTATAGGTGGAGACCCATGTGAACAAGTAGAGACACCTATGTAGTGGAGATGCTTGTCTGCAGGTGGAGATGCCTATGTATGTGCAGAGCCACCTATCTGCAAGTTTCACATAAAATTTTCATAAAACTAAGAAAAGAAGTTAGATAATCAGAACATGGGTCCCACCTGGTGTGCCAAGATGTATACGAGGAAAATTAATATGTGTGGAACAAGGATAAACACTCAAATGTTATTTATACATATGCATAATCAAATCTTAAAACTAACAAGGAAATCATGTTCTTTGTCATTCCTACACTAGTCTCCACATAACCTCGGATGAGCATGAAGCAAGTGCACCCAAGACTTGCTTGGTTTAAGATCTTAGAGAGATTTTGGGTGTCCTCTCCCAACACAAGTATAAATCCCACTAATAAATGCAAACTAGATTAAAATAAGCATTGAAATAATCAAGGAGGAGCTATGGAAGTAACCATTAAATATTCAACATGTTGGTGCTCAAAAATGATGGACCATTTTTGGCCAACTAATAGTGACAAATTGATACCTCTGCAATTTTGGCTTAATCAAGCCAAGGCTAGTAGGCCTAATTTCACTTTTAACTATTTAATTCTCTATGTCGCACAACTGCATACATAAACAAACAAAGTTCCTCCAAAGGTGGTGAATGATCCTTTGAGGAAAGAAACTAATCTCCTGAAAATTTCTATTCTATAATACTTGACTAAATGGATTATACTAAAGAATTAAAAGTAATACTTTTGAAATAATGATTTACTAATATATAAACTACAAAGTATGAACCAAATGACAATTTCTAAATAATGATTAGATCATTGCCTTCTAAATACTTGGGCTATAGAGTCCAAAAACTTTCAATCCTATGTACGATCAAAGACAGTTTTAAAAACTTTTCTTTAATAAGACAAGACCATCATTTCAGAGGCTTCCTCTTGATTCATAATTCAAATCAATTTACACAACTAATCCTATCGATTTTAACTCAAATTAAGAGACTGATAAGAACAATGGTAGGTTCACAGACCATACAATTGATATTCGAGTTGAATATATTAATTTTGAATTATGATACTCAGGGAATTCAACATAGTGAAACACTCTATTTAATAGAATATCTGAAAGACTAATTGAAAACATATAACTTATAACCACAAATAAAAAAAGAGCACTTATCTTTATTGATGTTGAAAAACTGGTACATAAGAGTTCATAGTTGCAGTTATTTATGAAATTCTATTCTATAAAAATATATCTTGTATTGTCTTCTATCTTCTCATTTTACATTATGTATATATACATGTTTGAGTGGCTTTCACACCTCTTTAGGGTGAAATGACACACCCTTATTACAAATTATTTTGAAAAACTAATAACTAACTAAAAAATAACTACCTAACTTTTGGATTTGGGTCTGGTCGAAAAATCAAAACACCTCGTGGAAAACTAAGATTTTTATTGGAAATAGGAAATTTGATTTCCTGAACTGGATCTTTTTTAGATTTTTAAAATTCAACCATCTTTAGCCTCTTTCAGCATCATCTTTGTAGCAAGTTGAAATTCCAGCATTTTCTGAAGGCTTTGATCATAGAATTTTGATTGCTCCTATCACAGAGCTTCCTTTCTTAATCTCTCAACTTTGAATTGAAAATTAATGTAATTTTTTCATCTCATTTCATGTACTCCATCATTAATTATTGGGCATGGAGTTTAAGAGGCCATTTTTTAAGGTTTTATCACTATATAGGACTCCAAATTTTGCCAAAAATTTAGAGCTCCAACAGGCTCCTTCTAGGGAGGTATGCTCCATGTGAGCATAGCGAGATTCCAGCTATCTCTGGAAGAAGTAGACCAAGTGCAAAGTTCATTAGGCTATAGAGTCACTGCATATTTCAATAATGAAATCAAATCTCATTCAATGGCCCCAGGCCACCAAAACATGGAATCAACATTTTCCCCTATCAAACACTTGATTTTGATCATGTAACACTTTGGATTTCCTGAATATAATGCCATCATTTTTGTGAACAATACTTGTTACTTTATCAATGTATTTTTTGGTATTATCTTTTTGTTTTTCCATTGAGAAATCATCAGATGCACTTTGTTCCTTGCTAAATGGAAGCTCCCTATGGTCATGCATCTGACCAGTCATATAATCATTAGAATAAATCTTCTTCACGTGATTTTCCTTTTGTATATAATTTTCTATGTCTCCATATTTAGAATGTAGATTATGTTTGTCTAATCCAAACTCTTCTTCAGGCCTATGGTGCAACACTTGTTCATATAATGTTTTTAAAGATGGTTCATGTCAAGGAGACACTTCTTCACATATACCAAGACTATGGTTAGGTGTGATATTTGAGCAATCTTTAAGACTATCCTTTAATCTATTTCTCCCATCATGCTTGGCTAATTCCATCTCATCTTCACATATTTGGCATACCTCTGGCTCAAAGGATGAACTAAAATATATCACATCCTTTGAATGCACTTCATGATTTTCATCAACTTTAAAATTAGGACTATATCTTTATTATGATGCTGATGGATTCCATTGCATAAAGGATCCTCTTCAAACAACAAATTCGATAACATAGAGAAATCAAACATATCTTCATCTACTTCCTCTTTAAACAATGGATTCAAAAACATAGAGAATTTAGACACATCTTCTTCTTCTTCCTCTCTACTAAATTCATCCTTTCTAGAATCATATACTTCATCAACAAGACATGTGTCTCTCTTGTCAGGTTTATCTTCTAGTGTTTCATCAATTTTCTTATCCTTGTGAATTAGAAAATATTTTAGTCATTTTTGTGTACATGCCTTTGATATTCCTTATCCAACAAATCTAAAATTTGTTCTGCATTGAGAAAGGATTCTTCCTCATTGTCTTTATTGTCTGCATCTACTTTATGTACCCCATTGGTAGAAGATTCAGCTACATATAAATCAATTACTGGTTCACTAAATTTTATATTTTCTTCTTTGACAAATGTGCCACAAAGTAAATGCTTGATTCTTAGAGGTAGGTAGCCTTGGTTAAAATTATCGCCTTCTTCATATCTTTTGAAAGCAAAATTTGAACCAGGCTCTAAATCCATATTGCAACTTTGATTTCTTCCCGCTCATAGCACACATTGTTTTCTTCTTCACTTTCATATTTCATGCAATTATCATCATGGTCGAATTCCTCTTCAAAAACATTATCATATTTTTGTCCCACCTCTATATGTTTTCATTTTCCTTCATTATATTATTTTACTTTCCAAAAAAGAAGCTTCAAATCAGGGTCATCTAAAGAGACTCTTAAATCATCAAGTTTTCTTCAAAATTCCCTACTTGAAGGTGCGATATCTAATGGTATCTCTGAATAGAAACTCATCATTCTTATGAACAAATGGGCTGCAGACTCACATTTTTGTCTTTCTATATTGAAAAATGCATCTAAGGGAGACATGTAAGATTCTATTTCTATAGTGCAATTCTGAACTTCATTATGCTCATAATACATGTTATCTTCTTCATCATTGGTATAATGAAACATATCAATAAACCATGGCTCAAATTGCCTCCATGATGAAATGGACTGAGTGGGTAATGATTCATATTGATCTCTTGCATTATCTTCTAATGTCCTAACAAATAGTTTCATTGCCTAATCTTTCGCACAAATCTCATAGTTCTCTATAAATGCATAAAATGCATCCAAATGTTCAACTGTTGATTCATCTCATTCTCCATGGAACTTTGGTACAAGCTGCGAAAACTTAGGGAGCAACTTAAAAGGAATACAATGGAATCCCATGAGATCCAATGGCCTGATACCATCTGGAATAAATGGTTTTCTCTTAAATGGTTGTTTATTTTGATACATTCTGAATATCTGAATTGGTAGTAACTTGTTTCTTTATACATTAGGTTCTTGACAATAGAGTCGCCACCTCTTTCAAAGAGGAAACTTTAGTTATATCATTCTGGGTCTTCTTCCTCGATAGTCACTGATTGAAATGCTTTATTAAATAGAGTCACCACCTCATTTGAGGAATGTCTTACTTCTAGGTTCTTTCTTCATGTAGAGTGTACTTCCAAACAAACTAATATAACTACTTTTTGATTTTGATCTGTGAAATCTAAAATTTTAGGTAACTTCACAATATATATTGTGAGCAACTCTCCCCAGCAGAGTCGCCAATTTGTTGGTGCTCAAAAATGATGGACTATTTTTGGCCAACTAACAGGTACAAATTGATACCTCTGCAATTTTGTCTTAATCAAGCCAAGGCTGGTAGGCCTAATTTCACTTTTAACTATTTAATTCTCTATGTCACACAACTACGTACATAAACAAACAAAGTTCCTCCAAAGGTGGTGAATGATCCTTTGAGGAAAGAAACTAATCTCCTGAAAATCTCTATTCTATAATACTTGACTAAATGGATTATACTAAAGAATTAAAAGTAATACTTTTGAAATAATGATTTACTGATATATAAACTACAAAGTATGAACCAAATGACAATTTCCAAATAATGATTAGATCATTGCCTTCTAAATACTTGGGCTATAGAGTCAAAAAACTTTCAATCCTATGTACGATTAGAGATGGTTTTAAAAACTTTTCTTTAATAAGACAAGACCATCATTTTAGAGGCTTCCTCTTGATTCACAATTCAAATCAATTTACACAACTAATCCTATCAAGTTTAACTCAAATTAAGAGAGCAATAAGAACAATGGTAGGTTCATAGACCATACAATTGATATTTGAGTTGTATATATTAATTTTGAATTATGATACTCAGGGAATTCAACATAGTGAAACACTCTATTTAATAGAATATCCGAAAGACTAATTGAAAACTTATAACTTATAACCAAAAATAAAAAGAAGAGCACTTATCTTTATTGACGTTGAAAAACTGGTACATAAGAGTTCATAGTTGCAGTTGTTTATGAAATTCTATTCTATGAAAATATATCTTGTATTGTTGTCTATCTTTTCATTTTACATTACATATATATACATGTTTGAGTGGATTTCACACCTCTTTAGGGTGAAAAGACACACCCTTATTACAAATTATTTTGAAAAAATAATAAACTAACTAAAAAATAACTACCTAACTTTCGGATTCAAGTCTGGTTGAAAAATCAAAACAACTCATGGAAAGCTAAGATTTTTATCGAAAATAGGAAATTGGATTTCCCAAACTAGGTCATTTTTAGATTATTAAAATTCAACCATCTTCAGCCTTTGTCGGCATCATCTTTGCAGCAAGTCGAAATTCCAGCATTTTCTGAAGGCTTTGATCATAGAATTTTGATTGTTCCTATCAAAAAGCTTCCTTTCTTAATCTCTCAACTTTGAATTGAAAATTAATGTAATTTTTTCATCTCATTTCATGTACTCCATCATTAATTATTGGGCATGGAGTTTAAGAGGCCATTTTTTAGGGTTTTATCACTATATAAGACTCCAAATTTTGCCAAAAATTTAGAGCTCCAACACAATGCAAGAAGTAAAAGAGGCTCAAGGAGGAGCTATGGAAGAAACCCTCAAGCTCATATGACATGAAACTATGAAACCATGGAATGAAACTATGATTAACCATGAATAAAATTATCTAAGATACAAGTTATAAATCTAATATGAATGTAAAAAACTACCAAATGGTTAGTAATAAAACTAAAATGAAAGCACTAAAAATTCTAGAATGCAAGAATGAATGCAAAGAAATTATGGATGATTTTCTTGAGGCAAGGATCCTATTTATAGGATTTTGAAGAGCTAGGGTGAGGTGGCATCTATGTGGCATCCACACAGGTGCCACCAAGAAGACAGATAAGCCATGAAAAGTCCAAGACTTTCTCACACATGTGTGAGAAACTTGGGATGTGAAGGGTCAATGTGTAATCCAAGTACACATGTGTAAGTGTGTGTAAGAAATGTGTAAGAGAGCCAATTTTCACACTTTTGGAAAGTGTAAGAGGTGTCATAAAAAATTGTAAGGTGAATTTTAAACTATTTACTCACACATGTGAGCAACTAATTAGGACTAAATTTTGTAGGAAGATGAAAATTAGCTTAATTACCCTTAGTTAATTTATAAATAGACTTATTATATAGAAAGTGATGTGTGTAGGATAACATCTAGGTTAGGTTTAAGATTAAATTAAAATAAAATTTAATTTAATCATGGTTTAGTAGAAATAAAGCATGTGGAGGAATAAATAAGTTAAAATTTTATTTAAAAGGGGAGTATGGAGAAACATGTAATAAATTTAATTTAATACATTAGGGGGTAGTATTTAAATTTAATTTAAATACTGTAGGTAGTGAACTTATTTAATTAAGTAAATTTAATTAAATAGATAGAGGAATATAAAAAATATGATAAATTAAAATTAACCATAATGTTATTTAGGGTCATTAATTAAATTTAATTTAATTAATATTAAGTGGACAAATTTAGGTGTCTACACTCATTACTGCTACTGAAGAAGAGATTAAGAATCTTGAAGATGCAATAATTTAGAGAGAGGAAAAGGATTATGAGAAGAAAATATATGAGAAATTGTCACAGTCTATTGCTCAAGTTAGTAATAGTCTTACACAAGCTGTGAACTAGATTAAGGAAGCATTACATGAAGGAGGTAAGACACTAAAAACTATTTGTGACTTTTCTTATTTTATGCAATATCTTGAGAAGAAGAAGGGTGGAGTAGAACTAAATGCCTTGTCACAAAGTTGTGATCCCCTTCATATCTTTTACCTTTGTCTTTTTTGTCAAAGGGGGAGTAGTAGAGTTAGAAAAATGAAATTATTATGTATATATGAATAGTGTAGGGGGTAGTTAGCACTTAGCAATTTTTCTAAGTGTCACCATCAATGCCAACGGGAGAGATTATTGGCATTTGATGAAGGTCATATGTGTTTTGGTCACATGATTATGTTGTGGTGTTGTCATTTCTAGAAACATGTTTTGTTTATGTCAAAAAATGATTTTTTGATGGTACTAAAGGATTGGATTAAAGAATGACTAAGTGTTCAGTCAACTGGTGATAGTGTAGAAAGAAAGAAACAGTGAATTATTTCTAGAGCAGAGCATCAAGTTAAGGTGTGTAGTCATAGAGTTAACATCTACAAATTCATATCTATCTATTCCTAAAATCGCATCAGTTATCTTGAATTATTCTAAAATTTATTGAAGATTAAAGTGAAACTAGCAGTTAGAATAGTAAATCGATGGACACAATCAGTTAGATCGGTGTTGCAGTTAAATTTTTATGTTGGGCCGACATATATTTGAGTTTTAATATTTTAATCCAATATCAAGGATGCTTAATTTTGATTTTGGTGCGCTCATTCATAATGAGAAGTTAGATTTGAGGGCCAACTAGTAAAACATTTTAGGGTTATAGCACAGACCTAGAACAAGTATATAAATGGTTAACAAATTAATGTTGAAGAGAGTTACGATGTTGTTGCGATGATATATGATGATTGTTGGAGATAGTATAGAGATATTAAATTATTCAGAGTAGCATAATTAATCTGTAATTCATTGGATCTATCATGCATTGAGTGAAAATATCATATCATTCTCTACTTTTTTATTCTAATAGATTGGCAAGTGAAATCCTTTAATAGGGTCACTCCCAATAGGGTGAGAAGGATCCTAACAGATCTAAAGTGAAAATACTCTAACAAGGTATCTCTTTAACTAGAGTTTCAAATCCCTTAGCAGGGTAGTCTTTAACAAGACTATTGTAATTCTTAACCGTACTATAAGTACTCTTAACCGGGTACAAACCTCAAAAAGGCTATTTTAATTATCTCTAATAGGGATGATTTCCAAGTGTACTATTAAAATCTTGTGGGAATCATCCCCACATG
This sequence comes from Chamaecyparis obtusa, assembly GCA_027943335.1. Lineage (NCBI taxonomy): Eukaryota > Viridiplantae > Streptophyta > Pinopsida > Cupressales > Cupressaceae > Chamaecyparis > Chamaecyparis obtusa. The sequence continues at coordinate 234,153 of BSBK01001234.1, forward strand.
TGGTTTTCTCCCTATAACAAGGGTTTCCACAAGAAAAATCTTAGTGTTATGTGTTCAAATGTTTGAATTTTTTATATGTTGTATTGTTACTTAATATTCACATTTGCATGTTGGTTAATTGGAAAGATAATCAATAAAAGTTTTAAATTTGTGGTTGCATTGATTCACCCCCCTCTCCATGCCTTATAATACTAACATAATCAACTTATTTGACAAGATGAAGATGTTCAAATTCTAAATTTGTTTCAACTAAATAGGACCCTACTACAAAAAGGGTATCTGAAACCACTTTTAATTTTGACCCAAATTGTAATGCCCCATCGGGGAACCTAGGAGAACTTAACCTAAACATGCATCTAAGTTTGCGGAATAATTTTTTTTTTAAAGTTAACATACAAGATAAACATCAATGCGGAAGCAATTACCATATACTCACATTAATACAATGACCAGCACAGGTTACAACTCTCAAGGGTTCCTCAACGAAGATTACGTTATCATTAATTAATAAATTTAGATTAGGAACAATTACAAAATTCATATAAGAAAATGAAAGATAAATGTAACATCACATATAAGATAACATAAATACAACTGGTACCATAAGGTATCCATAAACCTACATCCACTGCACATGTCACAAGATATGTAATACAATAACTGAAAAGAAGTATACATGATATCTCTGAAGAACTGATACAAAGATACAGGATCACAAAGAAGAAGAAGAAGAAGAGTACAACTCCAAAAATGAAGATCAAGAAGGAACAACTACAAAAGGGATCATCCAGCATTGGTACATGAATGTCAGAATCTCAAATGGTAAAAGAATCACTACCACCCAACCTCATGAACCTAAATGGTCAACTCCCACTGTGTTGAGGAGATAACAAAAGATCCCAATCAGATAACCAAAACCAAAAATAAGGGTAAAATCACTGAGAAAGGAATTTTGAAAGCTCTCTAACTCAAGGTATACAAAAGATAGTGATAGGTAAGACTCGCTAATCTAGAGGCAACCGACACATGTAGAATAGACTATGCATAGGCAGGTGTCATCATGTATGTCTAACCCTTGAGTCTCATCCTGGTAATCACTCTAGATCCTAGCACTCAAGTGACAATACATGGATCAATGACTCCTCATACAGACAAAGCCATTAACTATGCTGAACACACCTCTCAAGGTTGCCAGCATCATCTCCATTCCCATATTAGTCTGTACTAGAACTCAAGCATGGGCAAGGAGCCATATCTTATTAAGTTCATTTAAATACCCCTTAATTATATTAGGTTATCACTTGATTAAAGATACTTACAATAAGTGATCCTGGCAACCACTTGTGGGCCTCGGCACTTATTGCAAGCCACCCCCTACTACATATCTAGGTAAACTACCCTAGGCTCACAAATCTCACATAGATCACAAAATGATAATAATGTCCCTCATCACTACTCCACAAAATAACAGGAACACACTAGTTCTCACATAACCATGATATCACAAAACACTCTCAAAGTGTTCACAAAAGAATATACACATGATCCCATGGATTAGACATAAACAATCAATACCATATTTTCCTCTATAGAATATGAGGCAAAACTCAATACAACATGAGCCCAAATGGTCAAATCAGGTGATGATCGGAATACACACACACATCAAACATAATGTTGAGAACATATCCAACTGACTCATACCCCGGCCTCTATTTTTCCCCCTAGGTCTTCTAGTGCCCGATAACACATTAAGCAAAGAAGACACTCCAGGAATGAAGCATACAACACTCACATCATAGTACTACTGAAATTGGACTATAAGTATTTAATTTTCATATTGATCATAATTGCATTCTAGTATAGTAACACATAATACCACAGAGAGAATCTTTAACATATACATTATAACAATGTCTTAAAGAAATAATATTCCCTATAGACTACGTAGGGATCTAACAAAGTAAAAATGCCCAATTTCAATAGATACACATCAATTACCAATAAATGGTCATTTAAAAATTAGAAATAAATAATTCACCTTAATGATTATAAATTTACGTACATACACATAAATCTATAATAGAACATACAATTTCATCCATGATCAAACCTACGTTTGATTCATCATAATTTAAAACCAAAATCAATAGATAAATTTATCTAACTAATAACAATAAGCCAAAATTAATTAAACTAAGTTAATAAATAAAATTAATTTAACCAAATTAATAAAGTAATCAAACCAAATTAATAGGCAAAATTAATTTAAACTTAATTAATTAATTAAAATAATTAATAATTTAAAAAAACTAAATTAATTTAAATTTAATAAACTAAATTAACGTGAAAGATTAATTAAACTTAATTAATAAATGAAATTAATTAAACTAATTAACAAATTATAATTAAACTAAATTAAAACAACATATATTAAAAGGTATATATAAAAGAAAGTTTTTTTTTTTAAATGACAAAACAAAAATTGAAGAGGGGCCCATGGCCTGCGCAGGGTACCGCCTACGCCAGTATCCCCTCTGCACACAGCAGAGCTGGTACTGCTGACGGCAGTACCCCCTCTGTCATTGGCTGCCACCTTGGGGGGTGGGGAGAGGTGGTGGCCCCCGCCCCCCCCCCCCCCCCCCCCCCCCCCTTCATACATATGCAATTTTTTTTTTATAATTAAATTTTTTATTATTATTATTTTTAAAACAAGCAATGCACTTTTTAATATATCAAACTTACTTTTAACAATATATTTTCATTTCTCCTCTTTCCAGCATGTTTTCCAAAAATGTGAAATACATAAACAGTATGCAATATATATATATATATATATATATATATATATATATATATATATATATATATATATATATATATATATATTTAAGAAATAAAAATAGACAAATTTTCCTTTCATTTACAATGCACATAATATATATATATATATATATCTATATATATATATATATATTAAAAGAAAAACCCAATAAAGCACATTTGTACCAAAATCATGCTTTTGATTTTGAGTTTTTCTGGGCTAATTTTAATTGGCTGTCTTTTTTTTAAGATTGTATTTAATTCCAGCAAGCACATGTTTTCACCAAAATTGGATTTTCACTCAAAAATTGATTTCTCTTTCAAGGAATATATTTAATTTCAAACCCTGTAGTTATACTATAGACCAGATCTAATAATTCATTTTCTAGGAGTTTGATAGAGAATTTTCTAGCAAAAATTTGCCAGCATAACGTTACTATGCTAAAATTTAATAAAACATAAAAATCAACTAAACTAGGGTTTTCTAAATACCCAAAAATAGTAAAAACACCAGATCCAATTACAGAGATAAATTGAAAACTGTATAAACAAGATAAGCCAAATAAATGCAAGATCAATCTAACAGGTAGGATTTCAAAGCCTACCTTGGATCCAAAGCTAGAAACTGAAATGAAAACCCTTTGAAGATCTGAAGATAGAATTTCTTCCCAAATTAATCCAACTTGTAGATCTAAAAACTATGTAGAAAATAGGCACACGATCTAGATGCACAAGAAAATATCACACAATCCAAATTCTCCAAAATCTCAAGATGCCAATTCCAAGCTCTCTTCCCAAAATTTTCTCCAAAACCTGTCTAATGCTAAAATGAATGCAATTTTCCCTAATAGGGATACAATTCCCCATTTCATGCAACCCTAAAGACAACTCAACAGCTAACTCCCACTTCAACTCCAAATCAAAAATTGAAAGAAAATATAATTAATAAATTAAAAATACTTTATTTTGCACAACTCAACTTTGACTTTTGAAGACAAGTTGTTATTTTTTAGAATAATTCACTTTTCAATAATGCACATGTTATAATTAAAACTCATATTAAATAGAGTAAATATTTAAAGCATCCCAAATTCATGCAATTAAATATTTAATTATTTAATAATGCACACAAGCATAATTAAATCTGATTACCAATTAAATAATCAAATATTTGACTTTTAATTAAATTTCAACTATACTCATTAAACTAATAATCACATAAAAATCACCCACATAGGAAAATAAATCAACTAAGACCAAACAACATAAAACCAAGCAAACACCAAAAATGGATCCATGAATTCTTGTCAACTAGACAAATTCGGGTAGGGTAGTCAAACTGACACTTGTCCAATCCTAGGACAAATTAGGCTTAGGTTAGGGTTTTGGACCTTTGTTATCTCCCCTCTCTTACCATTTGAGATACTGTGATAGGCATGCTCATCCTGACAATTCAAGGAAGTCGATGTCTGGTACCTGCAAACTTGCATGTACATAAATATATAAATATATAACATACAATGGCAAGGATTGGCCGATCATGTGGATCTTGCAAGAAAGTAACTATGACTCCATCTCTCAACCACATCAGGAACGTCAAACAGAAATATAAAATAAACACATCAACCATACACATGCAAGTATGGGGTTTGTAAAATCATGAGCATTAATAATTTCCTAACATATATTCCAACATCCTAGAATAATCATAACATTTATAAAATCAGACTAGGGGCGGGGTACTACATCCACCCCCCCCCCCCTAGGATTAGGCTTACTCCTAGAAGCCTACGAACAGATGAGGATATATATCCCCCGAGCACAAAGCATTTACTAAAAATGAAACACACATCTAAAAACAAGCCATAAAATAAGAACATGATTTACAATCATTAAGGACAATATAACACTGGTTAGGAATAACTGAAATTCACATTGATCAATCATTTATTAATGAAAAAAATAGATCTAAACCTTTATTCATTCATCGGCATAGAAGACATCTAGGATCAATTGCATAAAGAACACATTCATATCTATAAGAAATAATAAGTTGAGAAGTTCATGAAAAACTATCTAGTTAATGCAACACTTATGCAAACATATAGGGTACACAATGATTCTAATTTCACACAGAAAACATAGTACCATCTTCGTGATGTCCTCCCTTATACATACTATCAAGGGTTCAAGATGAACATGATAGAAACAACACTTATCACAGAACAAGGCCAACAATACTAAACATTCGGAGTAGCCACCAAAAAACTCAATAGGTAAAACCCAAGTGGGGAAATTCCAAGCTCAACATTAAATCGTAAAAGTACCACATGGTAAGTCAATAGTAAGTCAAGTGTGACTAGTGTCACAACATAGATAGCGAAAAGAGGTTCAGGTGACTAGTCCAATCATAAGAAAGTTCAAAATTCAATGCTATCCCCCACACATCGCAAACAATTCATAAATCAACCAAAAATAAATTATCAATCATAAAACATCCACATAACAAGGTGACTAGTGGTAGCCACACTCAAGGGAGTAATCGCTTCATGACATCCAAATGTACTTCACCCTAGATGCATTAGAGAGGGTACCCACACACAATAAGCAGTCAAACCACCTATGATAATCACTAGAAAAAGTGATATCTCAATGGCATTTAAGAGAAATAAAACATAAATGTTTATTTGTAATTTAATGGTTCTCAAATACAAAGAGTTATATGTCTATGTTTGGTTTCAAGTTTTAACAATTTAGACATCTAATGGCACACAACTTCCCAGAGTTCCCAGTGTAGAACTCGGTGCTCTGATACAAACTATCTAGAAGTACTCTCTACTTTAATGTGATATTTTATATGTGATATGAGAGTAAAAAATGACATAGTAACTATGATAACAATATTTAAATGTGATGGGATAAGTATCATATGCAACACCTAATCTTTCAAATGTGATAAGAAACTTCTTATGTGTGATGATGTTTTGGACAAAAGTGATGGTAAACTGATCATATGTGATGGAATTTGTTTCAAAAGTAGTCTAACTTCTGTTAAAGGCAATGCACTGACTAATATTTCCAAAAAAATCAAAATTTTGTGTTTGTTTGAAATTTTTCTTGTGAACAATTGAATTTTTTCAATTTGTAAGTGTAATCACCTAAAATTGGCCTAGTCTAACCAAAAGGCCTAATTTAAATAAAATTGCCCCAAATCCTAATCAAGGGTCATAAAATTTAATCAAGACGTCAAATGAAATCTTCAACATAATCATGTTAGTAAATTTTATCAGTTTTCTTACATAATTCATCCAAAATCAAGACTCAGTTATCAAACTTTAAAGAGAAATAATCAAAGAGGTATTATTCCTCAATTAATCTAGCCTAATTAATTACATCAAACTCAAAAATACCATGCCAAGAGTAATTAATGAAATTTAATTAATAAATTTCCTAATTATCCAACTCAAGTACAAAAAGACAAAGGACTTAATCCTAACCAATCAAATTCAAGTGCAAGGATCACTCAACTTGCAATCTCAACTGTCCCTCAAAGAGGAATCTCATTCACACAATTCAAATTCAAATCTATAAAAGAACATCAATCAAGATCATTTGATAATCTAGGATTTTTGTAAGTATATCATGTTAATTTGGTTCTAGAGAATTTTGAGAGAAATTTAGTGCTAATTCATCATCCTAGATTATTTCCTCCAGCATTTTATGTTGGAGATTTTCCAACAAGCCAGTGTTGACTGTATGTTTATCATTGATGACAATATATGGTAAGTAGCATGTGTGGAAGACTTATGAAATAAGCTTTGATTATATGTAGCATGGACAGATTATCACCATGATATCATGGACACAGAGGTTAAGTGCTTATACAGACAGTTGTATAGCAGCTTGTGTCAGCAGTGTTCCTGACAGAGTTACAGACAGTGTTCTGTGTTTGATTATTTGTATAGTTATCATGGAGCCTTGCACCTTTGGATATGTGATGGAGACATTTTAGTGTTTCTCCATTCATGGACACGGAGTTTGATGTGTAGTATAAGTGAATTTATGCAGTTTCTATTCACCAGTTGTAGTTTCGTGTGTTTATCTAGAAGAGCCGACAAAGATTATATTGGTATAGGAGTTGCGCCTATCATTTTGGTATGCATGCTTGGATTAGTGATTAGAGAAGAGTTAAGAAGGTTTGGTTAAGAGTGGATGATGTAATTCAACTTGAAGAGAAAGTATCAGTTAAATTGGTAGAGCCGACAGTATGTAGCGTGCGTCTACACTTATTAATTTGGAGAGGTCCCAGTTTGTGTTGCGTGCTTAGTAGAGCTGACATAAATGTTATTGGAGAGTTTTATTGTTTCTCTAATAAGATTTCAAGATGGTTCTAATAGGCCGCCTTGATTATATCATTTAGAGAGAAGATATTTATAAGCAGTCATTTGTGATTGCTAAGACATGGTTCAGAGTTGAAAAGAAAAGAGTAGAGCAGAGCAGAGAGTGCGAAGCATTGAGCCATCAGTAGAAGGTCTATGTGACCAAGTAAAGAGTATATGCTATTCATTGGAACTGATCAAGATAGTAGGTCTACCTCACAATTTACCAAGATCTAGATATAGTGTGTATCTATTATTTAGAAGGTTGCAGCCTTCGCCCCTTTTGAGCAGTGAGCTCTCATATAGTGCATCCTCACCCCTAACAGGGTCAATCATAAAAGACTCCTAACAGGGTCCAACCTTTGACCAGGTCACTGTACTTATTGCATTGTAAAGATCAACTCCTAACAGGGTTGTAAGATCTTCTAACAAGGATCATTATACACTAGTGCAGTTTATTAGTGGGTGTCAATTCTCACCGAGGTTTTTACCTATTTGGGTTTTCCCATAACCAAAATATTGGTGTTGTGTTCAAGTGTTCTTTCATTATTTTTATGCTTAATGTTTTAGTACACTTAATTGGATAAAGAATTGAAACTTGTAGATAACTAATTCACCCCCCCCCCCTCTCAGTTATCTCTTGAGACTATTCCTAATGATTGGTATCAGAGCCAAATGCCTCAGAGAGAAAGTTTAACAACTTGAGGTTGATCAAAGAGCATTCTTTAGAAAAGATAGTCCTAAGTTTGATGGAGAGAGCTATCCTGATTGGAAGAACAAAATGGTGACTCATTTATAGTGCATTGGTTTTGAAGTTTTTAAAGTGGCTATCAAAGATATTAAGATCCCCTATCTAGAAGATCTTATAAAAGATGATGCCACTAGCAAGTAGAAGGATTTGTTCCATCAAAATGCAATATTCAAAGAAGCACTTATCAGTGCCTTATCTGATAGTGAGTTTTTAGAGTTAAAGAAAGTAGACACAGCCTACAAGATATGGAAGAACCTAGAAGACATGTTTGAAGGAGATACACAAGCAAAGAATGTGTGTAGAAAGACATGGAAGAAAAGATACAATGCATTAGAGATGCTACCTAAAGAAAACATCAGAGCTTACAACCAAAGGATTAATGAAGTAGTTGTTGAAATCAGGAACAATGGTGGAGAGATCTCGGAGGAAGATATTATGGATAAATTAATGACTACTCTTATAGAAGAGTATGAAAACAAGATCAACATCCTTGATGAGACCATGTAGCTTACAAAAAATTTCAAGAGAGAGACCTTGATCAGAAAAATTTCATCTTTTGAGATTTCAAGATTGAAGACAGAGCCTAAAAGTGAGACAGCCTTCAAAGCATCAATCCATGGTAAGAAATCTTTAAACAATTCTGGTAATTTTGATGATGAAGATGAAGATAAAGAGATAGATGATATTATTGCTATGATTGCTAAGAAAGAAAGAAAAGGAAAAGGAAAGTATGAAGGTCATTTACCTTTCAAATGTTTCTCATGTAATAAGATTGGTCACTTTTCATCCAAGTGCCCTATAAGAGTTAAGAAATTCAGAACTAACTACAAGCGTAAGTATACAAAAGAATGTTACTATGTTGGTGATGGAGTTTCTGATGATGATTCAGTTGAAGATGAAATTGGATTCATTTCTATTATGGATCGTGAAGATAAGAAAAAGGAACAAGAGCTAGTATTGATTTCTCAAGTAGACATAAGGACATATTGGATTATAGATAGCAGTTGTTCACATCACATAACAAGTGACAAAGATAGATTTGTTCATCTGAAAAAATACAATGGTGGTATGGTTATATTTGGAGATAACACTCCTAAACCTATCATTTGTAGAGGACATATCACATTGGATGGAAAGAACAACATTGATGATGTTCTTTATTTAGATGGTTTGCAGCATAACCTTCTTAGTGTTGGATAGTTGCTTGAAAAAGGTTATAGATTGGAGTTCAAAGATAACAAATGCATCATTAACAACAAGGATGGTGTAATGATTGCATTAGATTTTTTTAGCTTAATTCAGAAGCAATTTGTTTTGTTGCTAAAGTAGATGACAATTGGTTGTGGCATAAAAGACTATGTCATATCAACTTTGATAACATAGTAAAGATAAGCAATGTAAAGGCAGTAAGAGATATACCTAGCATAGAAAAGCCAGTTGATACTATTTGCAGGGAATGTGTGATGGGAAAGCATGTGAGGAATTCATTTAGAAGCAAGAATAATTCAACAAAGAACAAGTTGGATCTAATTCATACAGACCTATGTGGACCAACTCAAACAAGATCATACTATGGTGAAAGGTATTTCATTTTGTTTGTTGATGATTATTCTAGAATGATGTGGGTTGCGTTCTTGAAAGATAAGTTGGAAGCATTTGAGAAGTTCAAAATATTCAAAGCTAAGGTTGAGAATTAATCTGGACTAAAGATAAAGTGTCTAAGATCAGATAAAGGAGGAGAATTCACCTCTGACAGATTCTATGAGTACTATGAAGAACATGGCATAAAGAGACAATTGAGTGCACCTAGAACCCCTCAGTAGAATGGCATTACAGAGAGAAGGAATAGGATCATCCTTGATACAACACGCACCATCATGATTGAAGGAAATGTTGCACACACCTACTGGAGAGATGTGGTCAATACAATAGTCTATACCATCAATAGAATACAATTAAGGCCTAGCGCAAACAAGACACCTTATGAGCTATGGTTTGGTAATGTTACCATGGTGAAATACTTCAGAATCTTCGGAAGCAAGTGCTAAATCAAGAGGGGTGAAGCAATAGGAAAGTTTGATACAAGAAGTGATGAAGGTATTTTTCTTGGTTACTCTACTAAAACTAAAGCTTATAGATGTTTTAACTTGAGATTGAAGAAGATCATTGAAAGTGCTTATGTTAAGATTTATGAAAATTTTATGGTTCAAGAAAGTGTAGACACCTAAAAATCCTTTAGAAAATAAAGTATTTTTATTTTTTGAAAAACCCCTGATGACATCATCATTTATTAATTAATTAATTATTTAATTTATTTATTTATTTTTATGCCATTAAATTCTTTTATCTTAATTAAGAATATTTAATTAAGAAATCTCTTCCAGAAATGTTTAAATCTCATTTAAACATTATTTCCCTATTTATTAATTATTTAATTAATAAATTGACCAAAAGTCATTTAAATAAATATTTATTTAAATCCTAAACCTTGGAAATATCCTAGAGATCCTTAACCTCTTCTGGAAATTCCTAATCTCACTTTAATTTTAATTAAAGGGTGATTCCCCCATTTCCTAAGCCTAATCCCATCTCAAAAACATTTAAATCAAATTTAAATGTTAAACCCTCTTATTTATTAAATCTATTTAATAAATGAAATCCTCAACCTAAAAGCCTTTGAAATAAATAAACATTTATTTATTTTCTAAACTCCTAAATATCCTAGAAAGCCCTAGACTCTTCTAGAAAGTCTTCAATTCTTATCTTAAGCCTTGGTCTATTCAACCCCTTTGAAAGTCAATCCTTATCCTTGACTCAACCTCTAACCTTGACTCAACCTCCTAACCCAAGCCCTTCCCAAATCCTATAGATACCCTCACTTCCAAAAGCAAATTATTACATTAGTTTTCATCATGTATGCATTGTTATTATGAGCATTTTTAGCTAGATCATCTTAGCATAAATCTTAATTGTTAGATTTCTTCATGTTCTTCATGTTTTCTAGCACATCTTAGAGTAGCTTAATGGATTAATCTTATTTTATATTTCAAGTTTTTCAAATCATACATGCATCATATCAAATCCCTTAGAATGCATTAGGAATATGCTCCAAGTGCTTAGAGAGCACATCCACATCCCTCTCATTGAAGCAAATCAAACAGTGCTTGTTTAGCACTTGTTTTAGCGACAATCTTGAGGTGGCTGGGTTTTGTTTCTATTGTCTTAGATTTTTACAATTCTTGAACATGTTAGATTAGTTTTAACATTTGAGTGTTTCAGCCTTTCAAGACAGGTAACAGGTTCCAAATTTTCTAGCCTACATTCTGGCACGCCCGGTGGGACCCACTTCACGAGTTCAGTCAACATCTCACTTATTTTGGCATTTTTGGAAAATTTGGAGCTTCAAGGTAAAGGAAACAGCTGGATTCATTATCTTGTCTATAAACACATCTTTCTTCTACTTTTGTCTATTCACCTTTCTTCTACTTGTAAGAAACTTGCCTTATTCTTCCAAAAAATCCCTAAAAAATCTCATTTTTGAAGAAAAAAAAAAACATGTATTTTCTGTGTAAAAATTTCATGTAATGTATTTAAAATTGCCAGAGGATCACATCTGGTAAATTCAACGTAGCATCTAGGATTCCGAATCGCATCTAGGGCCTAAACCATTTCTCAGATCGCATATGGTTAAATTCAGGGTAGCATCTAGGATTTTGAATCACATCTGGGGTTTACACCATTTCCCAGATCACATCTAGGGACTACACCATTTCCTGGATCGCATCTGGTAAATCCAAGATATCATCTGGGAACACTTCAATTTGGGGTAAAAATGAACAAAACAAAGGCATAAACATCTTATTTTAGTGCTTAAAATGAACCCCCAAATCACTCTTGAATGCATTAAAGACTAAAACTTTCAAAATCTTCTAACAAACAAACAAAAATCAATAGAATCATTTGCACCCTTCCAACATCAAGGTTTTAGATGCATTCATGCAAAGTAGGAACATTTCATGATTTGGGAGCATAAAAAGAACATCAAGTTTGCATTGCAAAGCTAAGTGGTTCCTAATCAACTCAAAAATCATCCTAAGTGGTCCTAAATCAAAAATCAAATGCATCAAAGAGAGCTAAAAAGAACTTCATTTACAATGTCTTCAAGTTTTGTTAAAAATCTCAAAGCAAACTAGGAACAAAATCATCAAAATCTTTGCTAATCTTTTCAAAATTGGTTCCTAAACATTCCTAAAGGTTTCAAAACTTTTCTAAATCAGTCCTAAAGCTTTGTTATTTATGTGAATAAATCTCTTATTGCAAAATCTTGAATGCCTTTCAAAGTTCATGTATCAAAGCTAAATCTAGGAACTTTCCCTTTGGAGTCTAAAAATTGAGCAAAAGGAAAATAAATCTTGAATGAAGCTAAAAGAATGAACCCAAGTCTAATTGAGTCATTGTCATTTTGAAAATCAAACACAATCTTGAATGATTTAGAAGAGAAATAAAAGCACCTCTATTCCTTCCTCTTTCAATTTTAGTTCACACGCAAACTCAATCTTGAATGACTTAAAGATCAAAAACAAAGCACTTTTCAAAGTTCGAAAGCAACATGCAAACTCAATCTCGAATGCTCAAGAAAATAACTTGCAATCGCTCAAACGTTTACTTTTTGGAAAAAGAAAAACTCAAAACCTAAACACTTGTATCTTCAAAAGATTTCAAATTCAATCACTTAATCAATTTTTGGGAAAGGACATTTGCTTGATATGCATCTAGGAGTTTTCAAATTCTTGCAAAACCTTGTTAAAATAAGTAACGTAAAACACTTGAACTTAGACAAGTTCACTTGTTTTACTTTTAGCGAGGCCTGTCTGGGGAGAAAAGTGCTTCCTCTCTAGAGAATGACCTCAAACTGGTATCTTCCCTAACTGGTATAGAAATAAAGTGCTAAGAAAACTTTCGCTTATATCCCCTCAAGCTTAGGCGAGGTGTGTTGATGGTAGCTTGGGGTAGGTGAATAATCCCTACTATTTCGGCATGGTTAACTAGGCTCTTAAGTGAGTCACACCCATACAAATTGATTGGGAGGACTCCATGGAACAATTACAAACTTGTTAAAATAGAGGCTACCCTATCCACATCCGAAGGTATCAGAATCCTTATGCAAGGACCAATCTAAGTGGTTTCTTGAATCATCTTAAGACACTCACCATATGTATCCCCTTTTAGTGGGTATCAAGCTGTGGGCAAGGATTTTGATACTCACCTTTCCTTAGGTAGTTCTGCTTGATGTGTTTTCTAAAGTTTCACACTCAGTACAAAACATCTGTTGAAACATACAAAAATGAAGAGTCCTATACATCAAATCCTTTGCAATATCAATAACAATCCAAAAGTCATCCAAGCTTGCAGAAACCTATCATCCTAGTCTGATCTTGTCAGTCACCCCAATCTAAGCCTTAGTCTTCCAAATCCATCTTCATCCTTCATTTAACTCATCTGCAAGTCAGCATGTCTCAAAACTATTATGATGAGTGTGGTTATTATGTCTCTCCTCTCAATCCATCCTATCCTAATGATGATGAAAGTCTTGTTGATCATGATGCATGCTTTGAAAACCTTATCCATCATGATGATGAAAGCCTTGTGGATCATGATGCATATTTTGAAAATCTTAGCAAGTTTTCTCCAAACATCCCCCAGCATCCAATCATTCCTCCAAACTATCCTACCAGGCCTTCATGCATATCCACTAACACTCCTTATCCTACCTTTGATAAGGTAAATCAACTATCCTATTCATCCATACCTTCTTCCTATCTTAAGCCCATGTATCCTCCATATGAATCCTTCATACCTCCATCTCCTTCTATGGTCATGTCCCAATCACCATCTTTTCATAGCAACACTCCAAGTTACATCCCTTATCCAAATCCTCCATCCCCTTATCCTCTAAATCATTTCCATTATCCTAATCATCCATTCTATCTAGATTCACCATCCACTATATCCTATTCAAATCTATCATCTTCCATTCTCACCTACATTGCTGCAAATCCCCTCCCACAAAGAGAATGCATCCTTCAATCCACTTCATATCCCGTACCTTAATCCATCATTCCTACCTCACCAAATAGCTAATTTAGTTCACAAGCTTCCTCTAAACCTACCTATGTGAACTATCTAATCATGACATCATTCCCCCAAGCAAGTTCACAATCTTCTGCTTCACCTCCATGTGTGAGCTATCCTAGCTCATCATCTTCTACACATTCTAGTCTGTCACCTCCTCCAATCTGGAAGTCTCCAAGGATTTTCACAAGGAAGCCAACAAAAAATCCCACTCTTACAACTGACGAGACATGTCATCTCAATCCTTCATGTGAATCCATCATTGATGATCCCCATCAAACTTCCCCATCCATTTTCCTTCTTCCATATGTCCCACTCATTAATCCTCTTCCATCTCCGAACATCAATAAGTCATTCCTATGTATTGCCTTCACCAAATTTCCATCCACTTCTCCTCCTCCAAACATTATCCAAGCCACATCCAATGAGCCTCAAGGGTTCACCCTTCTTCCTGCCATCATTGTTGCAAAATCTCCTATCCTTCCATCTACTCCATCTAAAGAGTCCATCCATACATCCCCCAACACTCTATCCACACAAATCCTATCATGTCAAGATCTTTTCCAAAAGCATGTTGAAATACCCATCGAAGAAAATCAAGATCCAATCCCTTCATTTCCTCTTTTGCATGTTCTATTGCTTCCATCACCCCTAGTCCCAGATCCTATTAGCTCAATTCCTCTAATCTAAGATTCCACAATCCCAATTCTTCCAATCCAAAATCCTATCATCCCAATTCCTCCTTATGAAGATCCATTACCATCCCCTAATCCCAGTCAAGATCCCATCATCCTATCCTCTCCACTTGAGGATTCTCCAATCAAAACTATCCAACTACCATCACTCTATCCTATTGGTCCACTTACATTTGTCAGAGGTAGCCCACTTGAAGTAGGAGCAATAAGTTCCATATCTTCCATCAGGGAACTAGAAACTGGAAGTTTATCATATTCCCCAAGTCAGAAATATCCTTGTTTGGATAAAATGCTCAAAAAATGGAATTATCAAGGCAAAGGCCTAGGCGCTCATGAACAAGGAAATTTGGAGCCCATCCAAGACAAAAAACATCCAAAATCATGTGGAATTGGTCACACATTTGAAGAAGGCACTTCCTCCAAAAATGTTGGTACAGCTAAAGCCAGATTCAAGCATCCTTCCAAAAACACCATCACATCTTCCCATCATCCCTTCAAAGCATACAACTCCATTCCTCCTCCTCCATCATTACAACCAAGGACAACCTGTCACATTCCTCCTTCATCCTCCAAATCCATTTTGGGTCCCAAAGTCTTCCAATGCATATCCTATACATGCCAAATCCATTTTGGGACCTTACATCCCAAAATATCATCCCTCATCTTATCCTACTCAATCCTTCATCCAAAATCTGAACATCTATAGTCAGGATCAACAAAGGCACATGCCCATATCTCCTATCTACCAATCTCCTTCCATCTCTCCATCCACATTTCCTCCATCTCACACATCTCCTCATATTCATTCTAATGCTCCTTGCAATTTGGATGCCAACTCAAGAATGCATAAAGGAAAATATCCACAAAAATCAAAACATTTCCATGTTCAATCTAAACCACATGCTCAAGCAAAGAAAAATCCAATGCATCCCAATGGCCGCAAAGGCCCAATAAAGCAAAACCAAAATTTGATGCATACCAATGGCCACAAAGGCCCACCAAAGCTAAAGCAAAAATGATGTGGATCCCAAAGCAAAAAGATGTAATCCATATAACAAAAATCTCCACAATGGCATCTAAAGTTGCTAATCCACCAGCTACTCAGTTTCCTCCTCCATCTCCTAAATCCATCTTGGATCCCTATATTACAAGATCTCCTAGCATAAATTCTCCATCATTTACACATCTATCTTCCACTTCCCATCCGCTTCATCCACCCATCTCACAACATGTGCCAATGTTGGTCCTGAAAACATCCCCCTATCATGATCAATTTCCATCCTTCCATCCAAACACTTTCTACCACCATATGTCCCATCTACCCCATCCAATCTGTGTCTTTGCATAAATCCATCCATCCTAGAAAAGTTGTACCAACATCTAGGCAAATCAGAAAATCAACATCCAGTTAGCAAAAAATCAGAATATCAGTGAAAGATCAACATACAGTCATTAGGAAAATTAGAAAATCCATAAAAATTGGAAAAATCAAGAGAAAAATATCAAAAATAGAAAATAAAAAAAAACCTTTGTCCAATCGTGAAAACTTGGCAATTCAAGCGCCTTGGACAAGTACCATGATGAAAACCTAGAAAACAAGTGTCATGTGTAGCCCCCCCCTCCCCAATTTCTTTCTACATTTGGTGGCCATTCCCTTCTATCACCTTCTTATCAACATCTCCTCCATCCCATTTGTCTCTCACTTCCTTCATCCTCCTTTGGATCTTGATGACAAACCAAAGACTACCATGTATACATGCTTTTGGGAACCTTCTTGGCATCCATCACACCTTTTAGCTACATATCCTCTATCTAATCCATTCATCCTATCTTCCATATACCTTCCTCATCCTCTTGTCAGCATATCTTATGTCCAATCATACCTCATCCTACTGCCTCTGAATGAATGAACTATCCTAAGCAGGGGGCATCTTATTCCTTGGTAACATATTCCTTGGAGACTGTCTTTCATCAAAAATCTTCCATCTCCCAAATCTCTTAGCAATTCCTCCATCCAAATCTCCCCAAGCATTCCTCTTATCCTTAAGAAAATCCACCATCTAATCTCCCCAAGCATTCATCCTCAAATCCAATCCCTCAGCATTCCTCTATCCAAATCCTGAGAAGTTATTCTATCCAAATCCTAAGTAGTTTCTCCATCCAAATTTCTCATCATTCCTTCATCCAAATCATAAAGCATCCTCCTCCAGCACTTATCCTTCAATAGTTCCTCCATGAAAATCTCCCAGTAGTTCCTCCATTCAAATCCTAAGCATTTCCCTCCAGCATTAATCCCTAGGAATTTCCTCCATATCGCCATCACTTGGTATCTTCCCTTTTCATTGGTATCTAGCTATAGGCTATCTCATTGAAATCCAATGCCATTCATCCATATCCACCATTTCTAGTAATCTTCCAACATCTTCCAATCCTATCCATATCTTCTTGCTACCCAACATCCAAGATCAAGCCAACCGATCCAATCACATCCTTAGCCTTGATTTCAATCCAATCATCATCATTGGGATGCATCCTTCCCAAATTCATGTTATTTCAGGACACATCATCCATCACTAGTCCATCTTGGCCTTCCAACCCAATTGGGGCATCATCTTGCATATCTTTGGAGCTCTAGCTTCCTCCCCAGGTTCTTTGTACATCCTAAATCCTCAGCTTCTATACATAGCTATTGTAAATATCTCCCCATCTATGTACATAATCCTCGCATCTTGTTGTACATATCCTTGTCAATCCTGCAATAGCATTTGATCAGATATCTTGTCCCACCCAGCCTCGTACTTCAGCAATATCAATTGTTGACTATCCTTGATCACTATGACTATCTTTGAACCTCATCATTTTCTAGTGAAATAACAAAATCTTCCACCAATCAGTGGGTCTGAAAAATGTATGCTTCTGTATTGTCCAGCCTAAGCCTAATCATGGGTCCACACAAATGTATCATTCCTGTCAGATCTAGTCTTCCACCCAATCACACCAAGTCCATCTCAATGTATCCTTCCACATGTTCAGACCAATCCTTCCACCATCAATAGAATCAAATCTCTCTCCTTGGCAAAAGTTGTCTTTTGGAGTTATCATTGTGACCTTGGATTTTGTCCTTTAGATCTTGTTAATCTTTTACGGCTTCTTGTTGTTCTCTACTCAAAGTCACCATGATCCTTTATATCATGGTGCGCTGCGAATGAGGACAATCTGGGGCAAGGTCTCTTGATCTTTTGCTTATGCCTATGATTCAGTCATGTGTTTGTGGTTTCTTCAGCATCATTTCCACCATGCTTCCTCTTTGGTTCATGTGTGATGCTGGGGCAACCCTGCGTGTCTTTTTAGCGTCAGTCCTATGTAACACTGGTGACAAGGCCTTATGTTCTTTTGTAACCTTGGCAGGTCTCTAGCATTGCTATATCAAACTAGATTGTGCTCTCCACATTTGCACTTGGAGCTCCCTAAAACCCCCTACATCCTGCATCATCTAGATTAATCTTGCATCTTGCATCTTCATGTAGCTACATCCTGCATTTTGCATTCCATCTCATCTTGCATTCACCCATCTTTGCTCTTGCAAGCTTGGTTATTTATCCTCCCTTCTTCCTTCACTCTTTCCTTTTGTTTCCTTTCAAGAAAATTCCACAACGTTTCCTCTTTGCATTATTTTCTCGAGGGGGCACAACCCCTTATTCCTCTAAATTCTATCCTAGGGCATCTTATTTTCTTGTCTTTGATGCCACGCCACTTGCAGCAGTGCATCAAAGAGGGGCAAAATGTAGACACCTAAAAATCCTTTAGAAAATAAAGTATTTTTATTTTCTGAAAAACCCCTGATGACATCATCATTTATTAATTTATTTATTTATTTATTTATTTATTTTTATGCCATTAAATCCCTTATCTTAATTAAGAATATTTAATTAATAAATCCCTTCCAGAAATGTTTAAATCTCATTTAAACATTATTTCCCTATTTATTAATTATTTAATTAATAAATTGACCAAAATTCATTTAAATAAATAAAATATTTATTTAAATCCTAAACCTTGGAAATATCCTAGAGATCCTTAACCTCTTCTAGAAATTCCTAATCTCACTTTAATTTTAATTAAAGGGTGATTCCCCCATTTCCTAAGCCTAATCCCATCTCAAAAACATTTAAATCAAATTTAAATGTTAAACCCTCTTATTTATTAAATCTATTTAATAAATGAAATCCTCAACCTAAAAGCCTTTGAAATAAATAAAAATTTATTTATTTCCTAAAATCCTAAATATCCTAGAAAGCCCTAGACTCTTCTAGAAAGTCTTCAATCCTTATCCGAAGCCTTGGTCCATTCAACCCCTTTGAAAGTCAATCCTTATCCTTGACTCAACCTCTAACCTTGACTCAGCCTCCTAACCCAAGCCCTTCCCATATCCTCAAAATACCCTTACTTCCAAGTGCAAATTATTAGATTAGTTTTCATCATTTATGCATTGTTATTATGAGCATTTTCAGCTAGGTCATCTTAGCATAAATCTTAATTGTTAGATTTATTCATGTTCTTCATGTTTTCTAGCACATCTTAGAATAGCTTAATGGATTAATCTTAGTTTATGTTTCAAGCTTTCCAAATCATACATGCATCATATCAAATCCCTTAGAATGCATTAGGAATATGCTCCAAGTTCTTAGAGAGCACATCCACATCCCTCTCATTGAAGCAAATCAAACAGTGTTTGTTTAGCACTTGTTTTAGCAACAATCTTGAGGTGGTTGGGTTTTATTTCCATTTTCTTAAATTTTTACAATTCTTGAACATGTTAGATTAGTTTTAATGTTTGAGTGTTTCAGCCTTTCAAGACAGGTAACAAGTTCCAAATTCCCTAGCCTACAGAAAGATATCATGATTATGCACCTATGATTGATGAAGAACCCATTCCTTCCACTAGTGAGACAGTTGTTGAAGAGATGTTTGACAGTATTGATGTAATGTTCAATGACCCTGGAACAAGTGAAGAAGAAACTCAGAAGGAAGACAAGTCAGTATCACCTAAAGTTCCAAAGTATATAGCTAGATATCACTCTAAGGATGACATCATTGGAGATCAGAGCGGCAAAGTCACTACAAGATCAAAAGCAAAGACTTCAGCAAGCAATGAAGCGGTATGTTTACTATCTCAGATTGAACCCTTAAGTGTTGAAGATGCATGTAATGATTTAGATTGGCATGATGCTATGAAAGAAGAACTAGATCATATTATCAAGAATGATACTTGGGAATTGGTCCCAAGACCTAGTGAAAAGAATGTGATTGGAACAAAGTGGATATTCAGAAACAAGATGAATGAAGATGGTATAGTAGTAAGGAATAAAGCAAGGTTAGTTTGAAAGGGATATGTGCAAAGAGAAGGTATTGATTATTCAGACACATTTGCACCTATGAGCATATTAGAAGCTATCAAATTGTTTCTAGCTTATGCAACATTCAAAAACTTCAAAGTTTATCAGATGGATGTTAAGTCAGCATTCTTGAATGGAGAGTTGAAGGAAGAAGTATACATTGAGAAGCCAGAAGGATTCACCTTATCAGACAAGCCTGATATGGTATGTAGATTGAAGAAAGCCCTCTATGGACTTAAGCAAGCCCCTAGAGCTTGGTATGAGAGACTTGATGAATATCTAACAAAAATTGGATTCAAGAAAGGAGAAGCAGATTGTAATTTGTTTATCAGAGAGACATCTAAAGGGTTACTACTTGTAGCTATATTTGTTGATGACATTATCTTTGGGGGTAATGAAAAACTTAGTGCATAATTTGCTAAGAAGATGCAAAGTGAGTTTGAGATGAGCATGATTGGACCTATCAAATACTTTTTGGGATTAAATGTGCAGCAGACAAAGAAAGGCATTTTCATTAATCAGTCTAAATATATGAAAGAGATATTGAAAAAGTTCAAGATGGATGATTGTAAGCCAGTGGGTACACCTATGATAATAGGATGCAAGCTTACAAAAGAATATGATTCTCCAGTAGTAGATATAACATTGTACAAGTCTATGATTGGTAAACTCATATATCTTACTCAAACTAGACCTGATATTTCTAAGGTAGTTGGCATAGTTGGAAGATTTGTAGCAGAGCCTAAACAAAGTCACCTCATGGCAGTAAAAAGAATATTCAGATATATGCAAGGCACTATAGATTATGGTCTATGGTATCCTAATTCAGAGAATGTTGAGCTTCATGTATATACAGATGTAGATTGGGCAAGATGCTTGGATGATAGAAAGAGTACATCAGGAGGAGCAATATTTCTTGGTGATAGACTTGTCACTTGGACAAGCAAGAAGTGCAATTGTATTTCTCAGTCAATAGTAGAAGCAGAGTATGTTGCAGCAGCCTTGAATTGTTCTACAATTGTTTAGATCAAACAGATGATAAAGGATTTTGGAATTCAGATTGATTATCCTATTCAAATTCATTGTGATAACACTAGCACTATCAACATGTCAAAGAATCTTTTGATGCATGCAAAGAAAAAGCACATAGAGATTAAGTATCTCTTCCTAAGAGAGAAAGTGGTAGAGAAAGAAGTCAAATTAGATTATGTGAGTACAAAGGAATAGCTAGCAGATATATTCACAAATCCCTTACCAAAGGATACTTTTGAGTATCTCAGGGAGAAGCTAGGATTAATTCCCTTCCCTGATTCCGCTTAGAGAAAGTGGAAAGAGCATCAGTCCTCAGTGACTGATGGACGATTGACTACTCTACTTCAAGAGTAGTACCAGAGCTTAAATGCTTGGCGCCCTTTGCCATTGATGTCAAAGGGGGAGTAGTATATAGTCATGAAAAATATCATTAAAGGGGGAGTACATATAGAATTAAGGAGTAATATATAGCAAAAAGAGGTAGTACTTTTTAGTCATGGAAGTAGTAACATTAAAGGGGGAGTACATACAAAATTAAGGAGTAATATATAGCAGAAAGAGGTAGTAGTATTTAGTCATGGAAGTAGTTCAGTTGAGGAAATGGAGAATAATAAAGAATATTGTAGCAGATGGAGGATTCATCCTTGGGGGATTTTTGATGAGGAAATAGAGAATGTTATAAAATAATTGGTCAGTTGGATTGGTGGTGTTTTTATTTCTATATGTTTCCATCAATGCCAAAGGGGGAGATTTTTGGAGATTTGTCAGCAAGCCAGTGCTGACTATATGTTTGTCATTGATGACAACATATGGTAAGTAGCATGTGTGGAAGACTTATGCAATAATATTTGAGTATATGTAGCATGGACATATGATCACCATGATATCATGGACGCAAAGGTTAAGTGCTTATACAGACAGTTATATAGCATCTTGTGTTAGTAGTGTTCCTGACAGAGTTATAGATAGTGTTTTGTGTGATTGTTCGTATAGTTATCATGGAGCCTTGCACCTTTGGATATGTGATGGAGACATGTTAGTGTTTCTCCATTCATGGACATAGAGTCTGATGTGCAGTAGAAGTGAAGTGAAGTTTATCTAGAAGAGCCGATAGAGATTATATTGGTACAGGAGTTGCACCTATCATTTTGGTATGCGCACTTGGATTAGTGATTAGAGAAGAGTTAAGAAGGTTTGGTTAAGAGCACATGATGTAATTTAGCTTGAAGAGAAAGTATCAATGAAATTGGTAGAGCCGACAGTATGTAGCATGCATCTACACTTATTAATTTGGAGAGGTCCCAGTTTGTGTTGCGTACTTAGTAGAGCTGACAAAAATGTTATTGGAGAGTGTTATTGTTTCTCTATTATGATTTCAAGATGGTTCTAACAGGCTGACTCGATTATATCATTTAGAGAGAAGATATTTATAGGTAGTCATTTGTGATTGCTAAGACATGGTTTAGAGTTGAAAAGAAAAGAGTAGAGCAGAGCAGAGAGTGTGAAGTGTTGAGCCATCAGTAGAAGGTCTATGTGACCAAGTAAAGAGTATATGCTATTCATTGGAACTGATCAAGATAGTGGGTCTACCTTGCAGCTCATCAAGATCTAGATATAGTGTGTATTTGTTATTTAGAAGGTTGCAGCCTTCACCCCTTTTGAGCAGTGAGCTCTTGGATAGTGCATCCTCACCCCTAACAGGGTCAATCATAAAAGACTCCTAATAGGGTCTGACCTTTGACCAGGTCACTGTACTTATTGCATTGTAAAGATCAACTCCTAACGTTGTAAGATCTTCTAACAAGGATCATTATACACTAGTGCAGTTTATTAGTGGGTGTCAATTCCCACCAGGGTTTTTACCTATTTGGGTTTCCCCATAACCAAAATATTGGTGTTGTGTTCAAGTGTTCTTTCATTGTGTTTATGCATAATGTTTAAGTACACTTTATTGGATAAAGAATTGAAACTTGTAGATAACTGATTCACACCCCCCCCCCCCCCTCTGAGTTATCTCTTCGGACTATTCCTAACATTTTATAGTTAAATCAATCATGTATAATCACAATTATCTTGTATTTTACTTGTTTGCATCCATTTTAGGATCAAATTGCATAGCTTTGTCATAGAATTCATGTAGATGCATCATAGTTTGAATCTTCCATTTCATAATAGCTTATCACTGATCTTATGCACAATCTAAGAGAACATTCATATAAGAGCATGCTCATTTTGATTAGGAAGCCATAATTTCATCTCAATTGTGTCATTTTGAGTGATTTATTAAACTAAAAAATGAATTAATGAGTTATAGAAGTGTTGTGTTGTAGGATATGCAAGTACAATCATTTACACACATTTTTGGTGCCCACTGCAAGGTAGAATTCCAAAATCCTACCTCAAAATCTCACAAAGATGACACTTGTAGGTTAATGATCAATAGATGCTCGTACGATGGATTCTTTATTCAGTTGGTATTATACCTTAACTCATATAGCATCTTTAGTCATATGAAACTATGCCTTTACTCATATATGGGATCATTAGTCATTTCAATTCCTATCTTGACTTATATGGATCATTAGTCATATGGTCTAATTTCTTAAGTCATATGCAATTTATTGATCGTATGGAGATCTACAGTTAGTTGTACGAAGGGTAGCAGTGACTCCTATATGGTAATGTCTTTAGTTGTCTGCAATTAGTCATATGAAAAATAGAGAACAATTTAATAGATAATTTGATTTGGATTTTGATTACTAATGCCAACCTTGGATGTTTTTTACTATGTCTGATTATTTTGAATAGCCTAATAATTCCTTATGGGACATTTTGACAAAGATCAAACAATCAAACTACTTACATATCAGTTTTGTAGGTTGCCTTGTGTGGAAATAAACCAAACATTATGTCTTCATGCTATTAATTTTCTTTGATTTCCTAGGAACCTATCTTAAATGGTCAGTACCCGAAGGACCTTTTCTTGTGTTAGGGGATTACGCTCTCACCTCTTTTGAGGTGATCAAAAACCTAGAAGCACAATTGACTCATCTTGTCTTGGGAACATCCATAAGCACTTTTTATTTCATCCAAACAAGATCAAATAGTAAAAGATAAAATGAATGTGTTTTTGGTGTGCTTGGAATTTCAAATACAATAGGAGAGTATGCTCTCACTTCATTGAGGTGATCATAAATCTTGACCTACACTTGAAGTTCACTTTTATATTTTTGTTACACCTCAGAGAGCCTATCACAATGGGAAAAAGTACTAACCTCATGAAAATGACTCAAAGTGGACACAATGTAAATCCAGCGTATCCCATCCACTATAAATAAAGGTTATCATGTCAAAACTATGATAGAAATGTGTAGTTGAGTGTTGTATTCTAGGAGAGGCCTCAATGATCTGAATAGGAACCTAATCTAATTCCTCTAGATAGAAAGCCACCTTTTAGCCTTGGTATTTTTCTCATAATGCATAGAGGTGTATTACCCCTAGAATATTTTACACTCACCATTTGTATAACCCTAGTCGTGAGATGAAGGGTTTTTGGATGTCACTACCTTGAACTCAAAAATGCCCCAAAAGGGATCCCCTACCCATACACACCTTGAAGGATCAACTATGTGTTCCAATTTCTCAACATCTCCACCCAACATTACCCATTTTATGTCAGGGAAACTATGCACTAGATCCAGGTATAATTAGTGTGGTCCTATGAGATTAACATTGTAGCCAAACCTCCAAGGAATAAATTTCTTGTTTATGTGCTTGCCAATGTTCTATACCTATAAAAACACTTTTTGAAAACATTTTTTGAATCTTAAAATAAGTTTTTTAAAAGTCCTTAGAGATAAGAGATCATGTTTTTATGTCTTATGTGTGTCTTCTTGGTAACAAAGATTAAGAAATTCATTCAAAAACAAACTAGAAAACATCAAATTTTACCCCCAAAATACATGGGAGAACACTTGAAACCTGTAGTTAGGTGTATGATAACCTATCTTCAATTGTATCTAGAGCCTACTGTTATCTCTATTTGTGCATTAAGTGTTGTCATTAGTATCAACTAAGATCAATTGGTAAAAGATGAAATAAGAATCTATAGAAGCTAGTCAGTTGAACTTACAAATCCTTCATACCAAGAAATCACAAGGGAAAACTGAAAGTTAAATGGATACAAGTTTAATCGAGTATGTTTACCAAGCATCAGAGTATACTGAGAATTGAGTCAGTGAACACTAAGCATTCTACACACCAAGCATCAGGTTATTCACCAAACAGGGAATACAGTATTTATCAAGTTGTTCAGGAAATGACATAGTAATTAGTAATGGCACATATCTCTATGCAAATAGTTTACACAGATCTACAAACATTTAACCAAGATCAAGGCACATTTATTTTGGATGTAATAATTAATTTTTGTGATGATTCCTATGTAATATTTAGATCTAGGTTATTTTTGTACACCATAGATCTTAGGTTTCTAAGATGATGTAAACCCAATTAGGTCAAATAAATTTTCTATATAATTGTAATTGATGTCATTTTTACATAAGTAATGAGAAGGACATGACAAGGATTTCTTGAAGGAGTAGCTACCTACAGGACATTAGTATTTAGACAAGGGTTTACATGATTGAGCAGTTATTAGAAATAGTATTCAGTTTTATCAGAAACATACAAGGCTATCGAGTAGGATAGAGAGTAATATACTACACATCAAGGTGAAATCTATTTAGTATTTCATAGCTCTGATACCAATTGTTGGGATAAGAAAGATAGAGTACTATTGCAGATTGATGATTCAGTAAAAAAAATTGAGGGTACTGATTCACCCCTCCCCTCTCAGTAATTTATCTTTCCTATCCCAACACCTACATCATACGACACCCTATCTCTTTTTGTTTGGTGTTTTCAATCTTGCATAAGGTATTATCTTTTATCTTACAAACATTGCAATCACATATAGAACCTTGTCTTTAGTCATATCTAGTTATTCAGTCATATAGAGTATCATAATGAATTATAGAATGTACTTTCATCATATGGTGTCCTATCCTGATTTGTACAAGATTATGTAAATACTTGTATGAGAAGTGTCATATCCAAGATAGTTAGCACTTCTAAATAGTTTTGGTCAACTTCAATCACATTTTTAGATACTTTTTTTTTTCTCTTTCAAGACAAATCATCACATTTTGTAAAAATAGATTTGATCAACCTATTGTCATCATACTTGGTCAATTGGTTCTTATTATAATCAATCATTAGTCATGCTCTTGTTTTTTCTTATCTATCCAAATATCTAGTTTTAGAGGTCATCATTGGGGATTATCAAAACCACACCTTAGACCTCTTGAATCAAGCATCAATATTTCAATTCGAATCAACCTTGGAAAAACATTGCACAATCTATCAACAATCAAACCTATCAATTGAACTTGGTGATTATATCTTGGTCATCCTATTTTCATGGTTAACACAAGGTCCAAATAGTACCATTTTAAAAATGGAGAGACATCTAGAATCAATCCTCTATTTGATCAAGACTTACTTAATTAGAAAAATCAAGAGAATCAAACTACTCCAAACATGTCACGTCAAGATAATGATTGGAGGGGACCTCATAGTCATGATACTCAAAGTAATCATAGTGACCAAAGAAATCATGATAGTTCTGATATTGATGAAGAGATAACCGAGGATCAATTTAGGAAATTTCAACAAGATAAGAGATTTTAAAGGATGATGGAGAAAATCCTAGATTCTAATAAGGAGAAATAATTTAAGCACTTAGCCTCTATGGGATTTCATCTTCCTAAGGACTTTGACATTGAACAACTAAAAATGTGATAAGTAGAAACTCCTATATCTATTCTCTCCAAACAACTCCATGGTTTACAAACTAAAATAAAAGACCTCAAGAAATAAAATGATAAACCATCAAAGAAGTACTCACTTGAGACCATATGTCCTTTCCCTTTTGATAAATACTTGTGCATGATGTCATTTCCTCCAAACATTGACATACCCAAGTATGATAATCACATCAAAAATATTGATCCTCAAGACCATGTAAGATAATTTTACACTCTTAGCATGGATTTCATGTATGATCAAACCTATCTTATGAGGCTATTTCCTAGGAGTTTGTGAGGGCAGGTCATGGAATAGTTCTCCAAGTTTCCCCTAGGTATCAAATCCTTTGAAGACCTAATCAAATGATTCATCCAACAATATTCCAACAAAATTTAACATATTGTCATAATGTTAGATCTTTGCAACACAAAATATAGGTTGGTGATTCCTTTATCACTTTCCTACAAAGGTGGAAAAACATATTTGCAAGATATCTTAGACAAATTCCAAAGAATTATAAAATGGATATCTTCATCAACAATTTGATCCCAAAATAGAATTTTTATCTTCAATTACAATGTCCATTTAGCTTTGACAAAATGGTGGATAGTGCTATCAAGATTAAATATTTTTTGGTGAGAAATGGAGAGATCATACTCTACAAAGAAACTAAGTTCTCCAATAATCAAAATTACAACAACAATGACAAATCTGAATTTTGGAATGAAAACAAAAATGTGGTAAATAATGGAGATGTAGAAGAATCGAATATCAGATCAAAGCATCCAATTTTTAATCTTTCAAGTAGAATCCAAGCTTATAAATATCCTTATACTACATCCACATTCAAAGGCAATCATGATTCAAACAAAGATAAAGCACCTTGGGTATCAACTCCTAAAAGAGAATTTACTCCTCTTGGACAACCGCTTGAAATAGAATTGAAGACTCTTATTCTACACAAGATCATTACTTAACCGGATTCAAAACAATGGAGCCTCAAATCAATCCTAAATGGTGGAATGATGACCACTACTATAAATATCACCCCAAAAAAGGGCACAAGACTAATGATTGTATGAAGCTCAAACACATGATCCAAGACATAATTGATAATTAAATAATCAAATTTGATGGACATAAGACTAAAAATGATCACACGACATTTAAACAACTACTACCTAACTATGAGAAAGGTGGATCATTGATGAGTCTAGTTTATGGGATGTTTTGTTTATGATTTTCTAAGTCAAAACTTAAATATCTTATGGTTTTTCATAAACATTATGCAGACTTTTATGTTTCTATGCTTTAACCATATGTATATTTGATACTTTTGAAACTAAGGACAAGACTGAATATATATATATATATAGACTAATGGATATTATGATAAAATCTGGTATTTCTCTTCTCTAGTTTTAATGGGTAGTGTTCCTGCAGCCGTGTGACAAGGATACGTTAAAATAGGAAAACTTATTATAATCTTTGCCTTGGATTTGTGTTGCAGATTCTGGTATGCTAACCTCTTGCAGGAGAAGAATAAGTCGGCAAGGAGCACAGACTCAAGGATGAGTGGGTCTTTTAAGGCAAGTAACTGTTTCAGATTTTATCATGGCTCCACTACTTCTATAACTTCATGATTACTGGTTCAGACTAAGTCAATCTGGTTACCAAGTGTTCCTATATTCTTGAAGCACTAAATATGGCTTATCCTTTTGCATAAATGATGTTGTCATTCTTATAACTGAAGTTGTTATGCTATGTAATGAAGGACCTAGTTTTTAGGTGTTCTATTTTTCTCAGTTTCTTTTAAATAAGTTGGAACTTATGATTCCAGGAGAGTTAGATGTTTTGAGGAATTCATACTATAATCTAGCAACAAAGTGAAATACTTTGATAGTACATATTGTACTTATGTTTTGTTAAATGAATATATGATAGTTCCAAATTTCAATCTCTGAGTTTTAAATCATTCACACTTCCGTGGGGGCCCACGCAGGAGGTGAATTCCCTGTTCATGTTCAAGTAGGATTCAGTTAAGTTTATTTGAAGTTGATAAGCATTGTTGCTTCTGCAGCCACTAGTAACAAAACCACTGACTATTTCCTGCAACATAGGTTTACTTTTGAAGCATTATCTATTTACTGCTAAGATTTTCCTTTAAGTTGTGAGTTAATCTGTAGTTTCAGTTTCTAAGTATAAATCTCCTATAGCAATAGCTTTTACTTTAGTAGTGATGACTCTTGAAAAGAACTAAACCATAAACTTTGCAGCCATCATCTCAAGTTCACGTTCCCAGATTGATACATTTAATGAAGTCTAGCATGATGTTCTAAGTAGATATGTGATAATTTTAAGCAATGAATCACTGTCAAAGGATGTCCAATCCTTGAGTTACTAGGATATTATTCTGACTAGTTATTTTTGGTGTTATTATCCTAAACTCTGCACTCATAAAATCTATATCAGTCCTGACTATAGACCTGTCCACCAACCTCAACGAAGGGTTAATCCAGCATTAAGGGATATAGTTAAGAATGAGTTGCAGAAGTTGTTACATGCTGGATTCATTTATCCCATTTTTTATAGTCAGTGGGTCTCCCCTCTTGTTATAGTACCTAAGAAAGGAGGGAAGTACGAAGTTTGTGTTGACTACAGGAAGCTTAACACAGCCACTAAGAAGGACCACTTTCCATTTCCGTTCATAGATCAAGTCCTTGATAATCTGGCTGATAAGAAATACTTCTCTTTTCTAGATGGATTAAGTGGTTATAATCAGATACAAATTGCCCCTAAAAACCAGGAGAAGACAATATTCACCTACCCATGAGGCAAATTTTCCTATTTAGTTCTACCTTTTGGGTTGTGCAATGCTCCTGCCACTTTCCAGTGAGCTGTGATAAGTATATTCTCTGATATATCTACTAATTACATGGAGATTTACATGGATGACTTTACAACATATGGGCATACTTTTGATGAGGCTAAGGCAAATTTAGAGAAAGTTCTTCAGAGATGTCATGATTATAATCTCTCTTTAAATAGTGAAAAGTGCTTCATGATGATGGAAGAAGGGGTTGTCTTAGGGCATTTCATATCTTCAAAAGGTATTCAAGTGGACCCTGCCAAGATTGAAGTGATTAGCACATTGCCTACTCCAGCAAAATAAAAAGATGTGCAAAGTTTTCTTGGACATGTCAGGTATTATAGAAGGTTTACAAAGGATTTTAGTCATCTTGCAGCACCACTGTATAATCTTCTCAAAAAGGATGTTGATTTCTCTTGGGACTCTAACTGTGCAAAGTCTTTCTTGTAGCTTAAAGAAGTTCTCACCACAGCACCGATTTTGAGAGGACCTAATTGGGGCTTGCCTTTTTCACATTCATACTGATGCCTCAGACTATGCTATTGGTGTTGTGCTTGGTCAGAAGGTGGACTCAGTTGAGCATGCAATTTACTTTATCAGTAAAAATTTGCAAGGA
The DNA here is from genome assembly GCA_027943335.1 of Chamaecyparis obtusa. Lineage (NCBI taxonomy): Eukaryota > Viridiplantae > Streptophyta > Pinopsida > Cupressales > Cupressaceae > Chamaecyparis > Chamaecyparis obtusa. The sequence continues at coordinate 264,714 of BSBK01001234.1, forward strand.
GTTGAGTTTAATTACACTGTCACTGAAAAAGAACTTCTTGCAGTCATCTATGCCCTGAATAAATTTAGATACTACATTACTGGATATGAGATCTATGTTCATACCGACCATTCTTCTATTAAGTATCTCATGAACAATCCTGCAATCTCTGGTAGACTGGCTCACTGGTTGCTTCTTATGCAGGAATTTGACATTACCATAATAGATAAACTTGGTAAGACCAATGTGGTAGCTGATTTTCTTTCTAGGTTTCATGTACTTGATGATCCTGTAGCCATTGATGACAACTTTCCTGATGAACATCTCTTCTTGTTGTCTACACACAACCCCAGGTATGCTGATATTGCCAATTATGTCACCACCGGTAAGAGACCAGCTCATTTCTCTGCTAAAGAAAGAAGATTATTGACTGAAAGAGCTTTAATTATTCATGGATATCTAGATTCATGCTTTATAATGGTTCTGATCAAGTAACTAGAAGATGCATAAGAGAGGATGAAACATATGATATCCTTAAGGCATGTCATGATGAACCTTGTGGTGGGCATTGTGCTGCCAAAAGAATAGCATTGAAGATTTTGACTACAAGTTACTATTGGCCCAGTTTACACAAAGATGCTGCTCAGTACACCAAAAAGTGTGACAAATTCCAACGCATGGGACAACCTACAAAGATAGATGAAATTCCCCTACAGCCACAAGTAGTTGTCGCACCCTTTGATAAATTAGGGATTTAATTTGTCAATCCTATTGAGCCCTCTTCACAAGGAAAATCCTATATCCTTGTATGCACTAACTATGTTTCAAAGTGGGCTGAGGCTAAACCTATGAATCACCCAAGGGATAAAAATGTTGCAAATTTCCTTTATGAATTCATCTTCACCTGATTTGGGGTACCAAGGGAGATTCAATCTGATCAAGGTCCTCATTTTACTTCCAATTTTATTGCTTCTCTGGTGGAAGAATATAACATCAGGCATGGTAAATCTTCACCCTGTCACCCCCAAGCTAATGGGTAGGTAGAAGTTACCAATTGGGATTTGGAGTCTATTCTCACTAAAATAGTAGCCATCCATAAGAAATATTGGGCTATCCAACTTCCTAAAGCACTTTGGGCTTACTGAACTACATGGAAGTCTACAACTAGTTTCACACCATTTGAGCTTGTATATGGTCGCTCTACAGTCATGCCTATAGATTTCAAACATAAGACACTTTGGATAGCTCTTGATCTTGGGATGGATCTCACTGCAGCACAGCAAGAATGAATACTGAGTTTGAATGGCCTTGATGAATGATGCAAATTTGTCCTGCACAACACAGAATTGATATAGCACTAGCGCAAGCAATGGCATGACAAGTATGTTAAGGATAAATTCTTTTATGTTGGTGACTAGGCACTCCTCTATGATTCTAGGTATCATCATAACCTAGGGAAATTCCAAACCAGGTGGCTCAAACCATATGAGATTATTGCAGTCTTTCCAAATGGAGCGGTTCAGCTTTCCACAGTTGATCCAGTTCGGTTCAAATTATTGTTCAATGGTTACAAATTGAAGTTATATCACAAACCCCAGGGTAAGGATGAGTTTCAATAGCAATTCTCTTCTATCATTGGTGACACACTTCCTGCAGCAACTCGTAATGATCTTTTTGCTCATTTGCCTTCCTCACTCTAGAAGATCTTGTCACTTTCATAATAAACACTTTCTTAACGAAAGTCACTTCTCCATAATAAAATTCCATTTCATTTCTTCTCTATCACCCATCCACCTCATTTATTCTTCATTCATGGATAACAATGATTGCCACCTCAGCAGCAATTTTGGTTAGTACACTTTCCAAGGTATGCAAGTTTAATTTATTTTCCAATTATTTTCTCGTATGCCTTGTCACCTATGCAAGTGTGGGACCACTTGCCTAATTTAGCTGGGGGGAAGTTATATCTTTTTTTTTGTCATTATGTTTATGAAATATTTATATTTATTCTTTTATCCTGTCGTACTTACATTTCTTGTCATCATTTGACACTTTTTGAAAATCATTGTGTTGCGTTGTTATTTCACACATATGAAGTAAAGGTGGCAAGTTATGTCAAGTACGAGTTCTGCAGAGAGTACTTATGAGTAATTATGAGAAGTTAAGAGATAATTTGTATTTATATTACTTATGAGCTCATTTTTTGAGCTTCACTCCTTGAAATTTCCAAATTTCAAATCTTCCTATAACCTGCCTTTTCAAGCCTCCTTGTTCGAAATTGTTCTTGTCTATTTTTATCTCCTGCAAACTCCATTTTAGGTATTTTGGAAACTTGAGATGGGAGGTGACCTCATTTGTAGGGAGCCCACTATGCATAATGTTTTGCTAGAAGACCAAGCATGCGGGCCATATTTTTAGGCAAGGGGTTGGTTGGATTATATTCAGAAGCTAACCAATTAGGATGACGAAGTTGCACTACAATTTCTGAACTCATTAAAAGATGAAGTGGATACAATTAAAGGATTGAGGGTGCCATTTTCATAGGAAATTTTGGTAGAAGCTATGGGGTTACTGTAGGAAGGGGAGGAATTTGCAAAAAAACTTGATCTAACCACATCCAGAGCTCAGTTCACTCTACATTCAAACCCACCACTTGAAGTTGACCGGAAACAAGGTATATTTAGACTATCTCTTCCAGAGCCTTTTAGGCAATGTGTGGTTCATGTCATTAGATATTTTACTTTTGAAGGATGGAATTCATTCTTGCATTCCATTCACTTTAAATTTTTGAGTTGTCTAAGGCATGACAATAGGCCTATCAATGTTCCTAGTTTCATGTTTAGCATCTTGTCGAAACAAGCCACTCTAGTTCAGGAGGGTAAACATAATTCTATCTCACACCACTATTTAATCAAATTGATAGTTGAGAAAGCCTTAAGGGAGAAGTCAAAAATCTCCTAGGATGAATTTCTACTACAAGGGTTTAAGGAACCAACCCCAAAACCAATTGGGCAGAGAATGGGATAGAGGATTCAAACCGATAAAGGGGTTAGGATAACTTTTGTTGAACTTGGACAATGTTCTTCATCCAAGAAGAAATATAGGGATAAGACCCCTAATTCCCCTCATTCCTCTACTTCAAGTTTAGTTCATGAAGAGGAATTGGAGACTTCTGCAGAAAAGGCTAAAGTTGATCCTGCAGCAGAAACAGTTTCCCCGAAGGATAGGAAAAATAAAAATAACCTTGGGACTAGTCAGTAGGCTAAGGCATCTCCTGCAGCGACAAGCACTTCCAGAAAAAGGAAAGTTCCAAAAAAGAAGGAAGAAACTTCATTAAGGAGAAGTAATAGGAGGAAGTCAAACACAACTGTAGAGATTCCAGTTCATGAGCCAAATGTAGAACAAGATTATGGATGGAAGGAAGAAGAGGTTAGAAACATGCAGCAAGAAGCTGAAATACAACCTAAAATTTCTGGGCAAGAAGAACAGGGGACTGAGATTATGCAGCAGGAAACATTTGAGGGGTTTCCTAATATTGAAATAGAGTAGGTTCCTAGTAAGCCAACAAATGAAAAATTCATTATAATCGGTGATGACTCTAGCTCAGAAGAGCAAGCTTATGTGTTTTGGAGAAGAGGTTCAACCTCTAGGAGCCCTCAGAAAAATGACTCAGATAGTGATGACTTAGATAGTTACATTAGGGAAGAAGATGACACAATGTTTTCTCCTATAGTAGAGAGGAGTCCCTATGAAGAGAACCCTAATATTGATGCAAACCTTGTTAATAAGGTAGTAGAACAAATTTTGAATGAAGGATTAGATACATTAGCCTCAGTGGCTCAACAATGCTCTAATACCAAGTGATCTATGATCATCTAGATAGATTCTTTGAAGAGGGCAAGTGCTAACAATGGTAATTCATCTATTCCTAAATCAGTAGATAATTCTTGCATTAGTTCCATGTCAGATCAATCTGGTTCAGCATCTTTGTTATTTTTTATCTTTCAATTGTCTAAGCAATTAGTTTCTGAAGGGAGCATTGTAAATAGCAATGAAAAGAATTAAATAGGGTAATAGACTATCACTATCAGGAGACACTTGTTCAGGAGGAAAAAAATAGAACAGCTGAGTGTGAAACTTAACAAAATCACATCTCTAATTCCTGACCTGATGGGCTGTAGATCCCCATCACCTGTCTATGCCTTGTTTGTTAAAGAATAGTTGTTAAACTATCAAATGACTTGCGTTATGCAAGACAAATCTCCCTCATTGCAAGAGCCTACTTAGTTTTCTCAAGCCTTCCATAACTCTCCTGTAGCCATTTAGAATCTATTATGTGAACTCTATCTCCACAACCTAGCAATCCCAAATGACTGAGTTTGGAATCCCTTACTTTATGTTGGGGATATTTAGCTTAGAGCCCTTATGTCCTAGGTATAGAATGAGATTAGTTGGGACACTCAAGCCAAAGTGTATAGGGATTTGGAGCCATAAATTCCCTTGTATCTAAGACCTGAAGCCAAAGATCCTCGAACTTACTATTATAATTGGTTAAGAATTGCCCCCTCTGAATCAGGTAGTAAAATCATCTATCCACTTAGAAATGAAGCATTTAATGCATATGAATAGCTGGTAGATTCTAAATTGCCTGAGGCTAGAAATGCCATTCAGTGGCACTGGAATAGTTTATCTAGGGAGCTGAGAAACAGAGAACCACATTCACCCCTCAACTTTGTTATGGAAAATCAGTGCGCACCTTGGTATATTTCCTTGGGAAGAGAATAGGAAAGTTTCTGGATTCCACTAACCTTTCAGCCTCCATTACTGATGTCTCCTCTCCTTGCAAACTCAGAAAATTTGGACAGCTTTGATATGAAGAAAGAGAAGGATAGGTGGAAAAGACACAGAGAGACAAAGGGATTCTATTGGAGTCTTGTAGAAGGAGGTATTGGGCAGAGGATAGCTGTTGATTACAGATTAACAGCCAAGTTGAAGAATTTGTTTGTTGTGGGACCAGCAAATAGCTAAGTTGGGTGGAATAATGAGTCTAGTTTATGGGATGTTTTGTTTATGATTTTCTGAGTCCAAACTTAAATATCTTATGGTTTTTCATAAACATTATGTAGACTTTTATGTTTCTATGCTTTAACCATATGTATATTTAATATTTTTGAAACTAAGGACAAGACTGAATATATATATATATATATAGACTAATGGATATTATGATAAAATATGGTATTTCTCTTCTCTAGTTTTAATGGGTAGTGTTCCTGCAGCCGTGTGACAAGGATACGTTAAAATAGGAAAACTTATTATAATATTTGCCTTGGATTTGTGTTGTGGATTCTGGTATGCTAACCTTTTGTAGGAGAAGAATAAGTTAGCAAGGAGCACAGACTCAAGGATGAGTGGGTCTTTTATGGTGAGTAACTGTTTCAAATTTTATCATGGCTCCACTACTTCCATAACTTCACGATTCCTGGTTCAAACCAAGTCAATCTAGTTACCGAGTGTTCCTATATTCCCTAAGCACTAAATATGGCTTATCCTTTTGCATAAATGATGTTGTCCTTCTTATAACTGAAGTTGTTATGCTATGTAATGAAGGACCTAGTTTTTAGGTGTTTTGTTTTTCTCAGTTACTTTTAAATAAGCTAGAACTTATGATTCTAGGAGAGTTAGATGTTTTGAGGAATTCATACTATAATCCAGCAACAAAGTGAAATACTTTGATATTCCATATTATACTTATGTTTTGTTAAATGAATATATGATAGTTCCAGATTTCAATCTCTAAGTTGTAAATCATTCACACTTCCGTGGGGGCCCACGCAGGAGGTGAATTCCCTATTCATGTTCAAGTAGGATTCAGTTAAGTTTCTTTGAAGTTGATAAGCATTGTTTCTCCTACAGCCATTGGTAGCAAAACCACTGACTATTTCCTACAGCAAAGGTTTACTTTTGAAGCATTATCTATTTACTGCTAAGCTTTTCCTTTAAGTTGTGAGTTAATCTATAGTTTCAGTTTCTAAGTATAAATCTCCTATAGCAATAGCTTTTACTTTAGTAGTGATGACTCTTGAAAAGAACTAAAGCATAAAATTTGTAGCCATCATCTCAAGTTCACGTTCCTAGATTGATACATTTAATGAAGTCTAGCATGATGTTCTAAGTAGATATGTGATAATTTTAAGCAATGAATCACTATCAAAGGAAGTCCAATCCTTGAGTTACTAGGATATTATTTTGACCAGTCAATCATCAAACTCTAAAGATACTAAATTGAATTACACTCACTCTAATGACTATGTGATCAACATGCTTGAGGCCTATAAACAATCTATCAATGTCATTATCATCAAAGATAAGAAATATTATGAATATTCTAATGCTATAAAAAGAAGCCAATCAAAGGTAACTCTCAAAGGTGTCTCATCCAAATAACCAGAGGTGTCATCAAAACCTTTGACATCCAAGCATCTCACATCATCCCCATCATCGAACTATAGCTTGGTGGAACAACTTCAATGTAATTTGACTAAGATCTCAATCTTGGAATTTCTCAAAACCTCTCCTTTGCATACAGAGACTCTTAAAACAATTGTATTGGAAGAAAATGTGCCAAAGGATCTAGATGTTAATTGATTCCAATCCATGGTCAATCATCTCACAACACTATTTTATCTCTCTTTTTTAAAAGAAGATGACAAGTCTTTGTATCATTTGCTTAATCAACCATTACACATAGAGGTCTTAATCCACAAGCATCATGTCAAATACATCTTGGTAGATGGAGGGGATGGTTTGAATATTTTTACACTAAATCTTGTAACAACCTTGAGATTCTCTGAACATGCTATATATCCATGTAGGAAGATAACCATAAAGGCATATAATGAAGAAGATGAGTCATCTAAAGGATTACCTATATTGCCTATTAGAGTGGAACCTATTGAGAGGGACGTAATCTGTCAAGTTCTTGACTTACCTCTTTCATATAATATACTCTTTGGAAGACCATAGATCCATGAAATATAGGCAATGCCTTCCACTTACCATCAATTTGTAAAATTCCCCTATAATGGAGTTGAGGTAACCATAGCAGTAGACACCAACTACTCTTGCAACTATTTAAGACAAACTAGTGAAAAGCATGGTTCCACACAATATGGAGGGATCTAATTAGAAAAAAGATGAAATCTCTAGGGCTTAAATATTGAGAGACTTTGAGAATAAGTTTAAGATTAATGATAGTGGAATGGGTGAGTATAATCTTGATCAACTACCCTCCATAGGTGCTCTAGCCACATCTCCTAAATCTAATGGGATACCACCATCATTCTCTATACCTTCTAATTTAAAAGCATTGATTGTATATGATGGAACATTTGTGAGATATTCTATTTCTTTATCTAAAGAGAATGAAAATAAAGTTGTTCTAAGATGGTTATATAGAGACACGAAAGAAGAAGTGAACAAAGAAGTCAAACATTTTTAAATATCTCCTCAAAATTATGGAAAATGGTATCATATCATGCAAAAAATGGGATACATAGGCCAAGGACCTCTTGGGAAGGAAAAAACAAGGACTTGTAGAACCTATGCACATGAACTTTAGAAAGCCAAAAGACAAAATGGGATTAGGCTACAAGGAGGAGGAAGCTAATACTTTATCTCAGGATGGTTCCATCTCTTATCAAGAGGATCATGAGTCTGAAGAAGAGGTATAATTTCTACCCTTCTCATTTTAAAGGTTGTTATATCTACAAGGAGATAACACTACTTATCAAGGAGAACCCTACATGCCACAATTACCAAGAGAAGTTTCAAATCAAAAAGAAGCTTCCACCTTACAAAAAATAATAAAAGAGGATTAAAATCAATCAGTAGAGAATGTCATAAATAAAGAATAAGATTACACATCACAACAACAATCATCTCAAGAATGTAAGAATCAACAAGAAGAAAATACTATCAAGGAAGAGAAAACAATCACAATTGCACAATTCTTACAACTGTTAGAGGATATTCAAATAGATTCACATGAGTATGAGTGGGATTCATATTCTGATGCAACAATAGAGATATAAGTAGCTTCCATTCATAAATATGTGTATCAACTCAAAGAGGGACCAAGCTCAAGTGTTAGGCATTTCAACTTTGGTCCATATAATATTGAGGACTCTAGTGAGGGTAATCGAATTCTTAATGCTCTAAGAAATTGTTCAAATAGTAACTTCATGGACCTCATCTTTCCAATTGTAAGTATTGATAATAACATTATCATGACTCTAGAGGAAATCAAAACCATTCTTGAAAACTAAATATCCTTGCTACATCCTGAGCTTACATTTGAATAGAATCAATCTGAGCCTATTGACTTGCTTACTTTCCCTAATGACTATGCTATAGCCTGTTATATAAATGTCATTGAACCTCTAACTTCTTCCACTAGTTAACCTAGTGCGACATTAATAGTTGAAGATATCAAGTTTCTTAGTCAAAAGAAGAAAAGTAAAAATAAAAAGAGATCTGATGGTAAAAACCACATCGTGACAGTGTCAGATCCAAAAATAGTAAAAATAAAAGGTGTATCTGATGGTGAAAATCTCTCTAATGAACATGAAGATGAGAAAATTGATATACTTACCAATCATTTTTAGGAAAGGTTATCAGTTCTTATTTAACCTACATTTTCAATCAACTTGGGAACATTTGAAGCTCTTTAGCTAATACACCTTTCTCAGTACTTATTAGAAGAGGAGAAATGAGAATTTACTCAATTACTTGCATAAAAGAAAAAAAAAGGTGTGATCATATTCAGACATGCCAGGGCTAGACCTGATTTGATAATGCATCATTTAACAATAACCCCTGGGGTAAAACTAGTCAAACAAAAATTAAGAAAAATGAACCCTCATCTAGGACTATTGGTCAAAGCCAAATTGGAAAAGATACTCAAGGCTGGTTTTATCAGAGTCAGAGACTATGTAGAATGGATTTCCAATGTTATTCTAATATCAAAACTAGACAAGTCTATCTAAGTACACACTAACTTCAGAGGTCTTAAAAAAGCATACCCTAAAGATGACTTCCCATTGCCTAACATATATATTATTGTATATCTCACATATGGTTATGAAATGTATTCACTTATGGATGGATTTTTTAACTATAATTAGATCAAGATAGAAGATGAGGATCAAGAGAAAATTCCCTTCAATTGTGTGTGTGGTACATTTTGTTGGAATGTCATGCCTTTTGGGCTTAAGAATGCATGTGAAACCTATAAGAGGGTTGTGACTACTTTCTTTCACAATATGATGCACAAGAGCATGGAGGACTACATAGATGACACACTAGTAAAATCATCCAATAGAAAAACTCATCTACAAGACTTGGGCAAAATATTAGACAAGATGGAATAATTCAAACCTTGTCTCAATCCAAAAAGTGTTCCTTTGGAGTGACCTCTGGTAAAATATTAGGTTACATAGTTTCAACAAAAGGAATTGAGGTGGATCTCTCTAAAGTGAAAGATATAATAGAAATGTGGCCACCTAAGAACATCAGTCAAATAAGGAATTTGTAAGGTAAGATCAAATCAATCAGAAGGTTTAAAGGAATAACCTTCAATTGGGATGAAACATGTGAGAATTATTTCAATGAAATCAATGAATACTTGGCTAATCCACCCATATTGATGTCTCTTATTCAAGGGAAACCTTTGTTTCTATACATATCAGCAACCACAACATCATTAGTTGCACTACTAGTATAACATGATAAAGTAAGGAAGGAAAGAGAAAATTATTACATCAACAAAACACTAGTATCATATGATATCAATTATACTATCATTGAGAAGGCATGCTTGGTTGTATTGTTCACATCTTAGAATTTCCAACATCATATATTGTCTCATTCAGTGCAGTTCATATAAAAAAATTGATCAATTGAAGTAATTGTTCAATAACGCAACATTGACCGACAAGTTAGCCAAGTAGGTAATGATATTGATTGAATTTGACATTGAGCATATAGACATAAAATCTATTAAGGGATAGGTGAAAACTAATCATTTGTATAATGCACCACTTAAAGATTAAAAACCACTAAACATTGAGTTTCATGATGAAATAATATTGTATTTGATTGAATTTCCATGGAAGATGTACTTTGATGGTTCATTTGCATAGTAGGGATCCAGAGTTGCCATATTCTTTATCAAACCTCAAGCATACACCATTCCTAAGGCATAAATTTTTTTATTTCCATGTAGAAATAATATACCCAAGTATGAAGCTTTGGTGAATGGTCTCCAAATGGAAATCGGAAGGAAAATAGTGGAATTACATGTTCATTGTGATTCCCAACTCATTGTCAATCAAATCAATGATGACTATCAAACCAAGGATGAGATGATAATGCCATACAAGAATATGTTTGATGACTTTGTTGGTGCCCAAAAATGATGGATTCTCTTTTGGCCAACTGACAAGTATAATGGTAATGCACCACTTATACCTCTCTAATTTTGGCTTAATCAAGCCAAGGCTGGTAGACCTAAATTCTCTTTTGGACTATCAAATTCTCTTTGTTGCTCAACTGCATACACAAAACAAAGTTCCTCCAAAGGTAGAGAATGATCCTTTGAGGAAATCACAAATCTCCTAATAATCTATACTCTATAAAACTTGACTAAAATGGATTATACTAAGGACTGAAAAGTAATGCTTTTGAAATAATGATTTAAAGATCTACAAACTATAAATAAACTAATATAACAATTTCCAATTAATGATTAGATCAGTGCCTTCTAAATATTTGGGCTATAGAGTCAGAAAACCTTCAATCCTACGTACGATCAAAGATATTTTTAAGAGAACTTACTTCTATAAAGTAAGACTATCATTCCATAGGCTTCCACTTGATTCACAATTCAAATCAATTTACACAACTAATCTTATCAAATTTGACTCAAATTAAGAGACCGATAAGAACAATGGTAGGTTCACAGACCATACAATTGATACTCGAGTTGTATATATTAATTTTGGATTATGATACTCAGGGAATTCAACACAGTGAAACACTCTATTTAATAGAATATCTGAAAGACTAATTGAAAACATATAACTTATAACCACAAATAAAAAGAAGAGCACTTATCTTTATTAATGTTGAAAAAATAGTACATTAGATTTCATATTGTAGTTGTGATCGAATTATATCCTATGAAAATATCAATTGTCTTTCCTCTTTACATTTTACATTATGTATATATACATGTTTGAGTGGCTTTCACACCTCTTTAGGGTGAAAAGACACAACCTTATTACAAATTATTTTGAAAAAATAATAAACTAACTAAAAAATAACTACCTAACTTTCAGATTTGGGTTTGGTTGAAAAACCAAAACACCTCATGGAAAGCTAATATTTTTAAAAGAAATAGGAAATTTGATTTCCCGAACTGGGTCTTTTTTAGATTTTTAAAATTCAACCATCTTCTACCTCTATCAACATCATCTTTGTAGTAGGTTGAAATTCCAACATTTTCTGAAGGCTTTGATCATAGAATTTTGATTGTTCTTGTCACAGAGATTCCTTCCTTAATCTCTCAATTTTAATTGAAAATTAATATAATTCTTTATCCCATTTCATGTACTCCATCATTAATTATTTTTCATGGAAATTAAGAGGCCACTTTTAGGGTTTTATCACTATATAGGACTCTAAATTTTGCCCAAAATTTAGAGCTCCAACAGGCTCTTTCTGGGGACGTATGCTCCATGTGAGCATAGCGAGATTCTAGCTATCTCTGGAGAAGCAGACCAATTATCCATAATCTAATGTGAAGTAAAATTGGGTGGCCCTAGGCCCCCTAAAATTGAATATTGATCTTTTCCTCTATCGAACACTTGATTTTGATCATGCAATAACTCCCTCCTTGCTGCATTGGGTGCATCTTCCTTATGGATAATTCTCATTGTTTCATCAATGTGGTCCTTGGTATTTGGCCTTTGTTTCATCTTTGAGGAATCATTAAGTGCATCATGATTCTTTTTGAATGGAGGATCTTGATGCATTAGACCAGTTATATCAAAATGAAATTTCTTTACTTGGACAACTTCTTGCTCATAATTTTCTTTGTCTTTATACTCCATATGTTGTTTCTCATCATAAAATAATTTTGAAGGTAACTCCTATTTAGGAGATATTACTGTACTTTTATCAAGAATCTAATTAGATAGGATATTTGGAAAACTTTTAGCACTATTCCTCAACACATTCTCCTCATTATGCATGGCTGATACCATCTTATCTTCACATGTTTGGTATACCTCTGGCTCAGAGGATAAACTAAAAGATATCTTACCCTCTGAATTCACTTCATGAGTTTCATCAACTTTAAAATTAGGACTGCTATCTTCATTATGATGTTGATGGATTCCATTGCATAAAGGATCCTCTTCAAACAATGGATTCGATAACATAGAGAAATCAGACATTTCTTCATCTACTTTCTCTTCAAACAATGGATTCAGGAACATAGAGGATTCAGGCATACATTCATGAAAATTTTCATTTGGATCATCATGTTTTTCATCAACAAGAATAACATCTTCATTGACATTATCTCCTGAAACTTCCTCCTGTTCATGCAGATCTATTTCATCTCCACAATTTGATTTCTCTTGAATATGGGTTGATTCGTCTACCTCCTTACCATGGTGGATTGAGAAAAAATTTGGACCATTCTTCTCAGTGTGTCTTCGGTATTCTATGTCTAATAAAGCTGAAATTTCTCTTGTACTGAGAAGGTTTTCTTCCTCATCATCTTGGTCATTGATACATGTTTCCATACACATCTCATCATGTACAAATTCTTCTTCAATCTGATCCAATTTTTTATCCTCTATGTCATCACAAGTATTATTATGGTTCTCATGAATGTATGCTTCTTTATCTTCTATATGACTAGTGCATTCATCTTCCTCACCAAGATAATCATCAAGCACAAGGCCTTGTTCAATCTAAGCAATAGCCTCCCTTTTTTTTGACTTCATCATCTTCTTCTAATATATGCACAAGGAGCTTTACAAAAGGATCATCTGATGTAATTCCCAATTTTTGACCTTTCTCATGATTTCTATTTGTGAAGGCATAATGTTTGAAGGTATTTCTCAAAGAATGTCAACCATTCTTATCAACAAATGTGCAGAAGACTCCCCTTCAAATCTCTCTAAGCCAAAAAATGCATCAAGTGGAGACATGTAAGAGTCCTCTTCCATATTGTGATCCTGAATCTTGTCATGTTTGTAATGCATATCATCTTTACTTTCATCATGAAACATATCAAGAAACCATTGCTCAAACCCTCTCCATGATTATATACTTTGTTCAGGTGTCATACTAAAAAGTAAACCTATGTGATCTATCAATGATCTTACAAATAGTTTCATAATCACATCTTTTGCATAGATATGACAATCTAGAATAAATTTACAAAATGCCTGCAAATGCTTCGTTGGTGATTTTGATCCATCTTCACAAAATTTTGGAACATATTTTTTTATTTTAAGAGGAAAATCTTTCTTACCACCAGGGATGTTATCAAAACTCAATGGTCTATATACTTCTATAATAAATTTTGGTCTTAGGTCACAAAAGTTTGATACTTTATGTGAGTATGGATTTTGGTACATACTGAATATTTAATTTGTAGTAACTTTTGTCTTTATACATTAGGTTCTTTTCAATAGAGTCACCACCTCTTTAAAGAGGAAAGCTTTACTTATCTCCTTATAGGTCTTCTCCCTCAGTAGAGTCACTAACTAAAATATTTTGTTAAATAGAGTCACCACCTCATTTGAGGAATGTCTTACTTCTAGGTTCTTTCTTCCAGTAGAGTGTGCTTCCAAACAAACTAATATAACTACTTTCTGATTTTGATCTACAAAATCTAAAATCCTAGGTAACTTCACAATATATATTGTGAGAAACTCTCCCCAATAGAGTCGCCAATTTGTTGGTGCCCAAAAATGATGGATTCTCTTTTGGCCAACTGACAGGTATAATGGTAATGCACCACTTATACCTCTCTAATTTTGGCTTAATCAAGCCAAGGCTGGTAGGCCTAAATTCTCTTTTGGACTATCAAATTCTCTATGTTGCTCAACTGCATACACAAAACAAAGTTCCTCCAAGGGTAGTGAATGATCCTTTGAGGAAATCACAAATCTCCTAATAATCTCTACTCTATAAAACTTCACTAAAATGGATTATACTAAGGACTGAAAAGTAATGCTTTTGAAATAATGATTTAAAGATCTACAAACTATAAATAAACTAATATAATAGTTTCCAATTAATGATTAGATTAGTGCCTTCTAAATATTTCAGCTATAGAGTTAGAAAACCTTCAATCCTACATACGATCAAAGACAATTTTAAGAGAACTTACTCCTATAAAGTAAGACTATCATTCCACAGGCTTCCACTTGATTCACAATTCAAATCAATTTACACAACTAATCTTATCGAGTTTAACTCAAATTAAGAGATCGATAAGAACAATGGTAGGTTCACAGACCATATAATTGATACTCGAGTTGTATATATTAATTTTGAATTATGATACTCAGGGAATTCAACACAGTGAAACCCTCTATTTAATAGAATATCAAAAAGACTAATTGAAAACATATAACTTATAACCACAAATAAAAAGAAGAGCACTTATCTTTATTAATGTTGAAAAAATAGTACATTAGAGTTCATATTGTAGTTGTGATCGAATTATATCCTATGAAAATATCAATTGTCTTTCCTCTTTAAATTTTACATTATGTATATATACATGTTTGAGTGGCTTTCACACCTCTTTAGGGTGAAAAGACACAACCTTATTACAAATTATTTTGAAAAAATAATAAACTAACTAAAAAATAACTACCTAACTTTCGGATTTGGGTCTGGTTGAAAAACCAAAACACCTCATGGAAAGCTAAGATTTTTACAAGAAATAGGAAATTTGATTTCCCGAACTGGGTCTTTTTTAGATTTTAAAAATTCGACCATCTTCTACCTCTATCCACATCATCTTTGCAGCAGGTTGAAATTCTAGCATTTTCTAAAGGCTTTGATCATAGAATTTTGATTGTTCTTGTCACAAAGATTCCTTCCTTAATCTCTCAACTTTTTAATTGAAAATTAATATAATTCTTTATCCCATTTCATGTACTCCATCATTAATTATTTTTCATGGAAATTAAGAGGCCATTTTTAGGGTTTTATCACTATATAGGACTCCAAATTTTTCCCAAAATTTAGAGCTCCAACAGACTTAAAGAAATATTTTATGTTCATAACATTCCAACAGATTTGAAAGGCAGAAAACAAAAAAGTTGATGCAATGGCTACTTTAGCCTTAGTGCTTCAAAATCAAGAGAAATTATTCTTCTATGAGTTCTTGGTGGAAGAGTTACCTTATCTAGCCTATGAATTCCCTAACTCGTGCCTTATTTTCTAAATCATAGGCCATGACTCATCCTATTATAGAAAATCTATTCTTAATTGAAAGACCAAATTATCCCTAATGACCTACCCAAGAATGAGAAGAGAAACCTAATCCATTAAGCATCACATTATTTAATCATTGCTAATGACTTATATAGGTGGGGTCTTAATGGTATTTTACTTAGGTGTTTAGAGTACAAAGGGACTAAAAATGATTTACAAGAAGTCCATGAAGGTATATGTGGATTACATTTGAACAATCTTATTTTGGCCAAGAAACTCTTAAGGTTTGGATACTATTGGCCTACCATGGAGAAACACACAATCCAATTTAATAAGTCATGTAAGAAATTCCATCTTCAAAAAAATCTCATACATGCTCCGACAAGGGAGTTTCTACCATTCATAACACACTAGCCATTTTAGCAGTGGTCCTTTGATCTAATAGGACAAATATATCCCTCGTCCTCTAATGGACACAAATTCATTATAACACCCACAAAGTATTTCACAAAGTGGGTTGAATATTTCCCTTTAATCAAGGTGACTAACAAATAGGTGTACATTTTTATCCTCAATTATATCATTTGAAAATATAGTATCACATCCTCTATAGTGACAAACAAGGGGGGGAATTCAAAAAAAAAAATTGATGAGTTATGTGAGAAGTTTCACATCAAGAAACATTGTTCTTCAATCTAATACTCACAAGGGAATAGACAAGTTGAAGCATCCAATACTAAAGATCTTTCATAGACTAGTTAACAACTCTATTAGAGATTGACATTTGTAACTAAATCCATCTTTTTGGGTATATCGCACCAGCATCAAAATGCCAACAGTAGCTACACCATTTTGTCTTGTTTATGGATCAGAAGTAGTTTTACCTATTGAGGTAGAAGTAAAATCATGATATTATCATTGAGGGAAATCATCATTTATGAAGAGTATCAAATCTCAAGGATCCAATAGCTAGAGTTGTTAGATGAGCGTAGGCAAGAGGTGTTTGATCATCTCATATTATATCAAAAAAGGATGTCTAGAGGTTACAACAAGAAAGTAAAATATAGAGAATTTCAATTTGGAGATCTCGTGCTGACAGAGAATCCAAAGAAATAAATAAATAGATAACAGAAGGGAATGTTTGAGCCCAACTAGTTGGGACTCTTCATCATCACAATGGTATATGGTTCAGGTGCCAATCAACTCTCAACACCATAAAGAGACATACTTCTTGATCTGATCAACATGGTCCATCTGAATAAATTCTATACTTGACATCCTTAGTTCAGCAATTTGTACAAAAGAAAGAGTTCCTAAAATAATCCAAAATTATTGTAAAATTGTTCCTGAGAAAACCCAAGAATAATAAAAGAAATGTTCCTAAAGAAAAGCAAAAATATTGTAAAAGATCCTAAAAATACCTAGTGAAAACCTAGTAAACAAGTGCCTTGGTACTATCAAAAACATCAGAAAATTTCCAAAAAAAATGATCATCCTAGTGAAAACCTGGCAAATAGGCACCTTGATGAATTGAAAAAAAAAAGAGAAAATGAGAAAAGTACCAAAAAAAATCAAAAAACAAGAAAAAGTGCCTTGGTAAAAACTTGGTAAATAGGCACCTTGGTATCAAAAATAGCAATAAATCCAAGTGTTGAAAACCTATTAAATAGGTACTACTTGTAATCGATTGCTCCATCTATCAATACATCACTTGGCCAACTTTCTTTATTGAGTGTTCAACTTTCTTACTAGTACATATATTGTATATCCTTTGTGAGCTTGTACATATCAATTGGTTTTTTGCATCCTAATATCATGGCTTGGAATTGGTTCATGTCTTAGTCTTAGGAAATTCATGCATAACTGGGGGAAAAACTTAGCAATCCGGTTGAGCCATCATCATCCAATGATAGTTAGCCTTTTGAACCAAGTCAAAGTCAGTCATCTTGTCTAGGGACTATCAGGTGTTTTTCCACTGAAAAATAGTGTTTCTCAACACCACAAAACACAAAATAGTGTTTCTCAACACCACTTTCCCAAAAAACAAAGGTGTTTCTCAATATCATAAAACAAACAACATATCCACAAACAAGAATAAGAAAACAAGAACAAACACAAATAATGATTTTTTTCTTTTGATGATCATGTCTTCTGAGTGACTCTAGGATGTCTTCATACTAGAGACACGAGGATGAGGGCATGAATTTTCTTTGGTTGATACCTATTATTATCAATTTTTAATTTTCAATTTTTATGTCTTTTGAGTGACTCAAGGATTTCTATAGACTAGAGGAATAGGGACAGGGGACATGATACTTTTCTTTGATTTTTGTCTATGGTGATTGTTCTAATGATCTTGAAGTGTCAAATAATTTGGGTTTCTATCATAAGAGCCTCTACTTCTGTGGTACGTTGCACATACCTCAACTCTTAATATTTAAAAGCCACGGTGAGGTTGGAATTATGTCCCTGTCTATTTTATTAAGCTCTTTCCTAGTAATGTGTGATTTGGAAAACTATACCCAAGGATATGAATGCAAGGGTCATTATGGGTACACATCATTTTGTCCAAATATATGAATACAAGGGTGATTGCAGACAATATATACATCACAAGAAACACCTAGGTCATCTTAGCTCTATATGCCCTGATACTTGTGTCATCTTGCAACATCAAAAAGAAGTAACACTCGGGTCATATTGGCTTTACATGTCCTGATGCTTGTGTTCACTTTTGAGATTACCTTTGATAAAAGTAGTATCCATATCCTCATGGTTGAAATGTATCCAATAAGGATTGTACTAAATTTGGTGTTCCAAAATGATCAATGATGAAAAGCATAACTAAAGATCAAAAAGTGGCAAGCCATTCAAACTATGCATATTAAGTTTTATTCATTTAGCGTTGAACTCATGTGCATTGATCAAGGTGAGCTAAAAAAACTATAGATTCGTGAGGAAAGATCAAAATGAGTTGACATCAACATGAAAAATTAATCCAATCTAGTGACATCATCATGTGAATCTAAACATGATTGAGTATCTCTAATACTTGCATCACATGTTAGTTGCATCATAAAGTTAATCACTTTAGTCATATAATAACATTTTGAATTCATTATAAACATCATAACATCACTTCCATCTACATATTAAATAACCATTTGCATTTCATGTCCGTCAGAAAAGAACAAAAAAAAGATAGAATCCATTGCATAATATTTGCATCATCTCAAAAGTAACATGCATATCCATCATAGATCCATCTATAGCATATGAAAAATAAATAAATGAATTTATCACATAACACATCATATAGAAATGATAAAGAAGATATAGGCACCAAATAGGGTTACATATCATATATATCAATATATGTCAGTATAAGAGTACAACAAGATCAATATCAAAAATTAGATCATATCATCAAAATATCAATGTGCCATCAAAGTATCATGAGTATCAAAGTATATCATCAGTGTCTCAGTACATCAACATCTAAGTATATCATCAATGGGTCAAAGTGTATAGTAAAAATTAGAATAGGGAACAACATTGAGACACATTGCCTCCGTCTAGACCTATTAGAGGTGGACCAGGAGGTGGGAATTCTTCTCTGGTAGGTGCTAGAGGTGCACCCTCTAACTACATCACTAGTTCTAAATATGAAAGAACCCTCCCAGTAGGTATTGGCAAGTGAGCCATTCAGGGTTTTCATTTACGTTAACACTACTTATAAGAATGGTCACTTTGAGTGGAATACAATTTTGGTATTAAGGTCTTGTAAAAATGACTAAGTCCAGGAAGCAGTTTACTGGGTAAAGGAGTATAGTTCTGGGTAGAGAGCACTATAGAAGATGAATTATATCATGCAAGCTTAGAGGAAGGCATTTTGGGATGTGGTAGACCTCTTGTGAGATTGCTTGATTTTTGGATTTCAGCGATGAGAGTTACAGTTGATTAAAGTCATGCAAAGACTAAAGAGCAACAAGACAGAGCATTTGAATGGTCACGATGATTAAGGGAGTGTAACACGGAATCCAAATGTGCTAAGTTGGATTTGGATTGGTTATTATCCCTATTTTGGTAATGTATGATCATCATCTTGGTATTTACTTTGTGGCTAAGTGTTGGTCTCATTTTTTATGTATTTGGGAGCCGACTCAGTATATAATAAAGTATATATATGGAAATATTTTTGAGAAGTGATGAGTGAGATAGGGTTGAATGAATGGATGCTTGAATGAATGGATGCATTGTGATGTCAAAATCAGACAAAAGGTGATGCAAGATACAAATAGAACTACTTAAGCATAGAAGATGCATGTATTAGTTCATTTTGATAAAGCATTGTAATCAGATAATAGTATTTGATTGTAAGAGCAGTATGCTCATTGAACACCCCTAACAAGGTTCTTGCATTTTCTTTAATAGGGAATTATGATAATGTAATGATCAGCTCCTAATAGGGCTAGGTCTCCTAACAGGGACATAATACTTTTAGTACATATTTGTGGGTACCATCCCCACTGGGTTTTTTCCCCTAACAAGGTTTCATCAAGAACAAAATCATGGTGTTATGAGTTGTGTGTTTTGTGTTTATGTTCTTTTAATTTTAGTAATTATTTGGTTAAGATGGAAGTTTCTAAGTTCAATGTAGTACCTCTACCCCTAGCCCGATTTTACTAATGTTATGATTACTCTAGGATGTTAGATTATATGTTAGGAAATCATCAATGCTTATGATTTCACTGACCCCATACTTGCATGTGTATGGTTAATGTGATTGTTTTACATTTCTGTTTGGCATGCTTGATATGGTTGAGGGACAGAGTCGTAGTTTCTTGCTTGTGAGATCCACACAATCGGTCGATCCCCGCCATTGTCTGTTATATATTTATATATGTTTGTACATGCGGGTGTTGTATGCAGGTTCACAGGTACCAAGCATCGTCTTCCTTGAATTGTCAGGATGAGCGTGCCCTATCACAATATCTCAAATGGTAAGAGATGGGAGATAACACGGATCCAAAACCCTAACCCAAACCCATTTATCCTAGTTGTTGGATAAGTATTTGTTGACTACCCTATTCAAATTTGTCAGATTGGTAAAGTTCGTGGATCCCTTTCTGGTGTTGATTGGTTTTGGTTTTATGTCGTATGATTTCAGTTGATTTGTGGTTATGTGAGTGATTTTATATGATTATTCATTTATTGATTATAGTTGATTTATGTTTATATAGATTATTTTATGTGATTATCAATGTTAGGTGCATAGTTGACTTTAATGATTAAATATGCTCCTAGGATTTAATTGAGGAAATTAAATTAATATTGATTATGTCCTAAGTTTATTTTGATGAAATTCAATTAAAATCAAATAATTGATTATTTGGATTTAAATGATTATTTTATTGATAATTAAATTTTATTATGTTTGTGAGTATTATTAAATAATTAAAATATTTAATTGCATGCTTTTAGATGCATTAAGTATTTTATTTAATTAAAAAATGAATTTAAATTATTAACATGTGCAAATTGAAAAGAGAGTTGTTGTCAAAAAATGAACAACTAGTTTTCAAAAGTCAAGTTGTGTTGTGCTTTTTAAAAGATATTTTATTTATTAATTAGAAATTAGTTTCAATTTTGGAGTTAGAGTCTGATCATGAGTCTTCTTATGAGTTATTTTTCTGATTTGGAGTTGGACTCTGAGTTAGCTTTTGAGTTGTCTTTTGAAATTGCATGAATTTGGGAATAGAATTCCAATTAGGAGAGGATTGCATGCTTTCGGAGATTAGACATGTTTCTTTGGAGGAGAATTTTTGGAGAGCTTGTGTGCTTGAATTTTTTTTGGAGGATTCTTGGTTTGTTGTGGCTGCTTGTTGATTTGGGTTTGATTGTGCATCTGGATCTGGTTCTTGCTTTCATCATAGTATTCAGATTTGCAATCAAGATTGGATTTGGAAGTAATTTCATTCTTAGATCTTCTACAGGGGTTTCATTACAGTTTTTGGGATTGGAACCAAGGTAGGATCCGGAACTCTTGTTTTGTGGTTTCTATTATTTTATCTGGTAAAATTCTGTGTTTGATTAGATCTGGAATAGCCTCATTAGATCTGTATGATTTCTTGAATTTTGGGTATTAGAGAAACCCCAGATCTGATATTTTATGTTTTTATGATTACTTGGCACTGTATTGTTATGCTAGCAAAATTTTGTCTTAAGATTGTCTGTAGTTTGCTTGTAAAATGAAAATTGATCCTAGACTATAATAGAACTATAGTGTTGGTAGGAAAATTAATCACTTTAAAAAGAAATTCAATTTGAACAAAAAAACTCAATTTGGGTAGAAAAATACTTGCTAGTAAAAATTATATATTTTCTGTTAAAAAAAAATAAGTCAAAATTAAAATTGATACAAGATTTTAGTGTTTAAAGTTGTTAAAATATGTGCCCTTAAAAAGAATATATTCTTCTTTTGACAATCTGATTATAGATTTGTTAAAAAAAAGTCCTGTTACCATTTCTGAAAAGTGGACACAGAGAATACTTTATGCCATTTTCGGAAATGGCCTCATAAAAATATATTTATTTATATTGTTTAGTGATTGGGTTCTTTGTTTCCTTTAACAAAAAAAATATTGTTGAAAATTGCTATTAAAAAAATGTTATTGGGAAAAGTTTGTTATTGAATAATGCATTTGGGAAAACGTGTTACCAGGAATTTTTTTTATTTAAAAAAAAATATATAAAATATTATTTTGGGGCGAGGGCCACCAATTCTCCCCAACCCCACATGGATAAGGGCTTGCCGTGGCAGTACCGCTGGTACCGTTTGGCAGGGCTAACCTGCGACGGTACCAGGGAAGGTACAGTGCGTAGGTGGTAAGGCCATGGGCCCCGTGACCTTTTAAGATTGTAATGTGTTTTAAAAAGGATGCTTTCAAACTTTCATTTTTCTTTTCTTTGGATATTTTGTTTTTAATATATATTATTTTCGGTAGTTTGTAATATATGTTAATAATTAGATTTCTTTAAATGATTTAATTTTTAATAGGTTTTGTTAAATTAGTTTAGTTTGCGATATTTATATTTTGTAAGTTAGTTAATTTTTAATTTATTTAATTTGAGATTTATTCAGTTTATAATATAATTAATATGTAATTTATTTTAATTGGTAAATTAATTTAGTTTGTATTTGATTAAGATAAATTAAATGTTGTTTATTAATTTAATTAAATTAAATTTTGTTCCTTATCTAATTTGAGGTATGTTTATAGTTTGCTTTAATTATGGAAATTTATTAACTATACATTTATTGAATATATTTAAAGCATTTATATTTGTATATATGTATAGCAAATTTATTAATAATTAAGGTGTAATTAATTATTTGTTGAGATTTTCATAATTAGTTTAATAATTTCTATACATAGGGATTATGCTTGAGTTGTGATCATTAGTATTACCTTTAGTTATGTTCTACAATAGGACAAGTGTTCCTCATATACGTTGATTTTTTTTGAATGACCTATTATTGGAAAATATTACTTGTAACGTAGATCTTTTTATACTGAAATTGGGCATTTTTGTCATGTTAAACCTATAGGATGAATATAGATAAAGTTCTTTAGTTTTTGGGATTATCTTAATGTTTATGATAGGTATCTCTTAACATATTGATTTGTTTCTGCATATGGATTCAATTATTTTCAATATGGAATTTTGTATGCTTATGTTTAAATTTCAGTTTTCTATAATGCAAATGTGTCTTCTTCGTGCCTGGAGTGTTTTCTTTTGCTTTGTTTGTTTTGGGGCACTAGAGGACCTAAGGGGAAGACAGAGGCCAAGGTATGTGTCAGGTGTTCTTATTTTCAGTACCATGTTTTGATGTGTAAAAGAGATCTGATTATATCCCTACTTGATTGTATAGGCTCATGATGTTTTGTATTCTGCTTTTGGTACCTTTGTAATCATTCTAGTTCTTGGATGTGAAACTGGATTTGGGATTACCTGTATATGTACCTATTTGATCTTTGAGAGATCTGTGAGCCTAGGGTAGGTTACCTAGATATGCAGTAGGAGATGGCTTGCAATAAGCATCGAGGCCCACAAGTGGCTACCAAGATCACTTATTGTTAAGTATCTTAATCAAGTGATAATTAAATATAACATTGAGAGTTTTATTAAAATGAACCTACTAAGGTATGGTCCTCACCTAGGCATTAGTGCTAGTACATACTAAGATGGTGTTGAGAAGATGACTAGCCCCCTTTTAAGGGATGAGTTGGCATAGTTGATGACTTCGTCTGTATGAGAGGTCATTGATGTCGTGTATGGTCACTTGGGTGTCGAGATCCAGCAAGATTACCAGGATGAGATTCAATGGTTAGACGTACATGATGACACCTTCCTATGCATAGTCTAGTTATCCTACATGTGTCGGTTGCCTTTGGAATAGTGAGTCTTTCATGACATTATTACTTATCACCTTGAGTTAGAGAGCTTTCAGGAATCCTTTCCTTGGCTTGATTTTTTTTATGTTTGTTATCCAAGTGGGATCTGTTGTTATCTCCTCAGCACGGTGGGAGTGAACCATTTAGGTTCACGAGGTCAGGTGGTAGTGGTTCTTTTACCATTTGAGATTCCGACGTTCGTGCACCAGTCCTGGATGATCCCTGTAGTAGTTGTTCCTTCTTGATCTTCATTGTTGGAGGGGTGTTCTTCTTCATGATCTTCTTCCTTGTGACCTTGTTTTTTGTATCAGTTCTTCAGAGATATCATGATCTTCCTCTTTTTAGTTATTATTTTACATACCCTGCGACATGTGCAGAGGATGGAGGTTATTATGGATACCTTATGGTACCAGATGTAATTATGTTATCTTCTAGGTGATGTTGTTTTTATCTTTTATTTGCTTATGTGAGTTTCATAATTGTACCTTATCTATATTATTAATTTATGTTAAGTAATCTTTGTCAAGGAACCCTTGAGAGTTGTAACCTATGTTGGTTGTTTATGTTATGTGAGTAAATGGTAATTGCTTCCGCATTGGTGTTTATCTTGTTTGTTAGCTTAAAAAAAATTATTCTGCAAACTTAGTTTCATGTTAGGTTAACTTCTTCTGGGTTCCCTGGTGGGGCATTACATCAAATTTAATGTGTTGTAATACTAATTCACCCCCTTCTTAGTATTACTTAATCCTAACAGTAGTATTTAGAGTAGCTGCAAAGTATGACACCTAATAATACACAAATTTTCTCTGTTGAAGAGAAGTATCCCTCAAAGATCTCTCTATCTGTAGTGAGCTCTCTCATGGATCTTTATCTATCTAATATAAGCATGGTCACCTGAGACTACAAGATAGCTATTTGTATCCTCAACTAAGCCTTCTCTTGTCGACACCAAGAAAGGGCACTCTAGTCACCTGTGCCTCCTTCTCCTTGATGCAAGGGTAGGGTAGTTAAAGGCAAAATCAGGGTTAATTGAGACTTCTTAAACCCACAAACATGCCCTGGGAAGAGTTACACATGGAATAAATATTTGAACAATACACAATACCATGAAACACAATGAATATAGGCAAGCAACTAGCAACCACACTAGTGTACTTATTATTAAATCAGCAACATGCCTAGCTGTGAGGCCTTCCGGGTTTCGGCCTTATATAAATAAATTATGAAATCAGAATCATAGCTCATATCTAAATCCTCTAATATACTATCCTCTAACTAGCACTATCTCTCACTACCTTGTACATCAACCCAAGCTCCAAATATATAGCCAGCAAAACCACAAGTCGGCCTGTCAAGCATTTAATTACAATATAGGTCCACTTAGGAGGAGAAACCAAAACTAAAGAAATAAATAAAAAAACATGATGAGAAGTTTCATTTAGGTCCACACAAGATCCAAGAATATACCCCCAATTGCACAAGCTCTAATTTCCCCATACACAACCGTGCAAGGTGAAATAGCACACATTTCATGAGCGAAACTAGCGAAAAAATTGATGCTCGAGGAAAATTGTGATAACTTCCAAGTCCAAATGAATTAGGATGTGCGCCCTTAGGAGAATGCTCAAGATTAGGTCCACATCACTGCATTAACTATGCAAGGCAAGAAACCAAACACAACAATGGCTAAAAAACAAACAACGGGCAGGTACAGGAATAGGAAATATTTTTGGTGATGCAAGATTGCTCAAGACCCAAGATTCTCCTACATCAGACACCTGGGGTAACAAAAGAACTGATGTCCACATTAGGAACTATTCATATTATGACCTGAATCATAAAGATTCAACTCATCTTGTGTAATACATGAACTATCTTCAATTGGTTTGTTTCTCCACTGAACTAGGTATTCCATGTAGTCTTTTCCTCTTGTACTCTTGCTTACTCTATTATTCAAGATCTTTTCAATGTTGTCTCTGTCCTTCTTAGGATAATTCATATCATCTTTAGTCTCATCATTTGATTTAAAGTACTTGAAGATATCAGCAACATTGAATATAGGTGATATATCCATGTCCTCTGGTAATTCAACTTCATAATCATTTCCACTGTCAAACTTCTTCAGAATCTTACAAGGTCCAAATTTCTTCATTTTTAGCTTGTTGTAGGTACCAACTAGAAATCTATTCTTCTTCAAATTAATCATAACCTTATCTCCAACTTGAAAATATTTATGTCTCCTTCTCTTATCTTCTCTCTATTTACATTACAGATTATTGTCCTCCAAGTTATTTTTAACTTCATCATGAAAAGTTCTCATGTATACTACAAAATCCTCAGCTTCAGCACTTCTTCTAGTCTTAGTAGGTAAATCTGTCAACTCTGTGGTTCCCTTAGGATCAAATCTAGTAACAATATCAAATGGTGTCTTCTTAGTGCTTCTATTCACAAAATTATTATATGCAAACTCTGCTTGTGCCAAAACTAAATCCCAATTAGTAGGCTTATCTCCAACTAAACATCTCAACAAGTTTCCCAAGCTTCTGTTCACAAATTTAGTCTATCCATCTTTCTAAGGGTGAAATGTAGAACTAAACTTCAATTCGGTATTCATCTTTTTCCAAAGTGTTCTCCAAAACTAACCAGTAAACTTAGTATCTCTATCTAAAATAATAGACTTAGGCAAACCATGCAATCTGACCACTTCCTTAAAAAATAATTCAGCTACATGCAATGCATCAAATGTCTTCTTACAAGGTATGAAATGAGCCATCTTAGAAAATATGTCAACCACTACAAATATAGAATCATTACCTCTTTGAGTTTTAGTCAATCCAAGAATAAAGTCCATACTCACATCTTCCCAAGGTCTATCAGGTATAGGAAAAGGTGTATACAATCCCAAATTCTGACTAGTTCCTTTTGTTGTTTGGAAAATTCTGCAACCTCTAACCATTCTCTGTACATCTCTATAAATCCATAGCCAAAAGTATCTTTCTAAAATCAAATTCACAGTCTTATCAATTCCAAAATGTCCAGCAACACTACCACTATGTTTCTCCTTTATTATGTTCTCTCTCATAGATCCTCTAGGTATGCACAACTGAACTCCTGTAAACAACATGTCTTCTTGAATGAAATAATCAGTCCACTTGTCATTTATTGTTTTTTCCTTACAATATTTCCAAAATTCTACAAAATCAATGTCAGTCTCATACAAATGTTTCAAACTATCAAAACCAAGTACCTCAACTTTCATTTTTGTCAGCAAACTTCTTCTTCGGCTCAAGGCATCATCAACCTTATTTAACTGTCCACTTTTATGCTTCAATGAAAAGGAAAAATTATGCAAGATCTCAACCCACTTCATATGTCTCTAATTCAATTTATTTTGATTTCCCAAATACTGCAAAGCTTTATGGTCAGTATACAACACAAAATCTTTAGGCATTAAATAATCTCTCCATTTATTTAAAGCTTGAACAATAGCATAGAACTCCTGGTCATAAATTGAATATTTTCTCTTAGCATCATTAAAATTTTCATTAAAGAAAGCTACAAATCTTCCTTCTTGACTCAAAACAGCTCCAACTGCACTTCCACTAGCATCACATTCAACTTGAAAAACTTTACTAAAATCAAGCAAAGCAAGTGTAGGCAACTCTGCAATTCTTTGTTTCAATGTTTCAAAACTCTTTTGTGCTCCATTTGTCCATTTGAAATCCCTTTTATCTCCTCTCATAGTTTCAGTCATAGCATTACAAATAGAACTAAAATTTCTAATAAACTTCCTATAAAAACTTGCCAATCCATGAAATGATCTTACCTCTCCAACATTCTCTGGTGTAGGCCAATCAAGTATAGCTCTTACTTTCTCAGGATCCATCTTCAATCCATCAGCTGAAATCACAAAACCAAGGTACACAATCTCCTCTTTCATAAATGAACATTTCTTGAAGTTAATCAACAACTTTTCTTCCTTCAATCTTTGCAATACTTGTCTAATATGTTCAAGATGTTCTTCTTTACTCTTACTGAATTTCAAAATGTCATCAAGATATACAATCACAAACTTACCCAAGAATCTTTTCAAAACTTCATTCATCAGCCTCATGAAAGTACTAGGTGCATTAGTCAAACCAAAAGGCATAACCACCATTCATTCAAACCTTCATTAGTCCTAAAAGCAGTTTTCCATTCATCCCCTTCTCTAATCCTAATATGATGATATCCACTTTTCAAATCAATCTTTGTGAAATACTTTTCTCTACTCAAACTATCCATTATGTCATCCATCCTAGGCAAAGGAAATATGTACTTTACTATTATCTTGTTTATAGCTCTAGAATCTATGCACATTCACCATTCTCCATTATTTTTAGATGCTAACACAATAGGTACTACACAAGGACACAAACTTTCTCTAATCAAACCTCTCTCAAGCAATTCTTGCACTTTTCTATTCAACTCAATCTTTTCATCAGGTGTTAACCTATGTGGTACTTTATTAGGCAAACTTGATCTAGGTATCAAATCCATACAATGACTTATACTTCTCATAGGCAGCAAACCACCGGGTACATTATTAGAAATGATGTCATGAAATTTAGTCAAAAAAGGTTTAACCTCGTGTGAATGTTCTAACTCATCTTGTTTCTCAATTTTCCTTGGAATTAAAGCAAAAAAAACATTCTATTCTTTCATTTTTCTTGCAAACTTTTTACCATCAACCAAGCATACTCTGACTGGAGTACAATGACCTTCATCAAACTTCTCTACTAAAGGCAATAATACTTGTTTCTTTCTATCCATCCAAATAGTATATTGATTCAATCTACCATCATGCAAATCTTTCCTATCATATTGCCAAGGTCTACCCAAAAGAATATGACAACAATCCATAGGCATAATATCACACAAAATTTTATCATGATAATTTCCAATTTTGAATTTAACAAGGCATTGTTCACTTACAAGTAGTTTATGCTCCTTCTGGATCCAAGAAATATGGTAAGGCTTAGGATGTCTCAATCTTTGCAACTATAATTTGTTAACCAGCTCTTTGGATGCCAAATTATCAGAACTTCCACTATCAATGATTACCTTGCAACATTTATCAGCGATCTTACATCTGGTTCTGGACAAACTTTTCCTCATAATAGGTTCCTCATCAACTTCTTCATTCTACAAGATCCTTCTTAGCATCAATTTTTCACCATGTTCAAGTTCATTAGATAATTCCTCAACTTCTTCACAAGACAAATTATTTCTGCCATTACCTCCAGTCTTCTTTCCAAAGTTAGTACATTCAAAAGCTCTATGTCCTTCTTCACCACATTTGTAACAAGTACCTTTAAACCAAGATTTCTCTTCTCTTTTCCCACTATTATTATTCCTAGAGTAACTAGTATAGCTACCTCTAGAGTAGTTACCTCTTCCACCAGTAGGTTTTGTATGCAAAATTAGGTGAATACTATTCTAAATGATAAACTAACTATTTTAAGATTAATAAATCTATCTAATTAGCAAACTACAATGAAGAATACAATCAAAATGAAGCTAAAATAACATTTTACCTTCACCTACCATGTAGCTTGTCTCCATTGCTCTCTTAGCCTTGATTTATTGAAGATGTTGAGCTCTCAGATTTCCAAATGAAGCCTTTTCCCAAGATGCTACCAAAGTGTGGAGATTTGATGATGAATGCAAGGAAGCTTAAAGCTTGATTATGCAACTAATGGATGGAATGCAAAATGGATTTGATGATAATATGGATGCTTGATTGCTCTTAGAATGCTTATTATGAAAATACCTATTAGCTCACAAAGGGGAAATGAGGCTCCTTCTATAGATTTTTGGAGGATCTAGGCCTAGGTGACACAATCCTACGGTTGAGAATGAAAGGTGGAAGATCCTAGGGCTAGGATTGACTTGGTTGAAGGAGTTGAGAGAAAGGGGGATGTAGTTAGAATGTGAGAGGAAGAATAGGGATGATGTTCCTCTCACATTGACATGGAGGAGAACAAGGTGGAAGGGAAAGACACATGTCAAGTGTCTCACAAAGACCAAAGAGAGAAAGAGGGAGAGACCTTTTTCTCATGAGGACTCTTTGTACAAGTGTCCCATGAGTCACCTTTGACCCTTAGAGGTGGCTTGAGAAGCCCCTTAGGAATAGGGCATGTCTCTTGACTTGGTTTAAGAGAGGATATGTGGTCATGAGACCAAGTCCTATGGGGCCACATAGCCCTTAAGAATAGGACATGTGTGGGTGAGGATAATTACTAATAAATAATTAATAATTATTATTTATTTTAGCCAAAGTGATGTGTTAGGTGACTAGGTAGGTGAGGTGGACTAGGGGACTTAGTCATATTTAGGTGATTGTGTATTTAATTAAATCATTTTAATAAGACTAATTAGAAGACTTAGGATAGAGGAATAGACTATAGTGAATTTACTAAATAAATTGAATAATTTATTTAATAAATAGAGGAATAATTATTAATTAAATAATAAATAATTAATTTATCAAGTCAATATCAATTAAATAATAAATATTTAATTAATTAATGAAGCCATTTTTAAGTGTATACAGGTTCATCTTTCCATCCTTTATCTTGTACTGCATTGTTAGATCTGTTACTTTCTCCATAAGATCTGCCTCTACTCCTCTAAAATCTACCCCCTCTTCCTCTTTGTCTTTGTTCATGTCTCTTTGTTAATCTCTCTTCTACCTTCAGAGAAAATTGGTATGCTTCTTCCACACTATCTATTTTAACATAGCTGATCTCATCTTGAATTGATATCCTCTGTCCATTCAGGTATCTAGCTACCTTCTCAACTTCATCATGCATATGTCTAGATCTGATATCTAATTTGTAAAATTCCTCAATATATTATTTCACATGCATGTCCTTTTGTCTTAGGTTTTGTATTTTTCTCATCAAACTAACTTGGTAGTCAGTTGGAAGGAACTTCTTCTTCATCTTTCCAAGAATCTTCATCCATGTCTTGATCTTTTCTTTTCCTCTCTTCTTTCTCTCAGTTTGCAAATGATCCCACCAAAGAGATGCATGACCTTTCAACTTTGTGATTGTTATCTTAACCTTCTTGTTATCAGGAGTACCTTCATACTCAAAGTATTTATCCATCCCAGCTATCCAATCCAAAAGTTCTTCAATTCATCACATCATCCACAGACTGATGGATAGACAGAGGTGGTGAATAGAAGTTTGGAAAATTTATTGAGATGTTTGGTTGGAGATAAGCCAACAGGATGGAATTTGATTTTACCATAGACGGAATTTGCATACAATAATTTTGTCAACGGGAGCACTAGTAAATCACCATTCTAGATTGTATATGGAAGTAGTCCAAGAAATGCATCTAAATTGAGAAAGATAGATAAAGGAGAAATAAGTAGTGTTGAAGTTGAGGATTTTGCAGAACACTTGAAGAACATCCATAAGGAGGTGAGGAAGCACATTACTAAGATGAATGCACAGTATAAGGCTAAGGCAAATGAGAAAAGGAGGCATAAGGAATTCCAGGTTGGAGATGAAGTCATGGTTCATTTGCAAAAGGAGAGATTTCTAGTTGGTACATATAACAAGTTGAAAATGAAGAAGTTTGGGCCATGTAAGATATTGAAGAAGCATGATTCAGGAAATGCCTATGAGGTAGAATTGCCTACTGAACTAAATATTTCACTAGTGTTTAACATTTTAGATTTGACAGAGTATCATGAAGGAGGTGTTGAAAATGAGATCACGGCAGCACAATGGAGTATTCTAGCAACTAGTTCAGATACCAAAGAGATTGAGGATATACTGGATAGTCATGTTGGTAGAAGCACAAGGAACAGGACATATGAAGAATATCTGGTCAAGTGGAAAGGATGACCTATTGAAGATTCATCATGGCTAACAAGGGAGGAGATTAACCATCTTGGTTTTCCTCTTCACACCTAAGACGTGATGAGGTCACTTCTCAAATTACCCCGGGTGTCTGATGCAGGAGCATCCTAGGTGTAAGAGCAATCTTGCATCACCCAAAAATATTTTTGTTTTCTTTTCAATAAGGGCTATCTTGTGCAGAGCTGCTATTTATGGAAACTTACTATTTTTAGTAAGTTGGTCATATGATCTTGGAATGTTCTGATTTCACTGTTGGAGGTTCATCTTAGTCATATCAGCCTACTAGTTGAGTTTCATTGCCACAGCATCTGTATTAGTGAAGTTATTGAGATTTTTGGGTATGAAATCTTTCAGGTCAATTTTGAAGGCCTTAGAGGCTCTGGATCGCTATTGACCCCCAGCTAATTGGAGCTTGCGCGATTCAAGCACTGTAGATCTTGTACTGGCATTTTTGAAAAGTGGTTATAATAGATAAACAGAGCTACAGTTAGAAAGTTATGGCCTCCGAAAGTTGGGCTACCTAAAAGCATATTTTGTATTTCTTTTGAGCCGACCCTATTGTAAAAATTATGAAAATAAAATAATTCTATGTATAGTCGATGTTAAGGGCTAAATTTTCAGAACCTTCTCAGGCGGTGGAAATTGCCTATATAAAGAAGGACCGTAGTGTTGTCTAGGGCAGTTCTAGGTAGATCTGGGTAATGATTCGAGGCTTTGTCCTACAGAATATTGTAAAGGGCATCTAGACCCACTACTTTACTAGTCTTAATCTCTTGGAAGATCAGATGGTTTTTGCAATCCCACGATGAACATTTATCCTGCATCTTCCCTTTGCGGAGTCACGACCTCCGTTGGATCTTATTGGACTTGCTATCTCTTTATCTTAACCTCGGCAAGCTTCTTCTTAACCCTAAGTTATTCAATGAACACATGATTGAAGGCATTTGCAAGGTCACGGAATAAAAACCTTAACCCTGGTCAAATTAGGAGATCACACGAAAGAAGCATTCACATGATTGTTGAGTCCATTCTTTAATGCTGGGTTCCATCAAGTGAACAAGTGACCACCACCCGATCAAACTTCATCAACGGTCTAGATCAATCTCCAAGTCCTTATCTTAACTCAAGCTTGATCATGAGATCACGTGACTAAGGTAGTCGCTAGATCTCAAAACCTTTCTCTCAACCCTGGTTACATCATGAGAACATGTGAAAGCCTTTATTCACCAAGTCACCAGATAAATTACTTAACCCTGGATAATCATGAGATCAAGCGCCAACCGTTGATCTTGTCCTCATCTTGTGGTTCCCGTTCACCGCTTAAAACCTTTCCTTAACTCATTTTGGATCAAGAGAGCATGTGACTAAGGGAATTTGCTAGATTTCTCAATCCTTATCTTGACCAAGGTTGCATTCAGAGAACACGCGAATGTAGTGTTCACTTGATCGTTGGATGCCCTGCTTAACCCCGATTCCATCTCAAGAACATGCGCTAGCCATTGATCAAGATCAACATAGATGATCATCACTTAGTCTTTGAATGCTAAGTGCCTTGGCCATTTCATTTGGAGAATCAACTATTGAAGGAAAAGTTAACCGTCCTCCAAGTCGCTAGATGTTAAGCCATTGACTGCCAGGACTTGGAGAATACGCGAACAACACAGTTGCCAGATCGCTGAATAGAAAGACTAGACTACCTAAGCAAGGAAATAAGACATGTGCATAATGGGGACTTAAGTGGCCTAAAAAGGTAATAGAGAAAAATAAAAGGCTAGGGTTTTTTTGGACTTAGACAAATTTTGAAACCCTTATTCATGGAAAAAACCTATTTCTCAAACCTTCAAACTGTAATATCTTTCTTGTCTTTGCACCAAAATGCATGTGATCTGAACTAGAGCTTGTACATACCATAAACTATCCCTGGCTAACGGTGCAAGTCATGAAACCTGATAGATTTTCTTCGCTAATCAAAACAAACTTGCAGGTGGTCATGACACTTTTCTAGGGTTTTAGTAGGAATAGACCATTTTCCTAGGATTTTGGCTATGAGGGGAAAATGGCCTAACAGAATAAATGGAAATAGTGTGATTCAATATAGTAGATCATATCCAAGTGGTTTTGGTCATTCTTTGAACCCATTTCTTAGGACCTCCTTTGGAAACCAATCCTAATTAGGCTTGTGTCCTTTGTTGAGTGTTTGGGGGTGCAGGAATAGAGTCAAAATCTGACCTTTTGGAGTTTGACCAAGAACCATAAAGGGTGTTTGAAAATATAATTTTTTGGGGAGGACCTTTGGAAAATTCCAAATTTTTTGGAAGAAACTAAGTCCTTAGGGCTACTAGCCAAATAGGATAATTTTGTGTAGTGTGAAGTAAATTGTGAAAACAAGCATTCTGACTTGGTCAATGGAGCAATCTAAGGTATCATAAGGAGGATTCAATATTATCATTCCCTTGGAACACAAATCTTATAACTGTATGGTATAAAATCCACTTGGTGAATGACACCACTGAGAAGAGACAACACACCATCGAGCAATAACCGAGCTCCTCGATGAACAAATAGGAACACTCCAGCAAGAACTCCAAAGTAGTTACCGAGAACATCTAACAAGCTACCAAGATATAGGATTACCATGAACCCAAGATTTTGAATTAAGAGCCAAGTCAAAGGTTGGATAAGTAGTGAAATTTAGATTTCCATTCTTCCAGTTGCCTACTCTGCATCAAACATCTTTCTAGAAAAATTACTCTGGTCCTCAAAATCATGGTATGGCCTCCACTCCAATATGATATAGTCATTAAGGACACACTTCTAGTAATCTACCTTCCCTAGTTGGGGTTTCTAAACATAACCTTGGTATATATCAATGTATGGATGTCTCTCTCAGTGATCTCTCTCTCCAATAGGCCATGTGACTAGGATATGCTCCTAGGACCAAATCTATAATATCACTACTTTAGATGACATGATCTTGTTGGGATTATTTAAAATCTCATGTAACTCCCTATTTATGTGGGCTAAAATGAAAGAACCCAAAGAAAATCTATGAGGTCGAGCTAGCATGTCCACATAATTTGATCCCATCCATGGAGAAATCCTTGTGCACTGTAATCAAACATAATAATAGCTCCAATAAGGCCAGTAAGAATAGAAGGAATCAGGGCATACATAGTGGTCATGTACTCCCAAGTGATGGATCTCTAATCATTGGCTAGATCTGAAAATAATGACCTCAGAGTAGCAATACCATCCTAGACAGGTTGGGCATCATAGTACACAGGCTATCTAGTCATAGTGACTAGAGTTCTAAGGATGCGGCACACATCCTCCAATGTAATACTGATCTTTCTGGTAGGCACTTGGAATGTGTTTTGAATTCCATCATTCAATAAGTATAGTGAGAAGACCATGGTTAACCTGAATGATAGGTATATCAAGCAGTCTACAGAGGCCACACCATCTAATAACGACCCTATCCTCAAGAGATAACTAAGGAATCATAGTCATGGTCTGAGATAGATAGCACAAAAGTTCACAAAATTGAAATGCATCTGCATTAGAAATAAAATGATTAATGTGTCATTATAAGGAAGAAAAATGAAACATCAGTGCAATAAACAACATCAAAGTACATCACAACATCTATCGACATCAAATTAAGTATCAAATGAAGTAAATTGACTAGACAAATTAGGAAAACAAACCAAAATACACCATACAACTATATACAATTAATCATACAAGAAAATACAAGGTATACGACTCAACAATACATGGTGTATGAGTGAGAAACCAAATACAAAAAATAATAGTATTTCGTAAAAATAAAGGGGAAAACAAATATTCATACAAATGTGGGAAGGCCTTTTTACAAGTGGCAATTAATGGGTATACGACTAAATAATGTTGACCTAAGTGTCATACAACTCAGGACCCTATCGTATACGAATAAAGAATTTAAATATGATGAAATGACAAATCCAATCTAAAAGGCATAAATTCTTACAAAAATATGACTAAAAGGCATTGAATTGATCACATATTGAAGGTGGGTAATGTGTCAGATGTCGGTGGTGGTGTGCAAGCTTGAATTGGTGAGTCTTGGTGGTAATCAACATAGCTCTCTATTAGAGGGCTCATAAATCACACCATTAATAAAAGTCAAAATGGATAGTAAAATGTCACTTTCACCTATTTAACTCCTTTGACTTATTAAGATGACCTAATTTTTGACCCAATAATATGGAAACCAAATTGACATCAGAAGGTCAATCAAATTTGTAAAAATCAACATTGAGATCAAAATTGAAATCATAGTCAACTACACCAAGTCAACTATTGAGTCAATTTTGGTCAAAGTTTAGTCAAACCTAGTAAAATCAATTGCAAAATTAATCTAGAATCTTTCTAGCATCATTTCTAAATCATTTTATCAAGTCAATAGCAAGTTATCTTTGGTTAAACTATGTCCAAATAAGCTCAAAATCATTTCCAATCATTTTCTAATTAATTAGAATTAGTTTTAATTATTTTATCAAGTTAATTTTGGTTAAATATAAGTCAAATTTGGTCAAGTGTATCAATGATCAAGTCAAAATACATATAAATGGCTATAATTTCATCTCAAATCAGGTTCTGATCCTTCAAATCTCTTCATCATATTTTGATTTTTCTCCTGAGAAGGCACAATAAACATATCATCGAACCAAGGTGAATCTTTCAATCAATAATTTTTTTGTCACAACATCACATCAATTGAATCTAATAAAATCTTCTTCAGGAATCAAGCTAAAAAATAAATTGAATCGTTGAATAAAATTGAATCATATAGCTAGGGGCACATCAAGCATCATATCAAGTTGATGGTCTCGAATAAATCAATCATCTATAGAAATGAGTAATTTTATCAAGTCTCATATAAAATTTCTTATTTTCAGTCAACATCAGTATGATCGACATCACAAAATCAAATAGGAGCATATCAATCTAATTGCACCACATCAAATAGATAGTCTTCTCATCACAAAAGCAGTGGATATTTGACTTCATCATGATCCATATCAAGTTAATTATCAAGATTAACTATTGATAGTAATTAGCTTCATTGCTCCACATTAGGAAGGATAGAATACTTTGCCCAAAATTCCCAAACTCTTAGATTTTTGCCACTTTGAAGAGGGGATATTTTAGGGGTGTCATAAATGAGTTTGAAAAATACCCCTAACCCCTAAGGTACCAAGTAGGGTGGTAAAAAATAACCCTAACTACCTTCTGAAAGCCTATTTGGTCCTCCTAAACTCCACTTGAAGTTAACCCTTGAATTTCAACTTTTTACAAGTAGTGGTTGACGTTGCACCAAAAGATCAACCTGTTAGTGCCCGATACAACTACTAGACTTATAGATGACACAAGAGGTGGTTAAACCATGTCATGAATCATGAGGGGAGCACTGACCATTTTCCAAAAATTCCCCCTCAGCGTTACCTAAGGGAATTCAAACCTATGACCAAGCTTTGATACCACTTGTTACAAGTAGTGGTTGTCGTTGCACCAAAACATCAACCTATTAATGACCAATACAACTACTATACTTATAGAAGACATAGGAGGTAGTTAAGCCATGTCACAAATCCCAAGGGGAGTGTTGACCACTTTTCCAACATAACTCTCTTGACCCAATCTAATCTTCATAAACCTTAGGGTATGCATGGGTACTACACTAGGTAACCCTTGGGTCATGACTAGGTCTACCCTAGTTATATTTACTAGCCATGCCAACTCACATAGACATAGGTGTCAAGTGACACCACATAAATACATTAGGCATGACCCATTTAACATTTTATAAAACTAATTTAAATACAACCATGCTACATACTTTCATGAATAAAATACATAACAACGAGCTTCATGTCTCTTCACAAACAAGGCGTTAGCATCACAATGAATATACATAGGTCAGTTTATGGAACCCCAAATTTAATACCATGGTCAACTACCCGCACACTCATTGCACACATCAGTAGGTCCAATTAAATCCACTTATAACAAGAAAGAATACATAATGTAACACACACACTAGTTACATATGCATTCCATTACACATTGGTAAATTAAACAATATCTACATTCTGATATATCCTAACATGTATATCTCTCACAATGCATCACAAAACTAAACCATAAAGATAAACTACATGATTATCCATAAGGTATCACCTGAATATATCTATATTCCAATATATCCTAACATGTATATCTCTCACAATGCATCACAAAACTAAACCATAAAGATAAACTACATGATTATCCATGAGGTATCACCTGAATAGGTTCACATCAACATAATGTATAATAACATGGTACATAATCTTACATATCCTCAAAAATAACATAAGTGTTAAAGTATCCAAGAGTCTCAATAGTATCAACTAAAAGCAAAAATAGGGAAATATAGAGCTAAGATATGACGGCCTGGGATGGACCTCACATCCACCCCCTCTAGGCATGAACATCCTCTTGGAGTTCATTGAACAGATGTGGGAACTAAGACCTCATCTATTTTGCATCCTCCCATGAAGTTTTGACCTCCTCATAATAATCTCACTAGACCCTAACCTAGTCCAGTACCCTACCGTGAAGTGTCAAGGTCCATCTAGCCAATATACGAATGACCTCCAAAGCCAGTTGCTCGTCTGACTCTACCTGCAAGGCATCCCAATCTATCACATGAGTCTCATCATAAACATACTTTCTCAAAACTTAAACATGAAACACATCATGGATGTGTGACAGTCTAGGTGGCAAATCTAAATGGTAAGA
This sequence comes from Chamaecyparis obtusa, assembly GCA_027943335.1. Taxonomy (NCBI): domain Eukaryota; kingdom Viridiplantae; phylum Streptophyta; class Pinopsida; order Cupressales; family Cupressaceae; genus Chamaecyparis; species Chamaecyparis obtusa. The sequence continues at coordinate 303,424 of BSBK01001234.1, forward strand.
AACTATTCCTATCCTCTCAAGGATCTCAAAAGTTCCAACAAAATGAGGTGCAAGCTTAGAGCCCTTTCTAAAATGGATTGGACTCTTATGCGATTGCACTCTCAAAAAGACTATGTCTCCCACTAAATAGGCTTGATCTATCCTCTTTGCATTAGCATACTTCTTATGTCAATCATGAGCCTCTCTGAGACACTTCCTATTCAAGGTTACCTACTACTCCATATCTTTGACTAGCTCAGGACCAATGGAAACTCTGTCCTTGATCCTATTCTAACTGAGTGGTGTCCTAAAAATTCTACAATAAAGAACTTGGTAAGCAGGCATACCGAAGGATGCATGATACCCATTCTTATAGGCAAACTTGAATAAATGTAGGTATTCCTACCATCAGTTCTAATGGTCTATCATGTACATGTGTAGCATGTCTTCTAACACCTGATTAACCCTTTCGGTATGTCCATTTGCCTCAGGATGATAGGTTGTATTGAAGTTGAGCCTAGTACCCATAGCTAGCTCTAGTTCTCTCCAAAAAGATGAAGTGAAGAGAGAATCTCTATCTAAGATGATCTTATGAGGTACACCATGCAGCTAGACTATATCTCACAAGAACACTTGTGCTACTGATGGTGCGGTAAACATAGTATGCACGAGTGAAAAGTGAGCCACCTTGGTCAACTTGTCAAATGTCACCATGATGGCATCATGATGGAAAGATGATATAGGAAGACCAACAATGAAGTCCATAGATATGGTGACCCACTTCCATACTGGTATCTCATGAGGCTAAAGTAGTCCACCTGGATATCGGTGTTTTGCCTTCACCCTCTGGCATTCTAGGCACCTAGCTACCAATTCAACAATCTATTTTCTCATGCAAGGCCAATAGTATAACTATCTCAAGTTGTCATGCATCTTCTTAACTCTGGGATGCACTACATAAGGGGCTCTATGGGCCTCTATCATGACAAACTCTCACAATCCTCTAGAAGGAGTATATATATGTGTCCTCTATGACATAAGATTCCATCAGACTCCATGGTATAATCTACATACTTCTCCTCAAGGGGTCTATGAGATCGAATCAACTCACTCACTTCTGCATATATCTCATCTTTATGTAAGTGATGAAGAATGTGATCCCTCAAATATGTGCCTGTAGACATAGAAGAAAGCTCATGCCATCTCCTACTCAAAACATCTACGACAACATTTTATTTCCCCTTAATGTAGTGAACATCTAAATCATATTCGTATAAGAACTCCATTTGTCTTCATTTCTAATCATTAAGTTTTGGCTATGTGGAGATGTACTATAGACTTTGATGGTCCAAATGAAGTTAAAACTAATGTCCTAAGAGGAAATGTCACCATATTACTAAGGCATGCACCACTCTACAAGTTCAAGATCATGGATAGTGTAGTTAAGCTTGTGAGTCTTCAATTTCCTAGACTCGTAGGCTATAGCTTGCCCATCCTTCATAATAATTGCCCCTAAACCATATAAGGAAGCATTTATGAAAACTACAAAGTTTATTGAAGGCTCTGGCACAACAAGAATGGGTGCACTGGTCAATGCTCTCTTGATCTCCTAACAAATCCCTATCACACTTCTCAGTCCCCTCAAACTTCTTTCTCTTTTGTTGAAGAGAAGTAATGGGATGTGACACTTGATATAACCCCTAAACAGATCATCTGTAATAACCGGCTAGACCCATGAAACTTCTCACCTTAGTAACAATGGTAGGTGTTGGCCAATTCATAATGGCATCAATCTTTGATGGCTCTACTGAGATCCCATCGCCACATATCACATGACCCAAATACTTGACCTCTGATCTGAAAAATGCACACTTTGACAAGCTTACATAAATTTGAGATTATCTCTAAGGTACTACAAAACTTGTCTTAGGTTCTCTTCATACCCTCTTTCATCCTTTGAATAGATTAATATATCATCAATAAATACCACCACAAACTTGTCAAGGAATGTATGAAATACTCCAATCATAAGACTCATGAATATAGCTAGAGCATTTGTAAGACCGAATGGAACGTAGTGAACTCATAGTGGCCATATCTGGTGTGAAAAGTGATCTTGTGAATATCACTATCCACTATCATCAACTAGTGATATCCTAACTTAAGGTCTATCTTGGAGAACACTCAGCCATCCTGTAGTTGATCAAACAAGTCATCAATCATAGGAAGTGGATACCCATTCTTGACCGTTACTTTGTTCAACTAGCGGTAATCCATACACAACCTAAGAGATTCATCCTTCTTATTCATGAAAATCACCGATGCACCCAAGGAGAAACACTAGGACTAATATGTCCTTTTTCTAGTAGTTCATCAAGCTACAACTTGAGCTCATTAAGGTCATTAGTGGTCATCCTATAAGGTGCTCTGAAAATTGGTTCTTCTCCTAGTATAAGATATATGTGAAAGTCTACTTCCCTATGAGGAGGCATCCTAGGTAGCTCTGAAGAGAACACATCTGCATATTCCTACAAAATGGGATGGTCATCCAGTGAGGCTTCCAGTTCCACCTCATCCTCCCTATCATTGATGGTGATAGCAAAAAACTAACATCCCTTTTATATGCTTCGCTTAAGCTGCATAGCGAAGATCACATAGAGGGATATAGGTCTCTAGATTCCAAAAATTGTAGTATCTTTTCCATTATAATCCAAGCATTCGATAAAATTCTTACAATAATCTAGCTTGGCCTTGTGAGCATAAAGACAATGCATGCCAAGAACTAGTCTATAAGATCCTAGAGGTGTAACTCTTAGGTTAGCTAAGGTGGTTAAGCCACCAATCTAGATTGGGCACTCTCTAACCATCAAGGTAATAGATACTCTATCTCCTGAAGCTAACTCAACTTCCCACCTAATATCTTTCCTAGCTACCACTAGCCCGCAACGCTCCATAACAAATGGATAAACAAAGGAGTTAGTAGCTCCAGTATAAAGTAGGATAGAAATTGTATTACCTTCGATCGTACCTATTGCCTCAATGACGGTGGCCTAATTCTCTTCTTGGTCGTTGTCAACCGCTGCAAAAACTCTATGGAACTTGCCCATGTCCCCAACTATAGGCTCGGACATTATTTCCTATTGACTTCCTCCCTGAGGACATTCCCTAACTATGTTCCCCATGGCACCACAAGAATAGCATGGTCTTCATGTCTGAATCTGGATGCTCTGAGGTTTGGAATTCTGAGATCCTCCTGTCCTAGTACACCCTATATATCCTCCCTTATAGGTATTTTGTTTGTATATTGGGGGTGTATAAGGGGCCTGATATTTTTATGTGCATGATATTTTTGGCCTGATATATCCTACTTTCCATGATCAAGTTGTGTGCATGTTATTAACCACGAGATACTTTACAGCCTGCCCACTAAAAGTTGCTATTGAGCCCATGTAATCCCATATACTAAAATTATCAGCACAAATAGTTACAAAGTTCTTGGACTTAGTTTACATTTTTTGATGAGAAGTTAGGAATTAATTGTGTTGCCAGGAGTTGTGGCCATTCTGTGCATGTTTTTTTAAGAAAGAAGTATTCTATTTACCTAACTTGATATCTCTCACTATTATATGTCTTGTTCTACACATTGTTTATCCTATTTAACTAAATTAGTTCAATAGAACCACCTCTATGAAAATTTTATGTCTTTGATATGAGAACAAACTATTCTTCTGATAACTGCCTGCTCAATATCAGCTTTGAATCATTTGGAAATGGGTACTGTCAGCAGGTCATTTAGTACATGATACATCCATAAGGATGGAAGCTTTGAGCTCGAAATGAGTCTGAGGATCTATTATATGAAAAGTGACATATATATTGTTTCTTACCATTTGTTTGCAAAGAACTTATGCCATGTGCCTTTCAATACTGGTGGTAGGCACTTCTATTCAGATGGAAACTCCTTTGAGTAGGTTATTTGGAGTGCAAATGTGAAAGAAGGCTTCGCTTTAAAAAAAAATGGCTACCAAATGTAAACATAAAGCAGTGATTTTGATAAAGATCTTATTTTATAAGTTGTATACTTCAGATTCATGTACATTATTTCCATGCTATTTTTAATATTTGTAATTGAACTGAAGCATTACTAAAGCCTTTCCATGATAAAGTCTTATTTTATATGGCATCCTCTATGATTTCTAATTGGGTTTTTGTGCACATCCTTTTGTTTGACTGCATTTGTTTTTGTAGGCCCTATTGGTGGTGTTATTTTCCAAAGGCCCTATTGACGGTGTCATTTTTCTTGCTCATTACATATAATATATTATAAAACATGTATATGCAAACCTTTACAGAATATGTTGATAATGTTGAGAGATTTTGATTAAGATGGGTATCCAACTGAGACTTTCAACCAACTAAGACGTTCAAATCTATCAACAACCATGGTTCTCTTATTGCATCATTCAACATTTTTCCCCAATTCATGGGCCAATTGTAATGGTGTTCATGTCACTTCTAATGGTGGTGTGAACACCATTAGATGTGCATACTTTAGGGTTTCAAACCCATAACAAATGAAAACAAATAAAAATACGAATAAAAAACCAAATATACAATATATATTAATCAGTATTAAACCAATGAAGATCAGATGAAACACGTGTAGCAATAGCACAAAGGTGAAATGGGGTCAAGTTACCGATGAAGAGTGGTGCTTGCAGGTGGAGTCAAGGCTAGATACATAGGGGGTGTCAAAAAAATTCCCTCCTTCGACCCTCCTTCACCTATGCTTTTCCATGCGTGGAATATAACAAAATGTAATAAAATGAAATCCCTATGTTTTTTTTAAAGTTATATTGACATGTTGGTCAAAATTACGATGACCTATCATGGTTGTCGTAATTCTGACCAACACGAGAATGGATTAAAAAAAATTAAAAAATTTCCTTCTATAAACTAACCAAGGAAAACCATTTTAATGCTTGGTTGGAAATGTGGGTCAAATGCACTAGTGAGAACTACATCCAATGACCACACCTTGGCCCTTCTATCAATAGGGGTTAGATTTAATCAGGATGATTTCTCCACCATTATCCAATGGTCATAAGTTCATAATCACATCAACATAATATTTCACCAAATGGGTAGAAGTTGTGCCTTTGTCTACTGAAATGGGCAAACAAATTTCAATGTTCATTTTGAACCACATAATTTAAAGATTCATCTTCCATCTATTATCCACAAGGAAATGTACAAGCAAAAGCAACTAAGAAGAACATCCTAAAGATCTTGAAAAGAAAAGTGGATAACTCAGGAAGAGATTGGAACATACAACTAAATCCAACTTTATGGGCATACCGCACAAGTGTGACAACACCAACTAGAGCTACACCTTTCTCATTAGTTTATGGAGTCGAAGCAGTATTACCTCTAGAAGTAGAAATTCCATCTTTACGAGTTTCATTACATGAATTGTTATGGAATAGGATTACAGAGTCGCAAGACTCCAAAAGTTAGAGTTATTTGATGAGCACCAACAACAAGCATATGATCATCTTAAGGTGTATCAAAATAGAATGTCGAGAAACTACAACAAACACATCAAGCCAAGGGAATTTCAAGTAGGTGACCTTGTATTAAGAGAAAATCCTAAGAACTAGGCAGAAAGAGAAAAGAAAGGAAAATGAGAAGAAAGCTAGTTAGGACCATTCATCATTACATCTTCCTTTGGGATAGGGACATACAAGTTAGTTGATTATAATGGGGAAGAATTGCAAGAACCTAGTAATAGTATACATCTAAAGAGGCTTTATACCTAAAGCAGTTGAAAGAGTATCAGTTGGAAAGAGTATCAGAATATAAGATGAGAGAGCATCATATTAATCTTGTACAACAAAAAGTGATCGTGAAGAAATCTAAAAACATTGATAAATTGATCCTGAGAAAAAGAAAAAAATTAGAAAGCAGAAAAGCCCAAAGATAGTGAAAAGAGTTCTTGAAGAAATAAAAAATAGTAGAAAATTAAGCATAAGGAAAGTAAAAATATTCAAATATGGATCCTGAAAAAATGGTTATCTTGGTGAAAACTTAGCAAATAGGCGCCTTGATAATACCAAAAAAAAATGAAAAAGAGAAAAAAATTTTAAAAAATGAAAAAGAAAAAAATACAAAAAAAAAAAAAGTGCCTTGGTGAAAACCTAGCAAATAGGTGCCTTGGTAGCAAAAAAACAAATAAAAGAGAAAAGGAGAAATAAATTCAAGTGGTGAAAACCTGTTAAACAGGCTCCATTTGATTGTAAAGTCAAGTCAAGTCTCATTTCCTCCATCTGCATTTCCTCATCATCCTTGTATATATTACATTCGCAATCATTTGTACATATTGCATAATAAAATCCTAGAGTTGCATTTGTAAATACCCAAGGCTTTCATTATAATCTGGAAAATTGTCTAAGTCCAACACCGCTATGGAATCAAACTGGGGGCATTTTATTCTAAATCAAAATGATTCATCAAACAGGCACCAATTGACACAAATAAATGCATCTAACCACAAGCATGACACTTAGACTTCTGATTCATATCAAATCCTAATCCAAATTTTGATCTTACAACAATAACACTTTGATCCTCGATTCACATGACTTTATCTTTATCATGATTAAAAATAACAAACAAATATTGAAATGGATGAAGTTATAATTGAAATATGGATTGGAAAACAATGGAAAAAATTTGAAGTGTTACTTGATTGGTGAAATCATGTCTTTTTAGAAAATTGATGAAGTCTTTGACTAGAAGAGCAATGATAAAAGCATGATATTTTCTTGATTTCTACATGACTGTCTTAAGCTTGAAGCTTAAAAGTAGGTAATATTTGTCTAATGATATGATCATCAAAGAATCATCGAGGACATGTACATATGGAGAGACTCATATCTTTTTATGTTTATGCAACAAAATACCGTGGCCATTTTGATCTTTCATATCTTAATGCAAAAATCTACTTGCAACATTGAATCTAATGAAAGCAACATTCAGAATATCATGGTTGAAAATCTAACCAGTGAAATTTATACCCAGTGAAATTTATACCATCTTCATGTGTGCAATTCGGAAGGAAAGAGGTATTCATATCATCATGCTTGAACCAATGAGGATTATACCAATTTCAGTTTCAAAGAGATCAATGATGTAAATAGCATCCTTTTTGTTGAAAATAGGCAGTTAGATGCATTCATTTTAGATTAATTTGCATGTTAGTTTGCATTTGGATCCTTTTTCTCAAAATGCATAAAAAGCAAAAGGGGGTAGAGTTAAGTAAAATCAAAAGGGTTCGTCATTTCTTTATTTGATCGAATATGTTGGACAAAATAAAAACATTTAGGTAAATTGCATTAATTAATCATTACTAAGTATTAAAATGAATTAATAGTTTCATTAAGTTCATTAATTATTATCAAGGTGCATTCATTATTAAGTTGCATCCATTATCCATTATCCATTAAACATTAATCATTAACATTGCAATTAAACATTCATTGCATATCCATTTAAAGTCATTTAAATTTTATCAGAGATTCATTAATCATAATTAAAAAAGCATATCATATATAAGAGCAACATTAATCATTAATTATTAATCAATAAATTCATTAACCATTATTCATTAAAGCATTAAATAAAAGCATTTCATTAACATTTTGCATCCATCTAAGCTATGTCATATATAAGACAACCATCCAAAGAAAGTAAAGTAAATGCATCCATAACATGTTGCATCAGAAAAAACACAAAAATAAGCATATAGATAAAAGCATGTAGAATTGCATATATTATCAAAAATTCAATATCCAACATATAATGACATAAAAAGTAAAGAATGTCCATCAAATGTATATCAAATTCTATGAAGTACATCAATAAATTCTTTATCAAAATGATACATATGATATATTAGAGTGCAATAAATCAATGCTCAACTAGTCCCACCTACACCCGCACCTATATTTGATCCACCTACACCTGTATCTGGATCATTTGTGCCTATAACTCTGCTAAAACTAGGTTGTGAACCATTTTGAGCCATAGTAGCCATAAAATTCTACATCATAGCACTAAACTAAGCTAACTAACCCCTCGTCTCTTTCATGCTATTCTATAATGATTGCACATCCTGGACTAATGTATCTGGTGCATGCACTACTTGTGCTGGTGGAACTAGGGAAACTGGGGCAACCTATGGAATTGGTACTTGCCTGAATTCCCAAGGTCTCTATCGACCCCAACCTATAACCCTCAATTGATGGATAGCCCTCACTCCTCCTCCTCTCATCCTCACTCCTCCCCACATCTAAACTCTCCCAATGCCACAACCCCTCATCCTCACACCACCACCTCTTATAGGTATCCGAGCAATAACCTACCTATCAACCCACCCACCTCTCCCATCATCATCATCACCACCATCAAATTTGTCATCAATATTGAGAATGGACTCTACAGGATCAATAAATTGAGGGAAAGGATGTTGACTAAACCACTGAGCATAGTCATTTGTCATTCTTGCATCAATAATGTGATCTCTCACGTCCTAGGCTATGTGTCATAAAGAAAGGATCTCATCTCGAGCAACCTGATAATCTATCTGAGAACCCTAGATAGATCTCTCAACCTCAACTCGAGTATATAAAGGAAAATCCTATGGCATACCTTGTATCCAACCAAACTGATAGAGTATCCTATGTAAGTAGAATCTCTCAATAAATAAAGGAGTTTTGTTGATCATCCATCGAGGCATAAACATAAAAGGCAACTCTGATTCATCCTATCTCCATGCCTTGCATCTAATATAAGGTTGCCATCTGACTTGGTTGATATCATCCAACATGCATCACCAGTAATAAACCTTTCCCAAATTAGACTGGACAATAATACCCTCATAGATATAAGCATATGGCCATCAAGGATCTCTAGCGCATGTTGCAATCGGCCTAGTAACATAAATATGCTCCCAAGTCCAGAGATGTAACAAGATTGCACCTGCAGATAATGTCACGCCATGTCAATAAACAACATGATGAAAATCATGGTATAATTGTGCCAGGATGCAAGAACCCCAGTCAAACCAGTGTGGTTGTGTAATCATATCCTCCAAGATCCTGTCCCAACCCATGACAAATTTGTGACCTCTCTGATCTGGTAATAGAAACCCACCGATCAAAACTCCCATAACAATAGGAAGGATAGGGAAAGAGATGAACTAAGCCCAAGGAATTCTCTCGTCATTGATGATTGCATCTCCAAACAATCATCTACGTGTTGGACCATCATAAACCTAATCATAGTAAACAATCTCAACCCAAGGAGGAATCCTCAGCAGTCAATATACATCCTCAGGGGTGATAGTCATCTCACCCATTGGTAAGTGAAAGGCATTATGGTCGGAGTGCCAACGCTTTACCATAGTTGTGAGAAGACCATGATTCATGTGGAATCAAGGCATGTCTAAAAGGAAAATAAATATACAATGACCAATCAGTCGTCGCTCCTATGCACTCAAATGATCGACCATATCTAATGGCCAAGGATATAAACCCCAAACATATAACCTCCGGAGGTGAACCTATTGAATCAAGTGACATCACATTAGTAATCAATCATCTAAGTCAATCATCACAAGTCAATCAAATCAAATTACCCTATCATCATCATCATTTTTCCTAATTCTAATTAGAGAAGGCAAAAAATATCAAATAAAATAAATCATACCAATCAACTAGGATTGACAATCAACATTCATCAAACATGATCAAAACTGACATCAAACCACTTATTTTCATCATAGGATCAACAATTTTCATTCAACGATCGATCGTGGAAATCAATCGAATTGGACTAGTTTCTCAATCAGTTAAAATTTTCAAAAAGTTAGCTATGCGTCATTTAACAGGTTGCATGCACAAAAATGTGTAAGTGCTATTATTTTTATCAAACGCACTAAAATATTTATGAAATGCCTTGAAACAACTTATAAGCATCATTTCTTATTGAAAGTGTTATTTCAAAGTGGTGTATGCACTACCTAGCTGTTAGTTTGTGTTAACCTAACCGTAAGCACTATTATATCTATTCGATGCGCTAAAACCTACCTAGGGCATCTTCTTGTACGTGTTATTTCATAACTATTACTCATTATTTCATGATGCAGACATGCTAAAAGACTTTTATATGCGCTATTAAATTGGTTCTATGTGCTATTTCATTTAAATTGTAGAAACAAATTCTAACAATGCCTAAAATTCATTTTTTTAACAATTAATTGACAAAATAAAAAAAAAGAGATAGATCAAGGTACTCATTAGAGGTCCATAGTCATGCGGGCGCTAATTTCTCTGACCTCATTCAAACCAATGCTCTTGAATGGGGACCACCATCGTTGATTTCACCAAAAGGGTAGAGAGAAAATTCAAATGGAAAAAGTGAAAATGAATAGTAAAAATGACATTTTACCCCTATATATAGCCTTTTGACCTAAAAGAGGGCTTTTTAGCAGAAAATTTGACCTAGGGTAAAAATTGACCACTAATTTTTTTTTAAATTGAGGCATTCTCATTAATCAATCGACACATCATTAATGGAAATGAAATCAAATTAATGCAAATTTCTAAAATACGATCATAAAGGAATATTTTTCATTAAATCAAAATCTATTTCATTTCTGAGGGGGCATGCAATCATATCGTCATTGATTAAAATCAGAGATCAAACGTAAAAAATTTTGAATTCATCAGTGGGGCGTCAAAATCAGCAAATATTTCAAATCAAGCATCATATCCAGAATCCATCATCATAACAAATCTACATCACTAATCAATCAGGGTTTTACCAAGGAATCAATCAGCAAGATCAAATCAAGTATTAGTTAATCGAACAACAGACATTCTTTGAACCAATGCGCTTCACACATTGATTCAAAGAGGGGCATTTGTAGACACCTAAAAATAGTCAGGTTAAACCAAGTGAGCAATCAAAGGCAAAATCAGAAATTAATTAAATCAAAGCCAAAGAGGATTAATTAAATCAAAAACATCATTTAAGTATGCAATTGATTTTAATAAAATTAATTGTATAGTTGAGTTAAATTGAATCCAACCCATTCAAGGGGTACACATGGCTAAGAAAATCAAATAGATCAAATAATTAATTCCTAAAATTTCTCATCTACCACATAGGAAGGAATTAAATCAACCAATAGGAATTGAGAGTTGAGATCACATGGATAAAAGCCAAATTGATTCTCCATCACTCATCTTGAGAATAAATCTGAGCCACTCATTTTGTCTCTATGTCCCAAGTTTTGAGAACAAAATATTTAAATTGTCTCGTCATTTGAAACCATCAACTTAACCCAAACTTGATCATGGTTAAACTTACTCCACCCCTAAGCTTGAGAAAATTTATAAATAGAGACCAAAAATTAGGAGAAAATGACCCATTCTCATTTAGTTAATTGCATCCTTATTATAGTCATTTTTTATTTGAAAGCATCATAATTTTAGCATGTTAGCATAATTGAGCAAAGATAGGCATTTAAATTTATCATTTTAGCTTCAAATTCTCAATTTAGAGTTGTCTCTAATGGATGCTAGCTAAGAGCATTACATTAGCTTCTTTAATTAGAGATTCATGAGATGTTCTTGCATTTAGATTTCAATTCAATTTTGTTTTAAAATCTTAATTAGATTCGAATGAGTTGATATCTTAGCAAATTAATTTCATGAAGGTATTCAATATACAAAAACCAAGATATCTCAAAAGTGAATGAAAATTGCACTTTTTAGGACTTAAAAGTGACTTAAGTCAAAAACATAAAAACACATCATTTTTATTTGTATAAAATCTCAATTAAAAACTATTAAATTATAAAAGACCCTTGTAGACACCTAAAAATGTCCCATGTCTGTAACCGACAATTTCACTAACATTCTTCTAAAATTATTAAATAATATTTATTATTTAATTAATTGTGTCATTCTACCATATTCTAAAGTCAAAATCATTATTTCTCTTTAATTCCATAATTAAGTGATTTTAATTAATTACTTTAATTATTGAACGTGTAAACAATTATTTCATCAATTATTTATCTATAATATAATTAAATAATTAACATTATTTAATTATACCCTATGTCTTTCAATTAATGACATAACCATATTAAATTAATATTCCCCCTTTCTAATTATTGCATCTATGTAATCATTAAATCAAAATCCCTATCACAATTAAATAAATTATATTTATTTAATTAAATTAATTGTTCTTCTCTCATAAATAAATATTATTTATTTATTTATCAATTGTCACATGTGCAAGTAAGTAATTCTTTTATTTATTTAATCATGATTTATTCCTACAAAGCTAACTCATACTGACTTCCAGTTCACTCCACAATTCCCTCTCCTAACTATTTAATCCACATTGTTAATTCCTCCCTCAACAATCAGTTAAGTCTTCAATCAATTCAGTCTTCTAATCCATGCAATCAATTGACTAATCCATGCACTTAGTTGACTCATCCATACAATTAGTTAACTCACCAATCTATTATGTTATCTCATCAGTCCATTCAAGTCATCTCTCCAATCTATTTTCTAATAGATTAATCAATCCCCCAATCAAGGCAATCAAACAGAGTTGAACTCCCACTCACTCTGAGTCCAACTCAATTAAAGTCAATCAGTCCTTCAATCATGGATTCTTGGTTGAAACCCCTAAAATTTTATAAATAGAGAGCCTTTTTCTCAAATTTCAATAACCATAATTTCTTTGAATTCTTATGTTGGCAAACTTCGAGCTCAATTCTGAGAGCCCACATTGCATAAGAAGAACCAAGGAAGGACTACATGGTTTGCATATTTGTTTGTTTCTTGAATTGATTTTATTATGTATTGATGTTTATTCTTATTGTTTATCTTGCATCCTTTCTTGATTATTGGGAATACTAATTGCACTAACAATCTCTTTCTAATTGATATTTTCTATGTTATTGCATGTTTTTATTGATCTTATTATACCTGATTACAACCCCAACAAAATAATGATATATTAATATAATAAGAACTATAATAAAACTTATTGGTAATAACAACTAACATAAATCGCTAGCCAGAAACACCAACCAGCATACAAGTACCAATTTTATTGAATGGTGAGTTTTGTTGACACATGATTACACCAAGACATTTCATCGTAATTATTTACACAAGGGTAGCTGAACATTTCTACATGGAAATCAACAACTAAACATAGGTAATAAGTGATTATCACCTAATAAGTAGAGAAATAATTGGGCTTGACACAAGACTAGAAACATGATTATGTCCAAGTTAACCATTATTGGGGTTATTATAGGAAGGCACACATACACACCCCATAATATGTAAGAAATGTAGACAAGATGGTACACCAAATCATACCCATCATAAGGATATCTTCAGTAATAAATCCAAAACATCATCTATAAATATATGAATGTATATAAAATCATCATATAACATCATGGCACCTACTGGGTTATTCATCATGTATATATGATCACCACTGAGTCACATGTATAATAAAGTAATCATGTCAACAATGATGTTATATGAACAAAAGAATATATCAATGACCAAGTGCATCATAGAAATGCACAGTACCAAAAGATAAACAACAAAGAGTCACACAATAATCATATAAGAGTCTTGTTTACATCAATAGAATATATCATATTTTTTAAAACAAGAATATATCAGTAACCAAGTGCATCATAGAAATGCACAGTACCAAAAGATAAACAACAAAGAGTCACACAATAATCATATAAGAGTCTTGTTTGGATCAAAAGAATATTAATATAACAAGATGTAAACACGCAAGGCACTACATACTCCCTCTAAAGGATTGGGATTACTCATGGAAGTTCGTAAAAAGATAGGGGTATGACTTTTTGAATTGTGCAATATCCTCCCAAGTCGTAGATGTGTGTGTATTTTGTTGTACCCGTTATCCTACAACACAACACTTCAATAAGACATTAGATTGTTAGTTTTTAAAGAAAATAGGAAATAAAAGAAACTTCACAACTTTGTCTTATTACTCTCTAACGAGCAAGAGTATACTTTAAAGTCTAATTTACTCTCAGATTTGGACTCTAAATAGTGATAATTCACTACTAGCGTGAGAGATTAAATGCAAATTAATTAGCTATGAAATCAAAATACCAGCATGTAAGTATGAATGCAATTAACTATATGATTTGTGAGTTTAAAATTCCTCTTTTATAGAACTTCATTGAATTCAATGGTTGAGATGCAATTTGAAAGGAGGGGTTGAGATGCATCATCCTTTTATCCATGTAAGTTGATCGATGTGGCTCACCTCTCATTGGTTGATTTTTTCCTTGTTGTCTCTTGAGAGGTGACATGTAATTTAAGTCCTTTTATTAATTTGTTTTAATTAATTCCTTTATCAATGCATTTAATGAGATTGACTCAATTAATTAGAATTATAGGTAATTAACATGATTTCTTGATCGATTAATGATGATTGAATGCTTGATTTAGGATTTTTGTTGATTTTATCAAAATATGTTAATAATCAATAATCAAATTAACATAATCAAGAAATTACTCCGAATTAGGGAAAATAGGGCCTTTGGTTCTATTAGCCCAATTTTGGGTGATTATGTTTGCCCCTATTTGAATTGTTTTACGAACAACATGGGGATTCAAAGAAAATTGATTTAGAGAACGATTTGGTAGAAACTGATAGATTCGAGGAGATTTAGAGAGCAGTGGGAACCACTCTGAATTCGAGAGGATTTAGAGAGTAGGAAGAACTACTCTGAGTTTGAGAGGATTTAGAGAGTAGGTAGAATTAAGTTTGATAAGTCTGAGCTTGATCGAATGAAATTCCTCCATACCGACTCTGAGCTTGATCAAATGAAGATTGATAGAAGTTAATTAGGATATCCAATTTGATTTGGTGTGTAGAAACTATATATGAAAGACCATGATGATGAAAAATAACCAATTTGATTTGAAATGATGAAATTGATCAATGTCAAAAATATTTGATCTAGGTACAAATAATAAACTTGATTTGAAGTTAATTACCCAACAATTTTGACTTGATTGAAGATAACTGTCATGCCCCTGGTGATGAAGATTTTATTGACTTTGAACCTTTGATCAGTTTTGAAATGTTTGATTTTAGGTATGATTATGCCCCCTTGGAACTGAAATTGAAATAGAAATTTGATAATATCTGTGTATTCAAGCATTCATGAAGATATTCAATTGATAGAAATGAGCCTGGATTGAGTATGAATCATTTAGAATGTGTCAGAATTTAATTAGGATCAATTTTAGTGTTAAAAGAACACTATTTGACCAAGTTTGACCATCAAAATATGAGATTTGACCAATTTTGACTAATGTTTGACCAATATCTTGGAGTGCAAACTCGATGCACTAGTGAGAAAACTACTTTGGATAGCTTCTGGTAAGATTTTGTTTGTCGTTTACGCTCTGTTGATTACTTACAATCTGTAATTGACTAAAATTTTGTTGCATGTTGACTTTTGTTGATTGTCCATTTGAATAATAACCATTACTGAATGTATATGCCATGTTTGTGCTACCATTTATGTTCATTTTGCCCCTCTTCAACTGTAGTTTGACCATAGTTGACTTTTGTTTTCCAATGTTGACTTTTCTTTGTAACTACATTTTTACTATCTTTAAGTGATATAAATTGCTTATTTTGATTTCAGTTCTGATATGAAGCTCCTGCGACATCTTGTCATGAAAGTGCCCTTAGTCATTAGGGTTTTCGAGAGGCTTAAATAGGGCCAAAAGTAATTTTACTATTCATTTTCACTTTTCACCTTTGGTCATTTCAAAGCTTTGACTAAAGAAATGGTGGTTCTAGTTGAGAAACATCATTCTAAGCTTGTTAGATGTCACAAGTGACCGACCCACTATGTGGCTCCAGTAAGTACCCCATAACACTTCCTGTGAATATTTCAATTTGAATTTTTATTGCATTTCATGCTTTTTATAGCCAATTTAGTTTAGGGTCGCACCCGGTGAATAGGATCGCATTAGGTTAAACCCATATCACATATGGTTTCTAGTTGAATTCTAGATTACATCCAGTAAATTTTGGATCACACCTTGTTGTGTCGCATCTGGTCATTTTGTCCACCTTTTTGAATTCATCCATCAATATGTCATTTTTGGTGAATATAGAGTCACATCTGGATTTTGGATCACAACTTGTAGATCTTGCATTCAGTCCTAGATGCGAAGGATCACATCTTGTTACAAGATCACATCCCATATATCCTAAATCACATCCAGGGATCAAGATCATTTTTTGTTTTCTGCTCAAAATTTCTTCAATTTAGGTTATCTGTTTGACTTATTTAGCCAATTTGCCTTCATTTTTTTCTTGTCTAATGCTAACATAGTGTAACTTTATGTTTGCAGTCTCATTTTAGTATAGTTTCATTATGGATTTTGAGACCTACATAGGTTTTGGAGCTCTTTGAGCATCTCACTATGGTGGAGCAGCATGTTGTGGCTCGTTGTGATCTTTGGTGTTTAGTTGATTTCCTGATATTTGAGTGAATCGAGGGTTGTTGACTGGTCTTGCTGAGAGATGGAATTCTGAGCAAAACACCTTTCACCTTCCTACCAGGGAGATGAATGTTACTCCATAGGACATCTGACAGATCCTAAGAGTCCCAGTCATGGGAGCTCATGTTGAGTACGAGGTTGGAGTGATTGTGGTGATGGCAGATGCTCAATGTTTATTCTAGGATGTTTTTATTAGACATCGGTACCTATCATGGGATCATATGGTGGCCCACTATGAGAGACTCCCAATATATCTTGTTGGTTTGATTGACAACCTTCTAATGTCAAACATGGGACAACATAGATTTATGTATGGCTGGTCTAGAGTGATAGAGGACATGATCTATTTACCTTGTTGTTTTTCTTGGGGCAGTTACATTTTAGCTCACATGTATCATGAGTTACAAGAGATTGTGTACTAGAATTCTCATACTATGACTATTGGAATTCTTCTTCTCTAGATATGGGCATGGGAGCATATCCTAGTGATTGTTAAAGAGACCTTGAACTTCCATATATTTCCATGTATTCTAGCCTTATTCAGCAGCCCCACCTGGGAAAGCAAGAGTAATGGAGGTGTGTCCTTGATGATGTGACTGATGTTGTGTGGAGGTTGTATCTAGACTACAAGGAGTGGTGTACCAATGCTCAATAGATGCCATTATTTTTCCATAGTAGATACTTCATCAAGCGAACCCGCTATATTGTAGAGCAATTTATTTTTACTAAAGTTATAAGATAGTAAAAATGGGTACAGGGTATGCCCCAGGACTTAGTAGTATATGCTTGAGTCAGAGATGAGGAGGGTTAGTGGGGAGCCCAATTAGTTTATGAGACTTATTTGCATGAGATCTCCTAGATGGTTCATGTTTCCTGGGATTACCTTCCAGAGGTTATTAATGGGGGTATTACAGAGGGTTTCCATGCCTATTATTCACAACATCCTTTTACTAGATTTATTGCACCTAATGAGGTTTCTCCTCGCATCGAGGACGCTCTAGTCTATGATGCTACCAAGGATGGTCCAAGCTGAGGTTGTGCTAGTAGGGATAGAGACAAAGGTAGAGGTAGGGACAGGGGTGGAGGCACAGGAGATGGAGACAGAGATGGTGGGGGTGGAGGAGGTGATGGTGGTGGCAGAGACAGTGGGGGTGTAGATGGTGGGGGTGGTGAAGGTGGTAGACAACAGGCACCTAGAGGGGATGGAGACTAGTAGGGTCAAAAGAGGAGATTTAGAGTAGCCCACTTTTTCCACATGCACATCAACAATAGTAGCAAAGGGATCTTAGGGAGAGCAGCGGTAGTGGAGGAGGTGGACAACCACCTTGAGGTCCTCCTCCAAATAGAGATCCATTATCTGTATGTGAACAAGAGAGAGCTTTGTTGCAAATAGTGGTTGCCACCTTACAGGCTAGGCTTGTTGATCTGAGAGTCAACTTGGATGAGCAGATAGCCACCCTCAAAGCAGAAAGAGGTAGATACACACATATAGCTACCCACCAGGGACATAGAACCACATATTACTTTGGTCTATACTTTCAGGTTGTTCTTGTAATATAGAGAGCTCCATTATATTCTGTTATAGCACATTAGCCTGAGGGTGCGATGCCACCTCTAGTACCTACCAGAGCTGATGCTCCTCCTCCCAATCCTCCTTGAGCTGTTGAGGGTGGGATTCAGACATGATTATTTATTTGTACTCTTGCTATATCATTTTGATATATATATACATTCTGATGTACCCTGTATCATTTTTTATCGACATACACTTTGATATATTCTAGACTCTAATGCACATATTGATACTTTGATTCCTTGTTACCATGTTGATACTAATGTTATCTAATTTATGCATATGTATCGTGATGTTGATATATTTACCTGCTTTGGATATTGATCTCATCTTTGTTCATCCTTGGTCATGTGGTTAGATAGATCTGATTTATTAACTTCATTGTATCATGTCACTGATATGTAGATATTCTTGTACTTTCCTATTTTATGGATGTATGGATACAGATGCATGCTTTTTATGATGTACTTTCATATTATGCATGTTTATGAGATGTAATGTGATGCAATGTATGAACATCTCTTTTATTTATGTATGGATAATTATGGATGCATTAATGCAAGCATATTTGTGAAATTGACATGATTATGATAGTGGATATCAATGATAAATATTCAATCATTTGATTTGATCTTGATGATTATATGATATACTTGGTCAAACTTGCAAAAGTTGATGTTTTTAGAATTTTTACTCATATTGATGTTAATTAATCACATTCATACTATCGTACCGATGCAACTAAAATGAATGTGGCTATATTAAAAATGAATGTAGTTTAAAATGAATTTAATGCAACTAAAACATGGAATGTATTTAAAATGAACCTTATGCACCTTAATATGAAATTGCAACTAAAATGAACCTTAATGCAATTTAATATGAAATGCACCTAGATTAAGACCTCTAAGACCGTCATTGTTTATTCAAGATGAGTGTTTTATCATCATAGAGATTTTTAGTTGGGATCTCGTAGGTTAGTACAATTTTCACTGATAGATTCAGTAATCATGAAAATATGAATACTTTCCTTTTATATGTCATGTCGAAAGTGAGCCTAAACATTAAAGCATATAGGCTATAATGTTTTGTCAGTTACTCCCTATTAATATAAACTTTTTCTATCCTTGTGCAACATATATATATATACCCGCAATGACCTTTTACTTATTCATATCCTTGGGTATAGTCTTGTTTTTATGCAAATTACTAGGAATTTGTTTCATTTTATTTGTATATTAAAATAGACAAGGAAACAAATCCAACCTCACTAAAGCTTTCATAGAAAATAGGTCGAGGTATATGTGGCATTCCAATCATGATGGAGGCACTTATCATAGACACCCATTCTATATAATCACCTTAGATCACATGATTTATTACCACAAGCATAAGACAAAGAAAACATTATGCCCCATGTCCTTGTTTCTCTAGTCATTTTTAGACATCTTTGAGTCACTCATTAGGGAGCACAACAATCATAAATTCATAACAATTAATAAAAAACTATGAAAAATTTCATGATTTCTTCATTTAGTTTCTCTAGTCCATGAACATCATCGAGACAGGTCTAGAAATACATGATCCATCATACATATCAAAATATTTGATTGTTATTGTGCAGTGTTAAGAAACACATTGCTTTAGTTTGCAAGCACTTGTAGAAAACATTATTAATCATAAATGTTTCTTTTATTATCGTTCGTGTTTCAATCTCTCACCTATTAAGTGTTAGTATTTAAAAACACTCTAATCTCCATGACTTAGTGTTTAGAAACACTTTTTAGGTTCAAGTATTAAGTGTAAGGTATAAAATGTGGAATAGGGTTTAGAATACTACACATAAAAGAGACCCTAAACCAATATTTTACACATGCATATAAATTTAAATGATAAGGAATATAAATCTAGAAATGCTTGCAAAGGATAGTGAAATAAAGTACATACATCATAACATAGTTGATCTGAAAATACCTATTTTCTAGTGTCTGTACTGAGTTTCTAGAAATTCTGCAACCAAATCTAGGACAGGAATATAGAGACAGAGAAAACCTAGAAATGTTTTCTTTTTCTGAGTCAGGTTGACTTTGACCCAAATGAAGGTCAACCTTGACCCCTTTATGTCGGCCTTGACCTGCACTGCTCTAACAAAAATTATGTTCACAGATCCCAGAAGTTTTCTGAAAAGGGTACTCAGATCTGCTCTGCAACTCTCGAAATAATGATTGTAGATATCTAAAAATGGTGTTTTGAGGTGGCTATATAGGGTTTTGCCTCAGTCAAACCCCCGTTTTGGTGATCTCCACCTCCATGAATAGCCGAATATAATAGAATATGTGTGTGTGTGTTGCTCATAGGAAGAGCTTTGAATGTGCAATGCCAAGATCTAATCCTCTAGATTGAAACTCTAGACTGAATTGAAATGAGAGAGAAATGAATAGATTTGAATATGATAAAGAAAGCATACCAATCCCCCAAGGCTAAAGTACTCCTACCAAAATCACAATCCGTAATTGCTACCCCATGATTGTATCTTTTGAATGCTTGAATGTTGAAAATGGTAGATCAAGGAAGAAGGAATCTTTCTTGCTCCAAACGAATGTCCACAATAGCTTGTCCACAAAATGCTTTCTTGCATCAAGACATCATCAATATCTTGTTCTTCTATATCATCCTCTTGCAATCTTCCATCATCATCTCTTTATCATTAATTGTAGCTCCTCATGTGTAGCTTCTCATGACTTATCGAAATGAAGGCAAAAGAGAGTGCTTATATAGAGATTTCAAGGCAAGGCTCCTTGGGAAATTTAAGGGCCCCTAATTCAAATTTCACCTCAAATTATGGTTCAATCATAATAACCAACTAAGGAAGGAAAAATAATAAATGAATTTTAAATAAAAACCCTTCCGTATTCGGATTCGGAGGCCCGTTATTAATTTTGGGACCCTCTATGATCAAAATTTGGAAACGGGGACCAAAAATCAACAAGGATAAAGCTCAACCTTGACCTTGACCTAGGTCAAGGTCGACCTCAACCCTGACCCAAAGTTTCAAGCCTAGTCAACAGTGAAAATGGAGAAGTTCTGGGTCGGCCAGAGACTTGGAATGATGTGAAAACATAATAGAATGTTGAGAAAGGGCCTAGAGGCCCAAGAGAGATATGATGAAGGCTAGGAGGACCAATACCTAGGTCCTACCTATAAAATAGATCCATAATGAAGGAAATCAAGGAGAATCCTGGGGATTCTAACCCTAATTTCACCTAGAAATGAAGAATCAAGTGCAAATGCATCCTAAATGAAAATCTATAATGAAAATGCACTAAATGAAGGTTCTAAACCTACCAAGATGGAAGTTATTCCATTTTAAGATGATACATTTATCCCCCACTTTAGCTTAGATATGACACTACGTGAATATGCAAGCTAAAGTAAGAAAACATCATAAAAATAAAAAGGATATAACCAAGTCCTTAATGTAGAGATCTTGCAAAAAACCGTTAGTACCCACAACCTACAGCACAAAATGTTAATGAAAATTCATAAATCACCTAAGATTTACTAAAATGAAATTGAGAAGTGCATAGAGCCCCTTATGCCTTCCTGTTTCAGCTTTCTACTTCTGAAGGGTGAAATAGGGTGATAAGGATAGCCTTATACACTGGATATGTAGTTTGTTGAGAAAGACTTTTCCTAAACCAATTAGAAGGACTCCTATCCTTTCTAAACTAATTCAAGGAGTTAGGTATCTCAATCAAAATTCCAATGCTATTGATGGCACTAGAAATGGAGTTACCGAACTCAAGTTATGATGAAAAGAGTGAATGCCTATCTAAATGCATATGAAGGGAAATTTGAATTTAACATAAAAAAACCCTAATTGTGAACTATAAATAAGGGAAGATAGCACATACCTACTCATTCTTACCATTTGTATATTAGAAGAGAGAAAGAAGAATGTCAAGCAGAGAAGAACTTTGAGCGACACGTATGGAGCTCCTGAGACGGTGCCTGGCTATCGGATATCCACTTCCCAAGGTAAGTTTGTTGTTGATTTTTGTAATCTCAAATTCTTGTTTTTATAGGCAAGGTCGACCCTAACCCAGTTATGTCGACCTTGACCCAGTTATGTCCACCTTGACCCAGTTATGTTGACCCTAACCCAGTTATGTTGACCTTGACCCTTAAAGGTTGACATGAACTGGAAGGTCTACACCTTTTCTAGAATGAGGTCAACCTTGACCTAGGAAGGTCGACCTTGACCTAACCAAGGTCGACCTTGACCTAGTCAAGTTGGATTTACATTTTTGTGATTCTAGAGTGCTAATATGATGTTTGTATGTGCTTACAAGACCTGGTTCATCTCTGAGAGCACCCCTTTGGAGGGCCACTACTTATTATCAGAGAGAGATTGACCAGGCTGAGCAAGGATGAGATACAATTATTGAGAGATGTAGGATTGTACTGGGTAATAGTCCTACCATAGATGAAACTCCATCGAGCCATGTTATCGGCTCTTATAGAGAGGTGGGATGAGGACACATGTTCCTTTCATCTTCCCTTAGGTGAGATCACGGTGACACTGGAGGATGTATACAAGATCCTGTGAATTCTAGTCTGAGGTGAGCCTATTAGACTGAGAGTATAGTGGGGTCTTGAGGATATCCACATAGATGCAGTATTGTCTAGGATGGGTTCCACAGATGTGAACCCGAGCAAATCAAATCACTCTATCAGCAATACTGGCAGCCTGACACCCTTGGTACGAAGGGTGATGTTGTGTATACTTTCCTTGGTTGTAATACCCAACATAAAGGGTATAGTATTTTTAGCACCTTTCACCCATCTCATACATAGGATGGAGATTAATAGGACTATCTTTGCGTGGGGTTGCAACATGCTATCCCACCTATACCATGAGCTATGTCAGTTGGTGAGATATTAGTGAGAGAGTCTCACGGTATGCATGCTTTTACAGATTTGGTCATTTGAGCACTTCACATGTACATGACCATAGGGTGTTCCTGTGATGGTAGATGCTAGCACACCAAGAGCCTTTTCTTATCCACTGAGAGATGTCTAGTAGCACAAAGATATCCTCTATTGGAGGGTATGTCTAGACCATATTCCAGGCACATATATGATATGGAGACCATACTGTCACATGATAGAGTGGCTAGATATGCAACACCAGATGAGGTCCTCACAGCAGCACAAGCTACTAGAGGGTCACCGGAGTCACATAGTGAGGCCATACTACTATAATTGAGTGATGAGATAGTTCGGTCTTATCCATGGGGTCCCTAGAGGAGTACCTCGATATGCACATCTGATGAGGTATTATCAGAGACCGGACACTATATGTCATCCATCAGTAGCAGACATTGTAGATAGTGATGCATATGAGACAAAGGATATAGAGGTAGCCCCAAATGTAGCCTATTAAAGCATCAATAGAGACTACATAAGATACTAGAGTTTGAAGGGAACCCACCCCATCTTCCCTGATGACTATCCCGCAGGTGATCTAGTCCTTTCACAGAGGACACACCAAGATAGTGGCATACCAAAGAAGGAGGAGCATAGAGATGAGGAGGAGGCCACCTCCACAGGAGATCCTATGGAGGAGGATAGAACAAAGGAGAGAGCAGATGAGATGCCCCCAGCTGATAGTACCGATGTAGATGTGCATGTTTTTCATGCATCACCACTGAGATCATGATGACCTCCACACACCCATATAGAGACACCACCTCTGAGACCTAAATACAATGAGCATGGTGAGAGTAGTCACTTCATGCCCCCACCATCCATATCCTTTAGTGACGCCCAAGAGGGAGATCCAGGTATAAAATATGTAATTGATTTGAATATTTTATTTTATTTATGAAGAAAAAGTACTAAAAGATAAATATATTTCCATTTTGCAACTAGCATGGCAGAGTGGAGGATTTTTTTATCTGAGGTCCTGAAGGATACATTTCTATCCTACCAAATACCAGCCAGCCAGCAAGAGTTTCCCATTGGTCACAAAGATCCTGGCAGGCATGCCAATATCTTTGTGTGTGTCCAACAAGAGCTGAGGTTGTGTAGATAGAGAGAGAAGAGAGGTTGATGGTTGACTTATAGAGATCATAGGAGTGCATATATGAGTTGAGCATAACGAGGAGTCACTCGCAGACTATCGAACATAGATCTGTATCTTCTCATCATAGATCAAAGAGATCTAGGAGTCATCGACCATCAAAGCATAGAGATAGACAGAGTGATAGATAGGGCCTTGTGCCACATATGTATCAAAACTCAAAAGAATTTATAAATGAAAAACTCTCTTTGCTAGTTAGTTCTATGATTGATTACTATATTTTCATCAATAACATAAAACTTGACAGAAAGAAAGAATGTGTATAAATGCATTCAAATGTAATTTGCTCAAATTACATAACCTATAAAACAAACATAACCATTTTATAAGGAATACATACATACACAAGGAAAGAAAGATGAATTAGGGATAATAACATTTGAGATGCATAATGTTGATAGGTTCCTTAAAATGCACACCATCCATATCAACAATTTTGTAAGCACCTGAACCAAAGTCCTTAATTACAACAAAAGGTCCAAGCCAATTAGGGCTAAACTTTCCTTTTTCACCAGGTAAAGCATTCACATTTCTTTTATTCTCATATAATACTAAATCACCCACTGAAAATGATTTCTCAATTACCTTATGATTATACTGCTTCTGAAGTGATTTATGATAAGCCTTTATATGTTCCAAAGCATTTATTCGTTGTTCATCCAACATTTCCAATTCTTGTAATCGTTGTTCTCAAAATGTATCTTTGTCAATTATCCCATGAAATGAAACACATAAAAAAGGTATTTCCAATTCCAAAGGCATAATAGCATCAGTACCGTAGACAACATTATAAGGAGAAGTACCTATGGTAGTACGAACACTAGTCCTATAAGCCCATAAAGCATACGTAAGATGGGTATGCCAATCTTTCGCATGCTTATTAACTATTTTCCTCAGAATTTGTTCAATGACTTTATTTGATGCTTCAACTTGACCATTAGATTGAGGATAATAAGGAGTCAAAAATCTATGCTGAATTTGATATTTCTCCAAGAATTTTATGACTTCTTTATTTTTAAATGAGGTACCATTATCTGAAACTATCATCAAAGGAATACCAAATCGTGCTATAATATTATTAAGGATGAAATAAAAAATAACATCCATTGTATTTGAACAAAGAGGGATAGCTTCTACCCACTTTGTAAAGTAATCTGTAGCTGTCCGGATGTACATATGTCCTTGAGAAGAAGATGTTGAGATTTTTCCAATAAGATCAAAACCCCAAATACTAAAAGGCCATGGAGAAACTTGATTACGAAGCTCATGAGCAGGAGCATGAATAAAATTACTATGCTGCTAACATTGAGGACATTTCTTAACAAACATAAAATAATCTTGTTCCATTATTTTCCAATAATATCCCATTCTAAGAAGTTTATTAACTAAATATTTTCCACCAAAATGTCCCCCCACAAGAACCAGAATGAGCTTCTGCCAAAGCTAATGGAATTTTGGTTCTTCCAAGAAATCTTAATAACAAACCATCGTAAGATCATTTGTAAAGTGTATCTCCTAAAATGATATAATGTGCTCCAAGCTTCCTAATACGATTACGCATGTTCCTTGTTGCTGATTCAGGAGAAGTACCATCTTTCAAGAAATGAAAGATATGATAATACCATTCATCCAAATGCAAATTGAAACAATCAGAGGTAACCTTATCAAAAATTATAGGTTTTTAAAGAGTGTGTATAGTAAATTGAAAATTTTCAGCGTTATTCTCAAGACAAACCAAAGAAGCTGCGCTTGCCATGGTGTCCGCATGTCGATTATCTTTCCTAGGTAAAGTTTGAATCATATAAGAAGAGAATTGTGAAAGAACATCAAGAGGCAAATCTCTATATTGTGTCATTTTATCATTCTTAGTCTGATAACCTCCTTTAATATGTTCTACAATCAATTGTGAATCTCCATAAATTTCTAAGTTTTTAATGTTAAGGGATGAAGTTGGTCGTAAGCCAACTATAAGAGCTTCATACTTTGCAATATTGTTAGTACAAGGAAAAGTCAATTTATATGATAGAGGGATCGGCTTTTTCATAGGAGGGATCAAGATAATACCAACACCAGAGCCTGTCTTACATCTAGATCTATCAAAATATAACTCCCAAACATCATCCTGTTTAATAGCTAGAATGTTTTCATCGGGGAATTCTATTGAAGTAACGCATGTATTGGAATGAGGAAAAGGAGCTTAAGCCAAATAATTTGTTAAATCTTGTCCTTTAATTGACTTTTGAGAAATGAAATTAAGATCAAATTTTGTAAGTAACATCACCCACTTTTCTAGACGGCTAGAGAGATTAGTTTTTGAGAAAAGATGTTTCAAAGGATCAAATTTAACAATCACATTGACTTCAACATTTAAGAGATAATTCTTGAGTTTCTGATAAGCATAAACTATAGCTAAGCATTGTCTTTCCAAATCTGTATATCTTGTTTCATAATCAAGTAAAGTCTGACTAATGTAATACATAAGTCTTTCCTTACCTTCACTATCATACTGAGCCAACAACACACTCACCACTTTTGGAGTAGCTGAAGTATATAGATAAAAGGGTTTATCAAATTGAGTGGGTTGCAAAATAGGAGGATTGGTGATATACTCCTTAAATTTCTCAAAGGATTGTTTACATTCCTCATTCCAAGAGAAAGCGGTATCCTTTCTAAGCAATGAAGTCAAAGGAACAGTTCTATCAACTAAGTTGGAAATAAAGCGATGAATAGCTTGAATTTTTCCTTGTAAACTTCATAACTGAGAAATATTCTTAGGAGGAGGCATATTAAAAATAGCTTCAATCTTTTCAGTATCTACCTCTATGCCTCACTTAGAGATTATAAACCCTAATCATTTACCAGAATCAACTCCAAAGACACATTTCTTAGGATTCAATCTCATATTGTAGCTTCTAATCCTTTCAAATGTCTATCGTAAAATATTAACATGATCTTCTCTTTGTATAGATTTTTCCAAGATATCATCCACATAATCTTCCAGAATCTTATGAATGTAATCATGAAAAATCAAAGTCATGGCTCGTTGATAAGTTTCTCCTGCATTTTTTAATCCAAAAGGCATCATGACCCAACAAAATGTTCCCCAAGGTGTTATAAATGTGGTCTTAAATTGATCTTTAGGAGGAATAAAAATTTGATTATAGACAAAAAAAGCCATCTATAAAAGATAATAAAGCATGACTCATTGTTGAATCCCCAATCATATCAATATTAGGTAACGAGAAATCATCTTTTAAGGATACTTTATTTAAATCTCTAAAGTCAATACACATTCTTATCTTATTTTCTCCTTTTGAAATGGGCACAATATTTGAAATCCAATCTGAGTAATCAATAGAGCAGATGAATCCAACATCCAATCATCTTTCAATTTTAGCCTTAACTAATAAAGCAATTCGTGGATTCATCTTTTGGATTTTCTGCTTCACAGGTTTAACATTTGGTTTGAGAACAATATTGTTAGTAACAATCTTAGATTCTATACCCGACATATATGAATATGTTCAAGCAAAAATATCCTTAAATTCAAGTAAAAGGGAAACCAACTGATCACGTTCATCTTGATTCAAATATTTCCCAATTTTTATCATCTTTTCAGAGTCATTTTCATCCATTTGAACCTCAACAGTCTCAGTAACTAGAAAATTACTTTATATCGAAGAATCCATTGGTAGAGAATAAATATTATGTTCATCATGTTCTCCAAAATAAGCTTTTGTATTTAGACAATAAGGCTTATGTTGTTTATGATGAACGTAGCTAAATCCTTATAAACTCCTCAAAAATTTTCTAAGGCTTCATCTTCAAGAAAAACATCCAAGATAGGTTTTTGATTCATGTTAAGGAGGAGCGGGTTAACCAACTTCAAATGTCCACCACATATATGATTAACATTGAGAGGAAAAGTCGATGGTTGTTTGTAAGGATTGAACCACAATCCATATGTATAATCATAAATTTCGTTGTCCAAAGGTACTTGTATACCTTGCTTGTATTTACCACATCCTTTCCCATTAAATCCTATTTTCTTAAGCAAATGATAACCAAAACCATATCTATCGACCATATAAGATGGAGTCCAAGGAGCATCATATGTCACAATATCATAGCAATCAGGTTTTATTGTTTCAATTGTTTCTTCAATCGAGGCGGCAACAAAGTTACTCTTTAATTCCTCAGAAAGTGGGGAAGGAGTAAAAACTTGTTTCTCAAACTCACTTTGCTACTTCATGAATTCAAATCAGAAACTTTATATTCTCCAATAAAAGAAGGATTAAAGTCTAATGTTCCCCAATCATCCCCAGTCAAAGAAGAAGATGGAGCTTCCATTTTTTTAATCTTAGGTGGCCTTTCAGGCTCTTTACTTGGTTGGAGAGGATCAAAAACTTTAACATATTCTTCATTTAAGCAAGGATTCGGTGCATCATCCGCATGTAGCATATACATCAAATTGTTATAAATAAACCTAACCTTGCAATGAAGAGTAGAAGGAACTGCATGCATAGTATGTAACCAAGGTCTACCTAAAAGAAGATTATAATTGAGAGGTCCACACATAACATGAATAGGTGTATTGAGAATAACTGGACCAACTTTAACAAGTAAGGTAATAATGCCCAAAGTTCTCTTTGCAATATTGTCAAATCCACGAATAGGGGCATTATCAGGTTGAATAGTTGTAATATTAGCCTTAATTTCCTTAAGCATATCCATGCTACAAATACTAAGCCCAGATCCATTGTCAATTAATGTTCTATGATTGATACTCTGATTAATAGAAATAACAACCATAAGAGCATCATATTGATTATGCACCTCAACAGAAGGTAAATCATCATCGATAAATACAATAGGAGGTACAGAAGGCATAGTATGCATGAGCTTCAAAAAGAAATTAATGTTCTCTTGGTTAGAAGGCGAAGCAAGATTGGTAGATAAAGCTTTTTGCAATGCCTCATGATATGTCAGGGAAGTTTGAAGTAATTCCCATAATGATATCTTAGCAGAAGTAGCATGTAATTGTTCTACTAAGTCATACTCCTTAAAGGAAGATGACAACCTAGGAACTTGAGGAAGCATAGGTTGGGAAGGAGGTAAAGAAATCAAAATAGTATGTTAAGGATTATTTTGTGTGTGATAAGCATGTGAAATGAAAGCTGTGTTATCAAATAAATCCAAAGGATCTCTAGGTTTACCCTTAATTGTTATTCGAGGACATCCTTTTACCATCAACAACAGTTTAGGATATATCATTCTAAGTGTATCAATGTTGAAAATAGTGGAACATGAAGGTAACCATGCACACACCCTATGGTAAAGGTCAATTGAAGAGGTTGTGGAGGAGGATGAAATAGGAATAGGATCAATGAAGATCTTATTCGAACAATTTTCATCTTCACTTCCATGTACCTCATTAAGGGATCTATCCTCTTTTGTAATAAAAGCCTCATCAAAGTATTCAAAACAAAAATCATACATGTTGAACACAAAGTAATACTACAAGATGAAAAATGTAAATATTTTTGCATTTTTAAAGAAATTTTGTAATTTCTTTTTGTATTTTTGAAATATAAATGCAAGAGCATAAAAGAAATCTACTTTTATAGGTATATAAGATCTAACACAAAATGCAAATCTAACACCAAAAAGAAAGAGTTGTCGTAAACGGGTTCACCAAAATGTAAGATATAAAATGTGGAATAGCGTTTAGAACAATGCATATAAAAGAGACCTTAAACCAATATTTACCACCAAACATATAAATTTAAATGATAAGGAATATAAATTTGGAAATGCTTGCAAAGGATAGTGAAATAAAGTACATACCTCATAACATAGCTGATCTGAAAATACCTATTTTCTGGTGTCTGTACTGAGTTTTTGGAAATTCTACAACCAAATTTGGGATAGGAACAGAGAAACAAAGAAAACCCATAAATCTTTTCTTTTTCTGAGTCAGGTCAACCTTGATCCCTTTATGTCGACCTTGACCTACACTGCTCCGACAAAAATTCTGTTTGCAAACCCTAAAAGTTTGCCGAAAAGGGTACTCTGATTTGTTGTGCAACTCCCAAAATAGTGACTGTAGATATCTGAAAATGGTGTTTTGGGGAGGCTATATAGGATTTTACCTTAGTCAAACCCTCGTTTTGGTGATCTCCACCTCCACAAATAGCTGGATATAATAAAATATGTGTGTGTGTGTTGCTCGTAGGAAGAGCTTTGAATGTGCAATGCCAAGATCTAATCCTCTAGGTTGAAACCCTAGCATGAATTGAAATGAGAGAGAAATGCATAGATTTGAATATGATAAAGAAAGCATACCAAGCCCCCAAGGCTAAAGTACTCCTACCAAACTCACAATCCATAATTGCTACCCCATGATTGTATCTTTTGAATGCTTGAATGTTGAAAATGGTAGATCAAGGAAGAAGGAATCTTTCTCGCTCCAAATGAATGTCCACAATAGCTTGTCCACAAAATGCTTGCTTGCATCAAGGCATCATCAATATCTTGTTCTTCTATATCATCCTCTTGCATTCTTCCATCATCATCTCTTCATCATCAATTGTAGCTCCACATGTGTAGCTTCTCATGACTTATCGAAATGAAGGCAAAAGAGAGTGCTTATATAGATATTTCAAGGCAAGGCTCCTTAAGCAATGTAAGGGCCCCTAATTCAAATTTCACTTCAAATTATGGTCCAATCACAATAACCAACTAAGGAGGGAAAATTAATAAATGAATTTTAAATAAAAACCCTTTTGCATTCAGATCTAGAGGCTCGTTATTAATTTTGGGACCCGCTATGATCAAAATTTGGAAATAGGGACCAAAACCCAACAAGGGTCAAGGTTGACCTAGGTCACGGTCGACCCTGACCCAAAGTTTTAGGCCCAGTCAACAGTGAAAATAGAGAAGTTTTGGGTCGGCCATGGACTTGGAATGATGTGAAAACATAATAAAATGCTGAGAAAGGGCCCAGAGGCCCAGGAGAGATGTGATGAAGGCTAGGAGGACCAATACCTAGGTCCTACCTAGAAAATAGAGCCATAATAAAGGTAATCAAGGAGAATCCTAGGGATTCTAACCCTAATTTCACCTAGAAATGAAGAATCAAGTGCAAATGCATCCTAAATGAAAATCTGTCATGAAAATGCACTAAATGAAGGTGCTAAACCTACAAAGATGGAAGTGCTTCCATTTTAAGATGATACATTAAGAAATGTTGTTTATTGTTTTAGGTTGGTGGTATTAAAAAATACCTTTGGTTGTGTAGCTTATTGTCAGTTGTGGACTAGGGATAACCGACACCCTATCAAAGAGTCCTAATGACAACTAGGTGACCTTACAGCTTGCATGACCATGACCACTACCCCCTAGAGAAGATGACTTTCCTAAGACTTTGATATAGACAGATTCCATTCTTAGAAGAATAGGATTTTTCTGATAATATGGCTCAAGATTTGATTGTCACAAAAGCGACTAGAAAGTATATACAAACTAAACTTTAGATTGGCCAAGCGTTCAAGTGTTGTATTGATAGATAGAGCATTGATTACAAGTAGTGCATGTTTACCAGGTTTTCACCACTTGGATAAACTTTTCTATTTTTTCTATCATGGCGCATGTTTACTAGGTTTTCACCAAGATACTTTTTCTCTTTTTCAAATTTTTTTGTACTTTTTCTCTTTTTCTATTTTTTTTTCTTTGACTCACCAAAAAACCTATTAGCTAGGTTTTCACCAAGATGGTCATTTTTTCGGGACTTTTTCCATTGTTTTTTATTTTTTCTATTTTCCACTTTTTTTTTTAGGATCAATATTTTTTTGTTTTTGTATTTATTTAGGAACTCTTTTTTTGCCTTTTATTTGTATTTCTTTAGGAACTCTTTTTTCTTTTTTTGTATTTTTTCAAGAACTCTTTTTGCTATACAGGTGCTACCTCAAGAATGTCAGGCATAAAACCTTTTTAGGTGGAGAGTATTTATTGGATCTAGTAGGAAATCTCCCTCAGGTTTAGCCAATTGATAGGCTCCTGGTCCAAATGAAGCTATGATGACAAAGGGACCAAACCATTTGGGTTCAAACTTTCCCTTTTGCTCTTAGTGTTGCTGATTCTTTGGATTTTCTCTTAAAACTAGGTCTCCTGCCTGAAATGTTCTTGGATTTACTTTATTTTTGTAACATCTTGACATCCTCTTTTGGTAGACTTTGAGATGATCAAATGCCTATTGTCTACGCTCATCTAACAATTCTAACTCTTGTAATCGAGAGATTCTTTAGTCCTCATCAGTGACTAGATTTTTCAATGATACTCTTAGTGATGGAATCTCTACTTCAATTGGCAATACTGCTTCGGACCCATATACCAGTGAAAAAGGATTTGCTTTGGTTGGTGTTCTAATGTTGGTGCAATGCGCCCACAATACTATATTTATCTACAAATGTAGTCTCTTCCTAATTTGCTCACTGTTCTATGCAAGATCTTCAAGATTGTTTGTTTGATGCTTCATCATGTCCATTACCTTAAGGGTAATAGATCGAAGAATAATGCTGAGTGATTTTTAATTGTAGACATAGGTCATCAATGTCTTTGTTTTTGAATTGACCCCCATTGTTAGTCATAATTGATGAAGGTATCCCATACCTACAAATGATGTAGTTTAGGACAAACATTGAGATTTTCTTGCATGTAGCATTAGCTAGTGGTACAACTTTGACACATTTTGTAAAGTATTTAGTTATCATAATGATATACTTATGTCCATATCCTAGAAACCCTCAAGAATTATTGAGACCCCTTACAAATCCTTAGGACCCCTTAGGACACCTTACAATACCTTACCATACATTCATGTATGGTAAGGGGTTCTCAGGGGTCTTGAGGGATCATAACAATTCTTAAGGGTTCCTAGGTTACATTAATGTATCCTAGGACCCTTTTAAGACCCCTTACAACCCCAATGTATTCTATGACCCCTTATGATCCCTTTATTATACATTAATATATGGTAAGGGGTCATAAGGGGTCCTAGGATACATTAATATATCCTATGACCCCCTAAGAACCCTTAGGACACCTTAGGCCCCCTTACCATATATTAATGTATGGTAAGTGGTCCTAAGGGGTCCTAAAAGTTCTTGAGGCATCCTAGGATACATTAGTGTATCGTAGGACTCATTAAGACCCCTAATGACCCCTTACAACCCCTTAAGACCATATATGGTATGGGTTCCTTAAGGGATCATAAGGGCTTGTTAAGGGTCATAAGTGGTCCAAAGGGGTCCTAGGACACATTAATGTATCCTAAGATCCCTTAAAATCCCTTATGGTAAGGGGTCCTAAAGGGAGATAAGTTGTCATAAGGGGTTTTATGATACATTAATGTACCCTAGGATTCCTTAAGAACCCTTAGGACCCCTAAGGACCACTTACCATATGTTAATGTATGGTAAGGTGTCATAAGGGGTCCTATAATATTTTAATGTATCCTAGGACCCCTTAGGACCCCTTAAGACTCATTACCATACATTAATGTATGGTAAGGGGTCTTGAGGGTTTGTAAGGGGTCATAAGGTGTCTTAAGGGGTCTTAGGATACATTGATGTATCATAGGACTCCTTAAGACAACTTATGACCCCTTACAAACTTAATGTATCTTAGGACCCCTTAAGACACCTTATGACCCCTTACAAACTTAATGTATCTTAGGACCCCTTAAGACACCTTATGACCCCTTACAAACCCTCAAGACCCCTTACCATACATTAATGTATGATTGATGGATGATAATGGGTACTAAGGGGTCATAATGGGTATTAAGGTATCTCAAGATACATTAATGTATCTTAGGACCCTTTAATATCCCATATGACCCATTAAGACCCCCTAAGACCTCTCAAAGGGGTCGTAAGGGGTCTTAAGGGGTCCGAGGATAAATTAATGTATCCTAGGACCCCTTAAGAACCTAATGTATCTTAGGACCCCTTATGATCCCTTAGAACCCCTTACCATACATTAATGTATGGTAAGGGGTCCTACAGGTTCATATGGGGTCTTAAGGGGTTGTAGGATACATTAATGTATCTTATGACACCTTAACACCCCTTATCACCCCATAAAATCCCTTAGGAACCCTTATCATATATTAATGTATGGTAAGGGGTCTCGAGGGTTCCAAAGGAGTCCTAGGATATGTTAATGTATCTTAGGACCCCTTAAAGCATCTTATGACCCCTTACGACCCTTATTATGTCCTAAGGGGTCCTAAAGGGTTGTAAGGTGTAATAAGGGGTCCTAGGATACATTAATGTATCCTAGAACCCCTTATGACCCCTTACAATCCCTTAGGACCCATTACCAAACATTAATGTATGAAATGGGTCCTAAGAGGTCCTAAGGGTTATTAAGGCATCATATGATACATTAATGTATCCTAGGATATATTAAGACCCCTTATGACCCCTTATAACTCCTTAGTACCCATTACAATACATTAATATATGGTAAGGGGTCTTAAGGTGTCATAAGGTATCTTAAGACGTTGACCCTTTAAGACCCCTTATGACCCCTTACAACATCTTATGACCCCTTATGACCCCTAAAAATACATTATTGTATGGTAGGGGGTCTTAAGGGGTCGTAAGGGGTGCTAAAGGGGTCCTAAGATACAATAATGTATCCTAGGACCTATTAAGACCCCTTAGGACCCCTTACAACCCCTTAGGTTGTAAGGGGTCCTAATGGGTCTTAAGGTGTTTTATAATATATTAAATTATCTTCTTATTCCATGCTTCTCACAAAATAAATTAAACTCACCTGATGTGAATTCACCTCCTCTATCTAATCTCAAGAACTTCAACTTTAGTCCCGTCTCAGTCTCTACCACAGACTTGAAGATCTTAAGCTTATGAAAAGCTTCTAACTTCTCCTTCAAAATGTCACCCATACCATCCTTGAGTAGTCATCAATAATAAACATAAAGTACCTATCACCTTGAAAACTTCTTGTTCTAGAAAAATCACACAAATCAGTATAAATAAGATCTAGCAAGCCATTAGAG
This sequence comes from Chamaecyparis obtusa, assembly GCA_027943335.1. NCBI lineage: Eukaryota > Viridiplantae > Streptophyta > Pinopsida > Cupressales > Cupressaceae > Chamaecyparis > Chamaecyparis obtusa. The sequence continues at coordinate 338,892 of BSBK01001234.1, forward strand.
TTTTCAGACTTGGAATATAAAGTAACTGTTGTTTTCTTACCCAATTGGCATTCCTTGCAAATAGTATTGACATGCTTCTTCACTCTAGGAATGTCTCTAACACCATAAATAGAGCTTATAGCCACAATGTTATCAAAATTCCCATGACATAGCCTCTAGTATCACAACTAGCTTTCATCTACTTGTGCTTTCAAACAACTTCTGAGTCTTGTATTAAATGGAATAAGTTACCTCTTGTCTTTGCACCTTCTTCTATCTCCATTCGGGACTTTTCTAATATCTTGCATGCATCTTTCTTGAAGAGTAGATTGTATCCTTTGTTCATCAGTTGTACAACACTTAGAATATTATGTTTCAAACCTTCAAAATACAACACATCATTTGCATTATTCTTTCTATCCAGGGAAATAGAACCTCTACCTACGATCATACTACTAGTTTTTGTATGCACCCTAAAATGGTCGCCTAGACTTTGGGCCCCATTTATTCAATTTATAAACCCTGAATCAATTTTATCAATAATCAATATTTTCAACATTATTAATTTCTTGATCAAATCTTAATTTTGATCATATATTGGATTTTTATCCTTGGGCTAACCATTTATCCTAAGTCTTTATTTGATTAAAAGGAATATTTCCTCCCCTTTTAATTAAATAAAAAAGCCCCCACTTTCCTCTTATCCTAAGTTGCACAAATAAAGTATTATTCATATTTTATAAAAAGGAGAAAAGCACTTTTTGTCTCATATGGACATAAAGTCAACTCTTATTTTCCTATTGGAGGATATGTGTGCACATGGATTGCTCCTCTTTCAAGCTCCACCGTTGATTAAGACTTTTTGCCTCTTAATCTCCATGGTCCATTTCACCTCATTTCTTATAAAAGGAGAGCTCTCTCCTTCATATAGATATACCATGTTTTTATGCTAATGTTATGCTGCAGGTTTTAGGTGCATTTGGAGCTTTTGAAGATATTGAAGACTTGCTTCATTTCACTACATCATTTAGTTGCATATTTCCTTTGCTTAGTTTGCATGATCATGGCATATTATCTTAGTTTCCTTTTATGCAATAGATTAATCTCACATAGTCTAAATAGGAAGCATTGTAATCCATTGCTATTTCCATTTCATAGCTTAGTTTGTACTTCCATTTTCATAAGATAGTTTGCACATTTGCATCTTCATTTTAGTTGCATTGCATTGCATTTCATAGTGATTCTTGGAGATATTGGCATTGTTGCCCTTGTCTTCACTTGAATCTCTCATTGTGTGGTTGACTAGCAAGGTCACAAGCTTGTAGCTTTAGCTGAGAGCAAATACACCATAGTCCCTTGCAACTCCATGCATAGAGAGCTATGAGCCGCTTTGTGAGGCCTCATTCTTGAGCAACCTTGCATGTAATGGTTCATAGAAGTGCACCTTTTTAGTGTGTACATTTCTGGCACCCACCGTGGGGCAGAGTAGATAGGCTTTGTCCTTTATTTCATTTGCATTTTTGTCATTTTTCGGATTATTTTTCAAAAATTTTGTAGTTCTGGTTTTCTGTCCCAGAATATCGCGTGATACTTCTCAGTATATCACGTGATATACCTTTATATAGCGGTGCGATACTTTGCGCTTGCTACAAATATCGCCTGCCTTAAAGAGAAATATCGCGCGATAGTTCGCCCTTTACAGACTATCGCCTGACCTGCCTGGAGTATATTGTCCACTAGTACTGAGGTATATCGCCTGGCATAAGGTGAAATATCGCGTAGACTAAAAGTATTGCCCCAGTATAGTGTGAAGTATTGCGCGATACTGGTGTCTGGACTGTGTTTGTACCTAACAGTGAGCTATTTTATCTATCTTGCAAGTTTTGGGTTCTTAGCTATCTTTTTGAAATTTTTTGAAAATTCTAGCGTTTTCAAATCCGTGCTACTCTGGAAAATGGGTGCCCATTTTTTTTTAAATTTTGCAAATGGTATCAAAAGTTTAAGTGTGATATATCATTGGAAAGGTCTTTCCGAGCCTAATCCAACCATGATGGTTTCATTTTTAGATTTTATCATTTGATCAGTTATTTTTGCAGATTATCTAATGTTTCATGTGCTAACCATTGTTAGATTTTGGATTTTGCTAACCTTGTTGGTCTAACAAGTTGTGGTTGTAGGTGCCTCTTGCTTGAATATTTTGTCAAAATTGCATGTCAAAGAGGGCTACTAATGGTTTTTGTAGGGCTACCCAAGCATAAAAACAAAAAAATTTATTGCTTGTTTATTTGCTTTCATTCCAAGTGTGGCATTCACTAATTGTATTAGGAATCTTAATACCTTGTGAAAGGGATCTTGAGGTGGTAGGAGAAGTATGCTCTTCACCTTTAGGTGAATCAGAAAATCTTGACCCATCTTAAGGTTTTGGAAGCAAGGGGGTAATTGAACTCTTTGCTTGGTGTGTTTGGGAGAGATTCTTGAGATAGGGGAGTATGCTCTTCACCCTTGTGGTGAACCAAAAACCTTGAACCTCAAGAGTTAAACCACTTTTTGTTTAATTGTTAGAATCTTTTAGCGGGCCTGCTCTTGAGCAATCAAGAGGAACGACCCAAGTGGGGACAAGCTAATACCGAGCTATTCCAACCCACTATAATCTCAAGGCTATCAAGGACACAAAACCTTGGTAGACATAACACTTGTCTTCGCTTGATGTGAGTAGCTCATGAGATTACGACTGTGGGGAAAGCATTGAGCAAGAATGCTTAAGGTACTCTTGAGGCCGTGAGGTCCTAGTCCTTCATGAGGAGCAAGAGGGGTGTTATGAACGGAAGCCCTTACTAAGAACCATAGGTTAGAGGCCACCCTATTTTAGCCGCTTAGCTTCTTGGTGCAAGGATTGATCCAAGTGGACTTACCCGGATCACCCCAAGACACTCACCATATGTGTTCCTTTGGTTGTGTTTTTGACACTTCCATGACAATGCCAATATCTCTTGTGGGCAACCACTTGGTGTGAGGCAAGGGAGCATCAAGTTGTGGGCCAAGTTGCTAAGTAATGAGCCTTGTCCTTCTAGGTAGTAATTTCTTGAATTATCTTCGATTGTGCTATACCAATGTAAACTTTATCAACATTCAAACAATTGGTAGCATTCATAGGGTGCTTTTTCAATTTTGATATCACAAGTGTTTATCTTGGCAAGGTTGCTTTTGCCCTTGTTTCAAGTGTTTGAAGACATGTTTGATCCCATACTGTTTGCAAACCTGTCCAATTGCTATTGAATTTATGATAGAAATCAGACATTTTCACCCTCACATTCGAAAACTTGAAATTAGACCTTAAAAACTCAAAATTTTGCACAAATTGGTCAAGATCAACATCAGTATCACATTAGCCAAAGAGAAATATCACATTAGAAGGTTGTTCTTGGTGAGAAAGTTTATCTCTAGAATTGTGAGCTACATTCTTGGGAAATTCTCGTACTCTTATTGTCCAAATAATTTTCATTTAATCTCAATTTCAATTATATTTTGGCCTAGCCCAACCTCCTGGTTCAAAAGTGCAAGGGTAGTCACCCTTTGATTTGAAGCACCTCTTTGATAGTGTTGGTAAAGCTCCTGCTTCTATCTTTTCATTTCTCTTTTGACAATAGAGAACTTTGATTATCCTAATTTGGTGTTGACATTTTGTGAGGTCATCCTATTACCAGTCTTCCTTGGTTAGTCCAGATCTTAGATCCTAGGTGTTGTCATGTTGCTCAACATCTCAATGAACGTTATGGTATCAATTGCACAAGATGGCTCTTAGTCTTCTTCTTTCTTCTCCATTTCCCATGTTCTTCTAAAGTCTTCTATTCCCATGGGAAATTCTTCTTCTTCTTCTTGATTCTTTTTCTCCTATCTAGTTTGCATTCCTCTATTTTTCTATCATTCCTATGCTTGATTTCTCCTCTTTTGGAAACATGAATCTTGACTATCTTGTTAAAGAACCTCTCTTAAGAATAGATGATCTTGAGCTCATTGACATATTCGAAAAGTGTTGTTCCTCCAAAATTCTCATGAGTGATGAATTTATGACAAAAATAAAAGAAAAATCGATTAAATCAGATGCCTTTGCTAGAATCATACTCATGATCTCATCCAAATATTCTTCATCTTCTAAATCTTCTCATCATTCCTCATCTTCTAAATCTTATCATGATTCTTTTAAACACTATTCACATTCTTCATCTTCCAAATCTTATCATGACTCTTCTAAACATTATTTGAATTCCTCATTATCCAAGTCTTCTTCTTCCACTAAGTCTTCAATTTCCTCTTCTTCATGATCTCATTCTTCTTCTACTTCTCCTAAGAGTCTTACTTCTCTTCAGAAGACATACCATAAAGAGCAACATGATAGTCCTTGTGATGTCTCTTCCACAAAGAGTGACACACCTACCTTTGATGACTATGATGACTATGATGATGGACAATGTAGCAATACTTATGGCAACTCTATTCCTAAGAGTCCTCCTCGTCATGTGCTTAGGCTTACTAAAGGGTCATCCTATTGGATAGATTGTGATGGTGATCCATATGATTCTGATTTTGAGAGAAATTATGATATTTGTTGTGAACAATATGATACATCTACTTCTATTGAGGAAGAGAAAGCTTTTCGTGCTGATTATAAATGAAGATACTATGAGCATGTCTTGTCTAAAAACTCTCATGCTGAAAATAAAGATTACACTCTCCGGCAAGATCATGTTAATGCTGAACCTTTGTCTTGTGATGGTCCCCTTCCATCCGCCACTTCCTCCAATACCCACACACTTTCTAAAGCTTCTGAGTCATCCAAATCTTTCACAAATCCTTCATCCAACAAAGATCCTAAGACTTTCCATGCAGTTCCCTATAGTTATCCTGAAGGGCCACCTCTTAAAGATACTCAAGCTAACCTTCACTTGGATGTGAATACTTCCAATAATTCTAAACCTAAAGAGCCTAAGCCTTTATATGCTACAATTCCTACTTCAATTAGTCCTTCGCCATCTCTTCCAAAGTCTTCCATACAATTCCAACATGCTTCCTTGTCCTTAGAAGTGGCTCCATGTCAAAAGGACTCTAAAAATGAAAAAGAAAAGAATATAAATAAAGATCAAGATCAGGAACCCTCCATATCATCCAATTCTCTTCATGATGTATCTCCTCCACTTTATGGTTCTTTTGATCCTCTACGCTCTTCCGCATTCATTCCACCATCTCCAAAGCAAGATCAAGCTACTACTTACACCGTTGAGCTTATTGATAATCAAAATAACCTTACCACACTTGCACTTTCCAAAGATGATACTTCCATTAAGGTTATTAAAAATGGTGTCATTACTTATGATGTAAAACTTATTGAAAATCAAAATAAAGTTGATACGCTTATGCTACCCAACGATACTTGTCAAGATCAAAGTCTTCCATCTTCTTGTTCTACCACTCCATGTTCACTTCCACTTTCTACTCTTCCTAAGTCTTCGCAAGCTACGAACAATCCTATCAAAGAAGGTGCTCCTATTCAAGATGTGCATGATCCTATTGAAAATCCTAATGCTCATTCTAAAGATGCTGATATCCTTGGTTGTGATATAGATGTTGATGAACTTATTGATTATCCTTTTGCGTCTTCCACATCCATCCTTGGACCTCCTCCACCACTACTAAGGGCTTCACGTCTTCCTTCCATTTTGGGTCCTTATGTCCCTTCACTTTCCCCTCCTAATTCTTCTAATTCGTCATCCATTTTGGGTCCTTACGTCCCTCCATCTCCTATCTTTCCTCAAGATCAACATAGATACATACCCTTGAATCCTTTTCATCCACTCACCCATCTAAACCAGTCATATTATTCTTCTTCTTACACAAGTCCCAAGTCTTTTGGAAGTAACTTGAATGTTCAATACAAGAAAAAGAAGCAATATAAGAATCCATCTAAAAAAGAAGATCACCATGTCTCCTCTAATCGACATAGGGGCATAAAGTCAAAAGAGATATCTAAGAAGAAAACTACAAGACAAGTATGGGTTCCAAAATCCATCATTCAAGATATTCTCTCTAAGACATCAAAAGGAAATAAAAAGCCTAATGCTATATGGATTCCAAAGTCTCTCTTGAAAGAGTCTCATGTTGAACAAAAAGTGAAATTGACATTCAAGCTTCCAAAGACTTCCACTTCATCTTCTTCCAAAAACATTCTTTCATTCCATGCGCCTGAACGACAACCTCTACTAAACATTTTCCATATTCCTTCTCGTATTCCTCAATTCACATTTGAGAATTATAACAAGCACACCAATCCTCTCTTCGAGGAGTTAGATAGCAATAATGAACCAGAATATGGTTCGCATTTGGACTAGAATATGGTTTACGTTTCCTCCATTTTTTCCATCACCCTTCAAGGTGTGTATTGATGTTGATCTTACCTTTCTTTCCATCTACCTTTTCACATTCCTTCCATTCATTATCCTTCCACCTTTTATCATTTTTTCTCATTTGCCTATTCCTCATGCGTCTTCCTTTCCCCTTCAGCATTTTTGAGCATATCATTTTGAATCCTAAGCATATCATGGTTTATCCTTTCAAGGAGAATTATCTAAAAAGCTTGCTTTCTTCCAAAAAATTATAAACTTAAAAAAAAAAAAAATAGAAAAATTCAAAAAGAAAAGACAAAAAATAAAAAAATTGAAAATGTGCCATGGTGAAAACCTGGAAACAGGCACCTTGGTAGCAAAAGTAAAGAGAAATAAATTCATCCTATGGTGAAAACCACTCTCTTGTGGTGCCTTGGATAAGTACCGTGATGAAAACCTGACAATCAGGCATCATGCGTAGTTCTTCTACATATTTCATCCATTCCATCTTCTCTCTTTGATCTTGACAATGTTGACCTATACTTAAATATTTGGCTATCTTGTGAGCTATCTTACAATGATCTTGCTTTCATTCCATTCATGTTTAGCCTTCATATTCATTTTCCTCCATTCATTCTAGCCTTTTGCTATCCTTTTCCTCTTTGGTCTTGATCTAATAAAAAAGAGTAAAACACAATGCTATGAAGTCTCTTGACATGTCTACTGCTTTGGATTGCATCCTTCCTTCTTTTGCATTACACTTTTGAGGCTTATCCTATGCTAGCTTTTCATTGCTTGTCCAAATGTGCTTTACATGACAAATTTTTCCTTAGATTGGGTACTCTTGAGGAGTTTGATCTTGAGGATTTCTTCCCTTCACTCTCCTTCACTCTCATGTCTTCCATCTCATTCACCAGCTTGCTTATCCATCTTGTCCCTCACCTTCCTAGACATTGGGAATACACGATGTGATCTTGCTTGGGAGTTTGATGCCCATTCTGTCTAGGGGCATTATTTGTACATATTTTATGATCCTGAAAAAAATACCAAAAAAATTGATATATGATGCTGAAAAAATCCTAAAAAGCATAAAAAGTCCTGAAAAAATATAAAAAAATCAAAATATTCAAAAAATAAAAAAAATAGAAAAAGTGCCTTGGTGAAAACCTGGAAATAAGCGCCTTGGTAGCAAAAATACAAAAAAAGGAAAAAATGAAAAAAAGAATCCAAGTGGTGAAAACCTGGAAATAGGCGCTACTTGAGGCCTTTTGCACTCCTATTTGTTAACATGCGTCCTTGACACTTAGCCACTTCCCATCATGCCTTGACCTTATTTGGCTTAGTCTGGAATTGGTCTTTGTCTTTGTCTAGGGGGCATAACTGTTAGCATTGGTCCTTTAGGTGCGTTTGTCTCTTGGGGCATTTCACAACAGGTGATTTTCAACACCACCCCAAACAGTGTTTTTCAACACTACCCTTGCGTCGAGTGTTTCTTAACACTTATCAGATGTCTTACCCAATAGTCTAAGTATGATGCAATATTACTCATTTGCAGATGCGATACTCAAAGTTTGACTCTATGACCAACACACACGCACTTAAACAATCAACTCGCTAACAATATGATGACTTTCTTTTTCTTTGTGTGCTGTCTATGAGGATTTCTTTGATGAGTGGTCTCTCCCTGAGAAGTTTTTCAATGATGCATAGCTAGAAGACTGAGGGTATGAGAACATGTTTTCTTTCTTTATCTGCTTGTGGGTATATTTTGTTGGTCCTAATTGTCATGAGCATTTATGCTGGTCTTACTTGACACTATGGATTGACAAGGTATTATCCTTGACTGTTTTGCGAGTGCATGCTTATAGCTATCCTGACTTTCATGTGTCTTGATACAAACATAATCTCGCCATATCAAACTTAGGTCATCTCACTGCACTAGTCATCTTGACCTATATGTCTTTGATGCCTAGGTGAGATTTCCACATTTCTATTTGATAAAGATCATATTCATATCCACATAGTTATGCTAGTGTGCATTGTATGATCTTATGACGCTACCAATAACGCTCGATGATGATAATTAGATGTCTACAAGCGTTGTGACCTTGCAAATCAACCACTTTCATAGTAGCTTGCATTTCTACGTTCATGTTAGTTTAGTTTTTGCACCTTGCATATGGAGAGAGCTCTCCTTTTTATCATCTACGGACTAGTTGGTCAACTGTGCTCATTTTTTGATTCTTCTTGATCATATCTTTCATTTCTGGTCTTTCATATCACATCATTTTCAATCCATTTTCGGACTCGAAATCAAAATCTGAGTTGCGTTTCCAAATTTTCTCATTCTTCTACGCAGTTGACTAACCTTTTGAGGTATAATTCTTCGATCTTTGATGGACTTTCTTCCTTCCATGTCTCTCAAATTTTCTAGTCTTTCATTCGCTCTATTTCTAGTCTTCTATTTATATTCTTCTACTTCCTCACTGGGGCATGTTTTCATTTCCTGATGGTTAACCTCTTGACCTTTACATTAGATTATGACTTCCTTCTGATTTGATCAAATCTTTATCGATTTGTTGTCTCTCCTCTACCTGATTTCGATTTCAATTTCGAGGGGGCAGTATTTATGGGATTCTCATCCCCGATTCCTTGATTTTCCTGATTCAGACATCTTTTGTGAGCTTTTGCTCAAATTTGAGATTCTTATCTCTTACTTTGAATGTGATCCCGAATCGACCTCATGTTCAAAGGCCTTTGTTTATGTTTGTCCGGATATGATCCCGAATCGACCTCATAGTTGAGTTGTTTTGTGATCCCAGATCGATCTCACATTTCAACTTCATTCTTTGACTACATCTATTCCCAAATCGATCACACATTAGTCAAAGAGGGGCAAATGTATGCACCCTAAAATGGTCACCTAGACTTTGGGCCCCATTTATTCAATTTATAAACCCTGAATCAATTTTATCAATAATCAATATTTTCAACATTATTAATTTCTTGATCAAATCTTAATTTCGATCATATATTGGATTTTTATCCTTGGGCTAACCATTTATCCTAAGTCTTTATTTGATTAAAAGGAATATTTCCTCCCCTTTTAATTAAATAAAAAAGCCCCCACTTTCCTCTTATCCTAAGTTGCACAAATAAAGTATTATTCATATTTTATAAAAAGGAGAAAAGCACTTTTTGTCTCATATGGACATAAAGTCAACTCTTATTTTCCTATTGGAGGATATGTGTGCACATGGATTGCTCCTCTTTCAAGCTCCACCGTTGATTAAGACTTTTTGCCTCTTAATCTCCATGGTCCATTTCACCTCATTTCTTATAAAAGGAGAGCTCTCTCCTTCATATAGATATACCATGTTTTTATGCTAATGTTATGCTGCAGGTTTTAGGTGCATTTGGAGCTTTTGAAGATATTGAAGACTTGCTTCATTTCACTACATCATTTAGTTGCATATTTCCTTTGCTTAGTTTGCATGATCATGGCATATTAGCTTAGTTTCCTTTTATGCAATAGATTAATCTCACATATTCTAAATAGGAAGCATTGTAATCCATTGCTATTTCCATTTCATAGCTTAGTTTGTACTTCCATTTTCATAGCATAGCTTGCACATTTGCATCTTCATTTTAGTTGCATTGCATTGCATTTCATAGTGATTCTTGGAGATATTGGCATTTTTGCCCTTGTCTTCACTTGAATCTCTCATTGTGTGGTTGACTAGCAAGGTCACAAGCTTGTAGCTTTAGCTGAGAGCAAATACACCATAGTCCCTTGCAACTCCATGCATAGAGAGCTATGAGCCACTTTGTGAGGCCTCATTCTTGAGCAACCTTGCATGTAATGGTTCATAGAAGTGCACCTTTTTAGTGTGTACAGTTTTATCACCCCATCTTACCATACTGTCATCATACTTCTCAAGGCTCACAAATTTACTCTTGTCACCAGTCATATGGTGAGAGCAACCACTGTCTATAACCCATTCATCTTTTCTAACAACTTGTGCAACTAGGGATTTCTCTTCAATAATATAATTAGTAGAACTATAATGCATATAATCTTCATACTTGGAATCATCTTATTTAATAGAAATGAAGGAACTACTAGAATTTGGATCATCAAACTTAATACCTTCTTCTTTCTTAGTAATGGATGAGATGGTAGGCATAAAATATGCATGCTCAATATCCTCATCATCAGAATCAATATCCTCATCTTTGATAGCAATGAATGTGAAATCATCGTTATTTTCAAACTCACCGTTTGTAACTCCTTCATCATCACTAAGAGAAAAGTAACATCTTTTCACAATAATAAGTCTTTTACTTTTCCACCTCTCAACACTTTCTGGACATCTATAAGAAAAGTGTCCTATCTTACTACATGAAAAACATTTGATAGGTAACTTTCCTTTTTACTTACCTTTAGGAACTCTAGGCACTCTCCTTGCAAACATTGATTCTAACTATTCAAGCTCTCTATCTTCTTCTTCCATTTCCTTCATTTACTTCTCATATCTTGACATCCATTTATTGGTTGGTCTTTTACTTGGTTATGATCTTTGCACGTCCTTCCTAGATGTACTAGCTTTGAATGAAGTCTCAACCTTAGGTAGCGTATCACCAAATGTACATAACTCAAAGGCAATCAACTTAACAAATAGTTTGTCTCTTGTTATATTAGTCACTATTCTAATCTCCTCAATGGCTACAACTTTGTGGTTCTAGGCAGGGGTTAGTGATCTTAACACCTTTTCCATAATCTCATATTCTTCTAAGGTACCTCCAACACATCTAATAGAATTTATAATCCCATTCACCCTAAACATGTAAGGGGAAATCCTTTCATCCTCACTCATTTTTATGGCTTCATACTGACCTTTCAAACTCTCCAACTTAGCAACCTTCACTTCTTTGTCTCCTTCATGCAAAATATGCAAATTTTCCCATATCTCATTGGTCATCTCCAATTCCATGACATTGGTCATTTTTGCATCAGTCAATGTGCTTAACAAATCTTCCTTTTCCCTAACATTGGATTTGGCATCACCGATCTCTTGTGGATTTGTAGGGTTTGCAGGAGGATTGTAATATTTCTTAGTAACATTCCAAAAATCTTCATTAATGCATCTGAGATGCAATATCATGTGACTCTTCCACTAAGTGTAGTTGGCTCCATCAAACCTAGGATTGTCCTTCTTATATGCTTCCATCTTTGAATATCCCTCAAGTTGTTAGGCTTCCTTCAAGGGACCAGGCTCTGATACAAATTGTAGGAAATAAGACAACAAGTAACTAAGAGGGAGGGGGTGAATCAGTTTCACCAAAAACTCTACACTTCAAAACCCTTAAACCTTGAAACCCTTATCCCAAATATCCTTATATCTAATTTATGAGGAATAAAGAAAATATGCACAAATTTGAAAACATTCACAACACATAACACATATTTTTATTGTGAAAACCCAAATTAGGGTGAAAAACATAGTGGGGCTTGAGCTCACAATAATACTAATACCTTGTTACAAGTATAAGTATATTACAAATATGGAATGCACATGCATTCATACACACTGCCTAGAGCTTACTGCTCAAAAAGCCTTGGACTACAAACTTAAGGAAGACTTTCACCTTACAAGTAAAAATTAGACTATAATCCGATGAATTTTTGAAATATATAGTAGAATCTAATAATGCCTTAGCCCATTCCATTGAAGTACAATTAGATCTCTGTTGCAATTCTCTTTGACTCCTTCAGATGAAATTCAACATTCACTAGATCTACACAACTTCTTCACAAGAAATCCCTGACATCTATGATTAATTCTTCACTTGTACAACCACATCCGCACTTAGGTTTTTTCCCTAGATCCTTAAATAATTCATCAACCAAAGTTGGCAAAACCTAACTTTCAAATTTAATCTCACAACACCAAAATCAATAATCTTGATCAAAGTATGTCCCTCAAACATAACTTAGATCCTTCATAAACACCTCAAGATCATAATCACTACCATAAAACATTTTACTAGTCGCCCATTAAGAATTTTACCAATTTTCTTAACATGTCGACCAAGAACACAAGAAGACCTCCTATAATTGGGAAAAATCCTTCAAATATCATCACCTTGATCAATGCAAATCACCAACTCAGTAGGAACATAATTCAAGAATATCCTTAGGCATCATGATGAACAAATAAACATATGACCCTTCCACATCATCAGATTCTATCAGCATTACTTGTCATCAGAAGCATTGACCTCTTCAACTAAAACATTTGTATATGCCTCATGAACCTTCATAATCACTAGCCCTTTGAATTGAAGGCACATCTCCATGTCCTAAACATATTCTTAGCCATGCAACCAAAGATATCATCTTGAACACATGCGTGAAACCAATATCTTCAACTCTGTTACACTAGCAGATAATAAAATAGCCACTCACCATCTATGATCTCATATCTTACTCAAATCATCATGTCGACACCTACGGTTTGACATGCACCTAGTAAAAAACCTCTATATAATCCCATGAGGTGCGTGACTCCTAATTTTTAGTATCCTCTCCTTTGCATACCTTTGAACATAGTGTTCCTTTGGAAAAACTACATAATAGACATGTTGACAACAATGCCAACACATCAAACTTTCCAATAGGGCTTGTGTCACTTGTTCTATAATAGTTGAAATGTCAAATCCTATGGGTAAGTTTTCTCTATTTTATGTATGCAAGTGAAAGTGTTGATTAGGGTCCGTAAAAAATAATGAATCCATAACAACCATGCTTCTAGGGTCTTGTAGTGCATTTTCAATTTTATCTTGGTAAATTGTGCCCTAATATTTTTAACAAAATATTCATCTCCTCATGGAGGTAAAGGGGTAATGGTGGTCTTCCCCTATGGGAATGTCATGAGGTTCCTGACATGCTAAATTATATGGATGAAAATTTTATGTTGTTGGTTGAGTTAAAGGTAGGGTCATTGTTGGGATCCATTTGACCTTTATTATTTTACGATTGTGTGATTGACATATGCAAATGACTCTAAGGGATACAACTTATGGATGGGAATATGAATATGAAAGAAGGGAACAATGTCAATTATGACAACTAGGTAAGACACTATTTTTTGGGGGGGATTTTTTATTTTTTAGGAACACAATACTAAGGTAAGTGTAATTTGCAAAAGGATGATTACAATGACTAGGTAGGACTAATTTTTTTCCATTTTTTTTAATTTTTGGGAATGTAAGAATAAGGTAAATACGATGATTATGACGACTAGGTAGGACTATTTTTTTAATTTTTACTTTATTTTTGGGAATGTAAGACTAAGGTAAATGCAATATGTAAAAGGATGATTATAAAGACTAGATATGACACTAAATGTATGAAAAAAGGCCAAATTAATGACATGACACTAAATGTATGAAAAAAGGCCAAAATAATGACTAAGGTATGAAATTAAGGCATGAATAAAGAGACCTAAAAAGGAGGTTTTTGAAAATGTTAACGACAAAACTTTTAGTAGATAACCTTAGGAATTAGGAGAATTTTCTTGACCTCCAAGTTCGGATAAAAGTGATAGGTTAATTTTTTTTTGATAATCTGACAAGGTATTTGTTAGAGTAAAGTATTAATTATATTAATTAACTTTACTCCCTTCTTAAGATGTCAACTCATTTTGCTTTAGTTAAACACACATGCACTAGTTGTTTTAAATATAAACTTGCATGCATTAGTCATGTAATAGTTAAACTAATTATTACATGCACTAGGGTTTGCCTTTCAAGGCTTTTGATCTCCTTTATAAGGATGATCCATTATACATTCAATTCATTCATTATTTTGAGGATATTTTCTTCTTCATATTTTTGAGTCAAACCCTTGCCCTCTTCTTGTCTCTACTTCCTTATAATAGGTTTTTGTATGTAGGTGATCTTCGAATTTTGTGGATTTGTATTGCTCAAATCCTACATGGTATCAGAGCCTAATTTGCTACAGCTTGTTCACGTTTGAAGGATTCAAATTAGAGATTTTTTAGCGGATTTGAGAAGTTTTGGTTATAGTTTTCAGATCTAGTATTCTTTGTAGGACGTTATTTTTTGTTTCTTTTTTGCCTGCAAAAAAGTTTTTGTTTTTTTTTACACTTTTTTGTGTTTTTAAAAAAAAATTAAAATTAGGGGGTCTCTAAATTTTGGTGCAGTTTGAGCTCAAACCAACCTCACCGTTGAGCTCACAGTGCCCAAAAACCCCTATTTCGATATAAAACACGTCCAATTTGGACAACATTCCAGGAAGAGGCAATTTGTTTTGCCCCAGGGCTGTGCACGCTCCTTGAGGCAAGTTTTCGTACAATATTTGGGCAAATTTTTTATTAAAAAAATCAAAAAATTATCGCGCTACTTGCGCATCGCTAGCGCACCTCCACCGCACCACCACCGCTCGGCCGCCGCTCCACCGCCACCAACGGCCAACCGACGGCACCGCCAGCGCTGACGGTGCAACTGTTAACCGCCAGCGGTTGCGGCTAGCTGCTAGCACCTAGCAGCTAACTGCTAGCGCCCAACTCCCATATGACCAACCGCTAGGCTAGGGGCTAGTGCTGGTTCCTTGAAATTTTTTTTTGAAGGATTTTTTTTCTTCTGAAGGCTCTTTCACTAAAATTGGCTTTCCGGGAGCTTTAGGCATCATTTTTCGACAAACAAGATATCGCCGAAAAGATGGTTCCAAGCCCGATGCTCTCATGGAGGTTAATCTAGTATTTTTTTTCATTTAGCTTTCTATTTTTTCTGTCGATGCCAGATTATCATTTTTGCATTTCGGAGGGGCTAATTTGCTCAAATTAACTCCATTTTTTGATCCGAAAGAAGTGCCATAAAGCTCTTCTCGAGCACCATTTAGATTTATAACTATTTTCATCATAATTTTTACAAGGTACACAAGATTTAGATCTAAAGCTTTTTTGCTCTTCTCTTGATAAAGCATATCATTCTAGGCTTAGGGGTTCTATATTTGGCTTGTGGGGGTGTTATTTTCTTGTTTCTATCAGTTAAACTAGATATTTATCGAAACAAAACCCCTTCTGAAAAATATGGCCGAGACCTCTTCTTGTCTAGAACTTCTGACCCCACATAATCATCACACATGGAAAACCCTGATGACACAACTTCTCTGTTCAAAAGGGCTCTGGTCTTGTTTAGATGCAGTGCAACTAGTATTACAGAGGCCCTTTGAGATCATGCAACATCAAAACAAGATGGATGAGGCTATGGGGTTGATTTCTTTATAGGTATTAGATAGCTTGCAGTTTCATCTTGATGGGTGCAATACCCCTCTAGCTATGTTGACCAAGCTAAACACCTTGTTTGGTACAGTGAATGAGTTCAAAGCACTTCAGATTGAGGCAAAGCTTACCTCTCTTGTACCTAATTCTTTTCCCTCTATTGAGGACTTTCTGATGAAGTTCAAACAACAGAGATCTTTGTTACACGGATGTGGAAAGCAAAAGATTGATAAAGAGTGCATTTATTTGATTCTGTCTAAGCTTAGGGGAAACTTTTAGATCTTCTCTTCTACCTTTCATTCTACCATGGATGCTTTGGGACCAACATTCACCATGCCCACTTTTGAGGTATTTCGTGATCGTTTAACTAGAGAGCAGGCCAAGCTTACTCAGTTGGACTCTCTAACAGGATCAAAGAACCAAGCATTGGTTGCCCAACCATCCAAAGAAAAGTAGAAGTAGAAGTCAAAGCATATATCAAATTCCTCTTCTCAGCACTCTACTGGCCCACCATCTTCTTCTAAGAAGGAGAAACAAAAGACTAAGAGACCTACATGTTCCTATTGTCAGAAGGGACCTCCTGATGAGTCACATTGTTTTCAGAAGAGATTTGATGGCTATGAGAAATAGATTGCAGATTTGCAAGCTCTTCTTCAGAAGAGCATTGTTTCCTCTCCATCCTCTTCTACCTCATAGGGGTCTGCTTTTCAGTCTTCCTCCACATCTTTGACATCTGGACAAGATTTTGGATGAGGTCATGCATTACGGGCATCCATTGCATCCCCTTCACAGGTCCTTTGGATAATGGATTCAGGTGCTTCTCACCATATGGCATCTTCTCAAGGGGTCTTCTCTACTATTGAGGCTTCTCCCATTCCTCATATTCTCATGGGGAATAACACTATCCTGACAGTCTATGGGAAAGGTTAAGTAGGCATTCAGGATGGCACATTCAATGATGTATTGTATGTTCCATCTCTGTCTGTAAACCTTCTCTTGATTTATTAGATTACACACAGTGGATTAGGGAAGACAGTTGAGTTCACTGCAGATTCAGTCTTCATTCGGGATAGTGCGACAGGAGGCATTATTGCTACAGGGATAGTTGATCATTCCACTTGTCTCTACACCTTCTCACACTTTGGTCCACCATCTCCATTGTCAGAGCACAACTCTCCTCTTTCACAAGAGCCTCATGTGGTGCAGTCAGGTCGCTTGAACTTTTGTATTGTTCCTGAGATCATTGCTATGACTACCACACCACATCCTATTGAGGTCTTTTCTCTTCAGTAGGATTCTTCTTCAGCACTGCCTGACCCTCCAGCTCCATTCATCGAGCCACCAGGTGCACTTGTTGAGGATTCTACAGAGGACGTTCATCTCCTCTTTCATGACAGTGTCAGCACACCTGTCACACCACCTACATTGGGGATTCCCTTTCAGGATCCTCATGTTTTCTCCTTTGAGCATCAGTTAGGCCTTCCAGTTCAACCTCTCATTCAGGGGTTTCCTTGTTCTGTGCCTTTGTTTCTTCTGCATTGGAGCTACATTGGTTTGATCATTTCCACAGGGGTTCCATCATTTTGGGGGGGCTTTGGTGTCTCATCCCTCTCTCATGGGGGGTGCTGGTTGTACTTATGGTTTTGAGAGAGTCTCTTGAGCCATTTCTTTTTTTGCATTTTTCTATCTCTTTTTGGAGTAGGGTTTTTTTCCCACTAGGTTTTCTATATTTCTCCATTTTACAGAGATTTGGTTGTGCTGGGTACCTCATTAGGCCATGTTGCCGGGACCCATTTTTATGATTTTAGCATTGTAGTTTCCTTTGCTTTCTTTTTGCATTGTTTGTAGCTGCATTGTTGCTCATTTTAAGGGGGGGTGTTAGAGTAAAGTATTAATCATATTAATTAACTTTACTCCCTTCTTAAGATGTCAACTCATTTTGCTTTAGTTAAACGCACATGCACTAGTTGTTTTAAATATAAACTTGCATGCATTAGTCATGTAATAGTTAAACTAATTATTACATGCACTAGGGTTTGCCTTTCAAGGCTTTTGATCTCCTTTATAAGGATGATCCATTGTACATTCAATTTATTCATTATTTTGAGAATATTTTCTTCTTCATATTTTTGAGTCAAACCCTTGCCTTCTTCTTGTCTCTACTTCCTTGTAACATGTTTTTGTATGTAGGTGATCTTTGGGTTTTGTGGATTTGTATTGCTCAAATCCTACAGTATTGATCATGACAAAAATATAGTTGGTCTGGAGGATGTCAAAATCATTATAAAAACAACTAAACAAATGACTCGAAAGTGAACCCTTTAATTTCTAAAGATAACCCTAAAGGTAGAATGCCAAACCCTAAGAAATGCCACCTATCTTTTTGGATATTTTAGAATGTGTAAAGTAACCCTAAAAATATGTACAAAGAGGAAACCCTAAGTGTGGTATGCAAAAGGAGACCCTAATAATATAAAAAAATAAATTCTAATGAATGTAGGGAGCCAATCATTGTCTTATTTTATTTCGGCAGGTCTCAAATTTGTATTTGGTAACCCTAATTTTTCTTGTTCACTATTCTCATAATCTAGTTTTGTCAGGTGAATGCATAACATAAATGCACAAATCCATTGCAAAATTATACAATTTTGCTATAGAGTAGTATCAATTGTAGTGTTTAATTAATGAATGTGTATCATAGTTATTGAATTGTGTTCTAAGGACTAGTAAATGATCACAATAATTTAGACACTAGGTATGCAAATTGAAAGGCAATTGTTTAGCATAGATCACATATGCGTATAAAAAATAATTAATTTCCCATCAAAATTTATAAAATGTGTAGCATAAATGAGCAATTCCATTACAAGAAGTTTCAGTTTCATTTTTCTTTCTATGAATATTTAATTATAAATCAATTCTGCAAACACACACACACACACACACACACACACACACACACACACACACACACACACACACACCTAATACAATATGGATGTTGATAGAATTCAAACTTTACCAATTTGTGTATGTTCAAGGATTTTTTCAAGCCCCAAAATTCACACTAGTCATATCACAAATGTAAACATTTAAAATAATCTTGTCTTAAGGACAAAGCTTCATTAGAATATTTCAACCCACAACTTGAATTTTTGTTAGCTCAAACAACCTTGTCACACACTAGGGTGCACCCATTTTTTTTTCCCTTTTGCCAAATTTTGGTAAAAGAAGATTTCTCTTATATTGAGTCATCCTCTTAAGAAACATATGGTGAGTATCTTGGGGGTAGATTCTTCCCTTCCCTTGCACTGAAATATTGCAATGTTTAGACAAATAAAGGTTGGCTTCTAAAATAAGGTGTCTAGTAAGATATGTGGTGCTCGCCCTAATGGGATTCAAGTGTGAGAAACTTAAGTCTCTAATTAGCCACATCAAGTCCTTAGGCACTCTTTTCTCATCTTTGACCATCACTGACACTTCGAGCCCAAGATAGTTTGAGTGTAAGACTAGGGTTTGTCCAAAGTCTTATTTATATAGCGATTAAAGGGATTTACCTCTTTAAAGTCATTCCTTGAGGCGATGAAATCCCCAAGTTGACCTCTCTAAATAAAAATAAAATGAGGTTCTACAATAGATTATGCAAGTGCATCATACATGCTAGATAGATTGATCAATTTTTAAGCCCAAACAAAATGTGATTTAATCTACCAATAAATAAAAAATGAAAAAGATTAATTTTAAGCACCAAACAAAGTGTGATCTATGCTATTGTAAACAAAGAGAAAGAATTTCTCTATGTCACACACTAAAAATCCAAAATCAATAACCAAGAAACCCTAACCTAAGATTGAACAAACATATAGAAATTTGACAAATTGAATGCAAAACACCAAAATTTTATACCTTGATTTTACTAAGTGATTGCAATGTTTGGCTAGTGGCATTTCATCCAATGAATGCAACATTTAATTAAGTGATTATAATATTTAATTCAGTGATTGAGATGTTTAATTAAGCAATTGCAATATTTGGCTAGGGATTGTAGCGTTTCATCTACAACCTGCATAAGAGACAAAAAACACAGAGAAAATACATAATCATATTTCAGGGCAAATGCGTATGTGATTTGAATGATCACAACTCAGAATCATGCAATTGTGTCGATTGATATTCAATTGCATCGAAAGGATCTAGAAATGCACATAATTAAAAATAACTCCTGAAATCATTAATTAAAATGATTCATGTTGGTTTTACCAGAATGTATGCATAGGAAAATTAGGTGCATTCAAAGACCCGCAATGAGATGAACGAGGCAACCACACAACCTTATCTCTCAAAGAAATTATCCTATCCTACCAATGAGAGAACGATAATATGAAATCAAATGAAAACTCAATGAATAAATGAACTAAATTCATTTGCAAACAACTTCACCAATATCTCCCTTGTTTCTCTCCTTCTCATGCAATGTTGGCTCTTAGATTTGCTTAAAACAACAAAAGAATTCATGAATTATGGTTGTAAAATAATGAAGAAACACCTTCATTTTATAGATTTATAGACTTTAATGAATGGTTTAGATTAAGGGGTGTTGATTGATAATGAAGGGTTACGATTAATTCAAACTGGACTGATTGGACAATAACTGAGACATAATGATAGTCAATTGATTGCATGACAAAGATGATTGAATAGTTAACATGGTTGATTGGGAGTAGACTAAATTGATTGACTAGTGAACTAATTGCATGACTAAGACTATTAAATTGATTGAAAAGAAGAATTGTTAGTCAATGACAGTTAAAGGGGTGGAATTATCTAAGAATAATTAGCATTAAATAATTTTGCATATGAGGGAATAAATAAAATAACTAATTTATGTATTTTCAAAAGAGTGAATTTGCATTGGAGAAATGAAAAATTAAATAATTAATAATTTATTTAATTTTGGAAGACATAGTTAGTAATTGGAATTATTATTTAATTATGGTGACAAGAACACTAAAGAATATATTTAATTAAATAATATAATTATTTAATCAAACTTTAAAAAAGAGATTAATTAAGTTATAAAAACTATTTAATTATTTTTTAGAAGAATAATTAGAGAATCTTGACATAATATTAAATAGAAGCTAAATAATTAAATAATTAATTAAAATTATTCAATTTGTTTTATTTATTTATTTATCAAAAATCACTTTTGACTAGAGCTATGAACCAATAAGGCCACATTTTTAAAAAACCACATCCTTTGATTTGATTGGCATTTCTATTCTTGCTATCCTATTACAAGCTCAATTGTCTATGTATTAACACCACATATTACTCTGAATGAACATGGAAGCCATCTCATAGTTTGGAGTGACATGACACCTATTTTTTTGTATATCAAACTCCTTATCTCTCCTAGGTACCTAAGCGAAACTCCTTATCTTTCTGCCATTTCCTCCATATCCCTCCATGTAGCTAGGGCCAATCACCTTATACCTCTCATGTTTGTATTCGTACTCATCCATTGCGTCAAGCCTTACCACAGAGCTGACATGAAGACCGATCACTATTGCGCGTTAGATATAGTTTATTGTGTACGATTAGACAAGATGGTGACAATTTATATGTCAGCATGTACACCATGAATAATGGTCCCGCCATAAACATGTAGGATCTCGTTCCGTCATCAACCATTGTAACTTGTGCTTGTGCTATTCTATGTGCTGGGTCTAGGTAGCCGGGGTGGGAATCAAACATGAGACCACCCTATCAACAAGGTTCATGACCACCATCACGCTACGAGGTCAGCCCCTAACATTTTTTATTTATTAGAATTTGGAAGAAATGATAATTAAAAATTCAAATTAAGAAGAATGACACAAATTAATTAAATAATAAATATTATTCAATTAATTTAGAAGAACATTAGTAAATTTTTCACACTTTCTAGTGTCTACAATTCCTTCAAATCTACTTCTCTATACTTTTTAAATATTATTTAAAATTTAATCTCAAGCAACATCTTAGATCAAAATGGTTGAATCATTCCATTTATCAAAGTATATTCATCTACTAAGCTCCCCAAATCATGCATAGTTAGTTTATCCAACTAAATACCTTGCATCAATAATCCTAATTTGCTCCCCTCAAGATTAATAACTTAAGTAAACTATTGAGACACTAGGTAGTTTTATCTACTAATGAGTTGTAATCAATAGGATTATAATAGGCCTTCTATTCTATTATAAAATAAGAAAACCCTTCAATGTTGAAATCTATAGTTTTTCATGTGGACTTTGTACAATTGGTCTATTTACAAATATTGTCTTTTTTTTGAAGTGTAATATGTGTAGATTATATCATCATTGCAATAAATTGAATGGTAGATATTGTACTTGTTAAACATATTTCAATAAGATTAGTTTTAATAATAAATATAATATTTAATACTAAAGATAAATATAAATATTTGAAATACACATGAAATTAATATTTATTTTCTTTCTATCAACACAAATATATTGAAAAACTAAATAGATAAATTATGTAAATTAAATAATATCAAAATAAATATTTTATAAGTAAAATAAAATGAATATTTAAATTAATAAAATAATCTAAAATTATTTCAACACAAATATATCAAATAAATAGGTAAATCATTTATATAAATTAAATAATATTTAAATAAATAATATTTTAAAAGTAAACTAAAATAATTTAAATAATCTTAAATTGTTCTCTCTTAGGGTGAGGTCTCATGGAGGGGGGCTTCCTAATAAATTTTAGAGATTTTTTACGATTATTTTAAACTAGGTGATTCATCAATTTTTTATTGAACATATTCTATTAGGTGACTAAATGAATTAAAAAATAGAAAAAAATAATAATTACAAGAATTCAAAATTTTCATATGATTAACAAGTGGCAAAAAAAAGCTTAAGTTGGTGGGGCAAATTTTAGTCCCCCACCTTTTCAACTCGCTAAATATGAAGCTCTAAAAAGTAGGAGTTGCTACTTCCTCAAAATATTAATTTCAATCCTCCAGTAATATTTTTTTAAGTTGATGGGACCTCCCGCTCCATAAAAATAGATCCTGAAACCACCCTCATGAAACCACATCCTTATTTCACCTTATAGCTCCAACGTAATTATTTAAATTAATAAAATAATTCTAAATTACTCTCCCTCTTGTTTTAAAAATAAATGTCTATACTACTATTTATTCACATAATATTAATTTTAATAATAAACATAATATTTAATAGTTAAAAAGGAACACCCCACAACCCAACGGTAAGTTGCGAGCCTCTCATTTGGGAGGTCTTGAGTTCAAGTCTTCCTGAGCCCCATGTTGATCTTGGCTTCAGCCTATTACCCATAAAAATAAAATAAAATATTTAATAATAAAAAAAAATAAAAATATTCAAAATACACATTAAATTAATATTTATTTTCTTTCCATCAACACAAATATACGAAAAATTAAATAAATAATTTATATAAATCAAACAATATTCAAATAAATAATTTTTTAAATAAAACAAAATAATTATTTAAATTAATAAAATAATCCAAAATTGTTCTCCCTCATTTAAAATAAATAAATGTCTATACTACTAATAAATGTCAATACTAATATTTATAAAAAGAGAACTAAATCACTATCGATAACCTTGATCATTTTGTATCGCAACATGGCGGCGAGTTTCAAATCCCACTGCTTATCCAATGACAGGAGTAATTCCTTATCTGTTTATGCATCTCCCTCACATCTTCGTGAAAAAAACTGTGACATGCCATTTGTCTTCCATTTGCAGTTATATTAGTAGTAGTCACAACCCTTCCTAGCGTCGAAGGAGTACGTTCTCCTCAAGTTTGTCTACTGTAAATTTCGCCGAGATGGTTTTTGATAGGGTTATAGTGATAGAGTAATTTGATATGGGTAGCGGCGTTTTCATTAGAGGCTTTTGTGCTTGACATGGGCTTTACTGGGATTTTTCTTTGAGATGGAGAAGGATTGTATAACATTTCATTGCAGGTTAATGTATGTTTGTTTGTTATCATGGCTTGTTTCTGGTGAGATTAGAAAACATGAGCACTACTGTTGGTAAAAAGTTTTCTCCATTGGAATAATCCAGTCTAAAGTAGTGTCAATGGAGTGTTGGGTGCTTTGCAATTTCCAACATATATGTTGGTCAGGAGGAGGAATTGGCCTTACAAAGCTGGACTCCGGGCGCCTTCCCTTGGTAACCCGTTTTTCTTGGTAAGTTGTCTCGTCATCATTAATGCATTCATTTTGTTTAGAATTCATCCACAGACTTCTGATCATGCTTTCAAATAAATAACACTTTAGCTTGTCTGTATTCTTACCAGAAGCAGCCTCATTTTAGTGGGGAAAAATCTTACCTTGTACGATGACATTAACATGAAAACTTATTTAAACATTATAATTAATGTTAACAGTGGGTGGCTTGCTGAAGACTGCGTTTATGCTTTTGGTTAGTTATATATCCGCAAGTGCACAATTATGAGGTCTATGCCAGTTCCATTCGACGAGAAACACCCGGGAATGTGCTTTTGTTTCAGAAGAAGATAGTGGAATCATGTCAACCCAAACTTTATTTTCTGGGCTTTTGCTTTGATAAGAATTTTAGTTACTAGAACTAGCCCATCCCCCTTTAAAGAAGATAACTTTTTATTCTCATGCGGCTAAAATCAAGTAATGCATATCTGTTCACTTCTCAATCTGAGGATAACGATGGTCTCCTAGTTTTACAATGCTGTCTGCAGTGGATACCAAGTGGATACAACTGCTGGAATGAATTCAAGCCTCATTTAGCAAAACACACCAGCATTTTAATAGGGTTAAGGTCGTTCTCTATGCTCTTGTAAGCTTTGTTGTTTTATTAGGAGAAACTTTGTTTTTAAAAAGATGTTTGCCAGCACACTGCCATGAGTTAACTCCAGTAGGATGAGAAGAATTTACCTCATTGTTGCAAGCTGTTACATTGTTGCGTGTCCATAACCACTGATGTTAACTCCCAAAAGCTTGGATATGCGGGCGCAAGGTGTGGGACTAGGTAGGGTGTGATTGCCCCTAACATGGGTATAATGTAACCTTGTTAATTCAAGATCCAAAAATCAAAACATCAAATATAAAAGTAGAAATTTTACATTATCACTTAACTTAGTAAATCATATATCACAATGTACGAATCTATGCGTCAGATATGTGTCAGCCAAAAAGAAGTTGTTTAAATACTGATTGAATGTCTGTTACAATAGAGTGCCATGGAACAAACAGAAATATGCAATATCACATGCATAAGTTTTCTGCAGAAATAATTGTTTTTTACTTTTACTTTGATGCTTCTACTTTTTATCTATTTAGTGCTTCTGGATTTGATTATCTATTTAGTGCTTCTATTTTTTATTTTATGCTATTTTTAATAGGGCGCGTTTGCAATTAGGGTAAACAAATGGGTGTGCTTTGGGATTTTAGGATGCTTTGGGAGCCTGTGATGTAGAATCAGGGGTCTTGGGCTTTACTGGGTGAGCCTGTGGTGCAGACTCAAGTGTGTTAGGCTGCACTGGAGGTTGGTACATGCAGCTTGACGACACTGGTTTAAGACATTGTTTTTTATTAAGGAACAAGCAGGTTTTGAAGGGACCGGAAACTCTATGTACAAAAGCTGCTATTAAAGTAAAGAACCATAATGCCAGCAGCACTAAAACAACAAAAAATCAGCTACAGAGCAGCAGACAAAATAGAACTTAGTTTAAATTCTTAAGTGCCTCCACTGCCTCAGCCTCCAGTTGAGTCATGTTGAGAGCAATTTTCTTCAGGTCTTGAATATATCGAGAAGAATTATTTGCCTTCCTTTTCAAATTTGTTCTGGTCCTCTTACATGGGCCTTTGTCCTCCTCCCGTCCCTATATCTTATCAAACATTTCAACATCAACCACAGCCCCTTCTGGCTGAATGCTTTCCAGTTTACCAACCATAGTATTGAGACTCTTAGCAGAACTCTTAACCATTCTATGGCTATAGGTAACTAGGGAGATGAGGTTATCATTAATTGTTTTGAACTTATCTTCCAAATGTTTGAGTCTCCCATCAAAATCTTTTTTGATCTTAACTTCCAATAGCTAAATTCTTCCATCATAATCCTTCTTCAGAGCATCCACGGTATTCAGTCTTATGCATGGAGTCAACAATAGACTTTCTTTCCTCCACACTCCACTTCTCTTCATTGTTTTTATCTTGTTTGCTACTGACTGCCCTGAGCTTGAGATCGATGTCCTTGATCTACTGGAAGATCGACTCATACATTTTGAAATTGTCTACGATAGCATTGCAAGCTATAACCAACACATCATCAGGGCTTTCCTTGTCAAGGTTAAGGAAAGGCAAATCAATATTGAGATCCTTTGGGAAAGGGGGTCTCCCTTCCCTATCCGTGGCAGGCTCAGAATCAACAGTCATACTGTGTGTGGACAGATCAGTTTCAGATTTGTTTTCAGAAACAGGGGATTGTTCCTGACATTCTTGGACCATTGAAGCCTCCTCTTCTTCTGCAACTCCGAATCTGACTCATCCTCCTCAATATTCCAATCTTCCTCTTCAGAATAATGACTCCCATAATCCTCATCCTCAGAATCAGGCTCAAGGGAGGACTCAGGGGCAGCTTTAGAAGGATATGGCAGGGATTTTAATGTTCATAGTGTTGACTTGGTGGTCAGCACCTCCTTGGAGATTCGTGACATGGCTTAACCGCCTCCCGTGGATCGGGTTAAATCTGGCATTTGTATCGGGCATTGAAAGTTCGAGCTTTTGGTGCAACGGCAAATGATTCCAACAATTGGTATCAGAGCCTTGGGTCACTGGTTCGAGTCTCCCTTCAGTGGGTGCTGAAGGCTCAATTGGTGCTAAGGGGGAGATTGTTGACTTGGTGGTCAGCACCTCCTTGGAGATTCGTGACATGGCTTAACCGCCTCCCGTGGATCGGGTTAAATCTGACATTTGTATCGGGCATTGAAAGTTCGAGCTTTTGGTGCAACGGCAAATGATTCCAACAATTGGTATCAAAGTCTTGGGTCATGGGTTCGAGTCTCCCTTCAGTGGGTGCTGAAGGCTCAGTCGGTGCTGAGGGGGAGATTGTTGACTTGGTGGTCAGCACCTCCTTGGAGATTCGTGACATGGCTTAACCGCCTCCTGTGGATTGGGTTAAATTTGGCATTTGTATCGGACATTGAAAGTTCGAGCTTTTGGTGCAACGGCAAATGATTCCAACACATAGATCAATAGTAGCAAACCCTTATGAAGGGCTGGACTTTTCTTAGGATTTTTCCAATGATTCTTAATGCTGGCATTAATAGACACAAGCAAACAGAAAGGAAAGGAAATTTTCATTTTATGCCTAAAGTGATTCAGCAACACAAAGTGGTGGCCAAAAGCCCTAGTATAACGACCATCCAAAGTAATGTATTTCATGATCACATGTAACATAGCATGCCAAACTGACTTGATTTGGCCAGTGCTGAAGCTGCTCTTGGAAATTTTAACCAACTTCTTTTTCTCCTTCTCATCTTTAGGGAATTTCTTCACAGCTGCTTCTGAGAGTTTCCTGTCCCTAAAAAACTTAGCTCCATCACTAGAAAACCTAGTAACCTCCGCAATTAGTTTCTCATCAATATCAAGCTTTCTCATGGAGAGAAATTTCCCTCTTTCCAGCCCTTGGAAAACTTCGCAGTGACATTGGGGTTGAAGCCATGAAGCTTTTCGATGAAAGGGGTTAGACCTCCCTGCTTCAGAATTCTCTAGATGGTAGCATTGTTCTTAATCTCATCACAGTTTAGGGGTTCAATTCTTCTCCTATCTCTACCCATCCTCGCAAAATCGATCAAAACACCATACGGAACAAGAAAACCTAGTATGGAGGCACAAAAAACAACCTCACACAATACCTAGAAAGCATGGGAGGGGCTACGGAAATGATGAATTAAAAAACCCTTAGCTTCCATCCCACTCCTCATAATAAAGGAAAATAACTCCAGCACAGATTGCCTCATCATTACACCATAGGGGATTGAACACTTGACACATGAGTCCTATCATATCTCATCAAGGAGTTAACATCTTCTGGCACACAATCTCTGAGGTGCCAAGTCATCTGTTCATGTGCACAAACCCTCTCATTTGCAAAATAATCCACCACTCTATTAGGTTCTCGGAAAGCATGGGCAATATGAACTTTATCAAAGGATTTTAGGATATCCAAAAGGAATTATTAATCCACTTTTTAATGGTCCAAGATGGTTTTTGGAGACCCTTGAGGCATTGAATGACATTATTCAAGTCTCCTTCTAATCATACCATCTTACAATTTAGTAGTTTAGCCAATCTTAAACCATGGTAGGCAGCAGCTGCTTCAGCAAGGTGGTTAGTCTGACATCCCAAGGGGAGTGCCACCGTTGAAAGGAACCTACCATTATCATTTCTAACCACTTCCCCACACCCAGCCGGGCCGATATTTCCCTTAGCCGCTCCAGGTTTACATTGTTTTATATGCTTAGATTTTCCAGAAAGAGAATAACAGATATCAGGTTTCCTGTAAAGAGAAGAATAGATATATCCTCATCCTTAAATATTTTGCGCTCGAAAACAAACTCCTTCATTATGCTGTTAAATATTATATAACAAGATAAGTCTTCTTTTTAATTTGCTTTAGTTGGATGAACAACAAATGTCAAGAAAAATATATGGTCTTCGCATATTAGCAATTTATAATAGTTTCCTTTTTTGAATATTTTCTTGATCAGTCAAGTGAGGGGTAAGGGTCCTATCACAATATAATAAAAAATATCGAAAAATTAACAATCTTTAAGGGAACTCTGCCCTTCAAATCGAACACTCTGACAATCAATCAACAACCACTAAAGAAACAAGGGACAAATTTTCCTAAGAAATTAAACCATTTGAAAAGCTGCTCAGTGATGCCACTCAAAAAAGAACTTAAAATCCAAACAAAGGTTGCAAGAACCATTGTTGCTCATGCCAAAACTCAGGGCCTCAGGAATATTTTCAAACCAACTTCCTCCCTCTTCTGGGGAGGAGAAGATCCATGGTGCATTGTGTTCCATCATTAACTGAATCATGAACATTGATAATTTTTCTTCTTCTGTTTTCCTTCCCTTCTGTTTATTCAAAGTCCCACAATTAAGTTTTGATCTTTTCTGCTCTCAGTCTGGGAGAGAGTTAAAATATCATGTAGGGATAGCTGATTTTCCTCATTCTTGAGGAAGTCAATTATATCCGAACCTTGGTCTTTTGTGTGTTTCTGGAGGAAATGAGCCTCATCATAAAATAATTGAGTATGGTTTGAAGCCAGAGGAGCCACTTCATTGTTTAGGATTGCAGATGGCATGGGCAGGATTCCTGGAACACTGTTTTGATTAAGGTGTCAAGAGTTTGGAGGTCCCGATTGCTTGAAAGACTGTCCATTGTAGCGTCCCCAACTTTGACCTTACATTGCTAGTACTTTTTCAAATTTGTGAAGTCTCTAAAAGAGACAATATTGCAGAAAATAGACGGTGAGGAGAATACCAAGAGTGGACACTCTACGTAGATTGATGAATGAAGTAGAATAGTAAGCAAGGAGGACATGACTTAGCTTATATCAGTGTTTGATATAAAGACTAAACACAATATAATCACCAAGTGCTGTAGAGAAGTTACTATCAATAACGATGACTTATTGAGAAAGGGACAAGCATGTCAAATTATTGATTTGACTAGACTAGATAACTGTTGATGTTTGTAGCTTCTATCAGATAAAAATATAATAGACAGAATAGATCAATTATAATATATCAATATATATAATAATAATAATAGATATTTTTATTATTATATATACATTAATAGATACACATACATTCATACTAATAATTAATCTTTTTTCATATTATTAATATATCTGAGATTGAATATATTAACTGATCCCTGTATTTATCGATTCAAAAGGTAAGGGATATTAATTATCTCTTCACCGATTAAATCGGTATACCTTCCTTATCAACTTGGCAATAATACCGATTTGTATCGGTTTGTCTTAAACATGGCGTTAATACTGATTTGTATCGAACATGGCATTAATACCGATTTGTATCGGTCTGTTCTAAACTTGACTTATATATCGATATGTATCGGTTTGTTTAAACAGTTCATCGGCCTGGGTAATCACTTTTGTTATCGGTGTTTAAGAGTCATTGTGGGGAGGCATGCTGATAGAGAGTCATGTCTCCACACGTGGAGACATGTCTATCTACCTGCATGGCTCTCCGCACATATATATCATTATCTTAATTGAATGAAGATAAATATATATCACAGTGCAATACAAGTCTGATTCATTTAATAAATTCAGTTCATAGAAATATCTTGATTATTAATATATTTATATATATTTATTACTATATCAGTATTATATATATATATATATATATATATATATATATAATAAATATATATATATTTTGCTTATATACATCATATATATTGAGAATTTATTATATATAAATTGGATTTCGAAAGGAAAATTAAAAGACATATAATCTGATCCTTAAACTTAACATGGTATCAGAGCCAAGTTCCTTCTATAAAGTCTAACTGCTTGAAGGAAGATCCGATTAGATTAAAAGAAGATCAAGATCAAATTTTTTGAAACCTTGTACCTATAGAATGGTGAATGGAATCAGACTTGAAGACAGACTTGAAGGTGCTTCAAATTTTGAATCATGGAAACTACAAATGATGCTAATACTAAGAAAGAATGAATTAAAATCAATCATAGAAAATCCTCCTAAATCTAATGAGAATGACGAGAAGAACAAATGGGAAAAGGACAATACTAGAGCAATGGAACTATTAGTTGATGGAGTAAAAGATCATCTACTACCTATTATCACGAAGCTAGACTCTGCATATGAAATGTTCAAAGCTCTGGAAAACATGTATGAGATTAACAACACTAGCATAATTCTTACTCTTAAAAATCAACTCTCTAATATTAAAATGAATAAAGGAGAGACCATCACCTCATACTTTATGAGGATAACTGAATTAAGAAACCAACTCTCAACAATTGGTCACATCTACGATAATAAAGAGTTGACTATGGTAACTTTAAATGGACTTCCAATGTCTTGGGAAAACTTCAGACAAGGAATAAGTGCTCGCTTCAAACTTCCCAAATTCGATCGACTAAAAGCTGACTGCATTCAAGAAGAGTGTAATCTAATATCTAGAGGAATCAGTGTGGAATCCACAAATGAAGATATTC
The DNA here is from genome assembly GCA_027943335.1 of Chamaecyparis obtusa. Taxonomy (NCBI): domain Eukaryota; kingdom Viridiplantae; phylum Streptophyta; class Pinopsida; order Cupressales; family Cupressaceae; genus Chamaecyparis; species Chamaecyparis obtusa. The sequence goes on from BSBK01001234.1 coordinate 369,903, forward strand.
AGATTCTCACTGCTAAATTGAAAAGGAAAAAGAGCAAGGACTCTAAAGGTAAACAGTCATTTAAGAAACATAGAGACCTTTCTACAATACAATGTTATAGATGCGACAAGTATGGACACACTACAACAAAATGTCTTGACAGACTCCAACATAACATGTCTAAAGTGCAATGTTATAGATGCGACAACTATGGGCACACTGCAACAAAATGTCCTGACAAACTCAAACATCAAGCTTCCCTTGCTGAAGTCAGAAATTCAAACTTGGATTCAGAGAAATTTGTGTTCTAAAAGAACTTCAATTGAGAGGGAGTTCACTGATGAAGGTGGAATACTTCAGAGGTAAACTTGATATGATTGTAATAATTGATTATTGTACTAATGAAAATATTTATATTAATTGGACCCTGTGTACATCATGAGGAAGTGACGACTTCCAAATGATTATCACTTGTATTTGTGAGAGTTATTTAAAGGTGACGATCTTACAATAACTTGACCTTCTATTGTGATAGACATCGTGTGATGGCTGAAACAGATCATAGTAGATGCTTTCTTGCATGGTGGATTCAGTTCCTTAAACAAACCATTGACCTTCTATTGTGATAGACATCGTGTGATGGCTGAAACAGATCACAATAGATGTTTTCCTGCATGGCGGATTCAGTTCCTTAAACAAACCATTGACCTTCTATTGTGATAGACATCGTGTGATGGCTGAATCAGATCACAATAGATGATACCTTGCATTAAGGATACATTACCTATGAAATTTTTTGAGCTATGGTGAATATCATGAGACTTGATATTCCTGGTTAGACCATATTTCTGATATCACGACGATGTGTTACTTTCTTGGATGATGGATTTTTATCTTCCCTAGCTAAGAGGGAGTGTTGATGTTTGTAGCTTCACTCAGATAAAAATATAATAGACATAATAGATCAATTATAATATATCAATATATATATAATAATAATAATAGATATTATTATTATTATATATACATTAATATATACACATACATTCATAGTATCATACTAATAATTAATCTCTTCTCATATTATTAATATATCTGAGATCGAATATATTAACCGATCCCTATATTTATCGATTCAAAAGGTAACTGATATTAATTATCTCTTCATCGATTAAATCGGTATACCTTCCTTATCAACTTGGCAGTAATATCGATTTGTCTTAAACATGGCGTTAATACTGATTTGTATTGATCTGTTCTAAACTTGACTTGTATACCGATATGTATCGGTTTGTTTAAACAGTTCATCGACCTGGGTAATCACTTTTGTTATCGGTGTTTAAGAGTCAATGTGGGGAGGCATGCCGATAGATATATATACCATTATCTTAATTGAATGAAGATAAATATATATCACAGTGCAATACAAGTCTCATTCATTTAATATTATATATTTATTACTGTATCAGTATTATATATATATATATTTTGCTTATATACATCATATATATTGAGAATTTATTATATATAAATTGGATTTTGAAAGGATAATTAAAAGACATATAATCTGATCCTTAAACTTAACAATAACCAACATCATCTCTTAAGGCAACAGCCGTGAGATGGCAGGGGCACCACGTATGCACTTACAATGATAAGGATTATTATGAAAAGTATAAAAGAAATATTGACTAAACGTCGACTATTATCAGCAGACCAAGGCAATACGGTTTGTGGTTCAGCGGTAGATTAATTAAACGATATGGATACTATGATCATTGATATCAACTACAATAATGATTACGGCATTAATCGGTTGCAAGCATATAAATTCATATTGGACACAGCACCTTGTGATTGCAGGAAAGAAAGAATGTCAGACTATGTTAGGTGGGGATGCGTCCCCTATTTTTGGTCCTCTAGGAAATGTCCTGGAAATGCGTCCCCTGCTGTCCCCCCGTTCCCATCCCCGAAACGCTCTGGAACATTTTAAAATCAACACAAGTCAATAATTTTTGTAAGATAGCAAATTTGCAAATCCAAGTGGCCTTTGACATTAACAAATGGTTCTAGGCTGGCACTAAGTTGAATCTATGTTTCATGCATGCATCAAAGTGTTGGAGTTGCTGTTTTATTTTGTGTCTAAGACAAGACATTTTCTGATTTCACCCATAAATGTTGTCATTAAAAATTAAATAAAGCATAGAAAAACATATAATATGTTAATATATTTTGAAAAATTCATATATAAATATATACTGAAAAATTTGTATACTATTGTCCCTTGCTGTCCCCTATTTTTGGCCCTCTAGGAAACGTCCCGGAAACGCGTCCCCCGCCATTCCCCCCGTCCCCATCCCCGTAACCCTGTGGAACATAGATATCAGACACAGCATCCTAATCGTTGCAAGAATCTAATTCATCATCTGAGAAAGCAACTATATTACTGTTAAGTGATGTTGATAGCAGATATTGCAAGTATCGAAGGATCATGAATTGAGACAGCAATATTGTCGCTGTAAACACTATATCAGTCATCATTGCATATAGTTAAAGATCAGATCAGAAATTGCAATTGGATCGCCACAGGCGATATGTCTTACCAGTCATTGCATACAATTAAGGAATTATATTAGAAACAGGAATCTGATCGCTATAAGCAATTATTGATTAAGCACATTCTCCATTGTTATATCAGACAAGGTTAATATTCTTTAGAAATAAAGATCAACTTGCATAATCCCTATTATTATATCAGATATAGTAGTGATCAATATTTATTTATTGTCTTGGAATAATAATATCATTTTCCATATCAACAGTTGTATCATTTTCACATTCATACATAAGTAATTCATAACAATAATTTGGATTACAAGGTAATTGTCCCTATTTCCCATCTTAACCAAAAAGGGGACATTACATCCATGGCTATGCCATACATGTTTTTTGGGTAGCATAAAGTGGTGGATTGCCTCATTTAACTTCTTGTGTGAGTTGATTTGTCGTAATGGCAATGCTAGGGGGATTTTGGATAACCTCAACATGCTTGTGCTTGCCATGGGTGTGGAACAACTCCTCAAATTCATGTTTTCAATGTGATTCCTTGTTAATAGCCCTTGGATAAGATCTTTCATGGCAAAGTTTAGTTGATTGGATTGATTAGATTCTTTGGGTAGATCGGACTGAGCAGATTTTTGCTTAGGCTTCAAAATTTTGGGTGATGGCGGACTTATGCAAGAGGATAAAGTTGCCAATTGGTTGTTTGGAGTGTGTAGTTGGTTAAGCACATCTTGGTTTTGACTTTGGCTTTGGCAAGAAGGACCCTTTTGTGCTTGTATGGTTTCTTTTGGTAAGGGTTGACAACTGGGTCATTTGGATTAGGAGCTCCATTGGTGAATGGGTTAGGAGCTTCATGGATATATGGGGGATTTGATGGATGAGGATTTATAGTGATTTATGAGGGATTTATATGGTTGGGTGGATCGTTTGAAGGATTAAGATTGGTATGCAAGGGTGGATGATTTGAAGGTCAAGGGTCTCTGTGGGCTAAGGGATAGTGTGATGGATTAGGATTTAAAAAGTTTGTGGAATTTTTGATGGCAAAGGATTTAGAGGGTTGGATCGATTAGGATTTATATGGATGGAGGGATCTATAGGGTTTAATGGAGAGTTTAATGTATGGGGTTCTATACATATTGATGGATGGTTTGGTGGTTTGGAGGGATTAAGATTTATATGGATGGATGGATTAGGATTAATAGGAACTACTAGATTAGGATTGATATGGATGGAGGGATATTTTAGCAAATGACTTGAAAGGCAAGGATTTGATGTATGAGGACCTTTGTGTGTAAATTTATTCGGATTAGGATTCACTATGCATGGTTTTCATTGACAGGTTGCCCTTTTATAGGTGGTCAAGGTTATAATTTGGAGGAAGTTTGGCATTTTTGCTTATACAATATCTAACCATGACATTTTTGTTTTGGAGTAAGAAACAATCTAGTGGGATTTAACCTTGCTTAGTTTTGGGCAAACCATTGTGGTCATCAGGATTTTTGATTGGGTTAGGCTTTGCAAAGTTTTGACTCAAGGGCTTAGCACAAATAAGAAGACAATGAAGACACAAGAACACCTCGGCTACTCAATTGGATTGTTTGGAATTGTGAGTCCTTTGATAATACTTGAACTTGGTCATAAATATTGTTGGCCCAATATCTCAAGTGCTAACTATAGAGGACTCTATACCCATATCTCACCATTTTGTTTCCAAAGCTATGTGGTGAGCAAATTTCCCAAGCTAACTTTTTTTTTTGATTGGTTACTAATCTCCCAAGCTAACTTTTTACCGATGCATCACGGGCACCAAACAATTGAATAGTTCACTATGCTAGGTTTGCATAGAGTTCAACTAGAATAATTCTCCTATATGCTCAAAGGTACACGAGGCTTGAATTCATGAGTCAAGGGTGTTGTCTGATGGCTTGGTTCAAGGGTGTAATCCCACTCCTCCTTCGTTGGGGAAATTCTAAAGCAAATGCCAACTTAGCTTGAAATGATAGCTCCTACTTGGAACTTATATATCCCATTGACACATAGGATTTTGGGTTTTATTACTTGGTCTCCAAATCCAAGTTAATAAAGACCCCCCAGAAAAATAGGAAAAAAGGGAAGAGTTGTGTGTTTTTGATTCCTAAAATTGCAGAACCTATAATGTCCCCGATTTTTAGGCCTCTGGGATTAGCTTGTTTTAGTGGCCCTCGTAAGCTAATCAGGTTGTCAGAGAGTTTGCTTCATGTATTGTTTGATGTTAATTGATACTAAACATATTGGATGATTGTAGAAAGTAAGTGGAGGTTTCAATTTATGTCAGATTGCTGTTGGTTCAATTTCATTAATGCGGAAAATTTATCAAAAAAATCATATACGCTTTAAAATTCAATAAAAATTGCAAATAAATTAGAGATAATTGTCAATTTGCTATTGAGAGCTAGTTAGGCTCATCATAGTGGTATCAAAGCATTGATCTTGCCAGCTTGGAGGTTATGAGGGCTTAGAATGGTAGACAGGTTTATGCTTGGTATGCATTATGTTCGCAGGGGTAGAGCTTCACCCCTGCTAGAAGGAAATGCACAGGGCCCATAGGTTGATCGTGCAGGCGATAGGCACAAAGATAATATTGGCAATGATGTTGACAGGGAAGCCAGAGATGCCTTTGGAAATTTAGCAGAAGGTCAGCATCATGTTGCAAATGTGTTGCAACAATTGTCAGACACACTTCAACGTATTACATTACCAGTTGATCGTACCGGAGACAGGGGTACGTGGAGTGCTTTAGTCAGCTCACATAGCTCTAGGGCAGATGACAGGCATGCTTATAGAGCTGATCATACAGGTACTTATAATAGGCCTCTACGTCCTACTTTCTTGAGGCCTCAGCTGATACAGTTAGCGTGGAGTCAAAGCCAACGCCTTTTGTTGATGATATGGTGGCTCACTTTGCAGAGTGGGATGCCCTTCCAGAAGCACTCAAGAGAAATCTGAATTTTGACAGGTATTTGACTCAGAAGAGAGAGCATTCCAGAGGTAGGCCAGCTCCTGACACTAGATAGAGGCCTAGACAGGATGATCTTAAACAGGCAACCAACAAGTTGACTCTAGCTCACTTTGATGGAATTGGGAAGACTATAGCTAGAGCTTGGGTTCACAAGCTGGATATGTAATTATCACTTCGTCCTATGTCTTCGGAGGATGCCATACGCTTTGCCATGCTTCATTTAGACGGAGTAGCTCATGATTGGTGGTATCATGGGTTAGTATTTATGCGGCATGACCAGATTGTTGATTACTAGGAGTTTGTAGACAGGCTGATAGAGTGGTTTGAGAGGAAGGATCCTGAGACTTACTTCAGAGAGTTAGCTCAATTGAGGCAGACAGGTGGCCTTAGGCCTTTATTAGTGAGTTTCAACATCTATCTGTTATGGTCTACGACATCTTCGAGATGAGGAGAGTCATGCTCTTTATAGAGGGTTTGACTGAGCCTTACAGAGGGTGGGTTAAGTCCTTGGATCCACCTACTTTATGGGAGGCGATGAAGAAAGCTAGAAATCTTGAGCCTTTTGTTTCAGGAGGCAAGTCTACTCCTAGTCCTATTATTACTCTTGCAGAAGAGGTACCCCACCAGTTGTTGACAGGAAGAAATTTGCAGGTAGGCTCAATGATGCTACTAGAGAGGATCTGAGGAGGCAACTTTGCTTTTGGTGCAAAGAGCCTTATGATAGAGAACATTCTTGTCCTATGAGGCCTAAGGGCATGGCAAACCGATTTATGTGGGTGTATTTTGGTGAGGGTGATGCTGAATCTTCTCATCAGTCAGCTGGTTCTGAGTCGGATGAGCCTCAAAAGGTTTCTACAGAGTTTGGTCTTGATGCCAAACTATCACCCATAGTGTTGTCCACTGCTGTACCACGTCCCTCTGCTTTCAGACTGAAGGGATTAGTGGAAGGACAACCCTGCATTGCTATGTCGGACACTGGAGCTACACACAATTTTATTCATCAGAGAGTTGCTAGTCAGTGTGGACTTCAGGTAGAGGAGTTTGCAAGTTTCCAAGTTAGGGTGGCAAATGGCTACACCCTTTTGGTGATTACGAGTTGGTGTCTGATTTCTATGTGTTAGACTTGGGAGAGATGGATGTAGTGTTAGGGATGTAGTGGATATAGGAGATCAAGGAGTTTCACCTCAGCCTGAACCCGATGCAGATGAGATTTGAGTACTAGGGCAGGGAGTATGTTTTACTTGGACTCGTTGAGGGAAGTCTACGCATTATGTCCTTTTGTGTAATAGATTTGGAGGAGTTATAGAGGCATGATTCCATTCAGATAGAGCAGGTTCAACATCACGTCTCTCACAACTCACAGATATCTTATTCAGAGCAGTAGGCAGTAGCTGTTCACTTTGTGAACAATCCTTTATTTGACATGGATGTTACTATGTCCTATGACAATCCATTATTTGAGTTCAGCGATGATCCCTTTCAGGTGATGAGTGAGGATGATGATGACGATTGGGGTTCTATCAGCACACTTGATGATCATACAGATTTTACAGGATGCCAGCTAGATTTTGTTGAGCAGTTTACAGAGGTGTACACAGTGAGGAGTGCAGACAACTTTACTTTTGATCCTCATGTTCAGGATATCTACCAGTTGTACAGTTCATCAGTGCATTTGTTTGATGACTGGTATGATTGTTTAGTTGGCACATAGATTGGGGGCAAGTCCAATTTGTCGGTTGAGTTACTTCCGTGTAAGTTACTCACGGTTGAGTTACTCCTATGTGATGTTCCTGTTTCAGCATCATCGGTTGGATTGTTGAGTTCAGTTTCCTAGACTTTGTTGTTTGTTCTACTGATGATGGAGTTGTTTTTTCTGGAGCTTGGTGATGATAGGGACATTACGCATGACCATCCTTGGGATCCGGGTGGACAGTGATGTTGCATTGTTTTTCCTGATTGCTTGAGGACAAGCAATCTTGGGAAGGGAGGACTGTAATGTCCCCGATTTTTAGGCCTCTGGGATTAGCTTGTTTTAGTGGCCCTCGTATGCTAATCAGGTTGTCAGAGGAGGTGGTTTGGCAGAGCCAGTGGCTGGATTCCACTCTAGAGATCTCAGATGCCAGGATTGCTCTTTGTTGGGTTCAGATAGGTAGAATTACTAGTTATAGTAAGTGGTATTTTGGGGTATTGCTATGTTTAGCTGAGCACTTGTGCAGTGGTTTCAATTGATTCAGAACTTCGTTTGCAGGATTTCCAGTTTGAGGGACTTACTATATTTAGTAAGTCTATTTTGGTTTGGTTGCTATTTCTGGTAGGGCAGTGTGAGCTCAGGTTGTGATGCAGGAGCATCCTAGGGTAGTTGGCAATCCTGTATGTTGATGTGTTGGAGTGTTTCTGTGTTAGTTGGTTGCAGCTTTGACCGAGGGGCTCGGTCATTGAAGGGCTTGGTCGCTGAAGGGAACTTGGTAACTTCTGGCGCTTGGTAAAACCTGTGCTCGGTGATGCTTGTGGTGCTCAGTTGACGTGGTTTCTCGGTGATGCCTAGCTGGCTCGGTTGTTTTATTGTCGCTCGGTAGTTTGGCTTATCGACTGGAGTTCTTGGAGATTTGGTGGGCCGACTTAATGTATTTAATGTGGGTAGCTTATGTTGTATTCTCCTAGGTAGATCTTGAGGTCGACATGGAGAATTAATTGTTTGTAAGGCTATTTGAGAGCTGACTTGTATTGCATTTAATATTTGTTTGTTTAGGAGCCGACTTGGGTTTAGGATTTATTTCTTTCTTCCAGCTGACTTGTGGTTGAAGAAATGTATTTAAGGAAGGTTTGGGTAGTTGTTAGAGACAAAGGAATTGGCAAAGATAGTGATTGGATCCTACGAGATCTTGCAGATCAGATTGTTTATCTAGTATTTGTAATAGTAGAGCTAGTGGTTTGCATACTTGGAGACAAGGAGATTGCTTGGTGGCTTGCGAGCTCAAGTTTAGATCTGCCTTAGTGTTTCTACCAATTGTTGATGTGTCACAGAGCTGGACTAGCTGAAAGATTGCATAATTACTGCATGTTGAATGAAAATTCTATTTGAGAATCTCGTGTGTTTCCGCTGTATTGTTGTTGCTAGTGTAGATTTGGACTATCCATTCTTGGATATGCGCCGTTGCACTACGTCAGGTGGTATTAGAGCTTGAAGTTCTTGAGTGTGTAGACAGTTCGCCGAGTTGAGGCAATTTGCACCAGGACCTTGGGTTGGTGATTTGTTGCCTTGGGTTTTCAAAGATCTTGAAGGATGCATCCAAGAAGATTGGACCCTAGGGCGATTACAGATCTCTGTGATGCTGTAGAGTTGAAGATTACAGAGAAGGTTAAAGTAGATTTCAGATCTGAGATGGAATTGATGAAGAATGACATGATTGCTGAGATCATGAGGGCTATTGCTGGTATGCCTAGGAATCTTAGTACTGAAGATGGTTATGAGGAAGCTGCTGAAGACTTTGAAGCTGCTGGATCTAGTGGAGATGATAGAATCGATCAGAGGGACAAATCTGACAAGACAGGGCTGGTCAGTTGCAGAGATTTGGATCTCGATTAAGTACTAGTTACCGAATGAAAGTTTCTAACTTCTCTGGTACTTTGCGACCTGAGGACTTGATTGATTGGATTGGTGAGTTAGAAGACTTCTTTGAGCTTGAAGAAATTGAAGATCCTCTTAGAGTAAGATTGGCACAGACTAAGTTGAAAGGACATGCTGCTCTTTGGTGGAAAGAATTGCAAAGGGAAAGAGAAGATGAAGGTGAAATGAAGATCAATCGTTGAAGGTTGATGGTGACTAAGTTGAAAGCTAAGTTCATACCCGCTGACTATGAACTTGAATTGTTTAAGAAATTGCAAAACTTGAAGCAGAAAGATTTAACTGTTGAAGACTATACCGAGGAGTTCTATAAGTTGACTATTCGGTCTGGACATAGAGAACTTGGTAAGGAAAAGGTAGCTCGGTATGTGAATGGTTTGAGATTCAATATTCAGGATGAGCTTGGAATGCTGAAGATTGATTTGGTTGAGGATGCTTATCAGTATGCTTTGAAGGCAGAAGATAAGTTGAAGAGGAGACAACATGGTAAATCCCGAGGGAAGGAGAAACAAGATCACTTGGTGAAGGATAAACCGACTGTGGAAGATGAACCGAAGCCTATTGAACAAAGGAAGAGGATAGGTAAGGTTGCCTTTAAGGGTACTTGTTATAATTGTGGTGAAGGACATCGATCATTTGAATGTTCCCAGAAGACTGGTGATCAAAGAACTGCTGTGGTGAATGAGAACATACTAAATGAACTTGAGGTAGATTTAGAAAACTTGCTGGTTCGAAGAACATTGCTCGGTACTAAGGTGGAACCTTGTCAGAGGAGTAACTTGTTTAGAACTAGGTGCAAGTCAGGAGGTAAACTCTGTAATGTGATTGTAGATAGTGGTAGTACTGATAACCTTGTAGCTGAGGAGATGGTTCAGAAACTTGGTTTGAAGAGAGTGAGAAATCCTTATCCTTATAGGATTGGTTGGTTGCAAGATGTTCATGCTTTGGAAGTGAGGGAGCAATGTCTTGTTGATTTTCAGATTGGCCAGTATAAGGATCAAGTGTTGTGTGATATTGTGGACATGAGTAGTTGTCACATATTGCTCGGTAGACCTTGGCAGTATGATTGCAGGGCTGTGCATGACTGTGTCAAGAATGTGTTTACTGTTGAGAAGAATGGCATGAAGTTTTCCCTGATGCCTTTGTTGGATACAACACTCGATAGGAGGAACTTGAGCTTAGGGAGCCGAGTTGAGTTAGGGGATCCTAAAAGAGTGGGAGATCAGTATGGAGAACAAACCTGTGAATTGTCTAGGAAAGACTTGAAAAGATAGAGAAAGAAGAAGTGGAAAAATGTGCAAGTTGAAGACTTGGAGGACATGTATGTGAAGAACCAGTTCGGGGTTTATGTGTTGAATCCTGAAAGATGTTCTTCTAGCCTTTGAAAACATCTTTTCGCACCTGGGGTGTCTGATGCAGGAGCATCCTAGGGTAGTTGACAATCCTGTATGTTGATGTGTTGGAGTGTTTCTGTGTTACTTGGTTGCAGCTTTGATAGAGGGGCTCGGTCATTGAAGGGCTCGGTTGTTGAAGGGAACTCCGTAACTTCTAGCGCTTGACAAAACCTGTGCTCGACAATGCTTGTGGTGCTCGATCGACATGCTTGCTCGATGATGCCTAGCTGGCTTGGTTGTTTTACTGTCGCTTGGTAGTTTGGCTTACCGACTGAAGTTCTTGGAGATTTGGTAAGTCGACTTAATGTATTTAATGTGGGTAGCTTATGTTGTATTCTCGTAGGTAGATCTTGAGGCCGACATGGAGAATTAATTGTTTGTAAGGCTATTTGAGAGCCGACTTGTATTGTATTTAATATTTGTTTGTTAGGAGCCGACTTGGGTTTAAGATTTATTTATTTCTTCTAGTTGACTTGTGATTGAAGAAATGTATTTAAGGAAGGTTTGGGTAGTTGTTAGAGACAAGGGAATTGGCAAGGATAGTGATTGGATCCTAGGAGATCTTGCAGATCAGATTGTTTATCTGATATTTGTAATAGCAGAGCTAGTGGTTTGCATACTTGGAGACAAGGAGATTGTTTGGTGGCTTGAGAGCTCAAGTTTAGATCTGCCTTAGTGTTTTTACCAGTTGCTGATGTGTCACAGAGCTGGACTAGCTGAAAGATTGCAGAATTACTGTTGTAATTGTTTGTATTTGGCCGTAACCTGAAAGGCCTTATAGCCTTGCATGTTGAATGAAAGTTCTATTTGAGAATCTCTTGTTGTGTTTCTGCTGTATTGTTGTTGCTAGTGTAGATTTGGACTATCCATTCTTGGATATGCGCCGTTGCATTGCGTTAGGTTGCTGTCGTTAGAAGTCAGTTTATTGTTGCCAGAAAGATTCAGTCGCACTATGTTTTAATTAAGGTTATTAAATTAAGTTATTTTAATTTAATAACTTCATATACTTTAATGTTATAATTCGATGGTGTGTTGATGAAGTCTCTTTAATGAAAGGTGTATTAATGAAGACTTCCAATTTGCATTATAAAGCCAAGGGAGAAATCAAATTTCTCTACCAATTGAGCATTTGATTAATTGACAAGTTGAAAGTGTGAAGAGAGAAGGAAATTCGACTTTGAGAAGGGAAGCAAGGGTTTGGTCTTCACTTGTGGAGAGAACCTTCGAAGTACTTCAGATTTATTCAACCAGCATTTGGATGCAAGGATTTATTTTTGGAATACATTCAGGTTTATTGGTGCAGATTCATGTGAAGAGCTGCATTATATCGAGTTGTGTATTAATAACTCTAGCCATACGGAATTCTCTGCACCGTACAGGTTTCAGCAGGGGCTGTACATGTTGAATGGGATGTGATTGTAAGGGATAAGGGTTCGGTTGGGTAGCATGCTGCATTGCTACACCGAGTCTTCATGACTGATGGTGTACAAGCCACCAATAGCAAGGAAGATTCCATTCAAGCTGGCGTCATTTACTACCAAGCTGTGTTTCATCAACTGGCAGCCATATTTGTTTTTAAGGTGCCCAATTACATAGTTTTCTTCATGTATTGTTTGATGTTAATCGATACCAAACATATTGGATGATTGTAGCAAGTAAGTGAAGGTTTTAATTAATGTCAAATTGCTGTTGGTTCAATTTCATTAATCCGGAAAATTTATCAAAAAAATCATATACGCTTTAAAATTCAATAAAAATTGCAAATAAATTAGAGATAATTGTCAATTCGCTATTGAGAGCCAGTTGGGCTCATCACAGAACCGCACAAGAGAAGTGTATACATATTCAATTTTTGGGTGACACAATTGAAGTAAATAACTTTTAATCTTCAAGGTTGCTTGAAGGTGCGCAAAAACACAACACATGAGACAAAAACAAACAAAATTACAACATTAAGAAAATAACATGCTACAACCACATGGGCATTCTCATTACAAAAAATCTGCAAGCCAGAGCCACCATATGCATGATCAGAATTGTCCCTTGTAAACCCCCATTTGTCTTCTTATTGGGAATTTTAATCACCCTAGAATGTTTTGGAAAATGTAACTCCCCCTTTTTGAGGCTGACCACTTTTATATCCTTTAATATGTCGAGAATATGCCCAAGATGGGTTTTGGTGCTCACTGCAGTATTTCAAGAATTTTTATTTTTCCTCCTAAAGTAGCTCAACTTCCAAAGGCCATATCTTTTAATTTGACGTTTGGATTTTCAATTATCATACATCGTTGGATAGCTTGCGAAGAGATCTACAACATGCTTTTGTCAAATCTCTAAGAACTACACTTTTTAGTTTGATTTGGGGCTTCTAAGGCCCTCAAAAATGCATTTGAAGATTTTATTGGAGAAATTTCCTAAAAAAATTGATGTCTCCCAAATGCCACAGGATATTGCGATAATTCCTTCACCATTAGCTCCATTTCATTGTTTAGGAGGTCTATGTAAGATTTCGTGCAAAATTGACAACTTATTAAAAATAGTAACCCTGCCAAAAATAGTAATTTTTCCAAAGATAGCCCTTATTAACAACTAAACAATATTTTTGGGTGATGCAAGATTGCTCTTATAGTTTAGGTGCTCCTGCAACACATAGTCTTCTAGTTGCTTTTTTACTTTTTCAACAAAAAGCAGTAGATGACGATGACAAATGTTCAACAATACAAATTCAAGCTATATTGGGCAAAAATGGTTCTGAGAGACAGTAGAATGATGGAAAACTAATAGAGGTCAAAGGGTTTATGTAATGTTCCTACCTATATTGGTTATTTAAATCCTATAGACATAGTTATGAAGATTCGAATTAGAAGTAATTAATTTCCATTGTTGCTTGATTGAGTTTGAAATTTATTATAATACTTATGTCATTGCTTATAGAGAATATTATTTATGTATAGGCTAGGACATCTTAGGGTTTGTTGGTTCCCAAAACCGCAGATTGGAAATCCAAGAGCCTGCCAATTCTCCAATAGAATTCCAAATCAATTCTGGCCAACGAACGGGAATACTTCAAACTCCCTTGCACTTTAGGCTTCGCTACACCTAGGTGGGTAAACCTTTACTTCAAACTTGATCACTTGGTTCGAAGCTCTTCTATAGCGAATTTAAGCTGGTGAGTTCCTCGGTTGGCAAAAAATCCTTGAACTCGATCAAAATAAGGTTGAATGCTGAATGTTTTAATTAAAATGTTGTGTAATGATTTATTAAGGTTTGTAGGAAGGATTTGATTGTACTGCAGATTCTTCTTCTTGTTTCTCTAAGTTAAAAAATGTGTCCAAAGGGGATATGTAATTTGGATCTTCTTCATCATCACTATGATTTCCATCAAGCACAAGGCCTTGTTCAATCTGATCATAAGCGTCCTCTTCTCTGTCTTCATCATCTTCTTCTAATATTTGAAAAAGAAGCTTTAGATCAGGGTCACCTAATGAGATTCCCAGGTTTTTGATCTTTCTCATTATTTCCTTTTGTGAAGGCACAATTGGTACAGGTATCTTCTGATATATATTTACCATCCTCAAGAATAAGTGTGCAGAAGACTCCCCTTCAAATCTCTCTAAACTGAAAAAGGCATCAAGTGGAGACATGTTAGGATCCTCTTCCATGTTGCAGCTTTGGTCTTCACATCGTTCATAACACATGTCATCTTCCTTACTTGCATCATGAAACTCATATAGGAACCATTTTTCAAAATCTTTCCAAGACGAGATACATTGCGTAGGTAGTGATTCATAAGCCTGTCTCGCATTGTCCTTCAATGTTCTGACAAACAACTTCATCACCTGATCTTCTGTATCAACCCCATAGTCTTCTATGAATGTATAAAACACATCCAAATGTTGAAGTGCGGATTCATCCCATTCTCCATGAAACTTTGGCACAAGTTGTGAAAGTTTTGGGGATAACTTGCTAGGTTCATAATCAAACTTGCTGAAATCCAATGACCTGATGCCATCTGGAATAAAAGGCTTTCTTTCAAATGATCGATACATTTGAAAAACCTATCCACCATCTCCTTCCGAGTCTTCTCCCTCAGTAGAGTTACCAACTGAAATCTTTATTAAATAGAGTCGCCACCTTCTTCATAAGGACAAAGTCATACAACTAATTATGAGTTCCATCTCCAGTAGAGTCTAACTCTCTGATCACCAGAAATTATGAATAATATATTTTACAACAACTCCCCAGCAGAGTCGCCAATCTGTTGGTTCCCAAAATCGCAGATTGGAAGTCCAAAAGCCTGCCAATTCTCCAATAGAATTCCAAATCAATTCTGGCCAACGAATGGGAATACTTCAAACTCCCCTACACTTTAGGCTTCGCTACACCTAGGTGGGTAAACCTTTACTTCAAACTTGATCACCTGGTTCGAAGCTCTTCTATAGCGAATTTAAGCTGGTGAGTTCTTCGGTTGGAAAAAAACCCTTGAACTCGATCAAAATAAGGTTGAATGCTGAATGTTTTAATTAAAATGTTGTGTAATGATTTATTAAGGTTTGTAGGAAGGATTTGATAGATTTTCTGATTTCATATATAAACCCAATATTTCAACAATAATAAGACCAGTGCCTCTGCTTATTCGGGCAATAGAGTCAACTTCAATGAAGGTTTACGTACAACTTTATAATGTTTAATGCATTCTATATTGCTAATCAATTAAATAATCAAGATGCGACAAATCAAATATTTACGCAATCCTAAATTACTCCAGATTGAATTTAGGATGCTATCTGACCGTATCCACTTATCCGATATTTAAATTGCACACAATATTCAAAAAATAATAATTATAAAGGACGGTTCATCAATAATTTAATTCTCTATGCCTTTAATAAATAACAAAGGATGTTTTATTTTATTATTAAAATAAAATAAATTTAAATTTACAAAATCATGTTATGCTCCTTATCCCTCCATACAAATATATAAAAATGTTTGTATCTTCGAATGTCTATCCCTTCCTTTTAACAAATACCTGTCTATATATATCTTTTAATTTCAAAGAGCTATGTCTTTTGGTAAAAGAGACATCTCTTATAACCTTATCGCATCTTTTCATTTAAGTAATCCCCTTTTACGATAATCATAACTTAGACTTGTTTTATATTTTAAATTCTTTATAATGATGACTTTATCAGGCTTCACATTTTAATTAATCCTCTGCTTCTTTTATTATTAATATCGAGGATTATAAATAATTGCCTAAGTTATCACCACTGCCTTTGTTTCTTAAATTGACTAATAATAAACTTGCCGTTTTCTCTTAATATTTGTCTTCATGCCTTTCAAATATTACAGACCCATTCTCTGCTCGTATATGCGTGACAACACTAAATATTTTAATCTTGAATATTGTTTGACGTCACTAGTTGTCTTCTTAAGCGGGCTTCGAGAGATTGCACTTCCGCTTGTTTATCATTGTCGCCAGAAATGGAGCCAATTGTTGCCACTGTGACCTTCGATATGAAGATTTGTGTGCTGCAAACATCAGACCCTCCTCATGGTTCCACAGACGCTCATTGCTTTAACACTCCTGACAGCACATGGTCTACGCAATAATGTTCTAATTATTTGCGGCATATTTTAAACACTGAAAGACATCCTTGTTATTATTGGAAGTCATCGTAGTTACTACTGCCACAAAAGTTTTTTAATCTTTGCACATGTCATACTTAGGCTCGTTCCTCTTCTCGTGAATGCACAGGTACTTCCAGGCCTAGCACATTGAATACTTCCAATTGTCTGATGCAAAACACACAGAAAATAATATCCATCTACAGACCTGTTTTTTAACATTGAATACTTAGGAGTATTTGAATAATCATCGAGTATCATTGGGACCGATTATCATTGTATATATTGGATGAGTGTATCACCGTACTCCTATCTTCATTGCTAACTTGAGTTGTATTTTGCTGCTCCAATTTGAACTTACGATTTTTATTTCTGTTCACTAACTTCTTAATATTCTTCGTTATAACATCAATGGCAATACTTCATCAAGTCTCTAAACATTATTTGTCAAATGGAGACCCTAATTTTAGTAAAAATTAGGGCTCCATCAGGGTTGGCCAAGGAGACCTCACTAAGCCCTAAGGGAAGAACCTTGGCCCTTTGTCCTGTTGGCTAAAAATTTTGTAAGCCACTAAGACTACACCTTACAAAATTGTAACTTTAGGCAACATCTCATGAGATAAATCTCTCCTCTTAGCAATAGGGGAGGCTCCCTTCTTACCGTAGGTGGCTTCAACAGGAACTTAATTGAAATTACAAAAATGGTGGTTCTCTCAATCAATTCCTCTTTTTTCAAGAATGATTTGCATTCAACTACTACTTTCTAACTTAACAAAAAGTGCCTTATTGCTACGATAATACTAGTGACCCTGGAATTGACATAAGAACGATACCAAGGGCAGCAGCTTTCTTTTTATATTTTGTGAAACAAAAACAGGAACCCAAAGTCTCCTGCGCTTGTCTCGTGAGGATTGAAGCAGAATAACCAGTAAGGCACAAAGTCTCTTACTAGATACTCTCAAACTTAATAACAATACCTACAACTGAAGCCCAAAGTCTTCAGTTCTAAGTAATTGCAGCCACTATCTAACTATAACAATCTGTCCTCTTGTAGCACAAAGTCTTCAAAAGTTCAAATTGGCTCTGAATGTAATAGGCAGCTCAAAGTCTGCACAATTAATTCAAATCCCTCTTGAGCAAAACTCCAAAACTCACAATCAATATCCAGAAAATGTCGTCACATAACACCTTGAATCAACACAAAGTTTGAAAGCAAGTTGCCCCTTTTATTGAAAGCAATCTGATTTACATCCAAGCACAAAGTCTTAGAGTGCACAATACAAACTGGCAGAATTTTCTTGCCTTGCCAAAAGATCCCCATTTACAATGAGCTCCCTCCTTTATATAGGAAAAGAGGAGAGAGAAAGGTGGAGAGAAAAGAGGAAAATCCTTAACCACCTTGACTTATTCCCTAACTAACTAACTAACTAATTTTGACTTTTTTCAAAGTTGCATGCCTAATGCACTTGCAACCTGATTACATGTTATAGCTTTGCACGTGATACTATCACATACAATTACATCTTGTTTTCATATTACATGTAATCTTTCAAATACAAATTACAAAGACATAATGAAAATATTCTAAGTGCCTGACAAGACACGACACCTATTACATCATCCTATGTTTGTCGCACGTGATACTATCACATACAATTACATCTTGTTTTCATATTACATGTAATCTTTCAAATACAAATTACAAAGACATAATGAAAATATTCTAAGTGCCTGACAAGACATGACACCTATTACATCATCCTTTGTTTGTCTTCATGCTGCTACAGGATGCGTGATGGTTGATATGCTCTAATTTGGTGAAAGCATCTTGATCTGGAACAAGAACCTACATCCTTAGTTGTCTATTAAGAAGTACATTTGTTTCTTTCCATCTCTGCCTTGGAAGAATTCTTTCTGATTGTAGCTTTTCAAATATTTCTGGGGAGAAAGATCCAATCTTCTTATCCAGCTTGTGTTCTAATTCCGATTCACTTGATTCCTTCGAACTTGAATTTCTCTTAAAGGTGGCCTTTGAGCTCTCCTATGGGCTTCTCTTTCTCTTTGTATCCTTTCTCTTTGCTCACGTTCCAATCTTTCTCTAGCCCCCTTTCAATTCTGTGTCTTTCTTTGTCAAATTCAATACCAACTTCCTCCTCTTCCTCCAAGACGGCCCGAGCAACTAAATAGTGTGCGTCGTCTTCTCTTTGATTCCAAATGAAAGCCCCTAAGTCTGAAATGATATCTTCCTGCCTTACGTTTATATCCAAGCTTGGTTGCACAACTGGATAGTCAGCATAGGAAGGCAACACCATCTTAGATCATTCTTTTTAGTTTTGCCTCTCACATTTCAAACTTTCTTGATTCTCCTTTTCAATCCTGCGGGCCTTTTCTTCTTCCTTTTCTGGTGCCGGCTAGAAATTCTCCTGACACAGCAATATGATATGCCCGAGTAACTGTGACATGAAGATTCCACAAGGTAAGAACATCTTCAAGTGATGGATTCATTGCACTTTTTTGAATGCACAAGAAATGAGCTTGGGGTATTGTATGCGGATGGAATACTTGTGAACAACGGAAGAACAAACGGATTTGAGTTTGTGTGGTGAGAAAAACCAAAACGGGTTTTTCAGAGGGTATTACATATGAATGAACAAGCATTAGGTGAGAAAATGAAGCATGGATGGGTCCATTGCACGATTTTTGATGTACAAATATGGATTTTGGAAGACTATGAACATGGCATATGGCTGGAAAACTTTAGGACAGCGAAGAGGTGATTGGATTTTAGCTCAAAAATGATAAGGAAGACCCAAAAACAGGTTTCTTGGAGGTGTTTGCATGTGGACAGCGAGAGATAAGTAGTGAATGGAGGGATGTCATTTCATGAAAAAGTGTCAAATTAATCACCATTATGAGTTTGACGTCATATGGTGATGGTAGGGACAGCGGTTTGATGCAAGTGATTTTGGAAAATAGCACATGAATAACTTGCATTTGTCTTTTCTTCTTCATAGGACAGGGTTTTTAATCCCGACTGCACATGCAAGAAAGATGAAGTTCTTGCACATGCATCTTTGAGAATTGAGAATGGAAGTAGAAGAATTATATATTCTATCACATGTAAATCAAAATTGCAAGCTTTACATGTAGAATAAATAAATTTAGAAGAAAAACAAGAATTAGAACAAGGAAAAATTTACCTCAATTTCCAAGATAGAATCTTTTAAAATAAATCCAATTGATTCCTGGATTTAGAAAAGATTGGATAGAAAAATAGATCATTTTGCTAGTTTCTCTCCCTCAAAATTGGATAGTCAATGATCATATACAGCCAAACGGGGAAGATTGAGAAGAAAAATGCCAAGAAATAGCAACCGTTTGACCATTTCTCTGGCATATGCAATGAGAAAGAAAAACGGCGTCTAGGGCATAAATCCGACCAAAAATGATAAAATAACTCAATAAAAAGAATAAATAACTCATCAAAATCAGTTCTAGAGCTAAGTGAATGGTTTTAGATGCTCAAATCTTCCAAACATGAGGCGTTTTTGAAGAAAAATGATCAAGAAGTGGACTGTTTTTATCAAAATACATGTGCTGTGCATTACAAACAGCATATGCAATACTCACAAAAATCGACATCCTTGGGAAAGATCACTGAAAACGTCATTTGTAATATGATTTACACATATGCAATCATGCTAAAAATTGACGCCCAAAGGATGTTATTAAAAATGTTGATTTTAAAGTCTATTACATATGCTGTTTGAGGTTTGAATGCATATGTATTTATGTTGGAAATCAACGTCCTTTGCTGGGAGTTTAAAAACGCTATTTTCAAAACCCTTTACACATGCAAAAAGATTTGAAAACATATGTAACAGCAATAAAAATCGACGCCTATGCTTTGGATATTAAGAACGCTGTTTTGAAAATGCAATGGTAAGAGAAATTGACGTTTAATACACATATATGTTATGGCCTCTAAAATCGATGCCCTTTGCATATATATTAAAACGTTAATTTTAAAAGGTATTACATACATGCATAAGATTGATTCCAAAACATATGTAATAACACAAGAATCAACGCCAATACATATACATATAAAAATGTTAAAAAGGGGAAGGATAGCATATGTTTTAGATTCTAAAATCAACACCTTCCTTGGTATGTAATGGCTCCCAAAATCGACGCCTTTACGTAGAGGTTAAAAACATTGATTTTAATGTTGGGTTTGCAATGCAAAGACTTCAAAAATAAACGTATAGGGAAGATCATTAAAAATGTCTTTTTCATATAGTTATTACACATACCATAAGCATATGTAATAGCTATTGAAAATCACGTAAAAAGGAAGAATATCTATTCTTAATGTATTAACATGTAGAGAACACATGTAATACATTTAAAATTTAACACCAAGGGAAGAGAAACAATAAAGAAATGAATACGTTCTTTTGAAAAACATATACATATCCTTATAAATATGACTTTTATGGAGAAAAAGCCACCTAGGAAGTTTAAATATGTTATTTGATATGCAATTGTATCCAAAAACAACACTTGATTAAATATTAAATACACTTTTCAGAAGTTCAACTGCACATGCAATGAAAACACATGCAGTCATTAATAAAAATAACGTATTTAATAGGGAAGACTTAAAAATGAGATTTTTAATGTGATTTGCACAAGGATAATATGCAGTAAGAAATAAAAATCACACCATAAAAGATTTAATCTTTTTATCTTGAATTAATTTAATATAATTATAGTATTTTAACAAAATTAGTTTATTTAAAAACTAATTTTATGAAAATATTAAAAACTATATTCAAATCAACTTAGAATGAGTTGAAATTTGAAAATGAATTATAAAATCCATTAATTATATCAAATGTAATTCAATTACGTGCAATTGACTTAAAAAACCCCACCTTTAATGGATTTTTAAAGAATATGCAGTCAGCCCGAAAAACCCCACCTTTTTCGTCATAACTGGAGCTATATAACTCCGTTTGACGTCTAAGTTAGCTCGAAACGAGCGTATTTCAAAGGGCTGCCGACTCGAGGGAAAAACAAGATCAAAAATAGATGGGAAGAACGAAAAGAACGCATGAACGTGTGTTTATAAGAGCTTTTTGGGGATAACGAATCACTTTTTTTTACATCACTTCATCAAAATGTTCAAAACATAGAGGATACACCTACGAATCCATGAGAAAATTGGGTAGGGTTGCCACAATTTTGTGATGTCAAAATTGAGGACAACATGTCCAAAGGATTCTTTCAATGTTACTTCAATGGGTGCTTGCCTTCCCTAACCATACCTCAACCTTTAAACAACTATGTCATCACAAAGAAATGTTAGGATGTTGTAGTGAGGCCCCTTGGCTCGATTAGTCTAAGCCCAATATTGGAATACATCCCTCTTGCCTCAGCGATCAGCCCTATACCCTCTTACCTACCTGGTCGTCCCTCAACTATGATGAGGTGCATGTATATATTAATGTTGTGTATCATAATCTATGTATATGTTTATATAAATTCATTGTTATTACTGAATATTTAATTGTAACACAATTATTTATCAATGTATTTCAGAAATGATTATTTGGAAGCAATGTATTAGAACTATATATATATCCTTACTTTGAGAGTATTCTGGTGCCTCTTTACAAATCAATAATGATTACTTTATCCAATATACATATTTATGATCTCCTATATTCATTGAATGTATGTTCATGATTACTGAGAGTTCCAATAATATGTAGAATTATTACAGTAAGAAGACTTATGTATATTAATATGTAGACGTTATTATAACTTACTTATACCAGAGTTTAATGCAGAAATATTGTTATAATAATCATTGGAGATGTTTGTATATTGCTTCTACCAAACATGTTATTACACATACCAAATCCTAAGTAAAGGAGCACCACTACGTACTTGGAATTTCACACTGACTGTAGAAACTTAGTGCTGATGGAACATTAAGTCCTATGCTAATTTCCTTCCTCTTTGGTATTCGCTGTCTATTTTCCTTGATCGATCTTGACAAATCAGTCTTTTGTTGTGTCTTGCATCTCCTTGATTAAATGTGATATGCATAGCTACACCAAACTGGGGGATGGGGCGATGTTGGAATGGGGGGGGGGTTTGTATACACTATATACTATACAAGTGGTACTTAAAATGCTAGTTATGAAAAGATGTATAACAATATAAGACATAAAGATGTAAAATAGTAAATTAAAATTATTGAATACTTGAACATTGAACAGTAAATATTAAAATTTTAAATACTCGAATCAACAAATGGAAAAGTTCTAACTTCTATCATATGATTAATAATAGTCATAGATATCAAAAGTATGAGTATCTCATCTTAAAGATGATTACATTGAGTAGCATGATATGATATTCAATGTTCATATATCAAAACAAGTACGAACTACAAAATCAAAATGCCAAGGCCCAAAATATTAAAAAAAATACTTTTTTTTTTGCTGTGAGAAGGGATGCCCGTGTATCCACTGGAGGGGTCGAGGGATGCGTTTCCGTCCCCCTTTCCCCTCTGGGGACGCCGAGACGTTATCGTGTCTCTGCCAGAATGGCGGTGGATGGGTGGCACCACCGGAAATGTTGGAACGACGTCCCCCTGTCCCCGGTGCGTCCCTATCTCGGAGACATTGGGGATTTGGGGGGGGGGGGGACGCGTCCCCGGGGTACACTGGTGCTATGTCTCCTCTTTGCGATGTCTTCTAGATTGAAATCACGTCATAAGAAATATTGAAGATGGGAGGAATGAAAAGGTTGTGACTTCTTGTGAGAAGACACCTGTACCCATTCGTGTCCATCTTCCTCAACGCCATAGACACCGTCCATAATATTGATTGGTCTTTTTGTTATTCGTTTAGACATTAGGATTTGATCAACATTATAAATATTATGTTTGAAGATTATTTTAGCATTTGTAAATATTATATATTAAAGATTATTTATTAATATATATGTATATTATTGTCATTATTCAATTAATATTTGAATAATTAATATTCATTAGGATACATGTATTTTCGAATGCACATATATTAGGAAGAGTTCCAATTTACAAATAATTATGCATTTATAATCGAAGTAATATGTATTTAAATTGACTATATATACATTAAGCAAATTCTCTGTGCTGTACTTACATCAATGACGGCTTGTGACAGTCTGCCCTCCTTGAATCTGCTTGTCCTTAAGCAATTTTAAGGTTTGGATGAGAGGTAATTTATTCCCCTACCCAAGTAGCATCTTCTTTAGGTAAATTTTTCCATTTCTAAGTACTCAAGAATAGTTTTGTTCCTTAGTTTTTTCTCTTGCATATCAAGGATAGCTTCAAGTTCCAAAATAAGTTTCCCTTCATCATCTAGTGGTGGTAGATCGATGCACGGACTGACTTGTTTCCCAAGGACTTTCTTAAGTTTGGATACGTGGAAAATGTTGTGAATTTTGTTATTTTCAGGCAACTCAATCTAATAGGCTACTACACCTATTCTTTTCAAGACTTTGTATGGCCCATAGAATCGAGGTTTCAATTTTTTTGCTCCGCTCTTCTTGATTGACAATCGTTTGTAATGTTGGAGCCTTAAGAAAACCATATCTCCAATTTCAAATGTCCTTTCTATGCGTTTTCAATCAGCATAGATTTTCTGTTGATTTTGGGCATGGTGAAGATTATCTTTTAGAGTTTTCATCAGATCTATATTGTGTTGTATGAAGTCTTTAGCTCCTGGTACTTTGTTGACATATTTAAGTTGTCATTGGTTAAGTTAGGGGCAAACATCAATCGCACCGGAGCACCTGTAGACAAATCTATCACCGGTACTCATTTGTATGAACCGGTAGACCAAACAGAGTTTCTACAAGCGGTCTTATACGACATACAGGGGATGTATGAACAACTAGATATAACATTGATACCGGTCGACTGCATGATAATCCGAACTGAATTATGTGGAGCTGTTTCAGCTAAAACCGAATTATATGGAGCATTCACAGTTGGAACTGAAGTTAGCTTTATTTCTACGTGGATGTTTCAAGGTAAACTCAAAGATCATTTCGCAAGCTTTTTGAATGCATGATTTATGGGTGAGTTTACAGTTTGGTAGAACTATGAGAAAGTATTTTAATAAGAGTAATGTCTTATAAATACAGGAGATAGCATACTCAAGATGTGTTGTTGAAAATATAGAGTAGGAGAGAGATATCTTCTGAGAGAAGCTACGGTCACAAGAAGTGAAAGGCAGAAAGGTTCAACAGCCAAGCAGAGTGGAAAGGGTATTGGGTATGATCTAATTAGACAGAAAGTGTCATTATAGATCTTTGCTTTTATTGTGAAGCATATTCAAATCCCTCTATCAGGGTGAACCCTAACAGGTTCGTTGTATAAACCCCTTAACTGGGTAACATCTTAATTGGTGTTGAAAGTCCTTTTACAAGACGACTCCTAACAAAGTCAAGATCCTAACAGGTCTTCTACCAAATCCCTTTACTGGGTAGCACTCTTACAAGTGCTTTGAAAGCTCTTAACAGGGCATCTTTATTACTGCAGTAGTAAAGTTGTGGGTTCTGTCTCATCGTGGTTTTCTCCTTCTAACTGAGGGTTTCCACGTGTACATGTTGTGTTGACCTGTGTATTTCTATTTCTGTTTATGAGTGGTTGATTATATCCTGTTTATACTACAAGAATATATATACAAGGTTTAATTGAAATAGAAATTGTATTTACTGATTCACCCCCCCCTCTCAGTAACCGGTTAGGACTAACATTTGGTATCAGAGCACTTGGTTCTCAAAGATATAAAGCTTAACCACTTCAGTTAAAGATCATGGAGAGTTACAGGTATCATAAGTTGCTTGAGGAAGCCAATGGCATCATTGTCTCTCTTGAGAATAGGCTGAGGAGGTCACTAGCAAAAAGAAAAAAGCTAGCTCTGCAATTGAGTGAGAGCAATGAAACAATTGAGGAGCTCTCTGGACAAAGTGGATCTGATGAAGCAGAGGAGGCGGTCTTTGAGCTTATGGAGAAGAATCAAATTCTAACCGATCAGATCTCCAACCTGAAAAGAGAGCACGAAGGCAATGCTCGAAGAATGACTGAACTCATTGAGGAAAATTGGAAAGCTGAAGATGAAAGGAACAGGGCTGTGAAATCATTGGCAGCCTCTGAAAGAGCAAGAAATCTGGTAGAAGACGCAGTTAGGGAAAGTGATCTTGTTGTTCTACAACTCCAAGAAGACATGCAAATAATTACACAAGAAAATGCAAACATGCAAAAGAATTGGCATGATAAAGATGATGCATGCAAAAGGTTGGCTATTGAGTTATATCAACTCAAGGAACAGATGAAAGCTCTCGAAGAAAGAAATGAAACACTTAGAAGATACAATGAGAGCTCAGAAAAGTTTGATGAGCATCTAAGGGCTCAAAGAAAGCACAAGGATCCCACAGGACTTGGGTTCACCGGTCAAAGCACCAAGGAAACTGGTGAGTTATCTGGAGTCAAGAAAGGCAAGAAGGAAAAGAAGAAAACGCTAGAACAAAGGGTAAAAACTCCTTCAAAACTTCTTGCAATCATTGTGATAAACTGGGTCACAAAACAAAGGACTGCAGGAATGTGCCGGTAAACTAATTACTACTAATAGTTTCTGCAGTAACTGTTACAAGTATGGCCATAGGACCTTTGAATGTAGGTCACGTACCAACAATGTGTCTAGTGGAAGTAGGGGAAGCTTCAAAGGTTACTGCTATGCACGCAACAAATTCGGACACAAGACTGATGAATGCAGATCTAAAACTATGGCATTTAGATCCCCACCGAGACCTATATTCCCTAAGAGGAATAAGAACCGGAGCACAACAAATTTTGGTAACTGTGGAATTCATAACCACAACGACTCCTGGTGTCATTCACCCAAGAATAGAAGGGTAAATCCATGAAAGGCAACCGGGATAGTTTGTTACACCTGTAACAAAGTTGGACATCTGGCCAAAGATTGTAGGAACCGGCCAGTGAACAAAAGAAGAGGATCGATCAAACCGGTGAATAAAACCTTGTCTCCCAATCAAAAGGACAATAGGGGAAAAGAGACCAAGAAAGAAGTCAAGAAGACTTGGTTCAAGAAAGAATCAAAGAGCTCCGCTGAGGAGAAGACAGAGGGAAGATCATCATCTGCTGATGGTGATATTTCTTCAGCAAACTGAGCCCAAAAGGCTTAGAGGGAATCGATAGCCCGTCTACTATTCCCGGTAAGATTGGTGAACAATAAACTCACACAGTCAGTAAGTAAAACCGGAAGAGGTTACCGGTCTATCATATGAACCAGATAGGTAAGTGTTGTCATCTCAACCGATGTTTGATCAACAGGTAAATGTTTGAAAACCGGTTGTCGAAGAAAATATTAGGTCAGGTAATTAATGCTTTAGCTGTTAACAAATTGTTACCGTTTGGAAATTATTGTTAGACCCTAAGTCTATATAAGTAAAGGAAGGTTACTCATTTGACTTTACTTTGCGAATTGTGTTTTGTGATTTTTTATGATTGAGTAATATTCTCGTGCTTTGACTCATGGTCGTTGATAAGTTATCTTTGTAAGACTAATCAAGTGATTCTCTGAGTAAATTGGTCAATAGCGATGGCATCATCATCTTCTGTCGTCAAGCTAATCCAAGGAAATCAATTCGACTGACCCGTTTACGACATCATGGCAGTACAGAACAAGGAAAATGACATTTCAGGTGCACTATCATTAGTGCTCGATGGAGTTCTAATGACCGAAGATGTTACAACATTTATTCACGCTAAGCAAGAAGAGCTGGGTGAAACATTCATCTAGAGCGAGTACCTCTCGCTGTGCCAACCGTGTTTCAACTGGATTGGATAAGACTGGTTCTAAGTTGGGTGCATGAACTAGGTTTCTGGCTAGCGAAAGGCGCATGCACTCCAATCACCAAGGAGGATTTGCATAAGGTTACCGGGTAGAGCGACAAAGGGGAAGCTCTTACCCTCAGAACCATTGCAAATGCTGTTGTCGCAAGATTAACAAAATCAAAGTCTGACAGTCGGTTGATGACTATAAATATTGAAGATGAGGGAGTTCGGTTTGCGTCGGCAGTGATAGGGTATAAAATTTATCAATCAAGCAATCTCAACAGTGTGCCGGGAGGAGCCATTCACGCTGCACACCGGATCATGCACGACAACGCGCAATATGACATTTGCGCCATGCTTTGAGGGCAGATTTTTGAAAATTTAAAGAAGCTCAATCTTGTGAAGAAGTTCCTGAAATATGGAACCCTACTGGTATGTCTATTCTTCTATTATCAGAATTTCTTTCCAGGAATAGGCAAAGTAACATGGGATACTGATAGACCAATAATGATTCAGATTAGTGATATGGCCAACAAACTGGGAAACCAGTTTAGTAAAGTCATGAACGATTATTTTAAGGCATTCCAGCTGAAGATGCACGCCAAGGAAAGGATTCCCTCAACTATTGTTGATTCTTACAAAGATGAGGTGTGTTTTCTTGTCACCACCGATCACTGCATTATTCAGGCTGTGGAACCTAGAACCGGATATGCACCAGAGCTGGGGTATGAGATATCTGCAAAGACAGCAAAGGCATATGCAGATGCCCTACAAGAAAGTGATCTGGATTTGTCAGCTTACCGGTTTGGGACTTTGGAAGAAATTCAAGAGAATCTGAAGAAAAAGTCATCGGTTAAAGAACTGAAGAAGGTATATGTCAAAAGGTCTCACACACCGAAGAAGAAACCGACAACAGATGAACCCCAAGGTCAAAGAAGAAGAGCACAACCGGTGTCCAATAAACAAGGGGAAGAACATGAAGAAACAAAGACTGAAGACTCAACTCCTCTTCTTCGAAAGAGGAAATCTGGAAAACCGGTGAAAGAAGATGCACCGAGAGGAAGGAAACCTACAATTGATGAATTTGTGAAAGGGTTAAAAGATACAGGTGGTATGGCATCAGTCGGAAGGAGGTATGAACTGGCTAACGAAGAAGATAGGAGAAAAATAGAAGTTGTGGTTCATTGTATTCATAAGCTCAATATTATTCCTACTGAACATCATAAGACAATACCTGACGATCTCCAGGAGATTCTAGAAGCTAGATGGAAAGCTTCGATTGAAAAAGAAAGAGAGCTGAGAATTAGGGCTCTACTTGAGGTACAAAATCATCTAACTCTGGAAGAAGCCACACAACAAGCAGACCTGCACAAGGAAAGTTTCCTGATACGGAAAAGGATAAGTCAAGTGCTTATTGGAGATGTGGACAAGGTGCATGGAGAAGGTGTTGTTATTTGGACAAAAATTCTTCAACGTCAACACCAGGCAGAAGAAGAATGCCAGAAAACCACTAAGCCACCGGTCAAAGATACCGGTAAAGGAAAGGGAATACTGGGAGCCGAGGCTCAAGACAAAGCAAAGGTATCAACTGAACCGGTCATCGTCGATATTATTGAAGACAAAGGTGGTGATCTGCCTCCACCAACCATACTGGTGTCACTAGTAAAATGTAAGGCTCGTACACTGACCGTAGATGAAGTCATGGACTTTGGCGAAGTAGCCAACGTAGCCAAATGGTTCAGTGTGGTAGGAGAGGAAGATAAGAAAAAGATAGAAGTTGCTCTATTGGAAACCTTTCTAGATTTCAACAGAAGTCCCAGAGACTATAGGGCTCAATTTCCTCTTGAACTCAATAAGAGACTTATGAATAAATGGAGAATCGGTCTAGGCTCCAACAATAGAATTGTTAAGGAGACATTGTCACAGGTAAAACTTGGTCTCAATGAAGATACTACTAAACTTCTAATTGAGGAAGTATCAATGAATTTGGATACAAAGAATAGAGTTGCCAAGATAATCAATGGATACTACAAGGAAGTCTATCAAGAGACACTTGAGTTCTGTGAACAATATGACTTTAGTGCTTTGAAGGCAACAGGTCCACATGAAGAACCTAAGACAGTACAGGAACCACCGGTTCAATTCACTGCTCATGAACAAACCGGTGAGCAACAAGTTCCAATAGAAACGTTCACAACTAGTGAACATCTGAATTTGGGAGAACAAGTTCTATTAGAAGAACAAGTACTGGGAGAGTCATCGATCAAGATGACTACTGATAGAGGGACAAATGAGGAAGCGATCACTGTGGATAAACAACAGGCAGCTGAGGAGAAACACATAGAGGAAGCTCCACCAGAAGAACAAGTACAACAACAAGAGGAAGTTCATCTAGAAGAAGAAGCTCATCCAAAAGATGGAGCACAACCATAAGAAGAGGTCCATATTGACGAAGAGGTCCTACCGGAAGAGGAAGTACAACCGGGAGGGGAAGAAAATCAAGAATAGCAGAACAAACAGGAACAAGAGTTACTTGTACATACTGAATAGGAAAAGCCTGCAGAAGAACAACTGGTATAGGAACCAAAGCAAAAGGAACAGGTAGATGTTCCCAGCTCATCTTCATCAAAGTGAAAGCTAACCTTTGCAACTGAACCTGAAGCCAAGAAAAGCAAAGTTAGCGACACTGTGGTTGACATAAGCAAGATGTCAACTAGACAACTGAAAGAGCTCACAAAAAGGAAACAGGACATGGTCCTCACTAGTGTAAGGAATATCCTATACAACTTTGTATCGGATGCAGACCTTCATGAAGACGAACCTATTATTGATCAATTGGAGATATTGGCACAATTTATTGGAGAAGATGTCACCGATCCGGAGGCAATAGCCATTGATCACTACGAAAAGAAAAGGGTAGAAATTCTGCACAAACAGGTTGAAGAGTTGAAGACAACTGTATTTGCTAAAACAACACTCCATCAACAGATACAAGATGCAGGAAGTCTAATGATTAGGACTTCAAATTTTGAAAATTTTGTTCAGGATATCACATAAAAGACATCTAAAACTTCAGAGGAAATAAGGGTTCTTTCATTAAAATTCGATGTAAAGAACACATCTGCAATAGAATTTAGCAGGGAAATGACAAGCCTGGCTCTCATTCCGAGAAAGGCATCTGAAGAAAGAACAAAGCAAATTCAAGATCTTATTGGATTCCAATTATTTCTTGCCCCCACAATTGATCTGATGCAGAAGACTGCAACCGAGGCAGACAATTTTCTAAGAGAACCGGACTAGAAAATTGTAGAAGACATGGAGAACATAGTTATATCGTTGCAAGCAACACAAAAAAACTTGGAGCATGTCACCGGTCTATGGAATCCCTTTCTTCAAACAACGAAGAAAATTTACAAGGATATCTTCACCAAGTTACTGATATAAACCAGAATAATTATGCTTTGTCCTATGGAGGCAAAAAGAGGAAGAAGATGAGAACTGGAAGAAGATTTGGAAGGGAAGATCAGAATACAGGGAAGTGAAGATCAGCTGGTAAGTAGATTCAGCTATAGAGAAGAAGAAATTAACAAACAGAACAAGCACAAGCATAGGGGAAGTCTACATGACACGAAATGTAAAGTGATGTTTTGCCACCAATGCCAAAGGGGAAGATTGTTGACATATTTAAGTTGTCATTGGTTAAGTTAGGGGCAAACATCAACCCCACCGGAGCACCAGTAGACAAATCTATCACCAGTACTCATCTGTATGAACTGGTAGACCAAATAGAGTTTCTACAACCGGTCTTATACGACATACAAGGGATGTATGAACAACCGGATATAACATTGATACTAGTCGACTGCATGATAATCCGAACTGGATTATGCGGAGTTGTTTCAGTTAAAACCGGATTATATGGAGCATTCATAGTTGGAACTGAAGTTAGCTTTATTTCTACGCGGATGTTTCAAGGTAAACTCAAAGATTATTTCGCAAGCTTTTTGCATACATGATTTATGGGTGAGTTTATAGCTTGGTGGAACTATGAGAAAGTATTTTAATAAGAGTTATGTCTTATAAATACAAGAGATAGCATACTCAAAATGTTTTGTTGAATGTATAGAGCAGGAGAGAGATATCTTCTGAGAGAAGCTACAGTCACAAGAAGTGAAAGGCAGAAAGGTTCAACAACCAAGCAAAGTGGAAAGGGTATTATGTATGATCTAATTAGACAGAAACTGTCATTACAGATCATTGCTTTTATTGTGAAGCATATTCAAATCCCTTTATCAGGGTGAACCCTAACATGTTCGTTGTATAAATCCCTTAAGCTGGTAACATCTTAATTAGTGTTGAAATTCCTTTTACAAGGCGACTCCTAATAGAGTCAAGATCCTAACAGGTCTTCTACCAAATCTCTTTACCGGGTAGCACTCTTACAAGTGCTTTGTAAGCTCTTAACAAGGCACCTTTATTACTGCAGTAGTAAAGTTGTGGGTTCTGTCCCAGCATGGTTTTCTCTTTCTAACCGAGGGTTTCCACGTATACATGTTGTGTTGACTTGTGTATTTCTATTTCTGTTTATGAGTGGTTGATTATATTTTGTTTATACTACAATAATATATATAAGGTTTAATTGAAATAGAAATTGTATTTATTGATTCAGCCCCCTCACTCCCAGTAACCAGTTTGGACTAACATACTTTACTATCCATAGAGATCAAATTTCCATATGAGGTGGCCTCGTATTTGTATAATGCTTTAAAAGGACTCATGCCAATAGACATGTGATGGGTGGTATTGTAGCAATGTTCTTCTAAATGCAACCACTTGATATAGGCATTCTACTGACCTGTGACATAATTCCGAGGATAGCCTTCTATCCATTTGTTGATGATTTCTTTTTGCCCATCTGTTTGGCGGTGGTAACTGGTACTAGGAGTTAGGTCCGTTCTTGCCAATCGGAACAGTTCTTGCCGGAACTAACTTAGGAACTAACTGTCTCTATCACTAATTATGCTCCTTGGTAATCCATGTAGTTTAAAGATTGTTACAACTAGCAGTTGCCATTGCACCAAAGATTGACCTATTAATGCCCGATACAACCACTAGACTTGTAAAAGACACAATATGTTGTTAAACCATGTCATGAATCCTGAAGGGGGACGTTGGCAGTTAGTCCAACAATCCCCCCTCAATGCCACCCAAGGGGATTCGAACTTGTGACCAAGCTCTGATACCACTTGTTACAACTACCAGTTGCTGTTGTACCAAAAGATCGACCTATTAATGCCTGATACAATCACTAGATTATAGAAGACATAGGAGGCTGTTAAACCATGTCATGAATCCCGAAAGGGGACGTTGGAGGTTAGTCCAACAAAGAGTTCTTTGAAGAAGACTTTTGCTATTTGTGGGGCCTTGTAATCGGTTTGTATTGTAAATAACTGTGCATATTTAGTCAAATGATTTACTACCACATAAATGCAATTTTTGCCTTGTACCTTAGGTAGACCAGTGATGAAATCCATTGAAATACTCTCCCATTTTTGGTTAGGAATGGGTAATGGTTGCAAAACGCCTGCTGGGAGGTTCTGTTCTAGTTTGTTTTTTTGGCAAGTCATACACTCTTGGACGTATTTCAACACATTTTGTTGAGGCCTTTCCAGGAGAACTTTTCCCTTATTTGTTTATAGGTCTTATAGTATCCTGGGCGACTTGCTAGGGGGTTATCATGATATTCCTTCATAACTTTCCCTTTCAATTTGGAATTAGGAACAAGGAATACTCTTCCTTTATACAAAATGAGTTCATCCACTATCTTATGTAGTCATCATTTGGTAATTTCCCTTCAAATATCTCATTGGCTTGAGGATCTTTTGCATATTCCATAGTAATGTCATTTTTCCAATCCCCTGTGATGCTAGTTATGGTGTTCAGGTAGCCTCATCAAGACATTGCGTTTGCTACCACATTATTAGTTCCTTTGACATACTCGATGTCAAATCATAAGCCTGAATTTTGCTTACCCATTTTTGCTGGCGGTTGTTAAGGTCCTTTTGGTTCATAAAAAACCTTAAGCTATTATGATCTATTTTAACATTGAATTTCCCACATACTAGGTATTGTCTAAATTTGGCTAGAGCATGCGTTATTGCCAACATTTCTTGTCACAGATAGAGTAGTGTCTCTCAGTCTTTGTAAGTTTGTGTCCCTCGAATGCTATGGGATGTTTATTCTGCATGAGAACTGCCCCTATCCCTTCACTTGAAGCAACACATTGTAGTTCAACAGGCACTGTGAAGTCTGGGATGGCTAAGACTAGACATGTGCTTATTGCCTCTTTCAGTTTCTCAAAACCTTGCTGCACTGCATCGTTCCATATAAAAGCTCCTTTCTTGGTTAAATCTGTTAAGGGAGCAGCTATTTTGGAGAAACCTTTGACAAAGCACCTGTAGTAACTGCATAATCCCACAAATCCCCTAAGTTGAGTTAGGGTCTTGCGCTTTGGCCAATCCTTGATGGCCTTCATTTTCTCATCATCAACGCTTACTCATTTTCTCATTGCCTAGATAAAGGATCTCTTCTAATCTGAACTCACATTTCGATGGCTTAGCAAAAAAAGATTCTGATTCCAAGATACTCAAGACTTCTTCAATGTGTTTGAGGTGCTCCTCCCATGTTTTTCTATAAATGAGAATGTCATAAAAAAATACAAGTAGATTTCTTATCTGTTTTTGAAAGATATGATTCATGCACGATTGAAATGTGGTCGATGCGTTAGTAAGGCCAAATGACAAAACTGGGAACTCAAAATGCGCATAATGGCAACTAAAAGCAATTTTATGTACATCTTCTGCTCTCATTCGGGTTTGATGATAACTGGACCATAGGTCAATTTTTGAAAAGGACTGAGCTCCATGTAACTCATCAATTAGCTCGTCAATCCTCGGTATAGGGTATCGATTTTTAATTTTCTTCTTATTGAGGGCTCTGTAATCTATGCACATTCTAAATGTTCCATCTTCCTTTTTTACCAATACTACCGAAGAAGCAAAGGGACTAGTACTAGGTTGAATGTGGCCCATCTACAATTCTTTAATGGTTCTCTCAATTTCTTCCTTATATTTATGGGGGTGCCTGTAAGGTGTGGTGATTATTGGCTTGGCTCCTGCTTCCAAATCTATAGTATGCTCAAATCCTCTTTTAGGGGGGAGCCCTGTGGGAATATCTATGAAAACCCTTTTATGCTTTCTCACGATAGGTTGGATATCTACATGAATCACTTGATCTTGGGATGAAGATTTGTCCAAAATCATGCATTGTGCAATCCACTATGGTTGGTTGTGCTTGAGTATCCTTTCCATTCTATTACATGAAACCACTTTTGGGGGTCCATTGGGTAATCCCTTTATAGTAACTTCTTACCCACCGTGCTTGAGGCAAATTTCTAAGTTGGGATGATCCATGATAAAACGCCCCAATGAGTGTATCCAAGGCATTCCCAAAATTATATCATATTGTAGATTTACCACATAAAAATTTCTCTTAATTGTGTGTTCACCCAAGGTGATTTCTAATTGGGGTACAATTTTAGTACACCGATCAATATTCCCATTTGCTAATGCTACTCTGAATCCCTTAGGGCCCGTTTGGTAGCAGGAATTAGCCTGGAATTGGCATTTGCTATTTCTGATTTCGTCGAATCCTCAGTTTGGGAGTGCAATACGAAAATAGAATAGGAAGTTGTAAATGCTCATTTTGCCCAAAATGAGCATTTACATCTTCCACCTGAAAAGGTGGAATTGGAATTGGAATTGGGGGCAAAGCAAATTTTTAAATTTTTCATGTCTACACTTAATTTTTTAATTTTTTATTTGTGTGGGGAGGGATTTAATTTATTTTTATTTGTTTGGGTGGTTTATAACTTTGTTATTTATTTGAAAAAAAATTCAAATTTTTTGCCGATTTTTTTTTCAAATTTTTTTGACAAATTTGTTTGTCGAATTTTTTTTATAAAAAAAATTAATTTTTAATTTTTTTGAACTTTTTCTCGAATTTATTTTCCAAATTTTTTGTCAAATTTTTTTTCAAATTTTGGTTGCGATCAGTGATTGTAACTTGGTTGCCTGCCACCAACTTTGGCTGCTTAAAACGGTCTGCGATTCCATTTTAAATTCAATTCATTTAATAAAAATAAATTATTAAATTCAAAAACATTAAAACAATTAAAAATAAAATAAAAAATCATACTCAAATTCTAATTCCAGTTTCAAAAAGTGGAACCAAACGGTCCAAACATAATCCGGAAATGAAAAATTGGATTATCAAATCCATGATTTGTCCATTTCCAGCATTTGATCAAATCCAACATTTCCTAATTCCTGCTACCAAACGGGCCCTTAAAGTCTTTAGTCTCTAATTTCCTTTTTGTCACAATACTTTTACTAATAAAGTAGTGAGAAGCTCCACTGTCTACTAAGGTGATTACCCTTTGTCCTTTGAGGGTGCCCTTGATTCTAAAAGGCCGGTTTTCATTGACTTGAGAAATTATGGCAAGATACCCCTGTTCTTCTTCATCGATTCTTGCTTTCTTCTTAGGACCTTCTTCGTCTTCATTCACTTCCCCTTCTATATTATGTACATGGCTTCCCTTTTTACATATGTGACGATGGTCCCACGGTTCCTTGCATTTGAAAGATAGGTTTTTTCTCTTTAGCTCATCACGCTGCCTTTGTATTTCCATTTCTTTGCACTTATGACCTTTCTCCCAAGGTTCCTAGCAATAGAAACATGGTATCTTGTTAGATGGTTCTTTCTTATGCTTATCTTCCCTTGCTGAAAAGTTTTTGAAGCGATCTTTGGATGGTTGATGATCAAATTTCTTTGCTTTAGAGATTGCCTCACTTAAGTTTGTGGGTTCGAAAGCACTAATTGTGCTGCGGATGGATTCCTTCAATCCTTCTATAAAAAGGTATGTGAGCCTTTCTTGTGAAATTTTAGGAACCACGACCGATAGTTTCTGAAATTCATTGTCAAATTCTTCTACTGTTCCTTGCGTTCTTAGTTGAGTCAACTCCTTAAAATACCATTGTGGGTGCTTTTGATCGAATCTCTTGATGAGTTTTTGGGTGAACTCATCATACAAGGTTATAAGTTGATGGCCTTGAGTGATTAGTCCATAATGCCACCATTTGTGGGCTACCCCTGTTAAGTGTAGCACAACGAATTTGATTGCATTCTCTTTTGTCATGGGACTTAATGATAGGTATGTATCTAGCTTTTGGACCCATGCTCGGGCATAAATGTTTTCAGTCCCATCAAAATTTGGTAGGGTTACTTTATTAATTTTCTCTTTAAGGTCTTTATTAGATTGCTTTTACTTTTTGAAGGTATGGTTGGCTTTCATCTTAGCATCACAATAGTCCTTAAAGGATGTATGGTCTCTTAATTCAAGGGCTAATCTAGAATATGCTTCTAGGATTTCATCAACATTATCCCTGGGTGGTTCATTTGCTTCCTCTTCTTGTTGCTCTTGATCTTCTCTAGGTAGGGAGGGCCTTGATGGCCTTGGGTGGGACATTTTTGGGGAAAGGTTATGGTTATTTTCAGAATGATTAGAATTTGCATCCCTCCCATTGGTTGGATTAGGTCTAGAAATATTATTACTCATACTTTGTATAGTTTGGTGTAGAAGCCGGTTTTGTCCCATGAGGGCTTGGGTGGTTTGGGCAGTTTGCTCCATGAAAGCCCTTAACTCATTGCTTAACTGTTCACTCATTTTCTTACCCTTTCTTTGACATGTCATCATATACTATTCAGCACAGGATGGCAGGAAAATTGCTTTGATACCACTGTAATGTCCCTACCCATATTGCCTATTTAAATCCTGTAGACATAGTTATGAAGATCTGAATTAGAAGTAATACTTTCCATTGTTGCTTGATTGAGTTTCAAATTTATTATAATACTTATGTTCAATGCTTATAGAGAATATTATTTATGTGTAGGCTAGGACATCTTAGGGTTGGCCAAGGAGACCTCACTAAGCCCTAAGGGCGAAACCTTGGCCCTTTGTCCAAAGGCTTCCCCCGATGTGACTTCAATGGGTGCTTGCCTTCCCTAACCATACCTCAACCTTTAAACAACTATCTCATCACAAAGGAATGTTAGGACGTTGTAGTGGGTCCCTTGGCTGCATTAGTCTAAGCCCAAGAGTGGAATGCATCCCTCTTGCCTTAGCGATCAGCCCTATACCGTCTTACCTACCTGGTCCTCCCTCCAACTATGATGAGGTGCATGTATATATTAATGTTGTGCATCATAATCTCTCTCTCTCTCTCTCTCTCTCTCTATATATATATATATATATATATATATATATATATAAATTCATTGTTATTACTGAATATTTAATTGTAACACAATCATTTATCAATGTTTACAGAAATGATTATTTGGAAGCAATGTATTAGAACTATATATATATATATATATATATATATATATATATGAATGTATTTGTATATATCCTTACTTTGAGAGTATTCTGGTGCCTCTTTACAAATTGATAATGATTACTTTATCCAATATACATATTTATGATCTCCTATATTTATTGTATGTATGTTCATGATTACTGAGAGTTCCGATAATATGCAGAATTATTACAGTAAGAAATCTTATGTATATTAATATGCAGACGTTTTTATAACTTACTTATACCAGAGTTTCATGCAGAAATATTGTTATAATAACCATTGGAGATGTTTGTATTTTGCTTCTACCGAACATGTTATTACACATACCAAATCCTAAGTAAAGGAGCACCACTACTTACCTGGAATTTCACGCTGACTGTAGAAACTCAGTGCTGACGGAGCATTAAGTCCTATGCTATTTTCCTTGATCAATGCTGACAAATCACTCTTCTGCTGTGTCTTGTATCTCCTTGATTAAATGTGTTATGTCTCCTCTCTGTGATGCCTTCCAAATTGAAATCGTGTCTCAATAAATATCAAAGGTGGCAGGAATGGAAAGGTTGCGACTTCTTGTGAGAAGACATCCGTGCCCATTCGTGTTCATCTTCGTCAACGCCATAGACGTCCATAATATTGATTGGTTTTGTCGTTATTTGTTTAGACATTAGGATTTGATAAACATTATAAATATTATATTTGAAGATTATTTTAGCATTTGATAAATATTATAAATAGAGTCTTTCACATGCATGATAAGTAGATAAACATGAAAATATGTTTTCACCTTGGTTTGTAACTTTTCAATATTTTATTTTGCAAATGCTTGGTGGCAAAATTAAGGTGGAAATACCCCAATTTTGCAAAATTTGCCGTTTGAATCTTGTGCCAACCTTGTAGTTCATCCAATTGTGAGAAATTGGAGCTTGTTCAAGGCCATCCACACGAAGAAGAGGAACACGTTAGCTAAAAAACGCCTCAATGACCTTGTCTTTGTGCAATATAATCTTTGGTTGTTCACAAGGAAGCTGGTCGAATTGATTTGGATGATATAGATCCTTACTTTGATTGGACATTACAGGAGCAACTTCCATTGTTTATAGGGGATGAGATATATGATTTGGAGATGTAGGTTATGGAGGAGGGGGGTGGATTCACACTTGATGACATTGAGGAGGTTGAGGATGATGAGGAGTCATTGCCAATGCCAACAATATCTACATCCAGGATGGAAGTTGAGCCATAACCAGCCTTGCAGAGTCGCAACCACAACAAACTCCTAGGACTAGACCCCCTACCTCTCCCCTATTTCTTACTAGAGCTAGGAAGAGGAAGATGTAAATTATTTTGATGTTGTATTTAGTTATAGTTTTACAAAAACAATTTTTTATTTTAATTTTTTTTCAGATTGCCAGACTCAACCATTAGCATTTCACATAAGGATGCCATTTTGTACCCAATTTGCATTTAAATTAATCAATATATGTAAACTTAGATTGTGTCTTTTGGTAACTCATTTATTGATTCGTTGGATGCATATCCTCATTGAATTTTGCAAAAACAATGCATTTCTAATTAAATTTAAGCAAATTTTTAAGTTGTCGAGTTTTTTGCGGAGTTTTCACCAAGTTATTTTTCCGGGCCTTGGCAAGTTTTTGCTTTTGGCGAGGTTTTCAACTATGCTTTAAAGTCTTGTGCTCTAGCCTTTGAGATAAAAAATAGATAGGTCAAGTTTGCTTACTTATTTTATCTTTATGTAGAAATCGAAAGGATGATTTTATGGTGGTAATATTAGCCGACTTCTTTTTGTTTTAAATTTTAGAGTAGATTAAATCATGTAGCCTCCCCTGCAAATTTGCAGAAGGAATTTCCTGATCCATTGTTTTGTTTTGTGTTGTCACGAAATTGACAAATAAAAACACCAACACATTTCAATTGCTTTTGGTGGTCTTCTTACAGTGTACATCATATTGACAGTACCCAACTTTGATAAATGCCTTTTGCTTTACAAAAATGATAAGGCAATAAAACACTTTACATCTTTGCAAATTTCATTTTGATAAATTCTTTCATTCTAGTAATAGCCTTGGAATCAAACAAATACCATTCATTCAACTTTTAGAGCCAAATAAGTTTTGAAAACTTTGAAAACGTTCATATGTCAAGTGTTCATTTATCAACATCTCTTTGCTCTGCTGGTTGCTTTTGAATCTTTACATGTTCTTTACTTACTTTGAATGACAACCTTTCTTTGTTTTCTTTTTTCTCTTTTTCCCCTTTTGATGGCAAACTAGAGTTGTCTTTGAAACATGGATTTAGCTATGTCTTAAGTTTATCATATGCCTTGCTTTGGTCAAAGCCATCTTCATTCATTGTTTATTCATTATTGTAAATGATTTTATAACTTGATTAGATTTATGAATCTTGTTTAGATAAAAATTATCTATTGTTTTGCGCATATGAAATCATACAAGTCATAATTATGAAATCATAAGTTCATTTTCATTTTTATTTATTCATGCAGGGAAGTTCAACGAAGAAAACGACGAGAAAATGGATTTGGTCTCCTTTGGATAAGAACATGTGATCCTTGTGTACACCTTCCATTAAAGGCTTTAAAGAAAGGTACTATGCAAAAGCAATTTATGACTCATAATTTGAGATAAAGAAAGCACCTGATTTTTTTGCTTTCCTTGATAGAGGGTTGAGGTTGAGTCTCCATGGGCTTTACTTGATTTGTCTTTACAATTGTATTAGGCTACACACAAAATGTGATCCTTTTATGATTTTTCTATTTGCATCTTATTTTTATGAAATAGAGGTGAGGATGGGAAAATGTTAAGAGTGATTATGACATACAAAGGAACAAATGTTAAGAGTGATTATTAATGGTTGTTGGTGTAAATTAATATTCACCTATAGATTAAGTTTAACTTAGGCTTAATTAATTAATTAATTAATTAGATGCACACATTCAGTTTTTTGGTAGCTGTACGGTTACATCCCCCTATCGTTTTATTTGTTGCCTTTATAAGCAAGGTTTTGTACATTGTTTAAATCATCTCAATACTTTCATCCATTGGTGAATATTATTTATCTCTATTGTGAAGGTTTATAGCTGTTTGCAAGTTTTGGGAGGTTGATCACTCCTACATGGTATCAGAGCTGACATCCAACGACTACTTCCGCAGCATTTGAGAAGCTTTCATCAGCAGTTTGCTTGAGATCAGATCTAGGAAGTTTTATCTGCAATTGACACATTTCAATGCGCCAAATTAACTGCAGATCTTGATTTTTTCGATGTCAATTGCCTGTGTTTGATTTTTTTTTAAGAAATTTTTTTATTTCGCTTGGAGAGGTTTTAAATTTATTGTTTGTAGATCTGTTTGCTGCTGAGAATGAGGGCATTTTTTTTCTAGGAATTTGTTGTCTGTCAGCTATATTGCCTCATTGGAAGGCACGTTGGGGTGGGCATACTCATTTATTTACTAGATATGTCTATCTCATATCTTTGATATTTCTCAGTCTAAGGTTGCATATTACTACCTAAAGCCCATATTCATTGTCGTTAGCATTCATTTGTGTGTGCATTGTATCCAAAGTGGAGTTTCTTTGTTTCTGTTGGTGACTCGAGATCTTTGGGTAGCCGATCTAGTTAGGTGGCTTATTTCCATTGATCTCCTTGTATAATCCTTGGCCGACTTCCTTTTGAGGGAACACATTTTGTGTTGCAAGCCCGATGTTTCACAGATCACTTTCTCCGAGCATAATGTGATCAACATTTGTAGTGAGTAGCTTCCATAGTTCGCACACAAACTCATTTCCTCTAGTCAGCATATAGGCAAATTTGATTGGCTGACTTTATAAATTATAAAGTTTGTAAAAAAAGTACTTTGCTAGGGTTTTGTTCTTGCCGTGGGTAACAAAGACTTGTTGGGCCCGTGTGTGGAGACAAGAAAAGGTTTAGGGATTATTTATCCCACACTGGCGCCTCCCTGGTGTCTTCTGCACTTTATATTGCCCAATTTACAAGAATTTAAATGTGAGCTTAGTCTCACGCAAGTCGTGCTCTTCACCTCATGTGATACTTGGCTATTCTTGGTGATTTGTGCGTGACCATGGTGATTTTGTGGATCGTTTGGTACTAATTGGTGTGTGCAATTGCCAACTCATCGCTCATTGTCTTTTCTGGACCCCACCCTTTACTACAAATTAGGTTTTATCATTCTGACATGATCTCAAATGCCAAACAAAACCCTAAAATATGACCTAGGTTGTGAAGTTGTTTGAACAAGCATCAAATTCTCGACCTACATGAGCCAAGTTGTCTGAATACAAGGTGAAATTTCGATCTGCCTTGAAGGCAAAATCCAAACAAGTGCGAACAAAAATCCCACCCCCTTCCAAGGCAAATTCTAAACAAGGTGCTAAAATCTGATCTGTTTTGGGCGAAATTTTGAACACTTATCAAATTTTCAACCTCTTGTTGAGCAATTTCCTAAC
Organism: Chamaecyparis obtusa; assembly: GCA_027943335.1. Classification (NCBI taxonomy): domain Eukaryota; kingdom Viridiplantae; phylum Streptophyta; class Pinopsida; order Cupressales; family Cupressaceae; genus Chamaecyparis; species Chamaecyparis obtusa. The sequence continues at coordinate 412,006 of BSBK01001234.1, forward strand.
AAGTAGTGGATTACCTTTGGATAAATTCCAAACACTTTTGAAATTTCCGATCTGCTTGTAACCAAACACTTAGTGGATTTCCGATCTGCATAGGGCTTTATATGCTAACAATCACCTAATTTCTGACCTGATTTTGAAGGGATTTTGAATGAACATGATATCTTTGATCACCATCAATTGTTTTGTACTAACAATGGTCTCATTTTCGACCTATGTTTTGATGAAAAATTCTAACCAAGGTAAAATTTTGATCACCTTTGAAACCCTCATGCACTATCCAAAATTGCTCTAGGTAAATTCCTAATGAGGGTTGGATTTCCGACCCCTCAGAGGATAAATTTCAAAACAATTAGTCACAAAACTGCCCCAATTGTAATGAAATTCAAATTTGTCATGGGTTAGCTCATTTTGAGAAGTAGATTTGCAAATCCAAGGTTTAATTACTAATAAGGTCGGCCTGCTGGGAGGTCATGTATTAGACGTTTAAATGCTATACAAGGTTAGTCTTGTAAACTCCAATAGGTGTGTCCTTTTGAAGGAGGCCTATAAAGGTAGGTCGAATGCATTCACTTCATTGACAATTCAATTCAAACAAAAAGAAAATCAATTTAGTGTAGAGAATACCAAGGAGAGGCATGCAAACTTGATCTTTAGAGGAGCAAAAATCAATCGTTAAGTGTAATGTCCCCTTTTTCGTGAACGCCAATTTTCAAAGGATTAGCCTATTTTGTGACCCTCATAGGCTAATGGAGTTGTTTTGAGGGTCTAGCTGGCAGAGCTAGAGGCCAGCTCCCACTCCAGTGATTTGGGATGTTTAGGATTGCTCTTCGTTTGAGTTAGATTGGCATACTTACTATTTATAGTAAGTGTCTATTTTGGGAAAGTCAGGGTTTCTTTCTTTAGCAGGGCGCTTGAACAACTTGGTGGCAGTGTTGAGATTTAGTATCGTTGTCTGGAGCAGTTATTCTGAGACTTACTATTTATAGTAAGTCATTGTTGAAGGATTGCTATATCTGGTAGGGGCACCGAGGCTCTTAGTATGCACAACGATTGACTCCTTCATCAGTTGGCTCAGTTTGAGGGACTTACTATTTATAGTAAGTCATCTATCCAACATTTCTATATTTGGCAGGGCACCTAGACCGGCCTTAGTTGCAGTGATGACCCTTGGCTCCTTTTGTAATGAGCCCAACTGGCTCTCTATTGCATTTAAGCTCTTATCTCAATTTCAATTGCAATTTTTCTAAGTTCCAAAACTTATAATCTTATTATCCCAACGTGACTGCTGAAGATTGTGACGCAGCCAATGAATGATAGATGCCAGCAATTAAAACTCTCTCCTTGCAAATTGTAATCTCCAAATTAACCCAAGATGTACACATAGCAACAACCTTGCCACAACCCTCAACTTGCAACCATAGATCAGAAAATGTATGGCCCTTCCCTTGTCCGTACGACAACCTGCTTTAAATCCGTACGGCCCTCCTTGGATACTATACGACAACTTCTAAAGGATGCTAATAATTACTATCCAGCAGCAAATAAAATTCTGATCATTCACCATTCATTGCACATGAAATTTGGATGAGTTCTCTCCAAATTTGAAGACCAAACTCACAAACAACTTCTCAATAACAGTAAACACAATAGAGAAGCAAACTCAATTTTCTCTACCTCAGCAGCAAATAGGTGCAATACACCTTTAGAAAATCAGACCCTTATACCATAGCAAGGGTTTAGAAATCAAAAAACTCAGAAACTTCTCAAAGGCAACAAAAACAAATAAATATTCAAGTGTCCTTTCTCCAATGAAATGAGCTCATATTTATAATGCTTTGTTGATAAAAGTTTCCAAAAGAACTCAACTTCTGAAATTGTGAAAGTTTCCCAAATGATCTCCACTCAACACAACTCCCTTTTAACAACTTCCTTTAAAACATTATTATATCTTATTATAATAATGTGACTTGGGTTTAATAATCATTTAAATAATGGCCCCTTCCAATGATGACTTGACCTCAAAATGTAATGACTTGGCCCCTTATAATCAACTTAAGTGAAATTATAAAGTTAGATTATAACTTTATAATAAGCCATTTAATAATGTAATAATAATTTGGCCACTAAAAATGTAATAACTCCCAAAATACTCATCATTTAAATATGTTGTTTGAAGTAGGAGTTATACCTATTATTTCTCCATGTGACCAAATGCACTCTTAAAAATAGAAAGGGTCCATTTCAATCAACACCCAACTTACCACAAATAGTAAGTACACAAATCTAAGCCCAAATGAAGTCCAATTTGAGCCAAACGAAGACCGACCTGTAGCTTACTGAATTGCGGAGAAGACAAGACCCTCCCAAGCCAAGCCATTGCCTCAGAAGACTCTCTATCCACAATAATTAGCCTACGAGGATCAAAATAATAGGCTAATCCTTGAAACACCAATGCTGGCAAAATTGGGGACATTACGCCTTTGGTTTGATTAGGTTCAAAGATTTACTAATTATAGTAAGCATGGGATTGATAGAGTGGACCCTTACTATTTTTAGTAAGGCTGTTAGATGTGTAGTGGATGCAGTGGTTGACTCCCTAGTTCAGACAAAACTGAAGAATAATGAGTATTCATGGAGTTATGTTGTTTTAATTATTAATAAAGTAATACTTTATTAATAATTATTCATTTATGACACATTATGAAATAAGGTTATAATTGCACTTTAATGAAGGGGTCAATTCATCATTAAAATGGGGCCAAAATGACTTAGTCATGTGCATTTAAATATCACTTATCAAAAGGAGACCTATTTATTATTAATTTCCTAATTCAACGTGAGCACATGAAAAGAAAACATTTAATGAATTAAATAAAAAGGAAGCAAAGTCATCTTCATGTGAGAAATATAAAGGGAGTTATAATTTAATTATGAATGCAATTTCCATCAAAAGCAAATATATTTTCAAGTGACGTGAGGAGTGAAGCTGAAGTTAGACTTGTTATGGAGAATTATATAAAGCCAAAAAGCCAAAAGTCAATTCATTCATTCTATTGTGCATTTGCGTTTGTTGATTTTGGTGAAGTGAAGAAACAAAGGTTTGAAGAATTTCAGCGTGGTGGAATTGTGAATTCTACACAGGCTTTAGCACTTTGAATTGGTGAAACATCCAACTAATTGTGCAATCCAGCGATGGCTTTATACAGAAGCCATGTTTGTGCTTAATGGTGAAGGATTTGGGGTTTGATTTCATAGTTATCATTCAGATTTGTTTGCAGAGAAAAGAGAGTCAGTTAATAATCCAAATCCCAGCCCAAAGACCAACGTTTGGCATTAAATGAAGCAGCCACACTCTTTCCAAAGAACCACGTGAGTATTTGTAGGGTGACATCAAGCATTGAGAAGGCACGCTTTGGAGGTTTGTGTGCCATTTGTTCAGTCTACATTGGCGCCTAAGGATTAATTGCTATCAGACATATCTAGCGATCCATTTTGAGCCAATTAATCAAATCTGCATCTTATTCTAGGTTTCTCTAATGGCAATAAATTTGTTCCTCATAATATTAGTTGATCATTGTATGTAATTCATTTTCAGAATTTAATAAAGAGGAATTCTCGTGAATAGTTGCAGCAGTTGGTTGTCTGCAAAATTGAATGATGAAATGCCTTTGAGTAGTTTGGTGCTTTTCACAAATGATATAATTGACAAGTATTTGACAAAATGCCATGTTGAATATTAAGCAAATTTGAATGATATTACATAGCTGTTTGCAAGTTTATCTCATTGAAAATCAGATTATTGGATTGAAAATCAGATTATTGGTGAAACCAACTTATTAGTTTGCATGCAAAGTGTTTGACATAATGTTTAGAACCTGCAGGGGTTCCTAGATTAAGTGTGAAACTCAGAGTTAAAAGGGGTGTATATTGAAGGGATAATGTCATACCAAACCTAAAACAATCAGAATTCAGATCGAAATCAGAATTTACTTTCTTGGAATACATAAGGTTGGAATTAGGATGTTAGGGATTCAAGGATGTAAGTCATTTGTAACAAGCTGAAAGTGTCTCTCATTTTAGTTCCTTTCAAATTTCAATCATAAGTTTTAACAATTATTCTCTTATAAAACTTACTTTTAATACAAATATTTCCTCTTGTTTTGCAAAGACTTACACATGTAGGAGTTACAAGTGAAGGATGATTTTCAAGATGAAGATGACAATCAAGAGGATGACATGGGGCTGAGCTTCTTCATGTACAAGGATGATGTTCAAGGTCCAGCATTTCATGCACGAAGGTGATTACAACATCAAGGTCAACATGGAAACATCAAGGCAGTCACAAGCAATTTATCAAGCAAGGAACCAAAAATGGAAGTACTACTGCAATGGCCTAAGTCAACAACCACATGAAGGACAAAGAGCATGGAAAGTGAAAAAGCTCTACAATTGGAGAAATGATATCTCAATCTTGAATTTCCTTCAAAAATCGAAGATCAATAGGAAGGACCCAACAACATGAAAGGAGGACATCACAACTTCAACAATGTAGAGGAATGGATTATGAGATGCCTTGCTTACATTTTGCCTTGCAAAATGATTTAGTGTCCCATAAAGAAGGCATCATTGATATAATGATCAATGTTGTATATCCAAATTTGTTGAAAACCTTAACCAAGTGCGATGATCAAATTGCAAATACACACATCTTATGGAATAAGGAAAGATAGCATGCATATCAGATTCAAAGACAAAAATGATTACAAGGGAAGATGAAGATCAATAAGTTCAAGTCATGAAGAAGGATCAAGGCCAAGATATCATGACAAGAACAATTTCAGGAACATTTCAATAAGAAGATTTCCAAAATGAGGAGGATGAAGAAGTAGAGCTGAAATGATGTTTACAAGATAAGTATGTTGAGGTGACACCCTTTCATCTTCAACTAGTCAAGTTATTCCAAGTTGGCATGTGGAATGCATTTAATGTATTCCTCCATTGAGATTCTCATTGGTCCATCCTCAAAAGGATAGGTATTTCAAAGCAATGTAATTTTCTCATTGGCCAACATTTAATGCTTGTAGGTGGTAGTTGCAACAAACTCTAATTAGGGTTGTTTAGGATTATCCTAGCCGTTGATCTTGAATCAATTTGAGTCGTCTATTGTACTTGAGGCCTCTATACAAGACTTTCTCATTTCATTTGTAAGCGGGGAGATTTGGTGAAATTGTTGCTGAGATATTGGCAAATTAATTGCAAAGTCATTGAAGCTTGGTGAATACTTGTGTTATTTTGAAGTGCATGTTTCCTATTTCTCACTTAAAATTTGTTTATGTTTCGTAGTTGAATGAAAGATATTATTGTTGATTCATGGTGAAACTTTATGTTCATACTTTTGCTACTTGTTGATTGCAAGTTGCAGTGCAAGGTTAGGTTGAACTCATTGCAAAGCACTTAACTTCAATCGCTTCATGCTCATTTTCTTGCATACTTTATGGTTTTGATGTGTATAAACAATTTGAAATCATCCACACACCCTTAGATGATAGCAACTTTGCATAGTTGTTTAAGTTGGTGGAGCAAGAATTGGTTGGTTTCACTTAATCATCAATAGTCGCATACATTGGTAGAGTTAGCTTAGATTTCTAAACCCATATCCTTTTTGCATTCTATTTGAAAACCCTCATTAGAAGTAGTTGAAGAGCTCATATTGCCAAATCATTCGTCATTTGAAAAGTTGATAGATTTCCATGAATGAATGGCGTCAGTTATTAGAATATTATAATGTTTCTTTAATGGTCATCTTAGTTAGTCTTTAGTTTATTAGGTAGTTTCTATTTTCGTCTTTAGTTCACGATTGTCTCTTTTAGAAACATCATCTTTGTAAATCTATATAAGGAGCTTTCATCTCCTCTGTTTAATACAACATGGATTTACCATGACATGGTTTCAGAGCGGGTCGATGAGATTTTATAAAATTTGGCAAATTTTTTAAGAAGAATTTGAACCTCTTTTGATCTCAAAATTTTTTTGAGAAATTTGTTTTTCGATTTTTTAAAATAAAAATCGTTGGAGGTATTTTATGAAAATTTTGTGGTTCATCTTTGAAGATTTTTGCTGAAAATCGCAAGCCTGGTTAAGGGTTTTGATTGTGTGATTTCCTAGTTTGAGCAAAAGTCTCTAATTTCTAAGGGTTGCAAGTACTTGCATGTTTGTTGCATGTTCTTGCATGTTGCTCGCATGTGCATTTTGTGAGTTGCATGTACTTGTGTAATGTCCCTTGTCGAATAAGTCTCAATTGTTTAATTGAGACAATACAAATATTAATTATATTATATTAGTTTTCACTCCACTTGAAATTAATATAATATAATTAATAATGTTTTTGAATAAACGATCGAAACGATCTTCAATTACTAATATCATTTTTGTAAAAGCAAACATGGGACGAGTATGACCGTTTTGTTACGGGATTGCTCGACAGTTGGCTCCGCTTGCTTTAAAATACGTTTGGCAATGCGAATGGAGATGAAAAGAGAACAATTTTCGTTTCTTAAAGAAGTGCTTATCAATATCCTTTCGTCAGCGTTCTGCTGGCCTAGTGGATTGGGATTGACAGCGGGCGTTGTGGTAATCAACGCATGGAATCAACCAAGGAGTTTTTGTCATTTTTTGAAGTTTGAAGTCGACAAACATGAAGTATGGAAGTGCGGGCTTGACTACTCTCATTTGTACCACGTGGATGGGTGGCGGGTGTATTCACGGATTCGGAGCAGAGTAGAGAGACATGACAAGTCATATAAAGAGACACGACAAGCCATATTTGGAACCAAAGGAGTCATCCGACCAGCGCATGGGAGGCAAGTCGTGAAGCACGGTTTACCGAAGACACAACGATTGAGTTACTTCCGTCTGTTTTGGAATTGCCAACGCGGAGAAGACCAGAGTATACGTGGGACTAAAAACATACAAGCCAATGAACATTCAACGTGGAATCAGCCCTGTTCTGCAGAGACCGTGGCAAACATTTAAACTGGAGGTGCAGTGTTTGTGGCAAACACAATAAATAGAGGTGCATACAAACTTTCTTATCTCGCTAAAAACATAAATACTATGCTATTCATTTCTTTTGCTGGAAATAGAATTTCTATGCCATGTTTTTGAACACTCGGGAAGAACATATGTATGGAACGTTGAAATTGATTATTAATCTAAACTTCTGATAATTTAATAACTCAGTAGTAATTACTGTTATAAATCTTGGATATTTCAACTTGCATGTCCTGTTTTACCATGCGAAGTCTCGTGTTTTGCCGTATGAAGGTTTTTCTGATGGGTTTTTATAATTTTTTCCTCAAAAATTATTTGTTGGGTTTTAGTAATTTTTTCCTAAAAAAATTATTTGTTGTGTTTATAATTTCCTCAAGAATTATTTGTTGGGTTTATAATTTTTGCCTCAAAAATTATCTGGTGGGTTTATAATTTTTTCCTCAAAAATTATTTGTTGGGTTTTACCGTTTTTTCCTAAAAAACGAAGCTTTATATTCTTTGGTCGGTGTCTCGGATTTTGTTTGTTTTTGATTGATTTTTCACCTCAAAAATCATGTTTGGTTTTGGTCGATTTTTTGCCTCAAAAATCGTTTCTGGTTTCTATAATATGCGAAGTTCATTTGGGATGTTATTTCAATGTTTTTACCTTTTTTTCGAAAAGACGATGCTTTGTACTCTTCAAATCATAGTTTTTTGCAGTCGGTTTTGGGGCATCCTGCTCATCTGCAATTGTTTGGAGGGTTTGACAACTGTTCTTAGTGTGTCTCTATCTACAAAGAAGGGCAACTTAGTTATCCAACATCAGGTTGGATGTTTTTGTGATGATTTGTGTTCAATGTTTTTGCAGATTGAGGGAGGGTCAGTGGAAGAGTCCATGACAGGCTCTACTCTCTTGTTGCAAACCATTCTCAAGAAGGAGACAACCTTCTCTGTTTTTTCTTTGGCTACTCTTGGTCATTAACATTTTGCAGATCTAGGGAGGGTCTAAGCCGTAGAGGAATGTTCTGAAGAATTTGTGACCAAAAGTCATCAGTTAGTTGATGAACATTAAGGGAGGGTATTAGAATATTATAATGTTTCTTTAATGGTCATCTTAGTATTTAGTTTATTAGTTAGTTTCTATTTTTGCCTTTAGTTCAGGATTGTTTCTTTTAGAAACATCATCTTCGTAAATCTATATAAGGAGCTTTCATCTCCTTTGTTTAATACAACAACATCGATTTACCACAACATCAATCCCTTTGTGATAACTAGCATATCACATCATTATGTTGAGTTGTGTCCAACACTAAAGATGCTAGTACACATTGTAAACCTTGGGGTTGCTTTACTTGATTACACAATTTCACATTATTCAACATTTGAAGCTTGTTCACGAGAGGGTAAAATACTTAGTATTTCATCTTGCTTGTTGGGGTGGTCACAAAACTCACATCAACAATGTTGAGAATTTGCAAGGTTTGGAATTTTAAGACAAGTTTTGTCTCATCCCTGTGAGAGAAGGAACAAGTTCATCTTGTAATAGCATCGAATTGATTTGATTGACCTCACATTTGCATAATAACATGACTCACATCTATAACTTCAAATGTAATAAATTCATATCTTTTTGGTTCACTCTAGTCATTTGCACATTCTTGATCTATAAAAATATGAAGCCAAACACAGAGCATACACTATGAAAACACAAAGTATACACATGAATATATGCAAACACAAAGCCCACATACAATACACATATTGTTAGATCCTTCTTATTGACTAGAATGCATTCATTGATTCATTTTTACCCTACAGGATGGCGTGATCAATGCTTTGATACCACTTGTAATGTCTGTTTCCTTGATTGGCTTGTAAAATGCCTTAAATTCACAAAATCCAAATGAAGAAAGGAACACAATATATTTAGAGATATAACCCTAACCTAGGAATAAGATGATGCAACCAAATTAAATAATAATATAATTTTAATACATGTAATATAACCAAATTAAATAATAATATAATCATAATACATGTAATACAACCATTTTCAGGGTTAAGAGAGAAATACACTTAGAGCTGATGATTCTCATTGGCTCAACTATAATGAAGGTTGAGATAGGAAAGACATAATGAGGTGCCCTAATTATCCCCGACCCTAGGCCCAAGAGCGGATACTCTGTCTCCCTTGCCCTCATGTGGTCTTAACCATGCTTATGAGGTGGTGTACCTAGTGGAGCTTGTACACCATTCCCCTTCATCGTGCTATCCGTCTCTCGTCTTATGATTGAGGATCCCTTTCTTAGTTACCTCCATAGCTAACCCATATAGGTTTGGGGGGAAGATTGTAAAAGGGTGCCCTTGAGTTGATCCTAGGCCTCATGTAGTCCTTAACCAATCTCATGAACTGGTGTACCTAGTGAGGCCTCTCTGTTTCCCCCTTCTTGCATTTCCTTTCCTTCCCTAATATGGTTGATTATTGCAGGTGTACGATATTGTCAATTGTATAGATATAAATACACATTTACTTGCATATGTGAATCTGTCCTTTTATACCACAACAAATAAAGGTTATAGATAATTTCTTGGTTATGTGCACTATTCTAGCTGTCTTGATTGATTCTGTTCTTTGAATATTTATATTTCTCCCACTGATGAATGTTGTTGAATGATTGATTGATTCAATGAATTCCTCTGATTTGATGATTCAAGGTATTGGTTTAGTTATGGTTAAGTAATTATGATTTAGATGATTGAAGAGTGATGATATAATTGAGTGGGAATTGTATATTTCTTGCAAAATTGCAAGCGAAGCCTTACGAGGGACATTACAGCGGCAACAAAGCCTTGATCCTGCCAAGAAAAGTTTTTGATGCAATCAAGCCAAGGAACTCAAAGGGTAATATATAGAGAAATATGGGAACTTGCACTAAGCAATAACTACACAAAATAATACAATGGGTGAACATTTTGGAGATGAATTGAGGGCTTTCATGGAACACAACATAAGAACTTGAGCTTTCATGGAGCAAAATGAGAAAACAACTCAATTACTCCTACAATCCCTGCAAAATATGAACAACACAATTAGCACTCTAGCCAACCAGGTTAATGGGATGGATTCAACTTCCATTCATTCACAAAATGACAATAGAGCTCCATTGAGGTCAACACCTAGGTTAACTAGACCTTACTCCTTACCTAAAGAAGGGCCACCAAGAGAGCAAGAACAAACTTAATACACCAAACCATAACTTAGATGAATATGCTGAAGCTTATTCAAGACTTGAACTTGAAGTTAGGAGAAATATTCTGTTAGTAAATATTGTGAGGCTAGTACAAGAAGTAACCCTAGAAGAGAGTGGTCAACTAAATAAAGATTTACATCATAAAGTAGGAAAAATGGGTCTCCTTAACTTTGATGGATCGGGGAAAGTCACCGCCTTTTTGTGGATCCAAAAATTTGACACATATCTCTATCTCTTAGTTGCATGGTAGAAGAAGATGCCATCAAATTTGCCAACTTACAATTGGAATGGGTTGCACATGACTGGTGGCACCATGGCTTGATTACTCAAGGACACCAAAACATAACAATTTATGATGAATTCACCAAAACGCTCATTGAAAGATTTGACCAAAAGCACCTTGAGAAATATTTTAAAGAATTGACTCTTATAAGACAAGGGTTCGTAGAAGGTTGTCGTAGAATTTTAAAGGATCTCAGTCATGGTCCTCAAGATTACAAAATGAATATTAACTTACCTATTTATAGAGGGACTATCAAAATCTATTTGTGGCCTAGTAAGTGCCCTTGATCCTACATCTCTCCAAGATGCAATCCTAAAGGCCCTACAACTTGAGACCACAAAAACTTGAGACCCTCCAAATGGAACTAGCAACAAAAGGTACTAACCCCTCAAACATGCCTCACTTGGGAAGAAAGGGCAGATTATCAAAAAAGGGTATATGTTTCAATTGTAGAGAAAAATGGGTGCTAGGACACAACTGTACCAAAATGTAATGTCCTTGTCATAAAATAAATAAATTAATAATCTCTTGTATGCCGACCGATTGATTTAGCTTATCTCGGTCCCTTTTTATTTTTGTTCCGTAGGTGTTTGCCGTGTGGGCTTCTTTTGTAAACCCTCGGGAGTTTCTTCGAAGGGGTATTTATGACCGGCGTGTAGGATGTATTTTTCATATGTTAAGATTTGATACTTTATTTGTATTTTGCAAATTCTTGTTGGGATTCTGTTGTCCGCCATTTTAGAGGTGTAATATCCTCCCTATTTGGTATTTCACAATTTCGGTGGGATTCAACCCTCACCCTACTCTCCTTGTTCTCTGGTTACAGATTTGGCAATCTGAAGCGATATCTATTATTCATATTTCATCTTGCAAGTGTTTAATTCCGAATTGTGTGATGGTATTAAACACTGGAACATATTAAGGTTGGAGACTTCCCCATTGTACGACGCTCATCCCTCGGCATACTCCAAACTCATTCCGTACCACCCGCATTCTTCACTGTATGACCCTCAGTCTCTACCGTACAACCTTCAACGTACGGCCCTCAGCCTCCACCGTACGACCACCACACACGTACGACACTCCATACCGTACGTCCTGCACCATCCACACCGCATGGCTTGCATTTCCTCCACCCATACAGGCCCTGACTTCTGTACGGCCTAGGTCACAATCCTGTATGAACTTCCCACTGTACGGACCAGGAAACATATCGTATGACCACGTAAACGTATGGTTCTGGCAATTTCCTTACCATACGAACTTGGCACTACCGTACGGCCTGTAGTTGCTTAGTTATGCATTACTCCTTGAACACTTGGTCATTATACTTTTTCGAAGGAAGAGATCTGCCAGGGGTTTGGGAACATTACAGTGGTATCACAGCTTGAGATCCTGTCAGCCTGTGGACAGTGAATGAAAGTCTATAGCCAGAAATGAAGGAGATTCCACTCACCTGATAGAATGGTAGATCAAGAACCCACTCCTACTGAATTCATGGCGCTATTGAGGGATCTTTCGAGGAATCAAGCGTAAATCAATGACACTCAATGACTTATGGAAGAAGCTCTTCGGAAACTGGCAGACAATAAGTTATCTGGCGAACAAAATGGCCATAGTGCCGACTTGTTTACGAGAAAGGCAAATCCTCATTCGGCACGTTCCCGTCCTTCCATGCCAATTTTCCCTTTAAGGATGGAGACACCACAAGGAGGAAGGCAACCAACCTTTGAGGAAGTTCAAGAATAGTTAAAAGAAGATTGGAAGAATGCAAACTTGGAAGGGGATATATCCTACAAAGACTACTTGGAATTGAGAATGCGATATTCCGGAGGTGGAAACCGGGGATATTTTAACGATGATCTTAGAAGGAAGTTGATTAAAGTAAATCTGTCACCATTTGATGTATCCGGATCCATATCTGCCCAGGCATGGGTAAGAAGGCCGATACTTACTTCCAGCTCAATCCAATGCCAGAGGAGGAAGCAATTAAATTTGTAGCACTCCACTTGGAGGGAGTGGCGCATGAATGGCGACATCACGACACCATCACGCTGGGACACGACCAAGTAAGTACATATGCTGAATTCATTGAAAGATTGATAGATCGATTTGATGGTAAAGATCTAGAGCTTAATTTTAAAGAGCTAGTCCAGTTAAGGCAAACTGGATTGGTCGACCAGTACATCACAAAATTTCAGGAGCTCTCCGTTTTGGTTACGGACATTTCCGAAAGGAGACAAATAATACTCTTCATGGACGGATTAACAGAACCACTGAGGGGATGGGTTAAGAGTTTCAATCCTGCCACCCTTTCGGAGGCTATCAAAAAGGTGCGAAGCATGGCATCATCATCAACGTCCTCCTCTCGAAGTTATGCCCACTCCAAACTGCCGTTAGTTCCAAGAGACAAAGATATCACATCCCCGCTGAAGAAGCCTTCATTAGATGAAGCCACCAGACAGGAGCTCCGAAGGAAGAAATTATGCTTTAATTGTAAAGAGCCGTGGGAACCTGGGCACAGATGCCTCGGTAAAGGGAAAATACACTACATCGAGGTAGTGTCTGATGATGAGGACGATCAAGAGAATCTCCCCATAGAGGATAGTCACTCACAGGAGGTCTCCAAAATGGTTAGCTTGAACCGTACTGAGAGAATCACGACATTGGTATGACGTGGAGGGACCATCGCCTTGGCTGGGAGCCTGAGATGTACGGTATTCCAGGTACGGGGAACCCTTTAGGGACAAAGGGTCATTGTGATGCTTGATAGCAGAGCCACTCTTAACTTTATAAACTCATCCTTGGTTAAGAGAAGAGGTCTCCCTACAGAGGCTCACGCAGGTTTCCAAGTCAAGGTCGCCGGAGGAACACTCTTACCTTGCACACACCTTGTTCCCCAACTCAGTATCACCATGGCTAATCACATTGTGACAGAGGATCTCTTTGTAGTAAACCTAGATGATATGGAGGTTATTCTGGGTATACAGTGGATGGAGTCCCTGGATGAATACACACAAAGTTTCAAATGGATGGATTTTACTTTTGTGGCCGAACGGAAGAAAGTTGTTCTCTGAGGAATGGCGAATGAGGGTCCAAAGGAAGTTTCCGCATAACGAATAGAGGGCATTTTCCGGCATGATGACAGAGCATGGGCTGCACATTGCTTTGTTTCGACAGAACCAATTAAAGGACAACGAACACACCCCCAGGATTCTGATCTATAGGCTATCCTGAGTACCCATGATAAAGTTTTTGCAGATATCCCTCTTGGCATACCTCCCCATTGTGGATTTGAGCATACCATTGAATTGGAAGTTGACGCCAAACCAGTTATCATCACGCCATACCGCCATGCCAAAAAATTCAAAGATGAGATTGAAAAAATGATTCAGGAGCTACTCGAGAAGGGATGGATCCATCTGAGCTCTAGCCCTTTTGCATCATCAGTAGTATTAGTGAAAAAGAAAGATGGAATGTTACGCATGTGTGTGGACTATCGTGCGTTGAATAAGAAGACAATAAAAAATAGATACCCTATTCCTAAGATCGATGAATTGTATAAGAGTTGCATGGTGCGATTTATTTTTTTAAAATAGATCTCCATTCCGGATACCATCAGATCCGCATGCGGGAAGAAGATGTGGAGAAGAGGACATTTCGTTGTCACTACGGGCATTATGAGTTCCTGGTCATGCCATTCGGATTAACGAACGCGCCAGCTACTTTTCAATCTTGCATGAATCGCATCTTCAACAAACAATTGCGTAAGTACTTGCTGGTATGTTTTGATGACATCCTTATTTACAATAAAACCTGGGAAGAACACTTGAGACATTTGGATGAAGTCCTTGGGATCATGGAGGCTCAGTCCTTGTTCGCCAAGCAATCCAAGTGCGAATTCGGAATGACATAAATATTATACCTAGGGCACGTGGTCAGTAAACATGGAGTACAGGTCCACCAGGAGAAGATTCAAGCTATACTTGACTGGCCTCCACCAAAATCACTCTCTGAGTTGTGAGGGTTCTTTGGGTTGTGTAGTTATTACCGGAAGTTTGTAAAAGGATTCTCTCTGCTCAGTGCACCATTAACAGATCTGACTAAGGGGTCCTTCCAATGGAATGAAAAGGCACAACACATTTTTAATAAGTTAAAAGAAGCAATGAGCACTTGCCCAGTCCTCGCCTTACCTGACTTCACTCAACCATTCATTCTGGAATGTGATGCGTCCGGAGAAGGCATTGGCGTAGTACAAATGCAAGAAAGACACCCTATAGCCTACGAGAGTTAGAAGCTTACGCAAGCTGAGCACCTATATTCTATCTATGACAAAGAGATGTTGGCCATTGTGCATGCCCTGACCAAGGTGGGTGCCAAGCTCACCGTCCGTACCGATCATAATAGCTTAAGATATTTTTTGGAGCAATGAGATCTGAACGAGAGGCAACAAAAATGGGTAAGTAAGATTCAGGCTTTTTAATTTCGACATTGAATATGTAAAGGGGAAGAGTAATGTGGTTGCAAATGCTTTGGCAAGAAAGCCCGCCATTTGCTTGTCACAGATCTCAGCTGACTGGAAAGCACACTTACTAGTGGAATATTCTAAACACACATTCGCATGTAAGTTAATGGATGACGACACTCAGGACGACCGTTACAAGGTGGTGGATGACATCATTTACTATAAGGATCGGATATACTTAGTACCTGAGTCCAAAATGAAGCAGAAAATCCAAAAGGAAATACATGCCTCACTATTGGCTGGACACTCGGGATTTCTCAAAACCTATAGACAGCTCAGGGAGAGGTTCGCATGGAAGGGACTTAAAGATGATGTTTTGCAGTATGTGCGGGAATGTGTAGTATGGCAGCAAAACAAATCCAAACACACCTTACCCGCCGGACTGTTACAACCCTTGCCCATACCAAAACAGAAGTGGGAAGGTATCTCCATGGACTTCATCATCGGACTTCCTAAGGTAAATGGAAGGGATTGTATCTTTGTAGTAGTTGATAAACTGCCGAAGCATGCACACTTCTTCGCTATCTCCTCAGATTTCCAGGCTGCACAGGTAGCCGACTTATTTTTCAAAGAAGTTTTTCGTCTGCAAGGGTTACCCCGAAACATTGTTAGTGACAGGGATGGTCAGTTTCTCAGTATCTTCTGGACAAAATTGTTTCGGTTGGCAAGAACAAAATTATCACCAAGCACCAGCTACCACCCTCAGACCTACGGGCAGACGAAAATTGTGAACAAATGGGTAGAAGGCTACCTCCAAAACTATGTTTCAGCACAACAACAGGCATGGGTCAAATGGCTACATTTGGGATAATATTGTTACAATACAACTTATCATATGTCTATTGGGATGGCACCCTTCAAAGCACTCTACGGGTACAAACCCCTTTCATTTATTGACATGATTTTGGGTGACAGTCGCGCACCGAGGGCAAAGGACTGGCTTCAGGAAGGGCAAGACATTCTAAAAGTCTTGAAGGAAAACTTACAAAATGCATATGATCAACAAAAGATCTATGTTGATAGGCACCGAATAGAGAGAAGTTTCAAGGTGGGCGACTTATTATATCTTAGACTTCAACCATACAGGCAGACATCATTGAAGGCAAAAGGGAAAGAAAAATCGAGGCCACGTTTTTATGGTCCTTATCGTATAACTCGCCGTATCGGTGAAGTTGCTTATGAACTTGAACTGCCAGAAGGGAGCCACATCTACGACGTCTTTCATGTCTCCTGCTTGAAGAAAACCGTCGGACAGAACATTGTAGTAACCACAGATCTTCTGCTACTCAATGAAGAAGGGAAGGTCATATTGGAACCAGTTGAGATCATTGATGTACAGGAGAAGACACTGCGGAATTGTACCCTGAAGGAATACTTGGTACGCTGGAAGCACTTGCCGCTGGACGACGCTACTTGGGAAGGTGAACACATTCTCTAGCATCCGATATTACATTTGCTTGAGGACAAGCAAGCTTTGGGACGAGAGGACTGTACTGTCCCCGTCATAAAATAAATAAATTAATAATCTCTTGTTTGCCGACCGATTGATTTAGCTTATCTCGGTCCCTTTTTATTTTTGTTCCCTAGGTGTTTGCCGTTTGGGCTTCTTTTGTAAACCCTCGGGAGTTTCTCCGAAGGGGTATTTATGACCGGTGTGTAGGATGTATTTTTCATATGTTAAGATTTGATACTTTACTTGTATTTTGCAAATTCCTGTTGGGATTCTGCTGTCCGCCATTTCGGAGGTGTAATATCCTCCCTATTTGGTATTTCGCAGTTTCATGGGATTCAACCCTTACCCTACTCTGTTTGTTCTCTGGTTCCAGATTTTGCAATCTGAAGTGATATCTATTATTCATATTTCATATTGCAAGTGTTTAATTCTGAATTGTGTGATGGTATTAAAGACCAGAACATATTAAGGCTGGAGACTTCCCCTTTGTACGACGCTCATCCCTCGGCGTACTCCCAACTCATTCTGCACTGCCTGCATTCTTCACTGTACGACCCGCAGCCAGACACCGTACGACATCATCATTGTACGACCCTCAGCCTCCACTGTATGACCTTCAACGTTCGACCCTCAGCCTCCACCGTACGGCTGCCATAGACACGTACGACACTCCACACCGTACGTCCTGCACCATTCACACCGCACGGCCTGCATTTCCTCCACCCATACAGGCCTTGACTTCCGTACGGCCCAGGTCACAATCCCGTATGGACCAGTAGAGATATCGTACCACCACCTAAACCGTTCGGTCTTGGAAATCTCCTCATCATACGAACTTGGCACTATCGTACGGCCTGCAGTTGCTTAGTTACGCATTACTCCTTGAACACTCGGTCATCATACTTTTTCGAAGGAAGACATTCGCTAGGGTTTTGGGAACATTACACAAAAGAGGCCAAGTATGTAACTTAGAGGCATTATCAAATGAAGTATCTGAAGAAGAAAGGGAAAACCCAAGCAAAAGAAAGTTCGATGAGGAAGACTATGGACCTTTAGCTGCAATCTCAAAAGTCCAAGTACGTCCCCTTTCAAATTTCTAGTGTTCTAAATGTACAAAAGCTGACCGCCCTTGTGGATAGCGGCGGGAGACGCAACTTTATTGATGAAGGATTCAGGAATGAATTTGGAAGTAGAAGATTTTGAGGGCTTTAAGGAAGCCATGGCTGATGGATTTACTACCCTATGTACAAGAAGGATTCCACAACTAAGCATCACCTTGGTAAGGCACCTAATTAAAGGAGACTTCTACATTGTAAATATGGGAGATGCTGGTGTAGTCTTTAGTGCCCAATGATTGCACTCTTTGGGATGTTTCTACAAGGACTTCCAGAAAAATGGATTTAGTTTTCAACATGATGTACAAGAAGTAATCTTAGGTGGATTATCTAAATAATCCCCAAGGGTAACTTTATCTAAAAGGATGGAAAGAAGCTTTAGACATGGGCAGGTTGAATGGGCTGCTCAATGTATGACACTTGACAAGTCTTCCTCCAAAGGTAAAGCCATACATGTTGACAGTAAACCCATCTTGAAGAAACATGAAAAGGTATTTGCCAACCTCCCACCAGAACTTCGTCCAAAAAGAGGTTTTGAAGACACCATAGAATTGAAGAAGGGGGGCTAAACTCGTAACCATTACATTCTATAGGCACCCTCAAAAATTTTAGGATGAAATATAGGAAACCATTAAGGAGCTTTTTGAAATGGGACACATTGAACCCATTTCTAGTCCATTTTCCTCCTCCGTAGTTCTAGTTAAAAATATGCAAATGTGCATAGATTATAGAGCATAGAACACAACGACCATGAAGAACTGTTATCAATTCCTAGAGTCGATGGACTACATGGAGCAAAATACTTTTCTAAGATTTACGTATGATCTGGCAACCACCAAAGTAGAATGAGGAAGGAAGATTTCCCTAGGATTGCGTTTAGATGTCACTTTGTACACTTTGAGTTCTTGGTCCCACCCTTTGGCTTAACCAATGCCCTGACAACATTCCAATCATGCATGAATTACTTATCCAGGATACAACTAAGGAAGTTCCTATTGGTATTTTTTGATGGCATTCTAATTTACAGTAAAAATGGGAATAACACCTTAAGCAAATTGATGAAATCCTAGGAATTCTTGAACTAGAATCACTATATGCTAAAGTCTTCAAATGTAAATTTGGGTTAGAAGAAATCCTATATCTAGGACACAAAATGAATGCACAAGGGGTAAGTGTGGATGAGGGAAATATAAAGGCTATAAGGGAATGACCTAAATCGATAACCCTAACCACACTAATTGTAGTCTCCTCGAAATCAAAGTTGCATGGACATGATACTGCTATAGATATGGATACAATATCGAATGTGCATACAGCCATATTGAAGACCCCCCAATATGGAAACAATTGGATATGACATTCATAAAAAACCCATACACATATTTAACATAGTTTTCTAAGTCATTAGAATAGTTTTCATTACTTTAAAAGCAATATAAACAATTAATTGCTACATACCAAATTATAAGATGATTTAAGAATTTACAATATGGAAAAAATAGTAGAGTTGCATTGGAAGATCATATAAATATATGGGTTGCTGAAACAAAAAAACATTTCATTTGTGTTCCTCATTTGGTGTAGATTTTGTTTATACCAATTTTTTAATTAAAACTTGCATGATTGAATTTTTTTAAAATTAAGTTTAGGAAGATTTACATCAGATTTTAAAAAAATCAAATGACATAGTAGTCAGCAAGGTTGGAAAATCAAGGTTTTGTTGTAGGTATGGTATTTGACGTTTATCCGTGCCGTATTGTATCCATATCCGATATGGATACGAGGATATGTGTGCCTTAGAGGGGCAAAGGTGTATTTGGCTACTTTTCTTGAAATAGTATAATTGAATGAATTGCAAATAGGAAGGTGTTTTCAACCTTTCAATTCATGAGCGTTGGAGTTGTCCTACCTTGTAGCAAGCATGCCACTTCAAGATGCAGGCTTGTGGATAGGGAGGCAAATGTGTGATCTTTGGCTTATTGAAGAAGGCAATCCTCATGTGTCTTATCAAGCATGCCATCCTGAGATGCAACACTCGTTGGCTAGGAGGCGAAGGAGTGCTCTTGGGCTTGATCAAGGAGGGCGTGATATCTCTATGGTGGCTTGAGGGATGAAGTTGGCTTATGATCTTTCCATATGCCATGGGACAAGGGCCGAATGTCTGTCGCTAGGCTTGGTGAATTCTACAAGTACGCCAACCTGTAATGGATATTAGGGCCAGGGGCCAATGAGTGCCCTTGGGCTTGAGGTGTCCCCTTAGGTGTGTGTTGATGTGAGTTTTTTGACCACTCCAAGATGTAGAATAAAATACTTAGTGTCCTATCCTCTCTTGAACAAAGAAACTTCAAATTCTAAATAATGTAACAAGTGTGTGATCAAATGAAGCAACCCCAAGGTTTAGAATGTGTATTAGCAATTTTGTGCTGGATATAACTCAATTTATATTATGTGATATGCTAGTTCTCACAAAGGGACTTACGCTATAATTTTATGAATCTATCAACTTCCTTCGAATGATTTTGCGATTTAGGCTTTTCAACTAATCCTAACAATTGTTTTGAAATAAAATGCAAAAAGAGATTGAGTTTAGATATCTAATGTGCTTCTACCAATGCAAGAGACTGTTGATGACTTAGTGAAACCGAACGAAACTTTGATTTGCCAACTGGAACAACTATGCAAATTCGATGCAATCTCCCATGGATATGTGAATAATTTTCAGATCATTTATACACATTGACTCCATAAGACATGCAAATCAAGGAGCACAAAGTAATTGAAGTTAAACTTAGAAATGAGTTCAGACTAACCATGCACTGCAACTTGCAATCAACAAATAACAAATGGTATGAACATAAGAGGTTCCACCATCGATCAACAACAACGTCTTCCATTAAACTATTCAAAATAAACAAATTCTAACTTAATTGAGAACTAGGAGACCATGCTAACACCCAAAATAACAGAAGTGTTCACCAAGCTTCAATGTGTTTGCAGTTGTTTTGGCAGTATCTCATTAACAATTTCACAATAAGTATCTCCTCCTCTACAAATGAAATGATCACTCCTTTATATAGGGCTTCTAATTACAACTAATGACTCAAATCTATTCAAGATCAATAACCATGATATTTCAAAGTAACCCTAATTAAGGTTTTCTATAACTACCACCTACAAACATTAAATGCTAGCCAATGAAATATAGAGCATTGTCTATGGGATAGGAAAATTCCATGCTACGCAGGATTCTAACAAACTTTCTTCTAGAAGCATGTTTCCCTTATCCCTTGCTTTGATGGTAGATTTGATGCATCCAATCATGATGATGATGTGGAATCGTTCGATTGATTGAGACTGGGTGGACTCCACATCATCTTGCTTATTTTCAAATCTTGTTTCCTTATTACAAAGAAGTCCTTTGGATTTCAAATAATATCTCTTGATACTCAACATTTCCAATCTTGATTAAGTCTTCTGAAACTATCTTACTTAGACTTCCTTGCTCAATTGATCTTTATGGTGGTTTTCTCCTTTGAATGATCATCTACTTGACTTCCCTCAAAGTTGAAATCATCTTCCTCATGGTTCTTCATCTTGAACATCCTTATTTTTGATCTTCCGTATGTGGTTATTGGCTTGGACCGTTGCACTTGCATTTCTATTACCATTATTGATTTCCTCTCTTGATCTCAACCTTCATCTTCTTCTTTTGCTTGATGAGCCACTTAAAATTGCCTTTGTCTTGAAACTCCTTGTTGAGTCCTCCATGTGGTAATCATGTCCATGTTGATTCTTGTATTTGATTATGTGGCATCTTCCACTCATGAAGTAATTCAGTCTTTGTCATTTCCTTTTTCAAACTTGATCTTTGAGTTAATTATCTCCAACATATTGATGTCTTCCCTCTTCCTTGCATGACTTGTGAAAGCTCTCCTTGTTCATTTGATCATCATCTCCATGGATCTTACAAAGAAAGAGAAAATATTTGAATTAAAAGAAAAAATGCTTTATAAGGAAATAATCATGAAAACATGCATCATCTTTCAATTGAGAACTTGAAAGGAATCTGAATGTTATAATCAATTTGCAAATTTTAATCTTCAAGAGTCCAAAATCATTCACATTCTTGCTACCACTTCACTTATTACTTTCTTGCAATAATCAAATTTTGGAAATTTCTGACTTCGCACCTACAGATCTGATTGCCATTTTAAATTTCAGACCTGCAATTTACTCTTAAATTTGGCCTTGATTATTTGGGAACTTCAAATTTATCACAAGTTCACACTTTTAGGTCTTCTCCTTAATTTGGCTGAAGGTGTTGATATTTTTCTCAACAAGTTCGCCCAGGCCTGCTTTCAAATTTGCCTCTAGTATGATTAGACCTGAATGCTAACACTTTAAAATTGCTTGGCATTTGCCAATGCTTGTTCTCAAATTCGCACCCTACATTGCAGATCCAACCTTCTTCTGGGAAAATCACACTTCTCTGCCATTTAATTCACTTCTTAATGATCAGATCTGGGCATTTAATTCTTCGAAAGATGCTTTGTGTTTACCAATACTGCTCTCAAATTCACCTCTTTGCTGAAGGTCTGATGCCGCTCTGCTTCGAAATGATTGAATCATGTTTTGAATTGTGTTTGAAATGATCTCCATCAGCTTCCTTATATGGTGATCATGGGGATTTAATGAAGGGTTGCAACTATTA
This sequence comes from Chamaecyparis obtusa, assembly GCA_027943335.1. Lineage (NCBI taxonomy): Eukaryota > Viridiplantae > Streptophyta > Pinopsida > Cupressales > Cupressaceae > Chamaecyparis > Chamaecyparis obtusa. The sequence continues at coordinate 434,373 of BSBK01001234.1, forward strand.
AATCTGAGGAGGCCAACTTTGTTATTTTGTTTAATTTGAATCCATGAAATCCACCAAGGAGGCCAACCTAAACAAAGGCCCTATCAACTTGAATTTTTATTTTTCTCTTGAACATGTTAACATTTCTCTTGGGCGCTATTTCATGCATAAGCTGGAAATACAAACTACTTGACTACACTTTTAAACACAAGCTAGAAATTGGATTGTCTCTTGGATGGGATTCTAAAGTGGAGCTGGAAATGAGCAATTAATTCCAAAAGCAAAATTGAAATGAGCAAAATTGGTTGGAATTCCATTGAGTTGGAAATGAGAAAAATTGACTCGTGCAAATTTTGACAAAATGCAATGAATCTTTAACCACTTCCAATCCTTTCACTTAAAATTTCTTCCTCCAATTTTGAATGGAAATTTGTTATCTTTCAATATTTCCCTTTACATTCATCATTTTTGATCGAATTTCAACATATTTTTGCAATTCTACCTCAAAATAGTCATGTTTTCTCAAGGGTGGGCTTTAGGAGAGGAGCTGGAAATGTTGATTATGCTGGGGAGAATTCCAAACATGAGCTGGAAATGAGCAAATTCCAGGTTGGATTTACAACTAGGAGCTCGAAATGAGCAAACCCCCTTGCTTTCTACTTTAAATTTATTTTGGATTTTGCATTTTCATTCAAAATTTTATCACTTTATTGTTCAAAATTTCCTTTGTTTGTTTTTCTCTTGAACATGTTAACATTTCTCTTGGGCGCTATTTCATGCATAAGCTGAAAATACAAACTACTTGACTACACTTTTAAACACAAGCTAGAAATTGGTTTGTCTCTTGGATGGGATTCCAAAGTGGAGCTGGAAATGAGCAATTAATTCCAAAAGCAAGATGGAAATGAGCAAAATTGGTTGGAATTCCATTGAGTTGGAAATGAGAAAAATTGACTCGTGCAAATTTTGACGAAATGCAATGAATCTTTAACCACTTCCAATCCTTTCACTTAAAATTTCTTCCTCCAATTTTGAATGGAAATTTGTTATCTTTCGATATTTCCCTTTATGTTCATCATTTTTGATTGAATTTCAACATATTTTTGCAATTCTACCTCAAAATAGTCATGTTTTCTCAAGGGTGGGCTTTAGGAGAGGAGCTGGAAATGTTAATTATGCTGGGGAGAATTCCAATATGTGCTGGAAATGAGCAAATTCCAGGTTGGATTTCCAAATAGGAGCTCGAAATGAGGAAAACCCCTTGCTTTTTACTTGAAATTCATTTTGGATTTTGCATTTTCATTCGAAAAGTTTTCACTTTATTGTTCAAAATTTCCTTTGTTTGAGGATTTTCCCCTTTATCACTTTGAAAGTTGCAAACAAGAAATTTGATCACCAATCCAAAGATATTTTATTTTCAATTCCAAACCTTTTTGAGTCTTGCAATTTTTGTTACACTCCTTGGTGGGATTTAGACACCAAGCTGGAGATACAATGTAATTGGGCGGAAATTCCAACACCAAGTTGGAAATAAGCAAAATTTTGGTCAGAATTCCAACACCAAGCTAGAAATGAGCAAGTCCTCCCTCTTTACTCTTAAAATTCACTTGAATTTCTTGCATTTTCCAACCGAGGTTGGAATTCTGTAATGTCCCCATTTTAGAAGACATGGATTTTGGATGATTAGCCTATTATTATGACCATCGTAGGGTGATGAGTTTGTATAGAGGGTCTCTTGAGGCGTGTATCATCTCTAGAGTTCAGCGGTTTCCAGTTTTGGCTTTTGTTTGGTATTTCTAGGGCTCTATTTGCCATACTATTTATAGTAAGTCAGGTTGATCGAGAAGGGCACTTTCTATTTTTAGTAAGGCGGTCATATGGATAGAGGATGTAGTGGTTGACCTCCTTGTTCCGACGGGATTGCGAAAAGATGAATATTTAAGAAGTTATTAATCTTTAATGGGCTCAAATGATAATAAATTATTAAAAGGGGTTATAATATAAAGTTATAACTTAACTTATTCTTGAGGGTCAATTCATCATCAAAAGGGGGCCATTTATGCAATTAATATTAAGAAAGCCAATTTAATAAAATATTAAATGATTTCCTAAGTTTCAATGAAATGACATTTTAAAATGTTATTAAAATGCTTTTTAGAGGAAATCGAACTTGATGAGAGAATATAAGACTTTGCAAGAGTAATCAAACTCATTGTGTGTGATTGGCATTTCAACTTAATTTTGGAGAGCATTGAGATTTGGAGAGACGAAGGGTTTCTGCAGGTTTTCAGAGCTTTTTGGCATTGGAGGGCGTAGCTTCTTCTCTGCAACAACAATCTGAAGGTGTGAAATCATCTGAAGTTGCTCCACAGTTGGCTTCATTCAGGAGTCAAGTATAAGACGATTAGTCAAGGGTTTTCAGGCAGATTTTTAGTATAACTGAGCAGATTACTCATAATATAGTGTCTTTCATTGTTGGGCACTTTCACATCAGATTGTACAGATTATTAATTTCCAGCAGTACCATGGTTGCCTGGGCATGATCATTCTAGGTGAATCGCCTAGCTTTGGGGCTCATTTCTCCTTCAAGGGTGGTGTCTAATTCAGGATATCTTACAGGGCGTGGTTTGAGGAAGAATTATCATTACTGGCTGCAAGGAGAGCTCATGATCGAGCTGATATAGCTGGATGCAACTTCTGAAATCACAAAGCAAAGTTAATTTCTTAATGCCCTGGTATGCATGTCATTGTATTCGATATTGAAGGTGGAATTAATAAAGTTTTTCAGTCATATTAGCTTGGTGCTGTAGATGAATGCTTCAATCATATGGATGCATGATAAATGTTCGATGTAATTGCTTATTGCTGTAGATGCACATTAGATTGCATGCCAAGTGTTCGTGAAAATGTTCATTGGCTGTAGGTGCACATTTTTCATGTAGAAATCATATGTATGCATTAGAAAAGACAAAAAGGATTGCATTTGCATTTTAGTTCTTTGCCTAGATATCTTAGTAATCATTTGCAAGCATTTAAACTTCATTCCAATCAAGCAAAAACAATCTGAAAACAAAAGATAGTAAGATGGAGGTTTCATGACAACTGTTTGACAATATTCCTTGAGCTTCATAACAGCTAATTGTGATAAGATTTATAAGGGATATTTTGGTGGTATCAAAACTTGCATGCTAAGTGTTTGACAAAATGTCAAACATTGAGATTTCAAAACAATATCTTTCATTGGTTTAGCGATCCAGTGTTTTGTCAGAGTTAGAATCACCTAGCTAATTGACTTGAATTTTCATTTCCACTTAGCATTTCCAATCTGAATTTGAATTGTGATGGCTTATACTCCCAAATTGCTTCATCTTTCTTCTTCCCTTTCACTTTCACGAATTCTTCATGTTGAGAAAACCAAAGTGACATCTCTCATTTGTGAAACAGCTTTATCCCTTGACAGGATTTCATCTACATTTTGACAATTTCTCAACAAATCTCAATATCACTTCTTTACCCATGGGTCTAAGACTGGGATAAATGGCTTGCTTGCTTTGTCAGGAGAAGACTTAGAATCCAAGACAACTACCACTAAAACTAAAACTAAGCCAGGCGACCAAACTACTAAGTAAAAGAGGGGGTTGTGCAACCCCCCAAGTCTGAATGAAGCCAATTACCTAGAAATTGTAAAATCCAGAAGCTTACATGAGCATCACTCTATTGTGTGCTTACCAGTTAGAATTTAATCAAAAATGATTTGATTCCATCTAAGGATGCCCTCAATCTTTTAGCGCTGTGGACTTTAGTAGTCTGTATAGGGTGAAATCCTTGAGAAACTGAGTTAAATATTTGGATTGATGTCGTACTTTTGTACTGTTGCACCACTGGGCATCCTGAGTACAGATAATATCATTGTATGATAATTAACTATATTGGTCGAAACTTGAATCTTTGAGAGAAATGTTTGTTGCCCCTTCAGTATGACTTTGGGCAACATCAGAGTATATACATGCATATCATTTATTAACATTTCAATTGAAATTTTAATTAGCTGAAATTGCTAGTGTTGCTAATTTGCAGGGTTACAGAGTGCTAGTGGTAGAAAGCAAAAGTTAAAGATAAAATTCAATCTAGAGGCAGTAGTAGAAGATGGTCAACAGCTATATGTCAGTGGATCTGTAATCTCTCTTGGAACATGGGATCCTGAGTTAGCTATTCCCATGTCTCGATTTGAAGGAAAAACTAATCTTTGGCAAGCTGAAATACAGGTTAGCATTTTTTTCCTCCTATGATGTTATATACTTCTCTGCTTGTATTCAGTGCACGTATCACATTTTTGTTTGGGTATTCAATATGACAGAATAAACGACATTTATCTATGTAATCAAAGCAATATATTAAATGCCTCAGTCAAATGTAAAGGTGCATTCTTTTGTACTTAAAATTGTGGATGGTATAACATACTTGATATTTTCTTTAAAGAGCAAATTTTTCATGTCAAAACAAGGATACCTGCAACTCATAATGTGCAATTTATTTTGTTATGATCCCACTTATGTCTTCACTGTAGAAAGTAGAACTAGAAACCATTCGCTATTCAAAATTTCTATTTATTGGAGGATAATATGAGATTATAAACAAGACAAGGGATACGCTTTAGACCAAGAAAGAGTTGATGACATCAACATTCTTATTTATGACTTAATATGGCATCATTACATGTCTTTGAATTTCTAAATTTGGCTATAAACATTCTTGCTTGTTTGGTTTTTCTTCCTAGTACTTTCTATTGCAAACCACTGTTTGCTTGAGTCCCATTCACCTACTTTTGCTCATTTCTGGACATTAATATAATTTCTTTCTTCTTTTTCTATGCATGACCCAGCATTTATTAAAGTGGTTAAATGGTCTGGAGTCGACTGAACTGTGCCACCTCTATACTAAGGTTTGTCAGTAAATATGTATTATTTAATACTAAAGTAAGAAGTAAAGGGCTGAACACACATCAAAATATTATTATTTAAACTGCAATGTGAGGCCAAACTACAGAAAATTATATAGGAATAGGTCTACCTAAAGTCTTAATGCCTCACATAGGCAGCAGAGTAAAGTAGCACTTAGTGTTATGGCTGCATCTTGTCTTTGCTGCTGTACTGTTGATGTGTGTTTTATGACCGTACCAACAGTAGAATAAAATATTGAGATATCCTATCCTCTTGATCAAAATCATGTGTATGCTAAGATTGTGAAAGATCATACAATAGACTCCAGGGTTCTTTTATGTCAGTTCTTGATTGTGGATAAGCTCAATGGTTGATGTGATATGCTGGTATCATGAAGGGACTTACATACTCGTTCTCAAGATAATTCAGAGAATACTAGCTATGGGAACTATTTGAAAGATATGGCAGTGAAAGTACCATCTTTGGGGGGGTTTTCATAATATATGCAGAAAGTAAATGAGAGTAGGGTTGAGATATCTATTCTAATCCTAAGAACTTGAAAGATGAATATTGCTATGATGAAATTTACCAAACTTTGCTTTGCCAAATTCAACAACTGCACAAAGCTGGTGCAATCTTCAAGGGTTGTGCAAATAATTTTCATATCACAATGAACACCATCATAACGAACAATAGACATCAATCATAGAAGTAAAGCATCCACATAAGGGCTTAGGACCAACCTTACATTGCGCTTAGGAAACACCTAAGAACAAAAGGTACAAGCAAGATGATTCCACCATAACACTATTATCAATCACATTCATCTAAGTACTTGAAAACAAATCTACTCTAAATGAGAGAATAAAGAGAACATGTAGGCACCAAAATACATCAAGAAATCACTAAACTTCAATGTCAACTTTATTATCTTGGTAGCTCTTAAGAAACAATCTCCAAATTCCGTCCTTTACAAATGAGAAGTGGGACTTTTATATAGGTCTTGGATTACAATGAGTGGCTCAAATTGATACAAAACTGATGGCCTAGATTTTTCCACCTTAGCCCTAGTTAGGGTTAGGGCAAGGAAAGAGAATCTACAATCAATGAGAGGGTCTACACAGATCAATTAGAAGAAAGCCACTCAGTGGGGAAATGGTCAAAGATGACCCATTAATGAAGAAAGATTCACGCTAAGTTGTTAATGCCTTTTGTCCAAAATAGCTTATGCCCGACTCGGCTCCTTGAATGCCTGGAATCTAAGACAACACTATCTCCAACTCATCTATTCTGACACTTGGGGCTGCTTCTCATTTGAATTCCATAATGGTTATGTCCCTTTCACATCTGCTGAAACCAGTCTCCCAATTTGGTGTTGAGTCTTCAGTGGTGTGCATGGCATTTGAGAATATGGAAAAGTTCTCAAAGTCATCTCTTGAGAAGGTATTTAATTGAAAGAACTCTTCCAGTTTTCCTCTTAGGCTATCCGTTGTTATATCATCCTTAGTCATTCTCTATGTTAACAATGCTACAACTATGTTGAAGATTTCCTTTTGAATGTTTCAATCACCTTTCTCAATCGAGCAAATTCTCCATTGGAATTTTCAAACATTTCTTTCGCCATGACTACTGCACTGTAGTAGTGGGCGAAATGATATGCCTCTCCTTCCCTTATCACTCCACCATCAGTCAACGCTTGTCTGGAAGTCTCCATCAAGGCTTGTAGCTATCAGACTATCTCACTCTGGTAAATCTGCTCATCATTCCACGACTCATCTATGAATTGTATCCTATAAAGGATAGTTAATGCCCTTTCGTACATTTGTGCCAAGTCTTCAACAAATTTAAATGCCTACTTCTGAATGCCTTCCACCCATATCTTTGCACCTTGGGTGACTCTTCTCATCTCCTCAATGCTTTCTACTAACTCTGTTGGAAGAATAGTAGAGGAACGATTGCCTGATTCTCTTCCTTGATTGGATGGGATAAGCTTTGCAGATACTTGCATAAGGCCCTATTCTCATTTTTCACTTTTTGATACTTTTCTGTTAACTCCCTCATCTTTTCCTTCATCGCCTAGGCAGAATCATCAAACTCAATTATCTTCTCCCTATGGGCATGTCCTAGATGGAATGTTGTCACATTGTAGTCATCTTGAGTGATTTGGTCTTTGGCTTTATTAACTGTGGGGACTGCAATTTGTAGAGGCCGTGACCTGGATTCATTCCTGATGAACTTTGAAAACTTCTTTGCTTTGCCTTTCTTTTCTGGCCTATTGATTCGGATCTCTTGTAATTCCATTGTAGGGTTAATTTCCTTTTCACGACCCCTTTGCAACCTTTCCCTCAACCAATCTAGAGCAGTTGTACACTGGTCATAAACTAACAACCGTTCTCTCCCTGCACCATTGCTTCATTGATTTCTTCCTCTGCGGTGGGACTTTCTGCTTCTGTGACAAGAGCATCTATTTATTTAGTAGGGACTTCTGCCTCTACCATGGCTTCATCTAATATGGTCTCAAGGCCTTCGTCAATAGTATCCCCTTGCTCTTGATTTCTCTATTGCGGGGATTCTTGACAAGCATTAATGCTTTCTCTATCTTGCGCTAGCCGAGTTATTTGATCTCCTCGTGACGTCCTTCTCCCACTCGTTCCAACCTCTTCTCTTGTAAAATGATCAATTTCCTGCAAGCTTGGGGTCCTGCTAGGCGATGCTGGTGTTATTATTGGCCTTTGCCTCTTTTGAGGAGGTTTTTCACTATCCTTGTTGGGCCTCTTCCTCGACTGCATTTCTTGGACAATACTCTTTCCCTTTTCTCGCTCAACATTTTTTGATGAAATTTCTGCTTCATCAATTTTGACTACTGATGGCTGCCTAGATTTATCATCCCGCGACCCCTGATGTCCCATCAAGTCATAAATTGGGTAGTTTTTATTCACCCTCAGTTTGTTGACTTGATGGTCAACCCACTATTTTGTAAATTTCAAGACTAGTCTTGCTATTGAATCGAGATCTAATATTTCCCTCGTGGTCCAATCATATGGTTGGATGATCTTCTCTGTCTCTTTCTCATACCCAACCTGTGTCATGTTCTTTTCTTCTTCTACTTGGTCTAGCACTTGGGGTGATTTTGCATGCCCTGATCATGTTGAGCAACCTAGAAAACATCCTCCTTTTAATCTTGTACTCGTCTGCGACATTTGTTCCAAAATCTTCAAGGTGCAATTTGTGTTGGTACTTCACACCAACCACCACTCTATATTGTTATAAGGATCGTAATCTGTTCTTGCTAGGATTAAGTGTAATTCATCTGCAAACCTTTCAGCTTCCTGTATACATGGACAGATTTCATCTGACTCCATTATGGTAATTGGGAATTCAAGTCCCAATTTCTTGTTCCTTTTCTGAATCTTGTTGTATGTAGTCAGCTGCCTATTGACTTCCAACAACACCATCTTATCCATCAGATACCTTGGAAGTCTATATGGCTCGAAAGAAAACCCTTGCATTCTAATGCAGGAGAAAGTTGGAAACTAGATGAAGCACACTCCATATTTTTCTACCAACTTCATTGCCTCAGCTGATAGTCTTGTATGGAAGCTGCCTTGCAGCGTTCTGACAATGCGCATAGCAAAGACATCTTTGGCTCTCATGAAGTCATCCTTACATACAGTTGCAACTGAAGATAACACTCGTGTACTTCTAAGTGGCCTAGACCACTTCCCATCGGCCCCTTGTACCTCAATCCTTCATATCTTGTCTTCATGGCTAGCATGCATATAACATAAGAGCTCATGTAGAATTTTCTTGACTGCTCCAAATTTCTGAGTTGCTCATCCAAATTTTCACTGATTATTCCAGCCCTGTCCATAGCATTGATTCGTTTCGTCACCTGCTCAAGGAAGTACCACATCCAGGACTCAATGAAATGTACCTAAGCCAATATCTGAAGTGATTTTTTCTAAACTATTTAAACTGGTTGTACCCAGCACAATGTCTCACAATGTCACTGCCTAGTTATTACCACAGCAAGCCAGAAATTCCTCTGAAACGTACTATTATTGAAAGTGTTCTTATACAGATTTCAATTCATCATTTCTTCTACCAAAACATTACAAAAATGTATTCAAATGCACTATACGGATTTTGCACTGTTTGAGTTTTTTTCATACAAGATTGTGTTCTGGATAAATCATATTTCAACAGGGAACAGGAAAGATAACAATACGTTCATTCCCAAAGTATAGCATTAAGCAACTAGAAAGGACTTGCAAATACCAACCACTGTTAGGCACTCGTATAATGAACTGATGACTCACCACCCGTGAGTGATGAGGTCGGTCTGAAGGTGCGTGGAAGCTGCCGGCAACCTGGTCTAGACGATACACAGTGCTGGCTGTGATGCTACCCCTGCTCCAGCCGTGAGGCTAACTGATATGCTGTCCACCCTTACCGTGATTACACTGTCACCAATACTGCTGCGTTCAATACAACTGAACACTGGTGTGAGGATCCCCTGCATACGATAGCACGAGATTTGAGGAGAAGTCCGTTGGAGTTGCATGTCCACACCTTACGTGTTAAGTCCAGTATTTGTTCCCAGCCCTTAATTCCGGGTATGGATGTGGATATGAGATTATGGTAGCGAGCTTGAGCTCGGAAGGCTTCACACACACTGTCACCTTTGCTTTACTGTTACCGCAAGCCTTGATAATCCAACTGTGAATGCCGTTGGATGTCCTGACTGGTGCGGGTTGTGTGATGAGTCTTAGGCTCGGGTTTGTGGGTGAATGCTGAGGACACGGCTATTCACCGTGATAGCTACTCCCAGTTTCTGTTCACTAAAGTGTGAGCTATGCTATTGTAGATATCTTGATTCCGATTTCTTGGTCCAGCTGTATGTATTATTTATTCTGATGAACTGTGCTGAATGAGAAAGATTTCCACTTGCCACTTCATTGAGTCCAATGGTGAAACCTGGATGATTCCACTCAAGAAGGCTAGGTTTGTGTCCAACCTCCAAATTTCCAATAGGTTTGCGTCAATGGAAATTAACCAGTCACGCAGGTAACCAGATTTTAATATTTCTTCTTTTCTTTCTTTTTATATTTCAAGGTTCTTTTTCCAAGATGTACTTTTCCTTTTTATAACCTCGAAGTGAGTGCAAGCACAACAAACTAAGCCATGTGGGATAAAAGCTCACTTAAGTCACTTTTATAACATAAAGTAACTTTATAACATAAAGTGACTTTATAATAAGACATAAAGTGATTTTATAATAACACTTTATAAAATAAAGTGATTCTGACTATAGAAATAGAGCCCAAATAAGAAATATTTGCCCACGCAAACTTGTGACTGGCTGGCATCCTCTGAAACGAAGCCATTAGCCTATCCGGATGGATAGATAGACTAATTAGGCATCCAAATGGCCTACTGCTGGGAAGGGGACATTACACTCAAACATGTAGGACCGTGGAATCCCAAATATCTTGTTTAACATCATCACCAAGTCACTGTACTCTCGTTGAAGGTCCAACCAAATTAATTGCTTGGGTAATTTAGAATGGTGAGCCTTGATCTTTCACAGCTGTTTTCTGTTGATCACTACATCACAATGGTCAATCCTGCAAGTGTAGACCCTGAGTGCCTGTTCTTTTGTCTTCCACACCATTGATTTGTATGTTGGGATTGCAAAAGCCTTCGAAATCGCTGGCAGAGAGAGGTTTGCCGATACCTTATTATTTGGGTCTCTTAACGTTCTATCTTCCGCATTATAGTGCCCTGCATATTCCATTATCAGTTCAGAATGCTGGATGGACGGAAGAAAGCCAACTACTGCTACAAAATTCCGCTTCCGACTCTCTACTTGGCTAAGTATGTGGGAGCATGATCCTTGTAGCTAAACATTCTTCTATTAAACTCATTTATGTCAAGGCCACCCAAATTTGTGTTACTGACATCTTTCCACTTTGACACAATCTTGGACTCTGGATAAAACCCTCTTTGTTCATTCTTGATCAATGCTGTTTTGGACAAACTTGATCCTCTAGTCTCTCATTCCGCTTGCAAAACAAAATAATAAACATAAGAACATATACGGAATTAGAAGCAGATTAAATTTCTTCATTTGTGGAACAAATTCCGACTTTGGAGAAGGAAAGTTTGAAATTTTACTATAGAACTCTCTCTAGAAAAACATTCTCTCCCAAAATTTATGCCTCTCTAGAAGTAAACTTTCTCTCTCCAGAAATTCTTTATCTCTCTTCAAAATTTGCACACTTCCTCTTGAAAACTCAACTTCTTTTCGATTTCTTCAAAATCCTTACACCTCTTGCTCTTGGCTTTCCAACTTTGACGTGAAAATGAAATGAGAAATCCATTTCTTATATAAGGATTTGACCACCAACTTGCCAAATCATTAGTGAGTTAAATTTAGGCATCTGCATTCAATTTTCTTCCAAGTTGCCATTCTGGGCGAGATTCCCTCTTACAACTTACAAGTTGCCATAAATTCTTTTAGTTTCATCTACATGTGTCACGTTCCTTCCATTTTCTCAAAAGTTTCATCTGTCTTCATTGACACATCTTTCGTTATGGCCCCGTACTCAAAGGGGTTGAAATTAAAACATTTAGCCCATTTGAATTATTTCCAACGTTTTATTAATTTAATATTGGACGTTATTTAAAAATTCTGATATTTAATTAAACTTAAAATATTTCCAATATGTTCGAAAATCCATCTTGATCTTGACTTGCATATTTCACACTTAATGAATTTTAAATTCGTCATCACTATTTCTATTCAATTTTTTTTTCAACTCCAAATCCTTCATGGGCTTGAATTATTCATCATCGTGGAATTTCATGACATTAAATCCACTCCCATCATTTTCAACTTATCAATAAAGATATGGGCTCAAATTCATTTAACCCTCCAATATTAAATTTGGATGCTGATTAAATAAAACTTTACTCATTGCGGCAATTTCTCATGTTTCCGTCGATTTCCTCTGCTTTGGTGTAATATCCCTTGTCAATTCTGACCTCAAAATGCTGATTAGAGGCTCGAGGAATATCGTCAAACACTTTGCATACAACTTCACTTGCTGTCTCAAAGTTTAAGTTTGATAATGATTGCTTGAAATGAAGTCAATTGTGATTTAAATGCTTTCAAATGGTTACTAAGATGTCTAGGAAAAGAACCATAATGCAAATGCAATTCTTTTTGTCTTTTGAATGCATATCTATGACCCACACAATGTAAATATGCATCTACAACAGCTAGACAATAATTCAAACAGTTGGCATGCAAACTAAATATGAGAGAGACAACTCATGACATTCAAACTCCTTGTGACAAATAAACTAAACTGATATGCCAAAGCATTAAATGCTGGTGCTTTTATTTAATGTAAACATTTACAATGCATTGAACAATATTTATTGAAAAATCTTGAAATTTTATTGCTATATGCAACTAGTGAAATGACCTGGCACCCACGTATGGCCTGAAGATTGAAAGACTTCTTCAAAGAAATGCCGCAGACCCTGTATTGCTGAAGAATGACCAATTTCTGGGGTGTAATGGAACCAAAAAACCAATTGCATTGCTTGTAGAAGGCTCACACCCAAGTTGGGATCCCACGTTTGGGTGTAGGAGGTACGACTAGGCTCAAAGACACATTATTTCAGCTGGAAACATTAGGTAATACCTGCAACTAAATGGTCAGGGATTATCTTTGCAAATTCTCTGAATTTCATATACCAATTTCTTCAATTTTTGCATAACTTGGACTCTTGGATGAAGCTGATAGACTTATCAACCATTCGGTTGGTCTTTCACAACCTCAAAATTGCAAACCATTGAAGAGTTTCCGTTCTCCAATGAGTATAATGGTTGAAACCTGCAACTCAAGCTCCAAACCCCAATATTCACCATAAACAAAGTCAAATTTATCCAAGCATAATGAAATCGATCCTTCTCATGGCATTTTATAAGTCCTTCAATAAGTTCGATCATGAAGATTCTCAATCACCGTTCACATAACTAAAAACATATTTTCTTTTGTTTCTTTGGGCATTGACTTATGGAAAACATTTAATGAGCCACTTCATAATATATTCATTTAATGCACCGTATAGTTTGACTTTATAGTCATTAAATGTCCTTTTATAATAAAGTCAAATAAAGTCATTACATGCTCTCACTTTATAATTTGACTTTCCCCCTTTAATTATAAAGTCACATGAAGTCAATATAATATTCTCTTAAATAATCAATGTTGTCGAGTGATTCAGTACAAGGAGACGAGTACGAGGCTGTTTAGAAAGCCTTGAGGTTGGAGGAACAAGCAGAAAGAAAAAGACAACTAGGAAGACTTGCTGAGGGACGGCCTGAAGGGGAAGAAGGGTTGCCTGAAGAGAATCCAGGAGGTGTGGTGGTGGTAGCGAAGGGCACGAAGGGTATGAACTACGAAGTGAACTGTGCCGAAGGGGATACTTGTGCAAACAAAGGAGTGAGAGAATGCGACGAAGTATTGTAACTGATCAAGGATACTCAATATTGGTTGGGACATCTCATGCTTAGACCGCCAGGAAGTACAGACTTCCGTGGGGCAAAGCTAGAAATCAGGAGGAAAGTAGAGGAGACCAAGGACAAACACGTAGGGGATACCTACAAGGCCAAGAGTGTCAGGAGGATACCAGAGGACGGTAATCAAAATGATATGTTTGGTTGCAGTATACCGAACTTGGGAGTTCACACGGGACCGAGGACAAATAACATAGCAATGGGAAATAAACAAGAATTGCCTAAGTTCATGGGGGGTGGGAAGGAGGACCATGTACGACATTGTAAATCATGTGAGACAATCTGGTCGGCCAACGGGCAGAATGATCACGATGAATGGGTGGTGCAATTCCCTGCAACCCTACATAGAGTGGCCATAGACTAGTTCTCCGACATAGACCAGACAAAGGTGAAAACATGGGATGAGTTGAAAATATTGTTTCAGAGTGAATTCAACTTACTATGGGACGATAATGAGATCGTGGCCAAGATTTACAGTACGAAGAAGGGAAGCAGGAGAGCATAAGAACGTATAGCCGATGACTCAAGGAGTTGCTTGGAAAGATGGAGAATCAACCAACAGACGACCTAAAGAAGCGCTAGTTCATGGAGGGGTTGAAATCCTCCTTGCAAAGGAAAATGAAAATTGTTCCTTCGACGTTGTACGGAGATGTGTACAACTGAGCTATGGACCTCGAAAGAAAAAGCAAAACATCGAGGAAGAAGAAGAACAAGTTGTTAGATGATGAGGATTCGTCTGAAGGAAGTAGCAGTGATGAAGAGTCTAGTAAAAAGGTGCAAGCGCTCCAAAAGGAAATGCATCGTATGATGAAGGAATTTAAAGCTATGAAGCGGAGCAACAACAAGAGCGAGGGAGAATTATGGTGCATAGATTGCAAAGAGGAGGGCCATACAAAAGGCACTTGCCCTAAAAAGGCCTTCTGCGACATTTGTTAGGTGATAAGACACTCCATCGAGGAGTGCCCATACAACATGAAAACAAGAAGTGCACAAGTGCTCTTCACACAAGAACTACAACCATCGACATCTGCAGTAGCGTGCACCTCTCAACAACAGACCAACACAATGGCATCGTTCGGTGGGTACCGGAACAACCGACGGGGAGGAAGAGGCAATAATAATAATAATAATAATAACAACACTTGAAGTCGGATACAATATGATGCTAAGGGTCAGCCAATGATTCAATGTCAAGCCTGCAATTAGTGGGGGCACTTCGCCCAGGATTGCCAAAAAGAGGAAACCCCTCAACACTTGTGCCGATGGTGTGTTCTTGGTGACCATGAGGATGCAAATTGTCCCAAGCCCGGAGTAAACCTGTTGAACATTGAGAGGTCGGGTGAAGAATAGGTATTGGCGATCACAAGAGCACAAACGAAGAAAGAATCCTACCTAGATCCCCGTATGGAGAAGGAGAGGGTATGGGAAGCAATGGCTGACATTGAAAGAGAGATGATGGCTGAGTGAAGGGAAACCCATGACATGGCAAGCACTTCGTTCCGTACTGAATCAGAACAAAATATAATGAGGCGAGTGTTGCAGATGGCAACGCTTGTGAAGATCAAGGACCTCAAAACCATGCCGCAGTTGAGGATTGCCATCTTGAGCACCGTACATGTACCTACCCATACAGAAAACCATGCAAAAGTCCTTGTGAGCCCTTTAGCGGATCCTATACTCTTGGCAGTAAACAGTGGACGACACCTTGTGGTGGTAGAGATGGGGATCTTGGGAACCATCGTTATGGACAACATTGTGGACGAAGGATCGAGGGTGAATGTGTTGTCGGAAGAGACTTGGAAGAAGTTGGGGAAGCTGATGCTATGACCACCAACGTTCAAACTAGTGGGCGCGGACCAGCACAACATCAAGTCGCTCGAGACTCCGATGGCACAATGGTTGACTATCGGTATGCAACCCTTTATTGTTGATTACGTAGTGATTCCCTTGAAGAAGAAAGGTTACAATGCTATCCTCGGGTGGGGGTGGCTTGTCATTGTGAAGGTGAATCATAACTGGATGCGCAACATGTTGTCCATGGGGAGTGGAGGAATGAAATTTGTGATTGACCTAAGAACTTAGATGGTAAGTGAGGAGTTGGCGTCCTCTTCGGAGTCAGAGTTGGAAGGAGAGTTGATTGGAGCGGATGGAGGAAAATGTAGGATGGAGCTGAATAAGGAGGGTTTTCTCGAGTTGGAAGGGTGTTTCGAAGACGATGTGGGCACCATGAATGGGCTCTTCCATTGGCACACGGAGGACTTTGAGTTGTTCCATTGTAACATGTTGCAGATTGGAGAGGAGACTGGAGAGAAAGATATGTTCCCTCTTGAGTTTGGGGAACACAATGAAGGGGAGGCCCAAGTCAATGAGACTCCCGCACACCAGTTCGACAAGGATAAGCCTATATAGTACGAGGAGCCCAAGCTGAAGGAAACAAACTTGGGAGATTAAGAAAACCCCAAGATCATATTGGTGGGAGATGGTTGGAACCTAGTATTGAAGGCCATTGCCTTCAAAATATTTATGGAGTATAAAGATGTCTTTGCTTGGATCTATTATAAGAATGTAAAGGGAGTGCCTCCAGAAGTATGCGTGCATCACATTCCACTTGTACTTGGAGCCCAGCTGGTATGGAAGAGACTGTACCAAATGAACAAAAGCTATTTTGCAAGGGTGAACAATGAGATAGAGCGGATGCTCGAAGCAGGCATTATTTTTTTGGTTTAGACTAGTGAATGGGTATACCCATTGTGACTTCATTGATGGAGGCGAACTAGATCCACATCTTTGTGGACTTTCGGTGCCTAAATGCAGTCACTATTAAGGATCCATTTCCCATATTGTTCATAGACAACATTTTGGAGGAAGTAGCAGGGCACAAGATGTACTCTTTCATGGATGACTTCTCGGGGTACAATCAGATTTCCATTGCCGAGGAGGACAAGTTTGTTAATATTTGTAGCTTCAGTTGTATGATCATTTAGAATACATATAATATATGTTGATTAATAATAATATATTCCAATGTTTGTCCATTGCCCCATTGGTGCCTTTCGAGGACTGGTTAGATACTAAGGATATAAGTTTCTTTAGGAGTTGATTCCTTTGCTTTCTTGTTGTCATCGTCACCATTGTTCTAATTGTGGTATTTCTGTTCCTCTTTATAATTCTTGCATATATCTGGCAATGAAAGGTTAGACTTGCAACTCAGATGATTCATGCAATGAAAGGTTAGACTTGTAACTCTTTCTTTAGCTAATGCAAAAGAAACATTATCTATTTCAGTTTGTGCAAAATTTTTCTATTCATGCATTTTGTGTCTCTCATTTAGATAACAAAAGAAATATGCAATAATCAAGTAGCCTATCCATTGCCAATATTGAAAACACTAAGTTCAAAACAAGCCGATTGTATGACAAAATACCTTTGTAGTGAAGTTGGTGAAAGAAGTGCAAAAAATTTGGTGTAATAACTGGGGTAGCATTTTACAAGTGAGAATAACCTGAATGGTTGTTTTGACTATTTACAGGGTTGTGTGTCATTAATATTGGTATGAAGTAATCTTTAATTTTTTTGCATCAAATTGATTTTCACAACTACCTGACAATTTTCCTTTCAGGAAAGTTGGACATATGATTATGTTTGAAGTCCAGATATTCAAGAAATTAAAACTGAAAGTGGTTGTCAAAAGAACATACCTTACAGAAAATCTCCTATTTATTTATCACGTTCTAAAATATAATAATTAAATTTGATAGTGTCATTAATTTATTTAGTCAAATGGGAAGTTTTAAGGAGTGAAATATTTGTAAAACACATGATATTCTATTTTTGTAATTTTCCTAGTTATGTTTCTATCATCATTACAAAAGAATTTTTTTAAATTATTCTTTTATGAAATATTTGTCTTTATAGAAAAATTTCTGAGAGGCAAGTATAATCTCCAAGAAATTGTTAAAAATTAGTCATTTGGTGAAAATAGTTGATTCGGTTATCCATGGATCTTTTTCCATGTTGATTTCCTGGTTCAATGCTCTTAGTGGATTATAAAGAAATTTTCTTAGCATCTAATAAGAAAGGAAAGATTATTGATGGTTGATGTTTGGCTTATCAATCATCAATCATACAGTTAAGAGTATTTCAGTGAAATTGATCTTTTTGCATAATTCAACAAATCAAGGATTGACATGTAGGATTATATTTCAATTTGTATTAGCTAGATACAAAATTACAATTACTTTCTACAAATAATTTTGTATATGTAACATTAAAGATACATAATCATTTTAGAACTGTTGGCTGTTTGGCAGGTTGCCTTTGGTACAGTTCTAGAGTACAACTATTTCGTGCAAAGAAGCAAAATATCTTCTGATGATATTAAATGGAGACCTGGACCGACATTGTGTTTGAAGGTGCCCTCATCAGGTCAAACTTCAAATAAAACTGTTATGGTTCAAGATAGATGGTGTGACACAGCCTGTGGAAATATTCCAGTTCTGTCTTCGGGAGCTTTGTGGGAAGATATTGGAGTTCCTGACAAACCTAATGGTTTTGTAGGTCTTCAATCATCAAGTGTAGACGACATATCTGCAGAACATTCTGAGGTCAATACTCAACAAGTTAGTGGTCAATTGATCAGTGCTGTATCTGGAACCATTTCAGGAAATATTTATAATGTACCTGAAGAACCTATAAGCCCAGTCATTAATGCTCAAGTTCAAATAGAACATGATGGAAGCAATTCAAAATTGCTGCGTAAAGGAGTTTTTAAAGGGATGGATCCTGATGTTTTAGAACAACGCAAGAATTTAGATGGAAAGAAAAAAGTCTATCAACCTATAGAAGAGTCTTGGCTTCCATCTGGTTTTATTCTTCTTAAGGAGGAAAGTGAGTCCCAAAATCTAACACCAGGGACTGAGGTAGGTGGAGTTAATACCATTACAGAAGACAAGGGAAGTGAGTCCCAAAATTTAGCAGTAGAAATTGGAATTGATGGATGTGCTACTGTTGCGGAAGGATTAGGGAGAGAGTTGAAATTGAATAATGAAGCACAATCCATTGAACCACAAGAAAAACAAGAAGGTGTTGGGATTGTTCTTAACAAGGATGTTGTAACTGAAATAATTGTTAATTCTTCAGTATGCACCAGTCAAAGAATTGCAATTCTAGAAGATGGGAAACCAGTGGAAATATTATTGGAACCAGAAGGAACAAATGTGCAAGTTGGAAGCATATATCTTGGTGTGGTTAGATCCATTAGTCACCAAATGGGTGCTGCACATGTAGATATTGGTCATACAAAATTAGCATTTTTGAACATAAATGAACCCTTTCCATTTCTTTCATTAGATTTGCATGTAAAAGAAATTTCATCTGATGGTGATTTAACTAACAATGCAAGGTTTGAGTCAGATTTAAAAGATGAAGATGAAGAGTTTCATGACCTGTTGGAAAGTGCGGTTCAAGAAGATGAGATATCCATGCCATATGAACATGCCAAGGATAAGGAAGTAGTCATGGATGGAGGACAGAAGGGAACAGATAATATGGGAGAGCTACATAAATTTGAGATTGATACAAATAATCTCTCAAGTGCCAATGTGGAAGCTAGAGATAACTTCAGTGAAAATGGACATGAGATGGAGGGAACTGTTGTCAAAGAATATGGCAGTGAGGACTTATGTGTTGGAAAAAGAAAAAAGGTAAAAAGACATTTGCAAAACAAGGGTATATCTTATTCTGGTCCCTCTTCTGTAGATTTTGCAAGAAATCCAATTAAGTCAATTCATGTTGAAGAGGGAACAAAGATCATAGTTCAAGTTATCAAAGAGGGCCTTGGGAAAAAGGGGCCTAAAGTAACTACGTCTCCTTGCCTCAGCAGTAGATTTTGGGTAAGAGTTGTTTGATCCTTTGTTTAATTATCCAGTTGAATTTGACTTCGGTTCTCTTGTTTTTGGTATATTTATTATAATTTGTTCTATGGTACACTTTACAGAAGTGAAAAAAATAGAAAAATGTTTTTGATTTGATTTTTCCTTTTGGGAGCTTGAATTTAATCACAGTTTCTCATTGTTAAAAACATGATTCTATTTCTTTGATACAGACATGTCAAGACTGATAACTGTTGTGCTGAAGTTTAATATTTGGAAATCGTTTCAGCTATTTTACTAGACCTATCCTTCCTACATTGCATACCAACATGGTAGCATCAAGGTAGGAGGAACTTGCAGGCTAAAAGATGGTTTAGAGTCTCTGTTTCTTCTGTATTGATCATATCCAGTGGAATTTGACATGAAATATAGGATGAAAGTAATTGAGGCTATTGCATCTTAATTCAGTTTCTTCTTTTCTCGAGCAAATAGTCCCAGAGTGTTACATTTTCACATTATTTCTCTAGAACTAATATAAGTTACAACTAAGTTATAATCAAAAGGATTGTCACTGTAATTTTAGATAAAATAATATTCTGGAAATGTTTTGGAATATTAAAACCTAAAATGTTGCAACTTACAAACTCATCTTCACACTAATGTACTGGAAAACCTATGTTTGGAAATCTTCAACATAGAACTAGAAACACATCAAAATATTCTTCTTGTGCTTTTTAAATATCCACGCTACAAATCAATTGGCATTCTAAAAATCCTCACAATTTGAAAATACTAGAAAGCTACAACCAAAATCTAGAACTCAAAACAACGAATACCAAACACCAAGAACTGGATGCATTTAGCACTCTGGTGGTCTCTGGATCAAATGGAGCCTTTGGAGGATTTGCTATAGTTTGGATAGTAGTTCTCTTCCATTAGCGAATAGGTCATCAATTAGGATCAATATTGGTTGGTGAGTAATAACCTGTAGATTTACTAATTTTTATTTTTTCTTGATTAATGCATTAGGACCAATCGTCTAACATATAAGAAAAATGTTCAGGAAAATACAACAAACTTAATAAATTCCAACCCTTGAGAATTTGTGATCATTGCAGGTAACATCACATTTCTAAATGATGAGGATAAGAGGGGGGACTAAGGAAAAAAAATCAACCTCAATTAGATTTCATACATTTCACAGCCAAAGAAAACTTAGGATATAAAATCAAGAGAGGGCTTTATACATTGATGAATAGGTGTTTGGTTTTTAGTAATATTGCTGATTGGTTAGACAGATTTAGGTGTTGTGGGGATTGGGCATCCTTCTTCTTTCTTTTTGAATGTAGTATCTGGCCAGTCTTAGTATCATATCACTTTCCAATGTAACTCTTTATCAGAGAAGAACTAAAGCTTGAAAGATGCACCTTTAAGGTTGAAAATTTATTGATGAGAGATTTTCAATTTGCAACCAACACAGAGAGGAAGCACAATTTGAAGGATAAAAAATGTTTATTCTATCGAAAAGGTTGCAACACTTGAAAGTATGTCTTAAAAATAAAATAGAGAGCATTCAATTTTTTTTGTTGAGGAAAACAAAATACTTGAAGACAAATTGGAGAGTGTCAATGAGGAGGTGATCCAAAATGGGATGCACCAAGAAAGTTATAAAAAAAGAAAACAGATGTAATAGGACAATATGTGGAAATACTAGCAAGGGAAGATATTTTTTGGAGATGAAAATCAAGAGAGGTTTTGCTAAAGCATGGGGATAGAAACATAATATTTTCTATAATTCAACTAAAGCATTAAAACAAAATTTGGGAAACTTTTAGTGGAGGACAAGAAGATTAAGGAACAAAAAGTTCTCTACCTACAAAAATTGTTAAAGAACTTAAGAGGGATTGGACTTCAAACACCAAAAAGACATCCTTGAAAACATACTATGAATGGTTAAAAGGATCAAAACTTGTACTTAATGGGTCTTGTTGATGTGAGTTTTATGCCACTACATGCAGAATCAAATATTTAGTATTCCAAATTGTTAATGTCATTGTAGTTTTAGTCGGATATAACCATTATATATATATATATATATATATATATATATATATTGAGTAACAAAACCTGATTAGAGATCAGGTGCTTAGTTAAGATGAAAAGGCACAATTCATGAGACATCTCATGAACAGACATGTCTTTGTGGAGACATGTTTGCTCATGGGATATGTCTCTTGCTTATATATTTAATGCAGATGCAATCCACAATTGAGACATTGAACTCAAAAAATGTTTTGCTCTTGTAGATCGAATCATATTCTGAAAATAGAAAAGCCATAGATAGATCAAATCTGATGAAAATTAACATGGTATTAGAGCCGGTTTGAGAAACGATCAACATCAGATAGAGGATGCCACTATTGAACAAATGATATAAACAGAATTAGAGATCAAATCGACAATAAGTAAATAAGAAGATCGAACTCCATTGTCAAGGAAAGATATCGATCAGGATATATCGAACATAAGATGTGCAATGATAGTTATATTAACATTGCAGAGATTTTGATCAAGTATATTAATCATAAGACATGCATCGCTACTCAAGAATAGTAACATTGACATTACAAAAATATCGAAGGTTAAGACCCAGTAATAACGATAAGGCTGATCGATGAAGATTAAGGATTAGTCAAAGTAGTAAAGAAGACTTGTTATCAATATACAACAAGCATAACCGATATCATTAATTTAACATTATGATCTTTTTCAAGGGCTGAAGATTGATTTCCTTAATCTGAATGTCGAACAAGATGCAGACCAATATCAGAAAGAAATATCATCTTATATCAAGGGATCAGATATAATCAGGAGGATATCGATTAAAGACAAGGATTAAAGAGATCGATGAGCATCAAGAACAATATCAACTAAGTATAGGAAAAATTATATCGACCTGCATTATAGTCATCACAGAAGCTTGGTTTTGGTTTCATGAGTTTCTTGGAGATTGTGCGTTGGAAAACTCACGAGAAACTCAATCTTCACCATTTTGTGGAACCTGTTATTTCTTTATTGGGCGAGAGTTGTCATTGTTGAAGCTTAAGTCAGACGCAAGAGACCTTGACAGTTTTCCCAGTGTTGATTGTATAGTTGTCGGTTGTGTTGGTGCCCAAAAATGAAGGATTAGATTTCCTATGGACTTGCCAATCCAATGCTGGGAAATCCAATTGTTTTTGCCAACGAACAAGTTCAACCACAATAGGGGTTTGAACTTTTGCAATTCTGGCTCTGCAGGACCAAGGCTGGTGGGCCTATACCTTAACCAAATCTATTGGTTCAAAGGATTTTTATAGCAGATAACTGAATATAAAACTTTTGGATTCTCTCAAAGTGGAAAATGAACTTGAGAGGAATCAAATTGTGAGTATCACAATTATTGAATGTTGTTTAAATGCTATAATAGAAATGCTTTTGAAAGAATGTTTTAAAATAATGTATTATTTGGTTTGAAATAAATACTGATGACTACTTTCTGCTTGTAATATTTTTGAACAAAGACTTCAACTTAAGGATGATAGATCAGTGCCTTTCTTCTATTGGGCAATAGAGACAGTTCCTTTTTAAGCCTATGTACAACTAAGTGAGATAGAGAACACCACCTAAATGCTCCTATCAACTACTCCTCTTTAATGACTTGATTATTTTATTATGCTACAATCAGTCTTATTGAATTTAACCCAAGCTTAATGAGCCCAATAAGATAGAATTAATAGAGCCTAATAATTCTAATTATCAAATTGACAAATAATGGGAATAATTTCCAAACGTAAAGTTTTAAAGCAGCTTTATCTTCTGGAGATAAAATCACAAAGGACTAATCAATCAGGAACGATCAAATCCATAACTCCAAATTAGAGAAAATGACTAATTTATATTAATGCTCCATAAAGTCTTATGTACAATAGATCACTTGCAGAAAGTGCAGTAGAAAATAATAAGTTTTTTACAGTGTTGATGATTCCCTTCTACCTTTACATTTTACACCACATATATATGTGTATGAATGGTTTTCACACCCCTTTAGGGTGAAGAGACACCACCCTATGCTAAAATTTAAAAACTTCTTTTGAAAAAACTAATTAGAAAATTTAACTAATAACTACCTATCTTTCGGATTTGGACTTGGTCGAAAACCCAAAACACCTCGTGAAAAGCTAAGATTTTTATTGGAGATAGGAAACTTGATTTCCCGAACTGGGTCGTTTTTAGATTTTTAAAATTCAACCATCTTCAGCCTCTGTCGACATCCTCTTTGAAGCAGGTCGAAATTCCAGCATTTTTTGAAGGCTTTGATTAGTTAGTTCTATTTATTTGTGTCATAAGTCTTCCTTCCTTTGATTTTTTTTAGTATGGATAAATTTACTTCTTGATAATGGATTGGGCCTCCTAAATTCTGAAAATTTAGGGTACCACCAGGTTGTAGAGTATTGTTCAACTCTATATTTGATTGCAGCTCAGTTATTGTTGTTAAATAACTCAAAATCTATGAAATACTGGATTGAGAGGGACTTCATTGTTCTTTACCTTCCTCACCAACCTCCTGTGAAAACCAATGTGGAACGCTTCAAGAGGTAAACTTGGTATTACTGCGAAGAGTCTCAGGCTATGTGATTATTGTACTAATGAATTACTTTATTAATGAGTGATAATTCATGACTATATCGGCCTTGTGTACATCATGAGGAAGTGACGACTTCCAAATGATTATCACTTGTATTTGCAGAAGTTATTGAAAGATGATGATCTTACAATAACTTAAATTTCTATTATGACGGATATCTTATGATGTCTAAGCAGATCATGATAGATTATATCTTGCATGGTGGATTAATTTCCTTAAATAGACCATGAATATCTTGCATGGTGGATTAATTTCCATAAATAGACCATGAATATCTTGCATGGTGGATTAATTTCCTTAAACAAACCATGAATATCTTGCATGGTGGATTAATTTCCTTAAATAGACCATGAAAATCTTGCATGGTGGTTTAATTTCCTTAAACAGACCATGAATGTTCATATGGTAAGTATGATTGATGATACATGTGCACAACCTTATGAACCTCTTGAGTTCTTGGTGAATATCATGTGACTTGATATTCAGGAGGCCATTACCTGTGATATCATGAGATGATATCTAAATGGTGGATATCTTCTGATCAAAGATATCCTTAAAATTTGCCATTCCTGATATTACATTGAGGTAATATCTATTTTTGTGTTTATCCTCCCTAACTAAGAGGGAGTGTTAATGTCATTATAGTTTTAGTTGGATATAACCATTATATATATATACATGTATATTTAGTATGATATATATACAATATATATACATATATATAATTATATCTATTTTTGTGTTTATCCTCCCTAACTAAGAGGGAGTGTTAATGTCATTGTAGTTTCAGTTGGATATAAGCATTATATATATATATATATATATATATATATATATATTTATATATATTTATATATATAAATATGTAAATAAATATATATTAAGTAACAAACCCCGATTAGAGATCGGGTGCTTAGTTAAGATGAAAAGG
This sequence comes from Chamaecyparis obtusa, assembly GCA_027943335.1. NCBI lineage: Eukaryota > Viridiplantae > Streptophyta > Pinopsida > Cupressales > Cupressaceae > Chamaecyparis > Chamaecyparis obtusa. Next base: position 459,370 of record BSBK01001234.1, read on the forward strand.
CACAATTCATGAGACATCTCATGAATGGACATGTGGAGACATGTCCGCTCATGGAATATTTCTCTTGCTTATATATTTAATGCAGATCCGATCCACAATTGAGACATTGAAATCAAAAAATGTTCTGCCCTTGTAGATCGAATCATATTCTGAAGATAGAAAAGCCATAGATAGATCAAATCTGATGATAATTAACACAAGTGAAACACCATATCTCCAACTCTCTCTTGAATAAGGATGCTCAAACACTAAACAATGTATATGGATTGTATGATCAAATGAGACAACCACACGACTCTTCCTTATTGTGGACTTAAATTAGTTGTAATGATGTGATATGCTGGGTATCACAAAGGGACTTACATTGTTAATTCAATGGATATCAACTACTTCAACTACTTCCCAACCAAAGAAATTGCAAAGGGATAATTTCCAACTCTCTCTTGAACAAGGATGCTCAAATGCTAAACAATGTATATGGATTGTGTGATCAAATGAGACAATTGCAAGGTACCTTCTTATTGTGGACTTAACTTAGTTGTAATGATGTGATATGCTGGGTATTACAAAGGGACTTCGCTGTTAATTCAATGGATATTAATTACTTCAACTACTTCCCAACCAAACAAATTGCAAATGGATTTGGGTTTAGAAATTCTAATCTAACTCTAAGAATCTAAGACAATGTTGATGATGGGGTGAGCCTCTAACTAGTCCTTGCTTTGCCTTGTCAACTAGGTATAGGAGGGTGCTATTTTCTAAGGATGTGGCAATGCTTTTCAAATTGTCAATACTCATTCAAATATCCTATGAAGGCACAATTTAAACAAACATTTCCAATAGAAGTTAAACACTTACAATTTAGGCCTAGACTAACCTTGCACTGTTACTTACAATCAACAAGTACCAAAAAGAATAGACACTAGCTCCACCACTAAGCATCGTTCAACAATATCTTCCATTCAACTATTTCTACTTCTTCTTAACATGAAATAAAATCTAATCTAAACCATGCAATACTCCAAAGCAATACAAGTAATCCACCATGAAAACCAATAATGAATTAGCAATTACTTTGATAGCACTATGGGACCAATTTAGACAAGTCTCTCCTCCTACACTATGTCTTATCTAATGAGTTACAAATGAGAAGGGCTTGGCCTTTCATAGTTGTTCAATTACAATGAGTGGCTAGGATCAATTCAAGATCAAGGGCTAAGATTTATCCAACAATACTCTAATCCAACTAACAACTACAAGCATTAAATGTTTGCCCAACTACAATAAAGCGCCATCATGTGGACCGATAGGAAAATTACATTACTTCCAAGAGCCAGTAAGAAAATAGGTTATGGTAAGAGCTTATAGAAGAAGGCACCAATCGGTGGGCCTATGATAAAATGCCACATGGGTGAAAGATGCCAACCAGGATTTTTAAGGAATTTGCTGATTTGTTTGAATTACTTGTCTTTGACCAGTGAGATGAAATTGTTTTGGTTTTTTCTATATTCTAATTTTTTTGGTCTTTTGATAGTTTTTTCATTTTTTTTTGATTTTTCTCAATGTGGATGCAATGCAAATGTTAAACTGAATAAACTTAAATAAACTAATCTACTGCAGCAACTAATAACCAACCAAATTATGCTGAAAACTGAGAGAAATCTTTATTTCTTTTCAAATCATATGCCGAATTATGAAACCATACCAGGCATATCTTGAATAAATTCTGAAAATCTGAAGCAATACAATCCTGAAAGTCTATTGAAATTGCACTGCTACAGCCAACAAACTATTCATGTCAGCTACAGGAGGGAGTGAACAGCACTAAGAATGCTGAAAGAAGTCAATGAAATCACAATTAGGCCCTTGTAGAATGCCGACATGCCCTGCAACAGGAATTCTGGGCCGAGTTTCACCCAGTTTGAACCCTGCACTGCAGTTCCCAGCTCTCTAATGATGTAGGGCCAGCAAGGAATGGATGGGCTTCAACGGTAAAGGGGAAGGCTATCTGGTAAGAAGTCAAACTCTCTGCAATCCTGATTTACCACCACTGATCTGCTGCTAATCATCAGTTTCAGTGCAAACCCCAATTTGAAACAATATAATTCCACCCTCAAATACTGACGCCAGTTGCACCAGACAAGTACGGATATGCCAGGAAAAAGGTATGAATTCCAAGTCTGCCACTAACAATTCGATCTGCACTCTATTATTTCTGATTTTCAGTCACAGGCACGCACTTCAATTAAACTCTCCTGGAAAGCTTCAATGATCCACCCCATGCAACTGAAATTGCATCAAGAACCAATTTCACCAGCTCTAAAGGAATGTCCAAGCTGATAGGAATCAAGGGTTTTCCTCCCTGAGCCCTCCAAATGCCGAAAACTCCAAATCTGAAGCTCTCCACAAACATGTAGGTGTAATTCTGAATGATAGATACCTCAAAATGAGCTCCCAAAACACTTTTATCATCTCCTCCAAGCCAATCGAACCGTAATTAGGGTTGGCCCACTTTATTTTAATGACTTATTTAAAAAGTCACCCCTCTTATTTTATTATTATATTACTTTATTACTTAATTAAAAAGTGATAATATTATCATCTTTTTATTGTTTTATTGTAAAGTGAATGTCACTTTTTTATTATTATTTTATTATAACCCAAACTTAGGAAATATTAAATATTTCCTCGTTTACCCATAAAATGCAATCCATGGCTCAAAACCAAATTCTGTCTGAAGCTCTCTTATTCTTGATACTGTTTGAACCCTACAGGCAAAGTGGAACCTTGCTTGAATACAACCTGAAACTGCACAAGATGCCCAAGGTGAGTCCCCTTATCAACCCGTTGGTCTACAAGAACTCAAGTGATAGGCCAATCATCAACTCATCTCCTGTCTCGTAGAAAGGGAACATTACAATGGGCTTACAATCTTCCTTTAAACGATAGTTTTCTTTGACTTTGCCCTTTTGGAAAACTCAATGAATTTGGACATAATATTATTGAGCTCTCCTACTGGGACAGTTGGCATGATCTGACTGGTTGTAGAAATGGGTGCCACCTCAGCATACTCATGTTATAGGCTTAATAAATACCTCTTGATAATGAGAAAATATCTGAACATTATCAAGCCTTCAATTGTGATGGTTCCTATTCTCAAATTGTTTTGTCTTCATGCTGTCTTTTCTATCCTTGGAAATCTTCTTATTGCATTTGTTTAAACTCGCACTTGTACTTGAAATCTTGATGTCTTGACATTGAACCTCCTTTTGCATTTGAATATTTGGTTCGCATCTTCATCCTTGAACTATCTTCTTACTCGCACTTTGATGAATGACTTGCTTCTTGTTGATACTTGGAATCTTCATTTGAACTTGTTTGAAATCATTCCCATGCTTCTGAAAATCATGCTTGCTTGCCACTCACTTGAATTCCAGTCTCCACCTTGCGAAAACAAGACAAGTTGTCAAATATATCATTTCAGCTTTGCTCTTAACTTGTAAAATAAAAGTCATTCACCTAGCTTATTTGCAATTTAGAATCTCAAATCATTTTCGCTAAGTCCAATCCAAATTGCATCTTGAATTTCAAATGGCAAATTCTCTAAAATGTCAACTCTCAGATTTAAAATTCATCGTGAATAACTAATTGAAAGTTATTATTTTTTCATTTCATGCTCAAACATTGATTTCTTATTATTGAATTAACCTCTCATTGACTAAAAATCAACTCCATCCATGAACTAAAGCCCGAGATTTGTCATTAATAATGGCCTTGTTCGAATTTTGTAGACCTGGTTGCACTTCGATCTTAGTGAAAAATGAGAATTTTGGGTTGTAAAATGCCCAGATCTGCAATTCTTTTCCCCCTTCAAACTCAGGTCCGAATTAATCTTCTAATCTTCCTTCCAATTTGGATTTGAATCAGTCTTCTAATGTTCCTTCAACCTTGGCTTCAGTATGCAAATGCTTGCTTCCAGGCGGTATCAATTTCCCTTCTCCTTATGAATTCGCCAAGTCTTTGTTCTTAATGATTTCGCCCAATCTGCTCTGCTAACTCAAATTGAATTGCCAATGAACTGCTTTGATTGTGGTTTGAAATGAAATGATTGAACTTTCTTATATAGGCAATCTTTAATTTGGAAAGGCACATTTCCTCATGTAGGCCGACCACTCCTTTTGAGCGATCAAAATAAAAAACTCCCAAATTAAATTTGAATTACTTCTCTTCCATGGCCAACTTAAAGTAATGATCTGGCAATTAAATTAATGATTTGGCACCTTGATTAAGGCCGCCCTCCAATCTGACTGACAAGGCATAAGATAGTTAATTTTGTATCAAATAACGAAGTGGGGCCTAAGTTTGTGTTGAAGCTCATTATGCCCCTAGGAGGTCGGATTTCTAACCTCTTTTGGGCTCCTCACCTAAGAAAGATGTAGCTTAGCCTCTAGCTGTAATGTCCCCTTTCTAGCCAGTGTCCGTCACTGGTGTTACTAGCCCATCATTGCGACCCTTGTGGACTAATGTGGTGGTTTGAGGTTCTTTGTTGTTTTATTACCCTTGAGAAAGGCTACATTACTCCCCTTCAGCATGGTGGTGTTCAGGATTCTAACTTTGCTACTCTTTATTTGGCTTGATTTGATGGACTTTCTATTTATAGTAAGTCAATTGTGAGCCAGATGCCAATATAGGCATGACATCTCGGCGTCAGGTTCTTACAGGGAGGACTTGGATTTCATATGAATCATTAATGGGATTTACAAGTTATTTATTAGATTTATAATCGTTAATTAAGTTTTACTTAATTAACGATTAAACTTAAGCTTATTATAAAAGGTTGCAAGTGCTTTTATTATTATTTAATGAGGTTGACCTGGATGCCTATGTATTGGGAGGGAAAAGGTAATTAAAATATTTTAATTTAAAAGTAAGGAACAAAAGCAAAAATACGAATTCAAACTATGTGAAGCGTATTCCTGAAGCTGCTTGGTCGATGGTGTAAAGATGATGCTAGGGATCGTTTGCATGGGAAAGATTATAAAGATAAATGGATGAATTCAAACCTCTCTCTCATGCTTTGGTTATTTTCTATGAATTTGGTGATCGTGAATGACAAGGGTTTGCAGATATTTCATAGCCAGGAGAATTGGCAATTCTCTGTGACTTCTAGCACTTTGAGTTGGTTGTCATGGGCCAATGAATTGTGCAGCAACAAAAGGATTCGGCTGGGACATCTAAGGAGTTAATTATGGGTTGAAATTGTAGGGATTTATACCGTTTCATCTCAGAAACTTTCAGCAAAGGCAGCGGTTATTCTTTATACAGCTCACAGATAACCAGAAGTCTGCGTTTGTAGTTTTTGAGTCGTTGGGTATTAAGGAGATAATGACAGTCTCTTAGGGTTGCATTTTGAATATCAGGTTGTGTTAATAACATCCAGGCTGCCACGACTTTTAACTGATACAACATCATTATTTATTGGCTGCGATAATTAATGGAGACCCTGTGATTCTGAGGGAAAGGCTTGTTTTGTCTTGGGAGTGCAGATGTATAATCTCCAGCATCCACGACAATAAAAAGTATACGCAATTAGGTCCTTGTGTTTAAGGAATCTCAGCCGCAGCACCAACACTCTTTCAGGTTCAAAACTTGCATTCGATTGGTAATTCTTAGAGTTGTTTGGCATCCCCATAACAAATAATGATCCATGGAGTACCTACAATGGCTGAAGCAGATTTTCTCGTACCTAGAAGCAACTAATTCATCATGAAGGCGTGGATTCACATTCAGAGATGGAAAGGGAAAATCAGCCATATTGCCATTATTGTAGCAGCTGAAATTGTAATGCCTGATGGGCTTGATGATATTGGCAAGTGGTGCCAGAGGTTGGTCATTTTTTGGCAATTGATCATGTGATGTGTCACCCATCCATGGAGGACTATGTATGCAATTTTTTCTAGAAAGGGATGAATTTTTTCATTTTGTAATGAAAGTGAAGTAAATGAACCTCTGCACAGTGCACTGCATTAACACGTATTTGAGGAAATTTTCTACTCGTTCTACTATGATACTTATTTCAATTTTCTGGTTTTTTGTATGAATGAGGGTTTGATTGTATAATTGTCTGTTTTTTGCGTTGTTAGTTCTTGCAGGGAAGTAACCTTTAGAAAGGGTGAAAACTCTTTACCTATATAGTTTCTATAGGACTTGTTGTTCTGTTTAGTATTCTTTTAAGGAGAGTGAGAAATCTTTCCAGAAGTGAAGTAGAGTTTGCAGTATCTGAAGAGTGATTATTAAGTAGAATCTTGCAGTCAAATTGCATTTCTAAGTTCAAGTTATTGTAAAGCAATAATAGTCAATGTAGGGCAGTGAAACATTTTCTGAACCTCTAGAAATGTTATCATTGTAGAGTGGTGGCAATACTTGGTGACTGGATATCCCTTAAATAGGTAAAGGTCAGTTTGTAGGAACTAGGAAGCCTACCAACTCATTCATTTATAAAGAAGAAAAATTATTTGATGTACATTTTCTTTTTCCTTTTTACTATGTTAATGGATTGGCTACAAGGGGTGTGTCGGGATGCCTGAGGCCTTGCCTTGTATGCATGAACAATTTATGTACTAGTCATTGTGTTAAATGCTTGTGTCATATTTGTAATCCAGTGCATATTGGTAGGTCTAACCCCTCTGGTTTTGGAAATCCTGAAGAGTAAGAGATCTAATTATCTCTCATTCATTGGCCCATCTTCTTAGTAGTGATCATAGGAATTCACAACTCCTTTGGAATTGCTGAAAGCAGGTTGGAGAGCCAATACTTTCCTCAATGCAGATCTCAAAGGAGTTTGTATGACTTGAGTTGAAGAGTATATTGCGCTTTGGCATCAACAAAAAATGTGCAGAGTTGTGAATCCTTTTATTGGTTCAAATTTTTGAACAGTTTACTGGAGCTTAGTAGATAAAATTGATGAGCATCTTCTCAAACACAAACTCACTAGGAATCCATATGATGAAAATCATGATTTTGATATATGCAATAATTTGGTCATCATTGGGAGTTTTTAATAAATGATTGCAGCAACAAAGAATGATCTCAAATGATTGTTTGTGTAATGTCCCCATTTTTAATAAATTATTTTTTATTAATTATTGGTCCCAGAATTTAAATAATATTATAAATGGACCTTTAATTAATAAATGGGGGCCTATTTTTATTATTATTGTTCATAGGTGTTTGCCGTGTCGGCATTCTTTTGTAAACCCTTGGGAATTTCTCCGAAGGGGTATTAATGACCGGCATGTAGGATGTATTTTTCATATTGAAATTTGATATTTTATTTGTATTTGCGAATTCCTGTTGGGATTCTGCTGGCTGCCATTTCGGAGGTGAAAGATCCTTCCTATTTGGTTTATTGCAATTTCGGTGGTTCACAGCCACCCTAGTCTACCGTCGAGAATATCACTTTGATATTTCATTGTGTGCCAAATCTGTTGTGTTTGTTTGTTTTGAATCTGGCAAATCTGAAACACCATCTTTGTATATATCTTTGGCATTAATACAGCTTGTGGTATTGTGGATACTTGGCATTCATTGTTCTGGTGTCTATAGCACTATTATTATTAAATTTGAATTACTTCTGGCATCGCTGGTGTTTTGGCGACCATCTACCTGGCATTTGTTCTTGTGCTATCCTTATTGAATCCTACAATAATATCATTGGTAATTGGCATTCATCGATCTGGTGTATCTCGCGCAACATTGGTATAACTTCGTTAAACCACCCTGAAGGACAAAACAATTTTAACTGTGTGCTTCGAGAACTGGACAAACACATACCGTACAACCTCCTACTAGCCGTACGGCCTCCTCCCAGCCGTACGACCTCAGGCAACATCACCGTACGACCTCCTCCTGGTCGTAGGGCCTCAAGCAACAACACCGTATGACCTTCCATAACGTACGGCCTCGGGCTGCAACACCGTACGATCCACTAAACCGTACGACCTCATTCATCAATCCATTGTACGGCTTCCTACGTGCGTCCTATGTACTTCCCCACCGTACGGTAAAATCTTGCTACCGTATGCCACCTCTGTTTGCCACTCCCGGAACAATTACCGTACGGACATGACATTGCTGCATATTGAATATTACACGGTACATTTCTAGAGCAAGGAAGTTCGCCAAGGTTGGGACATTACAGTGGTATCAGAGCTAGTGATCTTGCCAGCCTGTTGGGATGATTGAGAGATTTTGGGATTTGGATCACATTATGGTGCCCAACAGTGATGGACAGTGGTGGTTGAAGACACTACAAAGGATTGGCAAAGAGCTCAGCAAGGGTATTGATCTTCCATTAGATATATTGGAAGCATGTTTGTGTAAGGTGGACAAATTACCTTCAAGATTTATACAGAGGATCCTTTCTCCAATTAAGGATGCCTTAAGTCAACCCAGGCTTTTGAGACACCATGACAAGGAAATGAAGTTGGCAGCTGCAGGATGTCTTAGTGAGATTTTGAGAATCTGGGCTCCTAGAGAATCGTATGATGACAACACCATGATAGAGATATTGCATTTGATCGTTGACAGCTTTCAAAGTCTTGATGACTTTAGTGGTGACCCTTTTGGCAGGAGATCTACAATATTGGAGAATTGCGCAAATGTCAAAGTAAGTAACCTCCTCTTATATCTAGAGTTGCAAGACTTGATCCATGATATGTTTCATCACTTCTTGGTCACAATCAAGGAATGTCATGATAGTAAGGTTTCGGTTGCTATGGAGAGCCTTATGATTTCATGCATTAAAGAGATGGATGAAATATCCCAACCTATCATATCTATGTTGTGGGCTGTTTGTAATCTAGAATGTGTCCCGTCTATGGCAGTGTGTAGATTGGTCAGTAATGTATTCAAGCATTGTGAAGAAAAACTAATATCTCATTTGCACAAGTGGGAGAAAGTAGATGACGATGATGTTAATACTTTACTGGTTACTGAGAGGGGGGGTGAATCAGTAAAAATATCTCTGATGTAGTTTAAAACTTTTAAACAGATTTTTGAATGTAAACAGTCATTCACAAACATAAACAGAATCACACAGATCAACTCAAGTATTTATACGTGGAAACCCTCAGTTAGAAGGAAAAAACCATGGTGAGACAGAGCTCACAACTTCACTACTGCAGAATGAAGGCGCCCTGTTAGGAGCTTACAAAAGCACTGATTAAAGTGCTACCCGATTAAGGGATTTTACAGAAGATCTGTTAAGATTTGAGCCCTGTTAGGAGCTGCCTGGTTACAGGACTTTGAACATCAACAAAGATGCTACCCTGTTATGGGATTTTACAAAGAATCGATTAGGTTCACCCTGATAGAGGGATTTCAATATGCTTTCGCTCCTTACAAAAGCAATGATCTATTTTGACATTGATTGTCTGATTAGATCATACTTGTTGATTTCATCTCCGGTTTGCCTGGCTGTCGATCTCTCTTTCTTTCTTCACCTCTGTGCCTGTAGCACTCGTCAGAAGATATCTCTCCTCTGCTTTATGCAATCATCAACTATCAACAACAACACTCTTTGCGTCCTATGACCTGCATTTATATAAGAGTTCATCGTAATGAAACCCTTAACTCATAGAACCGCCAGGCTGCGAACTCCAGAATAAATCATGCAATTAGCAAAAAGCTATGCACTTTGATTTGGATTTCACCTTACAAAACGTCCGCAAGAATAAAGCTAACTCCTGTTAAAAAGCTAACTCCACTTCTAAGCGGTGAATGTCCCATATAATCCGGCTTTTAACTCAAATTGATCCACTAAATCCGGTGCGGATCTTTAGGCCGTTTTAGTCTGATGTAACCTTATATCCGGTTCAACTTATGCACGATGAGACCGGTGCGTGTTCTTAGATCGGTCTACCGGTTTTCTTTATCTATTGGTGCATACGTTATGTTGCTTGTCTACCGGTGTCTCCTAAGTGTTGTGAGTGATTGGTGACCTCTTACCGGTGCATAGTGTTTGTGGATGAACACTAATGACAACTTAATATTGCTAACAGGCGATAAAGGTGATGCATTACATGAGGCCCTGTCTACCTCCGAGGCTTTGTTCGCCGCCAAGGTTCTCTCCGACACGGTTGCCGCTGAGACTTTGTCCATTGCTGAGGCCTTGTCTGTCGCCGAGACTGTCTCCGTCGCTAAGGTTGTGTCCGTCGCCGAGGCTGTGTTTGCCACCAAGGCTGTTTCTGTCGTCGAGGCTGTGTCCGTCACCAAGGCTCTATCTACTGTCGAGGCTCTGTTTACCGTCGAGGCTGTGTTTGCCACTGAGACTGTGTCCGTTGTGGAGGCTTTGTCCGTTGTCGATGCTCTGTCTGTTAGCGAAGCCTTGTTTGTCGTCGAGGCTGTGTCCGTTGCCGAGGTTGTGTCTGTCATCGAGGCTCTGTTTGTCGCCGAGGCTCTGTCTGTCGCCGAGACTGTGTTCGTTGTCAAGGCTGTGTTTGTCGTCGAGGCTGTGTCTGTTGCCGAGGTTGTGTCCGTCGTTGAGGCTATGTCCGTCATCGAGGCTCTGTTTGTCGCCGAGACTATGTCCGTCGCCGAGGCTGTGTTTTTCGTTGAGGTTGTGTCTCTCGCCAAGGTTGTGTCCGTCGTTGAGGCTATGTCCGTCGTCGAGGCTCTGTTTGCCGCAAAGGCTCTGTCCGTCGCCGAGACTGTGTCCATTGTCAAGGCCCTATTTGTCGTCGAGGCCTTATCTGTCGCCAAGGCCCTGTTTGCTGTCGAGGCCTTGTCCCTCGCTGTCGCCGCCAAGACTCTATTCGTCGCCAATGTTGTGTTTGTCGTCGAGGCTTTGCCAACCAACGAGACCCTGTCTTTTGCCGAGGCTTTGTCCTCCGCCAAGTTTCTCTCCTTCATGGTTGCTGTCGAGACCTTATCTATCGTCGAGGCTGTGTCGGTTGCCGTGGCTGTGTCCGTCGCCGAGGCTTTGTCCGCCGTCGAGGTTCTCTCCGTCACCGTCTCCACAGAGACACTATCCACCGCCGAGGCTGTGTTTGTTGCCAAGATATTGTTCGTCATCGAGGCCCTGTCTACCGCCGAGGCTTTGTTCTCCGCCGAGATTTCTTTCAGATCGAGATCCCCTTCGGACCGAGATCCCCTTCGGGTCGAGATTGCCTTCGGATTGAGATTCCCTTCGGGACGAGATCTCCTTCGAGTAGAGATTTCCTTCGGATCGAGATTCCCTTCGGGCCGGGATTGCCTTCGGGTCGAGATCCCCTTCGGATTGAGATTGCCTTCAGATTGAGATTCCCTTCAGGCCGAGATTGTCTTGGGGTCGAGATTCCCTTTGGGCTGATATTGCCTTCGGATTGGGATCCCCTTCGGGCCAAGATTGCCTTCGGGTTGAGATTCCATTTGGGTCGAGATTCCTTTCGGGCCGAGATTGCCTTCGGGTCGAGATTCCCTTCGGGCCAAAATTGCTTTTGGATCGAGATCCCCTTCGGGTCGAGATTGCTTTCGGGTTGAGATCCCCTTCAAGTTGAGATTGCTTTTGGGTCGAGATCCCCTTTGGGCCGAGATTGTCGTCGGGTCGAGATCCCCTTCGGGCCGAGATTGCCTTCGGATCGAGATTCCCTTTGGGCCGAGATTGCCTTTCGGACGTCTAACAAAATTACCTTCGGGCAGAGATCGCCTTCAGAACATTACAGTGTTGTCGGCGTCAGCGTTCGTGTCTGTGCCCATATTGGAAGAGATTGTTGAACATGAGGGTTTGAAAGATTTCATGGGTTGGCGTTGTTGGGATCCTGGTGAACGGCATGACAATATTTACATCTGAGTGATGCAGTTAAAGCTTGATGAGAGTTTACTCGTCCCAACTAAATCCAACTATGTGCATATGGTCCAAAAGCAGCACAGAGTTTTCAACGGATATTACTACCAATGTTCGCACTTGGCTTGGGATTTGAGCATTGATGAGTTTGATGTTTGGTTTCATTGGGATCCTGGTGACTTTGGGCATGGCAACAATTATATCAGAGTGCAGTAGTGGAAGCTTGATGGAGAGTTACTTTTCGCGCTTTCTTCCAAGCTCATGGTCATGTTGCGGTTTGAGGGTTCTAGTGGATACAGTTATCAGTGTCCGTGCTTAGTTTGGAATCCTGTAGTATTGATGATGGATTGCTTGAGGGCAAGCAATCTTTGGGCGGCGAGGATTTGTAATGTCCCCATTTTTAATAAATTATTTTTTAATAATATCAGATTTCCACAATCCATTTTTAAATGCATGTGCTTTTCTAGATTTGATTGTGTGTGTTTTTAGCATCAACGTTTTGGATCATACTCCGTGATCTATCATCAGGAAAAGAGAGTGCAAGAATTGTTAAATTATTTTTTATTAATTATTGGTCCCAGAATTTAAATAATATTATAAATGGACCTTTAATTAATAAAAGGGGGCCCATTTTTATTATTATTGTCCGTAGGTGTTTGTCGTGTCGGCATTCTTTTGTAAACCCTCGGGAGTTTCTCCGAAGGAGTATTTATGACCGGCGTGTAGGATGTATTTTTCATGTTGAGATTTGATATTTTATTTGTATTTGCGAATTCTTGTTGGCTGCTGGCTGCCATTTCGGAGGTGAACTATCCTCCCTACTTGGTTTATTGTAGTTTCGGTGGTTCACAGCCACCCTAGTCTGCCGTCGGGAATATCACTTCGATATTTCACCGTGCGCTAAATCTGTTGTGTTTGTTTGTTTTGGATTTGGCAAATCTGAAACACTATCTTTGTATACATCTTTGGCATTAATATAGCTTGTGGTATTGTGGATACTTGGCATTCATTGTTCTGGTGTCTATAGCACTATTATTATTAAATCTGAATTACTTCTGGTGTCGTTGGTGTTTTGGCGACCATCTACCTGGCATTTGTTCTTATGCTATCATTATTGAATCCTACAATAATATCATTGGTAACTGACATTCATCGATCTGGTGTATCTCGCGCAACATTGGTATAACTTCGTTAAACCACCCCGAAGGACAAAACAATTTGAACTATGTGCTTCGAGAACTGGATAAACACATACTGTACAACCTCCTCCTAGCCGTATGGCCTCAGGCAATAAAACCGTATGGCCTCCCCCCAGTCGTACGGCCTCAGACAACAACACCGTATGGCCTCGGGCTGCAACACTGTACGGTCCACTAAACCCTACGGCCTCAGTCATCAATCCACCGTACGGCTTCCTACGTGCGGCCTGTGTTCTTCCCCACCGTACGGTCAAATCTTGCTACCGTACGCCATCTCTACTTGCCACTCCGGGAACAATTACCGTATGGACACGACATTGCTGCATATTGAATATTACATGGTATATTTCTTGAGCAAGGAAGTTCGCCAAGGTCGGGACATTACAGTTTGACATGATAGATCTTGGGCTTCTACATTATTGTCTTGAAGTATAGCAAAGGAAGAATAAGATTTCTGTATCTTAGAGGAATCATTGCAAGACATTGCTCAAGAAATTTAAGATGGAAGACTATAAGCCCTTGTCAACCCTAAGGGAGATAGGATTCTTTTTTCCAAACATAATTTATCAGCTTAGGTGAATGTGACTCTTTGTTGCTAGCTTTTTGGGAGTCATATTTACTTGATCTACACCATGCCAAGTATCAACTATGCTATGATTTGTCTTTCAAGGTTTATGCAACAACCTTTATTTTCACATTGGGAAGGAACAAAATGAGTTTTTGAGATACATCCATGGTACAATGGAGTATGTCTTAGAATATAAATAGAAATAGAGTGCACATTTTTCTTTGCAAGGATGCATAGATGCAGATTCTTTGGATGATAGGAAGTTTACTTCAGGATTCCTGTTCTTTTTGGGATGTGGAATGATATCACAGAGGAGTAGAAAGAAGACCACTATTGCTTGCTCTACCATAGAAGGAATATCATGGATATGTGGAGCTATTTGTGAAGCAATATGGTTCCGTTGAATCTCGACAAGAATGAGTGTGCTGTAGAAACAACCTGTAGTTTTGTTTCGAAACAATCGGGGATTGTTGAAGCAATTTTTAATCTTGTTTTTCATGAGTGCACTAAACACGTTGAGGTTTGGTGCCATTACATTTGCTAGCTTGTGCAACAACAGAATATTCAGCCCCAATATTATTTCACTCAAGAGCAGTGTGCAAATATTTTCATCAAATCTCTTGCTGCAGTAAACTTCAAATCTTTGCAGAGTTTGTTGGCTTGTAGTCCTGACAAAATGATGTAATAATGGGAATATTGCTAAATAAATAAATATTAAATAATCCTCATCATAATTAATAATAATATACCGTATTATTATTTTTAATAATAGATGCGGTTTTGTGTACTTGGTCAGTTGTCCGCTTTAACCAACGATCTCTTTGTAAATAGTTTTCCCTTGGATGAATGTTACAATACTGTTCAGTGATGCTGATTTTATTGGTCAAACATTAATTCTGTGAAAAAATATTTTCACGAATAAAAATATTGATAGTAGCAAACTTTATAATAAATATTTTGAATTTTGAACATTTATAATTTTGTTGAACTGCTTTATTTGCTATAATGATATTGAGAAGCATTCCAAAAGCTCCTAAGTTATGAATTTAAATAAAGGAGTATGTCTTGGGACGATGATCTGTTGATTTTTGACTAGCAAGTGGTAGGAGAAAGTTTAGCTTTCTGACAAAAATAAGTTTAACTGCAGTTCTAATCTGGGCAGGGAGTAATTTTATTGAATTTCTCAGTTGTATGACATAACACATTAAAGAAGGTACAAATAAAAGTTTCTAAAATAAAAAATGGTGGTATGTTGGTTTTGTCCATATGGTTTCCATCAAGGTCTTATATTGTGTGTAGTTTTTTATCTGATTTCAGACACTATTCCCGGGAGGTAACATAGTTCGAGTTTCTCAGAAGATAGCAGGACTTGAACGCAAAAGGTTAACACAGATTGCACAGACATTGAAGCATTTTGACTGTGGTTTGATTGTGCGGACTGTTGCTGCTGGTCACTCTTCTGAGGAACTTCTTAAAGATTTCACAGGTTTGATGGAAACATGGAAAGAGATAGTCACATGTGCAAAATCCGCAAGTCAAGCTGCAACAGAGGGTGATGAAGGTGGAGTTCCAGTAATTTTACATAGGGCTATGGGCCAAACACTTGCTGTTGTACAAAATTATTTTAATGAAGAGGTAAAATTTCTCGTTTGCTTGGCCTGACTGTAAAAGTTTATTATAAAATCTGAATTAAAGTATCACAGTGCTATTTGTTAATGTGCCTATGTAAAGTTCTGTGACATATTGAACTTCTAAAGCTGCTTCTCTTACCAGGTCCAAAGAATGGTGGTTGATTCTCCACATACCTACCATGAGGTACAGTGATTGTTTTATTTAGTTTTATAATGAATTATTAATTATGTTATTGCCATTTTCCTTCATATGCTAAAAGAATATGTTCTACCAATTTTGGAATTATTTAAGGAAACGTATTTGGTTTTTGAAGTGGAAATGTCATTTGCAGGTAACTAGTTATTTGCAAGAGTTTGCTCCTAGTCTTGTCAGCAGAGTTGAGCTATATTCAGGAAAGAATTTAATTTTCGATGAATTTGGCGTCGAAACTGAAATTGACAATCTTCTATGCAAGAGGTGCTTGTTGATTATGATTTCATTAAACATTTGTTTCTGGTTTTATAAGAAACAATTGTTCGTGGTGCACATTCATAGCTTGCAACCTTGTAGAATTGGTAGTTATATTTTTGAGTTGTAGCTTGTCTGGTCTATATTTTTCCGTAAGGTCCAAATCTTATATTGAGTTCAATGTAACTGGTAAAGACTAAAAACATTTTAATCAATCTGTTTACCTGTTCTTCTTGACACGCCAAATTTTTGTCATCTCCTTGCAGGTATGTCTGAGAATCTGTTACTGTTATCGTTCTTTGGATGGATCAATAATTACCATGTTAATTTTTGGGAAGTTTATAATTATAAATGTATTGCGTTATTTGCTAGGTCTGGTTTCTCAACGAGGTCTGGGAAACATTGCAAAGGACATTTTAACGGTTTGCAAACACAAAATTGTCACAGATACTCAATATACAAATTGTCAGCCAAACTACTTATAACATCTAGCAAATACTTTCAGCAGCACATTGTATTTATAGCTCATTGAGGTGTAAAAAACTTGACACAACCACCAAAATATCGAATCGCAGCAAAGTAGTAGAGCCATAGACGTAATTTAAGTTTTTGTTTAAGAAGCTTGCTTTTGCTCCTTAATTTTCAATTTGTTTGGACAGTTGCTGCTGACAGTGATATACTTCAGTATGACACGTGAATAGATGATATAGTTTAAGACGTGATTGAGGGGTTCACACTTATCCTAAATCCTGATTTGAACTTTGGAGGTGTTGAATTTGGTTAGATAACTCCTTACTTAGTTTTAATGTGACATTTTGTGGCACTCTTTAAAGCTGGTCATGGTGGTGTGGATGCAAATGAAGAGGTCCGACCTCATCAGTAGGCTTTTGCAGTCTCTATGAGTTATGGTTTCTTGAAAAGGTCATGTTAAACCAGGTGATGTACTTAGAACATTTGTATGCCCATAATCACTCTTCTGGTATTGCTTTGCTTCTTGTTTTACTCCATTCAATCGCCTCTGGGAAGAAACCCTTGGGAGTACTTGACTCAAAACAATTTAATATGTGCAGATTTTTTATAATTTTTGTGAGATTTTTGACTGTGCAGTATTTATATTCGTGTCCTTCTTCAATGATCTATTTCCTTAGATGTCTTTATGAAGATGCAAAATGTGTGATGTGATACCTTTGTTTCCAAGTAAAAAATGAAAGGAATTTCTAAATTTAGAGAGTGATAGAGAATATACAAAAAATAATTTCACAAAGCTCAGTTTGCAGTCACGATATTGCCAGTATTAGAAAGCTCACATGAGGAAGCTTCTATCACTAATCCTTGTGATATCCCCTTTTGGGATTACCCATTTTCTGCCTTACAAATTTAAATAAACAGTGAACATAATATAGTTAGAGATATAACTTTATCCAAAGAATGTAAAAGCAAGATAGATCCTTGTTGAGATCTTGCAATCATGTTGGACATTTATTGGAGACACAATTCATAAGATCAACCATTACTAGGGTTAACGAACATAATTTCATAGTCATCTAAACCATAGTTCAAAATATCGTTATCGGCAACTTATTGCCGAGGGCAAAAAAAAAATTAGGAGATATCAGAGATAAGTCGGGAACTTATTGGCGAACTTCTCGGGAACTTAAAAAATGGCTTAAATTTAATTAGAAATGCATTTTTTTTGCAAAATTCAATAAGGAGATTCATCTAATGAGTTAGTAAATGAGTAAACAAACCAAACAAGCTGATCTAAATATATATAAATGCAAATATGTATCAAAATTGCATCCTCATGTGGAATGCTGATGGCTGGTAGCCATAGTCTGATAGTCTGAACTTTGAAGAAAACTAAAAACAGCAAATTGTCTTTGTACAACTATAAGCAAATACATATGCCAAGTACAATATCAAATTAGTCTACATCTTCCTCTTCCCCTTCCCAGTAGCTCTAGTAAAAACTACGGGAGTGGGAGGGGGTCTAGCCCTAGTAGTCCGCTATGGCTGTGACACCTCCCTCTGCACAACTGGATGTGACTGGACCTCCACCCTAGATTTAGATGGTGCTGACACTGACAATGACTCCTCATCATCTGTATCCTCCTCACTCTCACTACTCTCATGATCATCCTCCTGAATGTCATCCAATCCTGTTGCGACTCCACCCTCCTCCATAGCCCGCCTCTCCAAATCATA
This sequence comes from Chamaecyparis obtusa, assembly GCA_027943335.1. Lineage (NCBI taxonomy): Eukaryota > Viridiplantae > Streptophyta > Pinopsida > Cupressales > Cupressaceae > Chamaecyparis > Chamaecyparis obtusa. The sequence goes on from BSBK01001234.1 coordinate 477,245, forward strand.
GATGTCATCGTCTGTGAACAATGGAGGCTACTCCTGTGATGTCCAATCACAGTACGGATCTATGTCATCCAAATCAAGTGGCCCTGCTAGTGGTAACTCTACCTTTCTTATGCGCAACTTAAGGTTATATTGCACATAAACAAGGTGATCTGAATTCACGGATGAACTCGTAACAATACAAGGTAAGCGGAAACCTGCAAGTATTGTTCAATAAATTGGACAATAGCAATAACTTGAGAAATAAGTTGTATGCATTCAAAAAAAAAAATCCCCTTATTTCATCCAGAATTGAGTTTTTAAACATCACAGGGTATTCCAACAGTCTCTGGAACCCAACAGATTCAGAAATGAAGAGTCTATGCTCAATAAAATGGAAAAGAAAATACAAATTTAGATTTACTAAAATGTAGAAAATACTGAAAAATTAGATTTTCGGTATTTTTCAAATCCATTGCCTTCAGCTTGTTCAGGATCATTCGTGGATGCCCCTGGATCATTCCTCCCCCCTTGAAGGGCAATGGGCTCCATTGCACTAACCTGCTGTAATAGATGAGGAAAACTTGTAGCAATCTGGTCATGGGTAAACCACTTACCTTGACCTGGATGTTTACCGGCTCGGACAACACGATATAAAGGAATCTGTGTGCCACGAAGAGATTTCAAGAGAACATCAACAATCTGATCACTGTCTACTGGAGTGGTGGTCTGTGGATTCAATTCGCCAATGGGGATTGTTTCAGAAATAGCAGAAGTATCCAACAAAGGCGGAAAATAAGGACGAAGCAACTCCACATTGAAAACAGGGTGAATGCCTAAAAATGGTGGAATATTCAATTCAAAAGCATTCTCTCCAACTTGTTTGATAATAGTGTATGGCCCATAGCGGAGAGGACGAAGTTTCTTATACGGGCCTTGAAGCCTTTCTTTTTGAAAATGAAGCCAAACCTTATCACCCCCCTGGAAATGATGTGGTGTGCGATGCTCATCATGCCGCTGTTTATATCTTTTATTTGCTTGTTGAACTATCTCATGGACCTGCTGCTGCAAATGATGAATTCTCTCAATAAATTTGGAAGCTTTATCTACCTCCTTGTCTAGACATGAAGTTGGCTCACGTTCCAAAGCTGGAAGAGATACATCTAGTGGAGCTAAAGGCTGATATCCCAAACACACCTCAAAAGGACTATGTCCAGTAGTACCATGAATGGCACGATTGTAACTATGCTGCACATAAGAAAGACCCTCATCCCAAGTGCGAGGATGATGACAGTGATACATACGGAGGATGTGGATAATCATACGATTGACCACTTCTGTTTGCCCATCTGTTTGTGGATGAAAGGCTGTGGACTTTGTTAGCTTTGTATCCATCATTGCCCAAAGTGCTGACCAAAATTTTCCAACAAATCTACTAGCTCGGTCTGAGATAATGCTCTGTGGTAAACCAAAATGGACCCACACATGGGTAAAGAATAATTTCGCAGTGTCTTCTGCAGAAACCTCTTTCGTACAAGCGATCATAATAGCCATTTTTGAAAACCTGTCCACCACTACATACACACAGTCATGACCACGTTTGGTAGTTGGTAGACCAGACATGAAGTCCATAGAAACAGACTGCCAAGGTCTATCAGGAGTAGGAAGGGGCATATACAATCCTTGCTTACGATTTGCAGGTTTAGCAATGGCACAAGCTACACATGACTGGATGTAGGAAGAAACATCATTCTGCATCTTGGGCCAAAAGAAATACCTCTGTAGCACAGCAAGAGTTTTGCTAATGCCAAAATGTCCTGCAATGCGACTATAATGTGCCTCCCAGATCATCTTCTCCCTCTCTTTTACAGGAACACATATATGACCCATATAACAAAGAATACCATTGTGCAAGTAGAAGTTAGAAACATGCTTACCCTGTGTTAGCTGAGTGTAAACTTCAGAAAAATCATCATCCTCAACATACAAACTTGGCCAAGTTGATGTCTCATGTCCACAAGAATCCAATACAGTGAGGAGGGATGCGATCGGAGGTCTACTCAAACAATCTGCAACCTTATTGCTACTACCTTTTTTATGACGAATATTGATGTGAAATTGTTGCAAGTATGCTGACCACCTTTGATGTCTATCATTCTGCAACTTTCCTTGTGTCTGTAAGAATTGCAATGGCTTATGGTCTGTGTGAATGATAGTCTCTTTGCCCAAAATGTAGTGCTTCCACTGTTTGCATGCCTGCACCATCGCATACATCTCCTTGTCATATGTTGGATAACGACGGACTGTATCAGAAAATGTCTCACTGTGATAGGCCACTGGATGACCATGTTGCATGAGGACTGCCCCTAGAGCATAATCAGATGCATCTGTCTCAATTTCAAAAGGTTGTTGCAGATCTGGAAGTGCTAAGACTGGTGCTGAGCATAACCTATTCTTTAATCCCACAAAAGCTTTCTCTTGCGCTTCTGTCCAAACAAATTTTGCCTTAGACCCACCTCTAAGTACTTGGTTCATAGGCCATGTCAAATGAGAGAATCCAAGCACAAATCTGCGATAGAAATTTGCCAATCCCAAGAAGCTACGTAGCTCTGTGATATTTGTAGGAGAAGGCCAATCCTTGATTACTTGAATTTTCGCAGGATCTACATGTACACCCCTACTGTCCACAACATAGCCCAGATATTGAATGCTTTCCAAACCAAAAGAACATTTTTCTCTATTGGCATAGAGTTTGTGTTGCTGCAATGTTGACAGTACCTTCTCAACATGTTGTACGTGCTCATCCCATGTTTTACTAAAGATGAGTATGTCATCTAGATAGACTACCACAAATGAATCAGTGAAGGGTCGAAGAACATCATTCATCATCCTCATAAAAGTGGCAGGGGCGTTAGTTAACCCAAAAGGCATCACTAGCCATTCAAACAGACCTTCTCTAGACTTGAAAGCAGTTTTCCAAACATCTGTAGGATCAATTGGTACTTGGTGGTATCCAGACTTCAAATCAATTTTAGTGAAAAACTTAGCCCCACGAACCTGGTCCAGGAGGTCATCAATTCGAGGAATTGGATATCTGTTCTTCACAGTGATCTTGTTCAAAGCACGGTAGTCAATGCATAGTCTCCATGTGCCATCTTTCTTCTTAGCTAAAACAATTGGGCTACCACAAGGAGATGCACTTGGCCGAATATGACCCTTTTGAATCAACTCTTCAATCTGTCGTTTGATCTCATCATTCTCCAGAACTGATCTTCTATACATTGGCCCATTTGGCAAAGGTGTCCCTGGAATAATATCAATCGAATGCTTCACTTGGCAATGCTCAGGAACCCCTGTTGGTGAAGTAAAAATAGTCTGATATTTTAACAATATTGAATCCATATGTTTTTGTTGAGCAGAAGTGGTTGCTGTTCTAATGTTATGGTTGCCTATCATTTTCCTATCCCCTTCTGGCCGTATCATTAGCAATACAAAAGTTCCAGTGTGGGCAATCAAACGTCTACATTGTTTTGCACTAATTAGAGAAGCAGATTTTTCAGGACATACCTCAGGGATTCGATACTTTTGTTCATTCACCTTGACAATAACACTTCGTGGCCTTGACTCATATACACCATGTCGCTGATACATATATGGCTGCCCTAAAAGCACATCACATACATCCACCGGTGCTACATCACAAATAACCTCATCCTTGAATGGTTTGATGGAATAGGATAAACAACACTGTCTGTTTACCTGAATGTCTCGTCCTTGGCTCACCCATCCCATGGAGTATGGCTGAGGGTGAGGTTTTGTTTGCAAATTTAGTCTTTTTACTGCTTCAGCAGAGATTAGATTCTTTTGACTCCCACTATCAACTATGAAATGCAAGGCCTTGCCATTCACCCACATCTGAGAATGGAACAAACGCTCCTCATCTTCATGACGGATGATTTTTGCAGTGGCAACGGTGGCATAAGGGTCTGCTTCAATAACTGTTTCACCACTCTTTTGTTCGAAGGGGTCCGTGGGCAACATTTCAGTCTTTTGGTCTACTCCATGTGTCTCTGTCATCAGTGTTTTTGCAGATCTACAATCCTTTATATCATGTCGAGAGCTTCTATGGATATCACACCACATACCTGTACTTTTAAGTGTCTTTCTTTCTCCTGTGCTCCATGTTGGTGATTGAGAATTAGGCTTACTGATGGTAGCTTGCTTCCCTGCGAATCTATTGCTATTATCCCCTTTGTATTTATTATTGGTAAAGAATTCTCTTTTCCCCTTTTGCTTGAATTTCTCCTCAATTTTTGCAGCATACTTATAGGCAGTTCCCAATGTTTCAATATTCAAGAAAGACATCTCTGTTTGAATGTATCTCAGCAATCCGCTACGGTATTTCAAAACTCGATGCTTCTCAGAATCCTGAATACCAAGTTTTGCTGATAAGGCATGAAATTTATTGGTATAATCTTGTACACTCTGGTCATTTTTCTGTCGCAACACTTGCCACTCCATATATTTTTCTTCATATGTATCTTCAGGAAAATACTCCTCTTCGATGAATTCAACAAATTCATTCCATGTAGGGTTATCAACAAATCTGTCCTCCAGGTTCCTTGTTGTAAGCTTATTTTCCCATGATTGCTTCACATGTGCTTCAGCTTTTAGGAGTGCAAAAGTTATCTTTTCAGCAGCTGAAAAGGTATTCACTGAAAAATATCTATCCAATTTTGATAACCATTCATCCACAGCATCTGCATCAATTTTTCCTTCAAAATTTGGAATATCAAAATTGACCTGCACTTTAAAAGGGGTATGAGAACTAAACGGTTTCCCCCCTTCATTTGATTGTTGGGAATTTTGTAGAATTTGAGAAAATTGCCTCATCATTTCTTCTCTCTGTTTGTTCAAAGCCTCTTCTACCATGGCCTTAATAGAATCAGAATTTGGGTCTGCCATCTTCGGTCGGTTACGCCTCAAAGGAAGATAAACTGATGGATTATGTGTCTCCAATCCCAACCTCTGATAATCAGACCGTGTTCGAAGTGACATACAGGAGCGTAAACTGCTCTGATACCAATGATCTGAATTCACGGATGAACTTGTAACAATACAAGGTAAGCGGAAACCTGCAAGTATTGTTCAATAAACTGGACAATAGCAATAACTTGAGAAATAAGTTGTATGCATTCAAAAAAAAAAATCCCCTTATTTCATCCAGAATTGAGTTTTTAAACATCACAGGGTATTCCAACAGTCTCTGGAACCCAACAGATTCAGAAATGAAGAGTCTATGCTCAATAAAATGGAAAAGAAAATACAAATTTAGATTTACTAAAATGTAGAAAATACTGAAAAATTAGATTTTCGGTATTTTTCAAATCCATTGCCTTCAGCTTGTTTAGGATCATTCGTGGATGCCCCTGGATCACAAGGTCATTGAGGCATTTCTGTGCTAACTTGTTCCTCTTCTTCGTGTGAATGGCCTCAAATAAGCTCCAATTACGCTCACAACTAGATGAGCTACATGGCTGACATAAGATGCGCAAGGCAAGTTTTTGCAGATTTGGGACATTCCCACCCCAATTTCGCCACCAAGTATCTACAAGATAAATATTAAAGAGTCAAAAAGCAAGGTGAAAACATATTTTAGTAACTTAGTTTTTATCTACTTATCATGCATGTGAAAGACACCAAAAATCCAAATATTGCACCTGGGGTTTGAGTCTTTCTTCCTCTTCTTGCCAAGTCTGAGGAGAATAGCTTGCCCGTTGCATTCTGATACACTTCCATCTCGGCCACAATGAGGTCTCTCACCTCAACCTCAGGTACCATCCTCTGCATGCATTCAGTGAAGCCCTCCATGACCTCTCCATTGGGATCCCCGTAGGATGGAGAGAAGCGAAAAGAAGGGTTGAGGAATTACGCCACTGCATGAATGGGTTGGTGGAGCTGATTGTTCCACCTCCTATCAATAATTTCCCATATGGGGTCAAATTTTGGGTTGTTCCCCTTGTAGTGATTTTTAACAGCCTCTTTGGCCCTATCCATGGCCTCATAAAGATACCCCATTGGGGTTTGATCCCCATCTACCAAGTGGAGAACTCTAACCAAGGGCTTTGTCATCTACAATTGAAAAGTAGAAAAAGATTATCATTAATTATAGACTAGAGTTGCAAATTAATAATGAAAGACTTGATTGTTGGATACAAAAAAATAAATATTCAACTTTTGAAGTTTCAAAGATACCTTCACAATTTCTGTAGCATCATCAAAAAAGTGGTTGTCAAAGACAATGCATGCAACACTTTGACCATCAGCCTTCTTTGAATAACTTGAGTCTAACCATGGTTGACTCACAAACATTTGCTTCAAAGGATTCAAAGAACTAAGAACACTTTGCAATGTTAAGAAAATCATTGCAAACCTTGTAGCTATAGGTCTAACCAACTCCTTCCCATGGGTGAATTTTCTCATCAAGTGGAGAACCCAAGGGTGATTGTAGATATATTTTGTTATCTTTCTTGCAACCTCTACAATTGATTTCACCCAATCCAATTTTCCTATGTCCTCCAAAAGAAGGTCAAGGACGTGTGCTACACAAGGAGACCAAAAAAGTGTGCTATAATTATTTTCGAGGATGCTGCCCGCTGCCACATATGCCGCTGCATTGTCGGTTATTATTTGCACTACATTAGCAACCCCCACCTCCATCACAACTTGATCTAACATTAGAGCCAAAGTTTCAACTGTCTTTATCTTGTCTGAGGCATCCAAGGATTTCAGAAAGACCACTTGATCCTTGCATGAAACTAAAAAATTGATGATGGTACAGTTTCTTCCATCTGTCCATCCATCTGAAAGTATAGAGCAGCCAAATTGTTTCCATTGCAATTTTTGCTCTTCTACCACATCATTGGCCCTAGTAACATCATCTTTGAGCAATCTACAAGAACAAAATAAAAATAACATTAAGTACACAACTTTGTTTAAAATAATTACATTCAACAAAAATAAGTAAATTGTAAAATTGTAAAAGTGAACTAACCTCCCACTCAAGTTTGTAGGAGTAGGTGCCTTGTAGCCCTTTCCTGCTACAGTGATTCCTATCACAAAATTCAGCCAATAGGGACTTGCTTCAACATTGAAGGGGATATTGTTAAAAATCAAAAAATCAGCACATTGAATGTCAACTTGCCGATGCACATCGCTATTCCTCCCACTACCCTCTAGTGATGGTTGTGCTCCAGGTGTGTTTCTGGGCACAAAAAAATTATCTATAGAAGATGTGTGTGGTGCTGGTCTACTAGAACTAGCGGAAGTGGAAGGTGAGGACAAGGTAGATTTGCAGATCCGTGGCCACGATGAGAGCCCACTATGCCCTCAAGTGCTGCTTCATCTTCTTCAAGGGTGGATGGGATACCCGGTCACAAATCACAACCCACATTATTTCATTATGATCATTGTTATAATTGTTGGATATTGTTAATGCATGGGTGGTGATTGAGACATTTAATATGTTTAATCACTACGTTACTGAATGGGCACTCATACTGTTGTCATTTGTGTTTTGTCACTGATGTCAACATATGCTTCTATGAAGGAACTAGATTGGTAATCACAGTGTACGGAAGGTATACATATGTTTCAGATGTTGCGAAATTAGACGAGAGTTCAGATGAATGTTGTGATCTTATTTCTGATATCGCATCATTAATGGATGCATATTAAGGAAGATACAACTGTTTTGGTAAAGACTGGTCATTGGATTGTGACAGTGAGAATTGACAAAGTTAGTCTCTGAGTTTCTGGTATAGATTTCAGAGGGATTGGATTCAAGATATGCGATCTTGAAGGATGATGGAAGAGGTACCGGCGGATGTTCATTGGTCAGCGCAAGGTACGGAATGATTGGTGACGTCATCTGTGGCGTGTGCTTTGGCGATGGCTTATCAGGAAGCCGACTTAGGGAATGAAGCGTGTGTTTTGTTTGGCAAGCATAATTCAAAGATGTCGGTCTTTAATGGTCGTAATGTAATCATTGTAAATTTGTTTATGATACCGTGTGTATCTTAGCAAGGGCCTATGTAATTGTTTGTAATTAGGAAAGCCTTATGGGCCGACCTATTCTTGGTAAAATGTAATAAGGTATAAATAAAAGGTCTTTTCTTTGGAAGAGACATGGATGTGATAAGTGTGATATAAGGGGGTTGCGAACTTGTGTCTGCTGTATGTAGAGCAGAGGATTATTGGTGGACTTCATTGGAACTGATCAAGCAAAGACAGTTGCTGGCAAACACTTCAAAAGATTGTGTATTTCTTTATATACACTTGTTGCGAACTAGTGAGTTCGGAAGGTGGACTTAACCTTCTTTGGGCAGTGAGCCCTCTTTTGTTCTTGACTCCTAACAGGGTCTGTCCTCTAACAAGGACCATGTACTGTAATGTTTCAATAAGCTCCTAATAGGGCTATATCTTCTAACAAGGATTACTATACTCTCAGTTGATCATTAGTGGGTGCTAATTCCCACCGGGGTTTTTACCTTAAACAGGGTTTCCCCGTAACCAAAATATTGTGTTATTATGTTGGCATTCTTTGTGTTCATTGGATCTGATATTGATAAGCTTAAAGTTTAAAGTTTAATATTCTGTCATACAACTGATTCACCCCCTCCTCTCAGTTGTGTTGTGGACTGTTAATCCTAACAATTGGTATTAGAGGTTGTGGTCCTCAGAGAGAAAGCTTAACAGCTTGAGGTGATCTTGGAAAATGGCATACTATAGGAAGGATAGTCCTAAGTTTAATCCTGAAAACTTCGACAGTTGGAAAAACAAGATGCGAACACATTTGCTATGCTTGGGCATAGACTATTGGATGATTGTGAAGAAGGAAACTTTGAAAGCTGAGAATGACTTAGTGTCAGCCACTGATGATGAAAAGAAACTATTTTCATGCAACATGGTCGCAAGAGAAGCATTGATCAGGGCACTATCTGAGGGTGAGTTTACTGAAATTAAAGATCTGGATTCGGCACATGATATTTGGAATAGACTAGAGGCACTCTATGAAGGAGACAAATATACCAAACAAGCGAAATTGCAGAACTGGAAGACAAAGATGGAGAAACTGCAAATGAATGAAGATGAAAGCATTAGAGCCTATGTTCAAAGGTTTACAAAAGCTGTAGTTGGAATTAGAAATTGTGGAGGTACTTATGATGAAGATGAAGTCATTGCAAAGATTCTCAGATCTCTAACTCCTACTTACAAATTCAAGGCAATGTCAATTCAAGAAACTATACCCCTGACTCCAAACTTTAGCAGAGAGATGTTGATTGCAAAGTTAACCAGCTTTGAAGCTGCGGAATTAGGAGAAGCTGCTCCTAAAGTTGAATTTGCATTTAGGGCATCTGCACACAAGAAAGTATCTGCACTTCCGAGCACAAGCAAAGAAGACCTGAGAGAAGAGCTTGGTGAGTATGCTGAGGAATGGGAGAAGATAATGGAAGAAGAAAAGAAGATGGAAGAACTTGTTGCACTAATAGCTAGAAGAGAGAAAAGAGGTAAGGGCAAATTTGAAGGAAAATTACCTTTGAAATGTTTTTCATGCAATAAGGTACGTCATTTTGCATCTAGATGTCCTACAAGAGTTCCTAAATACAAACTTGATTATGCAAAGATAAGAAGAGATAAAGAATGTTGTTATGCTAGTGAAGGAATCTCTGATGATGATGATGATTTAGACAATGAAGAGATTGGATTTGTTGCTATTAAAGATGAACCAGTTCATGAAGAAAAAGCCTTAGTATCTCATGTTGACAAGAAACTGAATGGATAATTGAGAGTGGATGTTCTCATCACATGATTGGTGATAAGAACAAATTTGTTAAGTTAGTAAATAATGATGGAGGTGTTGTAAGGTTTGGGGATAATCTCCCAAAATCCATCATAGGAGTAGGATCCATCACTCTGGATGGAAAGACTAATACGGACAATGTACTACTTGTTGAAGGATTGAAACATAACTTGTTGAGTGTTGGACAGTTAATGGATAAAAACTTTCAGTTAAGTTTTGTTAATGGTAAGTGCTTTATCAGAAGCAAGGAAGGAAAATTGATTGCTACCGGTTCAAAATCTAAAGGTAATGTACTTGAACTAAACACATTTGGAGCCTCTTGTTTTGTTGCGAAGGTAGATGATAGTTGGTTATGGCATAGAAGATTTTGTCATGTTAACTTTAATAACATTGTGAAAGCAAGTATGGCTAATGTAGTAAGAGATCTACTGAAGATTGTGAAACTTTATAACACTGTATGCAGAAAATGTGTTATGGGAAAGCAAACTAAAAGCAGTCATAAAAGCAAAACATTTACATCAAAAGGAAAGTTGGATCTGGTACATACAGATCTATGTGGGCCTACAAGAACAAAGTCATACTACGGTGAAAGGTATTTTATACTCTTTGTTGATGACTTTTCTAGAATGATGTGGGTTACTTATTTGAGAGAGAAATCAGAAGCATTTGACAAATTCAAGTTGTTTAAAGCAAAGGTAGAGAATGAATCAGGACTGAAAATAAAGTGTTTAAGATTAGACAGAGGTGGAGAGTTTACATCAGATTTATTGAATTCAAACTGTGAAGAGCATGTGATAAAAAGACAAACATCTACTCCTAGAACTCCACAACAGAATGGGATAGTAGAGCGAAGAAACAAAACTATACTTGATGCTGTCAGGACAATGCTGATTGAAGGGAATGTATCTCATGTACATTGGAGAGAGGCTGTTGGAACAGCAGTGTACACATTAAACCGAATTCAAATCAGAGATGGCACAAGTAAGACTCCCTATGAACTATGTTTTGATCATACTCCTGTAAAATATTTTAGAATTTTTGGTAGCAAATGTTATATCAAGAGGGATGATGAGATAGGAAAATTTGATGCTAGAAGTGATGAAGGTATCTTCCTTGGTTACTCTATTAAAAGTAAGGCATACAAATGTTTCAATCTGAGATTAAGGAAGATGGTTGAAAGCAACAATGTAAGAATAGATGAGAAATTTCAGATACAAGAAAGAATGTATGACAACAGTTAGATATCAAAAGTAAAAAAAGCCACCGCTACTGTCGAAGAAGAACTTGTTGAGGAAGAAAGTGAAAAAGAGGCTTGTGATGATACAAGCAAGATCACTGAAACTCCTAAAACTCCAAGGTATGTAAAAAATAACCATCCTGAAAATCAAATTATTGGCAATACCAGTCAGGGAGTGCTAACTAGATCTAAAGTTAGAGAAGAAATTTGTTTGATTTCCCAAGTTGAGCCAAAGACTACAGATGAAGCCTTTAAAGATGAATCTTGGATAAATGCCATGAAAGAAGAATTAGATCAAATAAAGAAAAATAATACTTGGGAATTGGTTCCAAGACCTAAAAATAAAAGTGTTATAGGAACAAAATGGGTCTTTAGAAACAAAATGGATGAAGAAGGAACAATTGTAAGGAACAAAGCAAGACTAGTGTTTAAGGGATACTCACAGCAAGAATGGATAGACTTTGAAGAAACATTTGCGCCTGTTGCTAGAATAGAGGCAGTAAGATTATTTCTATCTTATGCTGCACACAAAAACTTCAAAGTGTATCAGATGGATGTTAAATCTACATTTTTGAATGGAGATCTTGAAGAAGTATACATAGAACAACCAGATGGATTTCCTCTATGCGAAGACAAAGACATGTTGTGCAAATTAAAGAAAGCATTGTATGGGTTGAAGCAAGCTCCTAGGGCTTGGTATGCAAGGTTGGACAAGTATCTACTTGGACTTGGATTCAAAAAAGGTAATGCGGGCAGTAATTTGTACTTAAGAACTACTGAAGATGGAATCCTGATAGTAGAGGTATTTGTGGATGACACTATCTTTGGAGGCAATGATGATCTATGTAAGAAGTTTGCTAAAGAAATGGAAAGTGAATTTGAGATGTCCATGATAGGTGAAATGAAATTCTTTCTTGGACTGCAAATAACTCATAATGAGAATGGTATTTCATTTCTCACACCAAGTATCTCAAAGAATTGCTTAAGAAATTCGGTATGGAAGATTGTAAACCAGTAGGAACACCTATGGTGACCGGAAACAAGCTAACAATTGATGATGAATCAAAATGTGTTTTTCAGACTTTGTATAGATCAATGGTTGGAGGGTTACAATATCTGACTCACAGCAAACCAGATATTGCTAATGCTGTTGGAATTGTGGCTAGATATCAGGCAGAACCCAAAGAGACTCATCTAGCTGCTGTTAAAAGGATATTGAGGTATCTTAGAGGGACCATAGACTATGGTTTATGGTATGACAGGAATGATAGCTTTGAACTTCATGCTTATACTGATGTTGATTGGGCAGGAAATATCGATGACAGAAAAAGTACAAGTGGTGGTGCATTTTTCCTTGGGAAAAAGTTGGTTTCTTGGCTAAGTAAGAAACAAGATTGTATAGCACAATCTACAGCTGAATCAAAATATGTTGCTGCTGCTATAAATTGCACTCAAATTGTTTGGATGAAACAAATGCTAACAGACATCTGAATAACTTTTAATGAGCCTGTGGTTATCCATTGTGATAACACCAGCACAGTAAACATGTCAAAGAATCCGGTGATGCACTCTAAAACTAAACACATTTCTATCAAATATCACTTCTTAAGAGACAAGGTGGCAGAAAAAGAAATCAAGCTTGAATATATCAGTACAAAAGAGCAGATTGCAGACATCTTTACAAAGCCACTACCGAAAGATACCTTTGAATATCTTAGAGGTATTATAGGGGTTTAGGCCCCTCCTAGTCAGAACTAAATGATGCAGAGATGCATCAGTCCAGAAGTGCTCAGAGCCTCATCATTTTCTGGACTGGATGTAGGGATCTACTCCTCAGGGGGAGTGATCGTGGAAGAAAGTTTATCTGTGAAGGCAGTTGGCACCCTTTGCCATTGTGTCAAAGGGGGAGTGTTTTTATGAGAAAATCCTCACTATTTTGGGAGATTGTTCAGTTGAAGGACTTTTGGGTTGATACAACTTTGGGATAAGATTTTCCCATATGTTGACATCAATGCCAAAGGGGGAGATTGTTGGATATTGCTAATGCATGGGTGGTGATTGAGACATTTAATATGTTTAATCACTACGTTACTGAATGGGCACTCATACTATTGTCATTTGTGTTTTGTCACTGATATCAACATATGCTTCTATGAAGGAACCAGATTGGTAATCACAGTGTACGGAAGGTATACAGATGTTTTAGATGCTGCGAAATCAAATGAGAGTTCAGATGGATGTTGTGATCTTATATTTGAGATCGCATCATTAATGGATGCATATTAAGGAAGATACAATTGTTTTGGTAAAGACTGGTCACTGGACTGTGATAGTGAGATTTGACAGAGTTAGTCTTTGAGTTTCTGGTATAGATTTCAGAGGGATTGGATTCAAGATATGGGATCTTGAAGAATGATGGGAGAGGTACTGACGGATGTTCATTAGTCAGCGCAAGGTACAAAATGATTGGTGATGTCATCTGTGGCGTGTGCTTTGGCGATGGCTTATCAGGAAGCCGACTCAGGGAATGAAGGGTGTGTTTTGTTTGGCAAGCATAATTCAAAGATGTCGGTCTTTAATTGTCGTAATGTAATCATTGTAAACTTGTTTATGATACCGTGTGTATCTTAGCAAGCGCCTATGTAATTGTTTGTAATTAGGAAAGCCTTATGGGCTGACCTATTCTTGGTAAAATGTAATAAGGTATAAATAAAAGGTCTTTTCTTTGGAAGAGACATGGATGTGATAAGTGTGATATAAGGGGGTTGCGAACTTGTGTCTGCTATATGTAGAGCAGAGGATTATTGGTGGACTTCATTGGAACTGATCAAGCAAAGACAGTTGCTGGCAAACACTTCAAAAGATTGTGTATTTCTTTATATACACTTGTTGCGAACTAGTGAGTTCGGAAGGTGGACTTAACCTTCTTTGGGCAGTGAGCCCTCTTTTGTTCTTGACTCCTAACAGGGTCTGTCCTCTAACAAGGACCATGTACTGTAATGTTTCAATAAGCTCCTAATAGGGCTATATCTTCTAACAAGGATTACTATACTCTCAGTACATCATTAGTGGGTGCTAATTCCCATCGAGGTTTTTACCTTAAACAGGGTTTCCCCGTAACCAAAATATTGTGTTATTATGTTGGGATTCATTGTGTTCATTGGATCTGATATTGATAAGCTTAAAGTTTAAAATTTAATATTCTGTCATACAACTGATTCAGCCCCCCTCTTAGTTGTATTGTGGACTGTTAATCCTAACAATAACTTATAAATGTATAGGCTTTAGCAAAATCTAAATTGTTGAGGTGATTATAAAATAATAAATGATTCTTAAAAATGAGACAGTGTGAGATACCTTGCAAATCAGAAATGGTTGCCCTCATGGCCAATTTGCCCTTTCCCTTTGCAACTTTTTCTCTTCTCTAGTAGCGAGCAAGGCATTCATCTCTCTCATTATTTCTGGGGTGGTGGCATCACAAACTCTTGTGTTGCACTTTGTGATCCCTACAAGGTGCTATTTCAAACGAGACATGCCTCCGCTAACTAGTTTTTCACAGTTTATGCATATCACAGTATTATATTCGGGTCCTTCAAAAGCATATGCCCATGCCTTGTCTCTAGCCCCTTTAGGGCACGTTCCTACATATCCCGATGGACATGCATCTATTGGGGCACTGGCAGAGCTTGCAGCTGACCCGGTTGTAGAGGAATCCCTATTTGCCATTTTGATGAAGAATCAAACTGCACATGTCACATACAAAATGAGGGCATAAATTTAGAAATTTAACAAAGAAATTTACAAACAAACTAAGTTAGTTTAAAACTTTAAATAAGTTTAAACATAGCTGAAACTTGAAGGAAAAAATCAAAAAACTTGTAAGGTGATGAAATTTTTGAGAAAACTATGAAAAATTTGCAAAAATTGCTAAAAAATGGTGTTAGATCTTATTCATTACGTTCTAAAACAAGTTAGAGTAGATTGGAAATGATATTATGTAGTTTGTATAAACTTGAGTGCATTTAATACGAGACAAAATGATTTTAAAACAAAAGGGAAAGAATTTTGAAAACTTGTGAATTTGAATTTTCTGGAAAAATTCCTTCGAATCTGCTTCGAATCCACTTTGAATCGATCTAAAATGCCTCAAATGTTGATCTTTCTCCTCCAAAACCCTTCTCAGTTTCTTTCCTCTCCAAATAAATCACTGTCACTCAAAAAAAAAAAAACTGGCCCTTTTGCTGGCTGTTTGTCTTTTAACCGGGTGCAGGCGTGATAAATCGCGATAAGTTCATTACTTATCGCCAATATATCGCTGACAAGTGCAACTTATCGGTGATAAGTTGATAGGCAATAACTATACAAGTATTATCGCTTGGCCGAACTTATTGTGATAAGCTCACTTATTGCCGATAAGTCGGCAATAATTTGATCTATGATCTAAACCATATAACATCTCTAATTTATTATTTGTGTTCAATTATAATGGAGCTTGGATAAGGAGACATGACAAGGTGCCCAAAGAGATTCTCTATCCTAGGCCCAAGAGCGGATATACCATCCGTCTTGGCCTCATTTGGCCTTCTGCCATCCATCCTTCATGAGGTGTACTTAGTGAGGAAGCCTCTATCAGATCTCCCTCTTCATGCCAATTTTATTGACCCTGCTATGATTGAGGCTTGCTTGAATCCAGCCCAACAATCTCACCAATGTAGACGTTGGAGGAGAAATTACAATAGTGTGCCCAAAGCGATCCTCTACCCTAGACCCAAGAGCGGATATACCATCCCTTTTGGTTTCATGTGGCCTTCCGCTATCCCTTTTTCCCAAGGTGGTATACCTAGTGAGGAAGCTTGTATCAGTTCTTCCCCCTTGTATTTCCTCGATCACCTTGCCATGATTGATTGCTTCGTGATGAATAGGCTGGAAACCCAAACATTCAATACTATCGCTTATATCTAAATATATGTTGTTTAAAATGTATTACTTTTGTACACATTTTATTGCTTATATTAACATATAAGGAATTGTGCATTTAATCATTATCATGCTGCATACATAAAGAAAATATTAAACATATATCCATGCAGGGCACAAATGGATAAGAATATTATTGCCTGCAATAAATATCGACTTCCGATTCCGATCTTGATCACCGGTGTGTAATGTATTGGTTTGCTCTTATGAGCACCAATGCTTTTAGATTTTTTCTTTCTGTAATGTCCCTTGTTAGCTTGTAACCTTGGGACTCTCTAGTTTACTTATCATGCTTGTAATGCATATAGATCTATTTAGTATTTCAACTTAATTAAATGAATCGACCATTTAAATAAAATTAATGTTCACTTTATGCCTAGATGGATGATCCCAGGTCTTAACTAATTACCCGGTCAAATTAATTAGGATGATTTTGGATGTGATCGAGGTGCTTAGAGACCATTCCCAATAGGCTCCCTCAAAGTTTACAAGTCCAAGCCCAAACTATTGGGACGTTGACCCCCACCTTATTTTGGGACAGAAAGCTATTGGTGGGATTTACACCAGCTTTCCTCGAAGACACCTTTCTCTTCCTTCCAATTCGGCTCGTGATAAGAAGCCAGAGCAGGGATATATATATATATATAAATACTACATATGTATAGGTGCCTTATTTCCCATCATATTCTCTAGATCAGTATTGATCTGTAAGTAATTTATATTATAGTAAATATGCTATGATCTATATACTGTGACCTTATTATATATATATATATATATATATATATATATAACTTTACTGTTTGTATATCCTCTTCGATTTTTGCCTTGAGACTGCTTATGTTTTCCTTCAGCGACAACCTTCATATGTCTTGCGATGAGTACGAACCACCTATAATATACTGTGGAATGTTTATTACTATTTCCCTTTCTCTTCCATATCCTCTGAAGTGTGACTGATGGCATTCTTATATATTTGATCGCATCTGTTCATAGCGATAAGACACCTCCTTTCATATCGTCCCTTTTCATGACACCACCAATTAGTTTATAATGACTAATCAACGGTTAACACTAACTTGTTTTATTCCTATCAACCCGCTATCACTTAATAAGATTCGTTTGTTTTATTGATTCATGATGGTTAACAAATGATCTTCTACTAAAATGATGATCAGACATTTATCCATATCGATCACTATCTTCCATTAAGATTGATCAACTTGCTTTATACTTGCTAATTACTGTATTTTGGTCGATGATATTGGATTAAGGCAAACCAGTTGTAAGTCTTTTAACTTTTAATCATTGCTTAAGTGTTATATGGGAATATCAACTAATTACGAAGGATACATGGTTGATGCCGATATGCACCATCATTTGTTGAGCGGCCATAGTGAATAACTAATATTAGCTATTTCATGCCTGGTAGTCTTGGAGACTTTGATATATACAGACTGCTCCTAATGTCAACGTCCTTTGATTAATTCCTTAAACTCTTCTTAACAGCCACGTCATCATAATGGACAGGCTATGTATTACATGTTAACCATTATAAGGCAATATACGTTGACAATAATAATGAATAGTTAAACAGTCATAGTTAATATTCGTTGGTCACAATAATGAAATTAATCTTATTAATATATGTTGACAATAACTTAGGCATAATACTAAATTAGACATCGCATATATTTAGTCAATCTATAGTTCCACTATTTAGTAATGTTTGATGTTTATATTTTGTTTATTAATAACATTGACTAATATTGATTTGATTAATATTGTATAGTATTATAAATATCGTTCAATGATAATATTATTAATTGGTTATATCATATATGTTGAATAATATTATTAATGCTATATGATATTGATTAATTAATTGTATATTGATTAAGCAATTAATGATATTATTATTATTAATATTTATCAATTATTTATTTATTTACTTTTGGAATGGGATATCACACTTTCCTTCATACTTTCTCCCATCCTGGTCCTCTCCTATATTGTTCATAGTATTTCCATGAATGGGAGGCATGCTTTGGAAAGTTGCCGACCTTCTAGAAATGGGCATAATCTTTCTTTAATACATGTCATCAAAGTTGGAAGGAGGAAGAGTAGGTAAGAGGGTATAAGGCTAATCTCTAAGTGAGCTAAGAGGTAAGTGTTCAACTCATGGGCTTAGACTAATTGAGCCGAAGGGCTGATCTCTAAGTGGGCTAAGAGGGTCGAGTTCCACTCTTGGGCTTAGACTAATTGAGCTGAGGACCCACTACGAGCTTCTTGACATTCCTTTGTGATGAGTAGAGTATCTAAGGGGGAGGCATGGTTAGGAAAGACAAGCACCTACTAAGTAGGACACCTCTGGTGAAACTTTTGCTAAGAGGGCCAAAGTTCTGCCCTTGGGCTTAGTGAGGTCTCCTTGGTCAATCGTAAGATGGCTTAACCTACGTAGACAATGTTCTCTATTACCATAAGCTCTAAAAATATGTACAATAGTATATCTATAGGCATGATGAAGAAACATTTGTAAGTATTACTCCTAACTCTGATTATTCCTAACTTTGTGAACAAAATCTAAATAGGGAAATATAGGAAGGGAACATTGCAGCACAATAGTTGAAAATTATCCAACTATCAAATGTATGAACATATTGACTCCACTATGAACATTCTCATAAAATCCTTCATTCAATTTAACAACTTGAAAATAAAATCTACTTTAAGAGATAAGAAACCATGCAACTTGCAAAAGATATTAAATTCACCAACAATTGAACAATGAATTTACTTAAGAAGTGTTTTATGTAACAATTTCTCCGAATCTCTCTTTACAAATGCGAGGAGTGGGGTTTATATAGGAGTTCAAAAATAAATGAAGGGCCAAGATCAATTTAAGATCAATGGCCAAGATTTAGATATCTTTACCCTAATTAGGTTTTACAATGATTATCCAATGAGAACCAATGAAAAATGAACAACTCAAATGGCGCTTTCTTCTAGATGAAAGCACCCCTTATCCTTTCCTTGGCAACATATTCGATGAACCTAGACACCACAGGCATGAAATTATTAGATTGGGGGAGACAGGTGGTTGCCACCTTAGTATGCTTATCTCTTTGATTGAAGTTAGTTTTGAACAATTCTTTTTCAATTTTGGGAGTTTGGGATTTTGGAAAAATATTCCCAAATTGCATTATCATTAAACCTCCTTGAACTCAAAATTTTCTCCCGTTTGAATGCTCTTCTTTATCATTGATCCAAGATCTTGGGCTTCTTGGTGTGAACTTTGAAATCTAGATGATGTCTTTGAAATCTTCGCTTGTCCATCCATCCTTCTTGTTTTGAAATTCTTCGTAGGTGATGAAGTCCTTGGTTGTGTTTGTTTCCTCATTTGTAAATGTCATCTTTCCTTATACCATTTGAATTCCTTCCTTTGATCTTGATCTTTGGAAATCCAAGGTTGTTGTAGCATCTCCTTCATATTTGTTTGCCCTTGATTGTTCACTTTGCATTAGACCTGCAAAACAACATTGAGAAAATTTTCAATAACTCAATAAAATGACTTCTCCAATCTTACCTTTAATTTGGAAATTGGCTTATGAGTTTTGGAAATGATGAAGTCCCATCATTGGAAATGCACTTTCAAGTCTGATTTTTTGGAAATTTCGCATACTTATGCAATTTTCACCTTTGCTTCCTTAGTGACTTCTAAAAATCCTCTCTCCAAAATTCACACCTTTCTCTATAAACTTATGCCTCTTCTTTTCTATGCATAAACTTAACATTTTTGTTTTGAAAGTTGGCCTTTCCTCTTTCCCACTTGAAATTTTCTTTGGATACTTGTTGATTTCAATCTCAAATGGCTTTGGACTCCACAATTCTCTAATTTCTCTTTGGTTCTAGAGAATGAATTTCATCTCTTGGTCTATATTGTTCACCTAGATTGCCAACTCATGACAAGTTTTCCATCATGAGAGGGCGGACTTTGCTTGTGTATGTGGATTTTCTCTCTACTTTCCTTGGCCGATTTTATGCGTTGAGGTATTTCTCAACACTCAATCAATTTGAAGTTATCCTAAGCTGGGAGGACTTTGCTTTTGCTTGTGGATTTCTAACAACTTTCCTTGTTTGAAATTAGGAATTTCACAATTTCAGGAATTTTCCACAACTTTCTGTGTAATTTTTCAGGAATTTTTCACGGATTTGAATTTTCCTTACTTGGACGAACATTTATTTGTCGGAGTTTAGGTTGGTTCATGGAATTTCAAACTTGGAGGACGAAATATTCATATAAGATGTAACATTTGAGTATAATTCCTTTCTTATACTTTAAGTTATATTTTATATAAATAGTGTTAGGATGTTTGAGAGTGCTTTTTAATCTTTAGGAGTTATAATGGACATTGTAGATTTTGGAAGATCCTAAACATTTTCAGACTTAGCCAAATTTAAGTAATCAACATGCTTCCATCAATGTTCTTTTCCTTAGCTTTTCCTGACTTTTCCGAGATAATTTTGATATTGGAACAAGGATTTTCTAAGATTTTCACAAATTTGAACGCTTTTCCTCATTTTGAAATCCTAAACTTTTCACCACTTTTCATGCTTTTTCATGAAATCCTAGACGAACTTGAAGTTGAAAAGAGGAATTTTACACTTGGGTGCAACTTTGATGTTTCTAAAAATAGAATTTTTGTAAAAAAGAAAATTAAACTTTCTAAATTCAGGAAAAAGTAAACAAAAAAGAAGGTTTCCAGATTGGCCCCAAAATGCCAAAAATGAAACATTCGAATAAGCAAAAACAAAAAGGCAGCTTTTCCTAAAAAGTAGTTGTTGGAATTGACGTCAAGCAATGTCTATTTTCATCCCTTCGCCGCTTTGAACACCTCTGTGGCATCAAAATACTGATTTGGTCATGCTTTCTCTTTTTTACTTTTTGATGACACTTGAAGTTGGGAAAACTCCAAACTTTGATTGAACTCCTAAATTTTGCGCTGGCAAGAGATCAGAGACTAAAACTAAAACCCCTAAACAAAACAGTAAAAAAGGAAAAAACAGGGGTTACCCATTTGTAATGGGGCAATGTGTGATAACATCACAACAAGGACCCATTTTGCATTGTTAGCTTTTGTATATTCTCCCTAAGTTTTACTTAAGGGGGGGTGTTGGTGTATTTAAGGCATTTTACTTTGGTTAATTCACACCTAGGGTATTAATTACAATTTACTTAAGCTTACTTATGGAGCACATAGGAGCTTTTAGGAGCATTTCCACTTTAGGTGGTGTTATTAGGTATGACATTCCACTTTATATGTTGACTCCACTTTTAGTGTGCTCATCACTTTATCATCCTCCACCTTTGTTGCACATGTTGTACAAGCTTTATTGTACGTTGGAGGATGATCGACCTCTAGTGGCATGTGATTCCACCTTGGGTGGGTGATAAGTTGTCTCTTGATTGTCATGTAATGAGACAACAACACTTGTCATTGTCTCATTCACTCTTTTGTACTCACCTTGGCTATATGACTAAGGGTTCTATGTACTATCATCCATTGTATCTATTGTATTGCATTCTTGGTGAGAATTCAATTTATTCTTGTCATATTCATTCTCTCTTGTTATTGTGCTTTCCATTGCCTCTAGATCTTGGGTGGCTACCTTCATAGCCAAATCTTACTATAGGCTATAATAGTTACAGAAAATGATCAGTAACTTCCTCCAATCTCACCTAGAGCACTTCCCAAGGTTTCCAAATGACACCAAGCACATCCAACATTGTTCCAATACCCTCAATAGGCAAGAAATTGGCAGCTACAAGTTTGATAAGTGACTAATATGATGTTGTGCGTGTGAAACTTCCCTGTACAGGTCATCAACGACTGAATAGCCTTTACAAACACCCCAAACTTGAATTAAACTTCTATGGTAATTAAGTATGCTATTCAGAGGGTCATCTCCTCCCAACGACCTCCAAATTGGAGAAGATTTCAACTTAGCAAACAAATAATTTGAATTTCAGCCATATACGAGTGAGAATGGTGCTGAAATGATAGGGGTGGATAGCTCTAAATAGTTATAACCTCCAAAAACCTTCACATGGTCAGCAAGAAATAACTTGGAAATGTTACACATGGTCTGGATGCCTTTTTTGATGAAAGAAAAACTTCAGAACTCATGGTGTTTCTGCTTCCTAGCCGCCATGCCTAGCTCCAAGTAGAAAAGGCAAATTGTATGGCCCCTCCTACAATTTTGTGCAACCTGCAATAGTTTAAAAACTCGTCTCAAAGGAGTCACTCAACATCAACAATCATGATATACTCAACCTTGAATGATTACTCGAACTGGAAATTAACTTTCCAGCCACATATAAGTGGAATGACCAGCTAGGGAACACATTCAATCCTCAAACTGCATGGCCAAGATAACCGTCTTGAAAATGGGATGCAAAAACTATCCTAACAATGCATCAAACCCTTGTGAAAATTCTTTGTAAATCAACACAAATCACTTCTAAATCTGCAATTCAAAACACAAAGAAACTCTTCATTTTTGAAGCCCCAATCTGCAAACACTGTGAAGAACCAAAGTGATTCCTGGTGTAGAACCACACCCAACCAGCTAGGGATTGTCTTTCGATTCTAAAACCAGTGTTCTAATAAGGGTTTTCATACTCACAAGATTTGAGGAATACATAGTTTTGATCCGACAGTATTTTGTTATGTGTACTATTCAGTATATGTAGATTGAGAGCCCAAACCTCCGTTTATAGCTTTGGAGGGAAAGTAATCCCATTTAGAAATTTAAATGATTCATTTCCCACCAGAAGCACAAGTTGAATTAATAAAATAACTTTATGTGCAAGTTGCCGTTTCCTAGGTATTGACTTGAGGGGACATAAAGCCACTTTATTAAAATATAACACTCAAGTGAAAATATAACATTAAACATTTAAAATTAAGTGCATATTTAAATACTTCCATCCGAGTTGTGGAAAGCATTGACGAGGCATGAAAAACCAAATTTGAGCATGTCGAGATGTTTTTGAGGCAGTGGGATCAAGACTGGTACCAACTAGGAGATTTACTAAAAATAGACGTGCTCTCCAAGAAGTTTGTAATACACCTCGTGAATTCGAAAACACTTTTGAAAGCATTACTACGATCCATAATGTCAACTGAGCTCAATGCTACCAACAAAAAATCTAAAACACTGAACCTGCATCTTGTAAGAAGTTTGGGTTTCCCCTAAGCACACCAAGAATGTAAGGAACTGTGCTAGATCTTGCTTAGGTATCTAGTTTTTGGCAGTTGGACATTTCGTCAAACAGTTGGTATACTAGATGTCTAAGGTCTGATTTATGAGTTTATATTGATGTTTGATGAATAATGGCATTGTGGTTTGTATGAATTTTGTTTTTGCATTAACCAGTGTTCATGCAACTTGCAACTAAAGAAACTGTGAGGCGTGGTATTAAGTTTCAAGGACAATGTTGTAATGGCCAATGATATTCAGACTGACATAAGTAGTACATAACCATTATAGAAAGCATATAACTATTACATAGTATTCATCAAAATAATATTCTTAGACTCAACATTCATTAAATACCAAGAGATGGTTCAATGTGCGTATCTCGGGATCCTTCTCTAGTTGGTTGATATAACAAAGATATGAAACTGTGCTATGTAGATTGAAGTCCAAGCCAGGAGTGCGTTGCCACTGAGAAGTCCGTCATACACACACTAACGCTGCCCAAAATTCCAAGGGTTTCCTGCTTGAATCAACACTTTGAACCATTTATATTCTCACACGGTTCGCTGACATGAACCTGAGTCCCCTTAGAAGTAACAAATATCGCCAAGAATTGTTGTGAAATCTACTGCTGGAAATATTAACATTTACCTCCTTCACACCTGCCGTAAATGCACATATCTCCTTAATACGGTAAGATAATTTGTAATTTTGTATACAAAGATGCCCACTCAAACTTGAAATCTGCTCTTGAGCTGGATAGGTTTGGTAACAGATAAATCTTTGCAAGATTCGTATTTGCAATTCCTTATAAGCTGCATCAAATTTGTGCTTGAACTGCAAGTGCTGGGCCCGAAATGCACATGCAAACTAGAAAATGGAATGCACCAAAGTCCCCTGCTGTGATTCCAACCAGTCTGCCGTCCTGAGAGCACATACAATCTGCTCGAACGGCTAGGGGTTGCGTCCCATGGTTTGGAGTTCATACGGTAATGCCTTGAGAGAGTCGCGTTCACAAAAAGATAAAATGAACAATAAATAATGATCCCCAAAAATTATTGAAAATTCTCATTATATGGTTTTCCTCTTCCCATTGGTAGAGACAATTTCATTTTTCATATTTTATTGTTTTGCCAAAATTAAGTCAAGTCGCACATGACAAATCAATCCAACTTCTAAAATCAGCGATATTTCTCTTCTAACATCGTTTTTACTTTCACATCAATGATGTATAAGGTATTTTAAAAACATTATGATATCATTCCCTTGATTGGCATATAGTTTAATTTTCATTTTAATATTCTCCCAACTCCCTTAGAGACGCTAAAAATGAATACATCGCCCCATCTACAAATCAACCCATAATATAAATTTAGGGGCCCCAACATAGAAAATATTTTAACTTGGACTTCTGTTAAGCCTTTACAATAATTAATTTTATTTATTACCCCAAAACGTTTCTCCTTAGCCTATGGCCCTACGGGAATAAATAGGCTGGTGAGATTAATCATTGATGCTTTTAGGCGGAAAGGGAGATTACACAAAAGCTTACAAGAAATCATGGAAATTGGGGAAAAGCTTATAAACAATAGTGTGAAATGGGGAAATTGCATTTCTACTTGAAATGAGAGATTTTGAATGCCTTTCCTTGAAGAAAAATAGCTTAACCAACTATCAAATGCTCATTCTTTCTAGCTAAAAGTGGACTTAAAAGTGTGAGTTCAACACATTGATTGAATTGGGAAGAGATGCGGCTAGGTAAATTGCATTTGAGTGAGTGAGTACAAAGCTGCTGTCACCAAATTTTGTGAAACTTGCAAATATAAAGCCTGCAAATTCTACGAAGTAATTCAATTTATTGAAACATACATTCACAAAATGTCTCCAAATGTTTTGAACACTAATTTAAGCAACATGTAGGCATAAAATTACTATTCCATGATAATAAATGTGATTTGTGTCAGAAATGTGAAGAGCCTGGTTCGCTCTTTGCTGAAGATTATGTTTTTTTTTTGAATTATTTTGCAATTTTATAAATAAATAAATAAAATGATCTTAGGCGGCAAATAACTTCTAACTCCAAATTCACCAATTGATTCAATTAAGAGGCTTTCAAATATTCAAATAACATTATATAAATTTGAATGAGAATTGGCACCTTAAGAAATCACACAGCTGCTAGGAATGAATCGCAGCTCCTATTAAATGGTACTCAGCTTCGAAGAAATAAATCGCAGCCTCTAAAAGAATATCGCAGCCACCCAAGGAAGTAATCACAACCTCTAGGAAAGGAATCACAGCCTTAAGGAATTAAATTGCAGCTTCCCTGGATAAATTTGCAACTTCCTTATGTTAAACGGTAGCTCCTCTGGATTTCCGTATGGACTCCCTAATTCATCATGTATGGAATGAAATCACTACACAATTCATTCGCAATTGGATTCCAACTCAAAGTGTGCGGAACTCTGAAGAAGATTCTCGTTTCTTCAAACCCTTCTCCCAAACTTCTCCACCAAAATGCAAACAATAGATATCATTGAATGAATTGCTTTTGCACAAAGCATTGCTTTTATAATAAAAGATATCTTCTCTCACACACTTTTCACTTACTGAAAGACTTTGCTTTATGTGCACATTTGAAATATAATAAACTATTATATTTCTCTTCACTTTAATGTTGAAAATGACTCTTTCATTAAAATAAACATATTCTGACACAGGCTCCCTGCTTTATGAGCTCAGGATTTAAAACTTCTCAACCCGGTTCCAATGAGCTATAACACTAAGATGCCCAATAGACAATCCCAATAAAAATAGCAACCTTAGCCAATTTAATTAAATAATAATCATAATTCACCCATCTTGCGAAAACGAATGAGGAAGTATCAGAATCAAAATCTGACAGCACAAGAGTGATCCTGAGGATGAAAGATGATGAATGAACTTGACGAGGTGACTTACTAAAAATAGACGCTCCCTCCAAGAATCTTGGAGTCCAAATCGGAAGCCAGAAATAAAATTTTAAAGCATCATATAACTCCTCTAAATCATTTGAGCTCAGTAGAACCATATGATGACTTATTATAAATAGTAAGTCCCTCAAAATGGGGCCAAAACCCACAATAGGGTCGTCTAATCACCAGAATTAGCCTACAAGGACCCAATTATAGGCTAAATCCACTAACTCCAATGCTCGCTCAAAATGGGGACATTACAGTCCTCCCTCCTTGAAATTGCTTGTCCCCTAGCAATCTCAGAAAACAAAATTGAGAAGTCGACTTGGATCCCAAGGATAAAATGGAGTAATGTCCCTATCATCACCACACTCCAACAAAAATAATTCCAACATCAACAGTACCAACTGCAGCATCTAAGAAATTGAACTCAACACTCGAACTAATGATGCTGAGACAGGAACATCACATGGGAGTAAATCAACCGTGAGTAACTTACACGGAAGCAACTCAACCGACAAACTGGACTTGCCCACAGTCTGTGTGCCATCTAAACTATCATACCAGTCATCAAACTGATGCATTGATGAACTCTGCAACTGGTAGATATCCTGAAGATGAGGATCAAAAGTGAAACTAAAAGCACTCATTGTGTACACTTTCGTAAATTGCTCAGTAAAAACTGGATGACATTCTTTAAAATATGTGTGATCATCTGGTGTATTGAAAAGATCCCAATCATCATCATCATCCTCACTCATCACCTGAAAAGGATCATCACTGAACTCAAACAGTGGATTGTCATAAGACATAGTGACATCCATATCAAATAAAGGATTGTTCACAAAGTGAGCCTCGCCACTGTGGTGACTTGTACTATAACATGACATTGTCTCTACATCACTCACCTCATATTCAACAACATGTGCGCTATCATCAGTGCACACATGAACAACCGAGGTACTGCTGCTAAGCACCTCAACAAATGACTCATCTGAATCAGTAAAAGCTGTTACTACATCTGTCTCCTCGCATGCACCCACTACCAAAGCAATTGTAAGTCGCTGCAAGTTGTGATCCTGTGATCTATCATCAACCAACGAGTCCTCTGAACCATTTTCTAAAGTCTGATATGACAAATCAGACTCACTACAGCATGAGTCGTCCTCATAGATAACATCAGTACTATCCACATCACCATTGCCAATCTCATCAACCTGTAAAACCTCTAATATCTCATGCTGCTGCCAATGTGACTCACTGTTGTCATAGAAATCAGAATTATAAGATCTTGCATTTTCCATGCAATCCTGAAAACTAACTCTCATCATGCGAGTCAAAACCCATAGTGATACCCACAACATCCTCTACACTTGCCTTGTCATCAATGACATTAATAGGCTCAAACATAAGACTTTTGTCATAAAATTCAAAACATGTATCATTAGTAATTTCATTGCTACCAGTTGATGTAGGGTTGCAATCAATGGTGGCTATCATGTCATCAGCATTCCCATGATCACGAGTTCCTGTCACATGGAAATGATGAGACTCAATGCAGCTGTCCTCAAGCAAGTCTATCATAATCACATGCTCCTGGGAAGAGCCTCTAGCATCACGAGTATAGAAATTAGTAACTGCCTCATTGAGCAAAGGCTCCACTACCTGATGGTTGCTGGCCACGGAAGCTACACCCGTACAATCCTCCTGGTTCTCTTCCTGTTTTCTCTGTGAGGAGGACCTTTTAAAAATAGAAACCATATACCTTGCCACATTGTCTATGATTGACGGATTTGAAAGCAAAGCACTCATCCTTTCCTGATTTTGTCTAAGCTTTTCCATACTTTCCATCATGGCATTTGTTTGCTTCCTGAGATTAACCATGCTATTCAACTGCTTTCCCTGTTTACTACCCTTTGGTGGGGGTGAAGCTCTACCCCTGCGGACATGATGCATACCAGGCACAAACTTGTCTGCTATAGCTAAGTAACCTCCAGGCTAGCAAGATCAAGGCTTTGATACCACTGTGAAGAGCTTGGCTGAGTCTATGCTGAAGATTATGTTTTTCTTTTGAATTATTTTGCAATTTTATAAATAAATAAAATGATCTCAGGAAGCAAATAATTTCTAACTCCAAATTCACCAATTGATTCAATTCAAAGCCTTTCAAATATTCAAATAACATTACATATATTCGAATGAGAATTGGCACCTTAAGAAATAACACAACTGCTAGGAATGAATTGCAGCTCCTATGAAATGGTACATATCTTCAAAGAAATAAATTGCAGCCTCTAAAAGAATATCGCAGCCACCAAAGATAATATCTCATCTACCAAAAATAATATCGCAGCCACCCAAGGAAGTAATCACAACCTCTAGGAAAGGAATCGCAGCCTTAAGGAATTAAATCGCAACATCCTTGGATAAATTTGCAGTTTCCTTGTGTTAAACCGTAGCTTCTCTGGATTGCCGTACGGACTTGCTAATTCATCATGTATGGAATGAAATCACTACACAATTCATTGGCAATTGGATTCCAGCTCAAAGTGTGCGGAATTTTGAAGAAGATTCTTGTTTCTTCAAAACTAAGAACAAACCCTCAAACCCTTCTCCCAAACTTCTCCACCAAAATGCAAACAATAGATATCATTGAATGAATTGCTTTTGCCCAAAGCATTGCTTTTATAATAAAAGATATCTTCTCTCACTCACTTTTCACTTATAAAAAACTTTGCTTTATGTACACATTTGAAATATAATAAACTATGATATTTCTCTTCACTTTAATATTGAAAATGACTCTTTCATTAAAATAACCATATTCTGACACATAGGCTCCCTGTTTTATGAGCTCAAGATTTAAAACTTCTCAACCTGGTTCCAACGAGCTATAACACTAAGATGCCCAATAGACAATCCCAATAAAAATAGCAACCTTAGCCAATTTAATTAAATAATAATCATAATTCACCCATCTTGTGAAAACGACTGAGGAAGCATCATAATCAAAATCTGACAGCACAAGAGTGATCCTGATAATGAATGAACCTGACAGGGTGACTTACTGGAAATAGATGCTCCCTCCAAGAATCTTGGAGTCCAAACCAGAAGCCAGAAATAAAATCTGAAAGCATCATATAACTCCTCTAAATCATCAGAGCTCAATAGAAGCATATGATGACTTACTATAAATAGTAAGTCCCTCAAAACAATGCCAAAACTCACAACAGGGTCCTCTAATCACCAGAATTAGCCTACAAGGAGCCAATGATAGGTTAAATCCACTAACTCCAATGCTCGCTCAAAATGGGGACATTACAGAAAATAATAGAAAAACTAAGGAAAATTTCATTGCTATGAATAGTTGGCTTGCACACAAAGCAAGCTTATCATACAGTTTTCGTCCACAAAATTCTTAAAGCACAAAATCTTACTATAGATTTCTAGTAAGGATTACTATGAAGAAAAATACTACTCCTAGTTGGTGGTGTAAAAATAGTTAATCTATAAATTGTAGTTGTAGATGTAGATTTCTTAGAATATGATTATATTTTAAAATTGTGTTAGCTGAAAATAGCCAATATAACACTTGGCTCCTGACTAATTCTTACATGACTATTGTTCCAT
This sequence comes from Chamaecyparis obtusa, assembly GCA_027943335.1. Taxonomy (NCBI): domain Eukaryota; kingdom Viridiplantae; phylum Streptophyta; class Pinopsida; order Cupressales; family Cupressaceae; genus Chamaecyparis; species Chamaecyparis obtusa. The sequence continues at coordinate 507,144 of BSBK01001234.1, forward strand.
ATAGCCACGATCAGATAAATTCATATTATAATCAATAGAGAAATTCATACATACTTTCGATCAGATTAAATAAGAACATATATATATATATATATAAATATATATAATAATAATAATAATAATAATAATAATAATAATAATTGTTATTATCATAATATATATATATATATATATATATATATACATTATTCTCTTTATGATCAAATTGAATCGATAAATATGAGTATTGAATTACAATTAACATTGGATCGGTATTAAACCCAATAATCATGAATCGGTATTAATCCCGATAATCATATATGGTGAATCGGTATCAAACCGATATCATTAGTGGTGTATTGCATGTAATATTGGAATTGGTATTAAACCGATTATCATTAACAATGAAATGTTTTGGATTGAATCGGTATTAAGCGATAGTTAATATATATTGAAGCGGTGCGTATTACCATAAGGTATGACTATTATTCATGCCTATGATAGGCGTGACTCCTCAAGGAGTCACGTCTATCATAGACGTGACTTATCATTGCCCAACAAAGATATATATATATTGATCAGCTGTTCAAATACAAATGCCGAAATCGATAAGTGGGAAGCATATTGAACAGCGATCAGTACATATATTCCTCTCATTATCATTTTAATCATAGCTGAACTTACAAGTTCATTTCAAGCATATACTTTTAGTTCCTCTTCTTCTGCAAAAAACATTGATATTGTAAGAATAGACATTTATATATATAATCAGCACTGCATATATATTTAAAAGATTAAATTGAAATTTGAATAATAATTTTGCCTTGAATTAACATGGTATTAGAGCACTGGTAAAGGAAGATCCAAGAAGCTTTTAAACTTGAGATATTCAATATAAATTATTAAAATATCAATTATTATATATCAAATTTCTATAGCAAGCACTATCAAATTTGAGGATAGACTTGAAGGAGGAAACAATTTCTCATCATGGAAATTCCGAATTGGAATGATTCTAAAAGAAAATAAAGTTGAGTCTTTCATAAAGGAGGAGAAAGAAGAGCCAGAGTATGATCCTGAAAAATCCATGTGGATTGAAGGAAATGAAATAGCTATGAAGATCATAGTTGATGCTGTTAGAGACCATATAGTGCCAATCTTGACAAAATATGAGATTGCTTACCATATGTTTAAATCACTCGAAAGCAGATATGAAATAAACAATGCTAGCAGAAGTCTAGCCCTGAAAAGGGAATTTAACCATATAAGTATGAATAAAGGAGAATTTATTAATGCATACTTTATGAGAATATTGACTCTCAGGGATGAATTGACAACACTTGGATATGTAATTTAGAGCAAAGAACTGATTCTCATTGCACTAGATGGCCTACCAAACACTTGGGAAATTTTTGTTCAAGGCATTAGTGCAAGATCTAAATATCCCAACTTTGATCGACTAAGGTCTGACTGTCTTTAGGAAGAGTCAAGATAAAACAATAAAGGGATCAAACAAAAGAACATAGATGAGGATTTACATGTGCTAGACGCAAACTCTCACAAGAGAGGAAAGAAGAAACACTTTAAGAAGAGGAAGGACCATCTTGAAAAGGGTTCATCTAAAAGAGATGTTTCTCGCTTTCAATGTTTTAGATGCGATCAAAACGGGCATTATGCAGCTAGATGGCCAGATAGAATTAAACAACAAGCTACATTTGCCAAAGTGAAAAGAAATAAAAGAGAGCATGATTCAGAGAAACACGCATTCTACTTTGCCCTCTCTAATCAAGTATCCAACAAATCTAATACCTGGATTATAGACAGTGGATTGTCAAGACACATCACTGGATACAGGGAACTATTGGACTCTATGATAAAAGAAATTGATGAAGAGGTAACCATTGGAGATGACTCAGCACACCCAGTTAAAGGTGTTGGAACCTGCACCATTAAGTTGAAGTCAGGAATGTCTATCCAACTCACTAGAGTTCTTTTCGTTCCAGGCATCAAGAGGAACCTAGTCTTCATGGATAGCAAGGTGTTGGCATGGCCAAAGAATTCTTCCATCAAGAAGGCTGTAACTCTAGGGCACATAAATGGTTACTTGTATGAGGTATGTATTGAACCTAATCTTGCTCTAATTCATGAAATTGTAGACTCTAATGAGATAGGGCATAGAAGATTAGGACATTTAAACTTTCGTGCCTTATCCTCCATGGAAAAATTAGTCACTGGCTCACGTAAGTTAAGACAATATCATTCAGGCACATGTAAGGGGTGTGCCTTAGTAAAAAATACTAAGGGTTCTTTTCAAAGTAGTTCTAGTAAAACGAGTAATGTTTTAGAACTAGTTCACTCTTACGTATGTGGATCCATGTCTATACCTTCTGTGGGAGGGTTTCTATATTATGTAATATTTGTTGATGACTTCTCCAGAAAAACCTGGTTCTACTTCCACAGATGTAAAGAATCAAAAGAGATTCTAAGGAGATTTAAGGAATTCAAATCCATTTCTGAAAACTCATCTTGAAAGAAAATAAAAAACCCTAAGAATTGATAATGGGAGGGAATATACCTCTGACATTTTTAGAGAATTTTGCAAAGAAGCAGGGATTAAGAGAGAGTTCACTGTTCCTTACAATCCTCAACAAAATGGGGTTACTGAAAGGAAAAATAGAACTATTGTAGAAGCAGCTAAAGCCATGCTCCTTGATCAAAATCTAGAAACCTATCTTTGGGCAGAAGCCTCCAACACTGTTGTATAGGTACAAAATAGATGTCCTCACTCTCATATTGAAGAGAAAACACCTGAAGAAGTTTTTACAGTTGTAAAACCATATATCACTCATTTAAAGATATTTGGATGCCTTGTATATTTTCATGTACCTAAAGAGAAAAGAACAAAACTAGAACCTTCTAGAGGAAAAGGAATCTTTTTTTGGATATAGGGAAACTTCTAAAACCTATAGAATATTTATACCTGGACATAAAAACATTGAACTCAGTAGAGATGTAATATTTGAGGAAGACTAGCTTTTAAAAGGGCCAGAAATTCCTTTGAGTCTGAAAGTATCACTTCACCTTCAAACCTAGAAGAGGATATTGCTCGTGAGCCTCAGAGGGAGTATCTTGAAGAGGATGAAGATGAGTACCAAACTTACCTCAAGAGAATCATAAGAAAAGACCACTTTGAGCCACCAAAACAATGGAAGAATCAAAGAACTTTGCAGCTCCTTCAGGGACCTTTAGAGAAAGTAAAATACCTCAAAGATTTTCCAGCTATGTGGCCTTAATGAATGATCTCTCCAAGTCTGAACTTTCCACTGCATCAGAAGCCCTCAAACACCAAGTATGGAAGGATGCCATGATAGAAGAATACCAGTCCATCCTGAAAAATGATGTTTGGGAAATAGTTCCAAGACCGAAGGAAAAATCTATTGTTTCATCCAAATGGCTATTCAAAATCAAGTATGCTGCAGATGGCAGTATAGACAAAAATAAAGCCAGATTTGTTGCCAGAGGTTTCTCACAAAAGTAAGGAATTGATTATGAGGTAACAATTGCACCTTTTGTTAGATATACCTCAGTTAGAGCAGTTCTAGCCATCGTAGCAGCCAAAGGATGGAAAGTTCATCAGATGTATGTAAAGACTGCATTCCTAAATGGGAAGATAGAGGAAGAAGTCTACCTAGACCAACCAGAAGGATTTGAGATTCACACTGCAAAATCTCATGTGTGTAGATTAAAGAAAGCCCTCTATGGACTTAAATAGGCCCCTAAGGCATGGTATGAAAGAATCGATAGATATCTTATGGAATTGGGATTTTCTAAAAATGATGCAGATCCAAATCTATACTTCAAGCAAAATAAAGTTGATATGTTGATATTGATCTTGTGTGTTGATGATTTTTTAATTACAGGAGAAGATCATCTTATTGATCAATGTAAAAAGGAGCTTGCTAAAGAGTTTGATATGAAAGATTTGGGTCTTCTACATTACTTCCTTGGTTTAGAAGTTTGGCAAAACTCAGACAACATTGTGCTAAATCAAGGAAAGTATACCTTGGACATACTAAAGGGATTTGCTATGATGAATTGTAGACCCATGTCTTCCCCCATGGAAACAAACCTCGATAAACTAAAAGGAGGCAGCAACAAATTCTCCATTTGCAAATTCTACCATCTGCAGGCAAATAATTGGATCCTTGATGTACCTGGTTAATACCATATTAGATATCTGTTATGCAGTAAATGCATTGAATCAATTTATGTGTGAGCCTAAGGAGATACATCTTATGGTTGTGAAGCATATTATGAGATACCTTCAAGGTACTCTAGATTATGGACTCAAATATGAGAAAGTCAACTTGATTCTACATGGATTCACAGATTCTGATTGGGTTGGAAGTGTAATTGATAGAAAAAGTACCTCAGGTTGTTGCTTCAGTCTGGGATCCGCCATGATATCTTGGATGTGCAGAAAACAATCTTCAATGGCTGAGATTTCTACAGAGGCCGAATACATTGCAGCCTCTATCGTAGAAAGAGAAGCAGTATGGCTCAGAAAACTGCTTGTGGGATTATTCGGTGAGCCCTTGAAACCTACAGTTATTCATTGTGATAATCAGAGTTGCATAAAGCTTTTAGTGAATATGGTATTTCACGATAGATCCAAGCACATAGAAATTCCTTATCATTATGTGAGAGACATGGTGGATAGGAATGTGATTCAGTTAGAATATATCGGTATAGGAGATCAGACAACAGATATCATCACCAAGGCACTTGCTAGAATAAAAGTTAAACACTTCAGGAAAGGTCTTGGTATGATTGACTTGTAATTTGCATTGTAATCTTTACTGATATATATATAAATAAGATGTTTAATGTGTTAACTTCTTTTGTCATATGAGTTGATATATGACTTTATGGGCTCTACCCCTTGTGTTCATCTCTAAAAGGTGACGATCATTTGGGAATGAACACTTGTATTCAAATATTATAAGATGATGATCTTGTAATATTAATATCATGCTGACTTTATATCATTCATGGATGTGCCATGATCTATTACGGTGGACATTATGTGACGTAATGTCAGTGCACACGCCATAGCTAGGATGTATAAGGAGAATATAATATTCTCAAGCATATCATCCTTTAAGTGTCACGAGTTATGTGATACTTATCATCACGTGTTATGTGATGTCTGTCCTCACGAGATATGTGAGACTTCTTATCATGAGTTATGTGATGCTTATCATCATGTGTTATGTGATGTTTGTCTTCACGAGATATGTGAGACTTCCTATCACGAGTTATGTGATACTTATCATAACGCGTTATGTGATGTTTCTCTTCATGAGATATGTGAGACTTCCTCTCACAAGAAATGTGATATATATGATTTATCTTCCCTAGCTAAGAGGGAGTGTTGTTGCATATAGTCATAATCAGATAAATTCATATTAAAATCAATAGAGAAATTTGTACATACTTTCGATCAGATTAAAGAAGAACATATATATATATATATATATATATTAAGATATATGTATAATAATAATTGTTATTATCATAATATATATACATTATTCTCTTTATGATCGAATCTAATCGATAAATATGATTATTGAATTATAATTAACATTGGATCGGTATTAAACCCGATAATCATGAATTGGTATTAATCCCAATAATCATCTATGGTGAATCGGTATCAAACCGATATCATTAGCTGTGTATTGCATGTAATATTGGAATCGGTATTAAACCGATTATCATTAACAATGAAACATTTTGGATTGAATTGGTATTAACCGATAGTTAATATATATTTAAGCAGTGCGTATTACCATAAGGTATGACTATTAGTCACGCCTATGATAGGCGTGACTCCTCAAGGGGTCATGTCTATCATAGACGTGACTTATCACTGCCCAGCAAACATATATATATATATATATATATATATACACATATATATATTGATCGGCTGTTCAAATACAAACGCCAAAATCGATAAGTGTGAAGCATATTGAACAGTGATCAATACATATATTCCTCTCATTATAATTTGAATGATAGCTGAACTTACAAGTTCATTTTAAGCATATACTTTCAGTTCCTCTTCTCCTGCAAATAACATTGATATCGCTAGAATAGAGATTTATATATATAATCAGCACTGCATATATATATAAAAGATTAAATTGAAATTTGAATAATAAGTTTGCCTTGAATTAACAATGACGGTGGCAGATCCTTTGAAGAAAGCTTGATAGTTGATGACCAATCTTGGTGACTCGAGTTTCATTCCTTCCTTGAAGACTTGTGCAATATAATGTTGTGTACGTAGATTGTGCTCATGATAAAGTCCAGTGCTGATATTTAGAAAAAGACATTGATGAACCTTGAATGATTTACCTGTAAACAAGATGCTGAGAAGCTTGCTCTAATTGTATGCTTTTGTAGACTTGGACTTCCTGATGTAGAGAGCATACTTTTTCAGTCCTTACCCTAATAATTATAATTTGATTTTTTTCCGGTGGCTGGAAGGCCTTCTAAATGAAAATTAGAAGTGACAAATGACAATTTTTATACTTACCATTTAAGTCAATATGAACATTTTGTATGGATACAACATACTTGAAGCTTGGACCTAAACCCAAACTAGCAACTTAGTGTACAAGCTTTTCTCATGTAAATAGATACTAATACAAATCACATCAATCAATCATAACAACGTTGGAGACCTGCAACCTCCATAGGGTACATGTTAGTGACTCAGTAATAATAGAACTGAAATTGATCATATATCAAGAGCACACAGTCAATAGTTTTACTTTTCGCTGCTTGCAACATCATGATATCCATAGGTATTACCTTTAGATAAGATGTGAACTCTATGGCTCTTCAAATGCTTGACATGACTTTAGCTCTCCCTCTTTTGCATCTGTTTTTTTCTCTTAGGAGAATCTTCACTTACTCATCTATTCACATAACTTTAATGGCAGAGAATGACAAGGGATTTGTCTATAGTTAGTTTTTACATCAAATGGTCAAGTGATTCCCCACTTCCCTGATCAGAGATTTCAGCATACCACTTGAAATCTTAGCCTTCACCCATACAATGTGTTACCATTGACAGGGTATTGGCACACACCTCTTCAGATACACTCAACATTAGAGTACTTACAGTCTATGCACATTGATTGACACAAAATTTTACATTACATTCTTGCATAATTTTCATTTGGGGAAGTATACAAGTTGTAACACAATATTGTACTTACAAGATGTAATATTACGCAATATATAGAGTTTATGTTCATTCATGCAAGTACAATCACATTATATAATGTATATTCCTATGTACTTTGTTAAGCTATTTTTCTATTACTTATTCACCATTCACTTTTGGGAATTTTATGCTGCAAATATTATTATGAATAACCTCCACTTAGTACGGATAAATCTTTAATCAAGTTAGAGTGTTGTCCTCTAGATGCTCCTCTAGAGTGTCCAAAAGTGTCTTGGACATGGTGTCCTGGAAGTGATGCCAGAAGTACTGTCTCTCAAGAAGGGCGAGTGAGCCATACCCCTTATTGATGCGAGGCTGAATGGCAGGTCTCAAGCTGAAATGGGGACCATAAAATTTAAAGACCACCATCTTAGTCTTCCCCAAATTAACCATCAAATGCCTCAAGTCACAAATTGAGGCTAAACAACCAAGTTACCTTTGTAAACCCGTAGGGGAAGAGCCTAGAAGAACCACATCATCTGTGAAAAGAAGGATAGAGATCAAGACCTGGTGGAGAAGACAACCATCCCCATCTAACAAATGTTGATGAAGAAATCCCTCCAACTCATTGATGTAGATCCTGAACAAAGTAGGGGACAGGGGGCAACCCTGCTTAATCCCGATGGTATTGCTGATGAAGCTGGAGAACCTAGAAGAGGTCCTGAGATGGCTGGAAATGCTTTCATAGAGTCTCATGATGGCGGTCAAGAGGACCTCTAAAATACCAATGTCTCGAAGCCTTTAAAAGAGGAGAGGACCTACCACAGAACTGTGTCAAAAGCTTTGTGGAAGTCAACAAAGTAAAAATAAACCTTCGAGGAGCATGTTGGCATTAGGAGGGCAACCGGTTTAGGAATGGAAACGCTATATGGCAAACTGATTTTGTCATTGATTGGCAAAGAGTGATTGTTAGTCATGTCTAAGAAGGCCCACAATGTTATGTCTAGAAACCAAGGACAGATCAACAGGTTAGACAGGTTAGAAACAAGACAATAACAAGGAGAGACTGGTTTGGAGACTGGTGACACATAGTAAGAAAGAGGAAGCACTGACTCTGTTATTAATAAAGCTCTAACTGATCATCAGAGAAACCGGGGGCCAAGGAAGGTGGAACCGGTAACTGGTAACAGGAACCGAGGAAAGGGTGCTACCAGTACAACAAGTACAAACGGGTTGGTGACAAGTTAAGGATCTTACCTATGCACAACGTAAGGATATGAACCGATCAGTGAAGATTTCATCACGACTAATGAACCGGGGATAGTCATAGTCAACAAACAGTTGTCTGACTCTTTGACCGGGATTTGTTGCACAAAATCCGATAGACTTTAAGTTATCAAGATGATCGGTACAAGGCACGATTGAAGGTTTTAATGCCGAAGTTTGTGGCATTAAAACATGAAGATATCTCTTGTGAAGGAAAAGCATTTGACACGCATTTGTCATTTCCTTCATAAAGTGAAAAAAACATGACATGCATTGGATGTTCCCTCAGTCAACTGAGACTCTACTGGGTGATGGATCCGAAGGTGATCTTTAAACAGGTCGTGCATGTAAAATGCAGAAAGGGCAAAAAGTCTATATATTCCTCTGGGTGACATGAATATAGTTTGCCTTCATTCTGCCAAAGAAAAGAGTGAACCTATATGCTAAAGAAGCTACTAAGGTGAAGAGAGGAGAAGAAAGTAGAGTGTGCAAAGAAGCACAACAGCCAAGGAGAACATACCTCTAGTGACCAGTGATGATTCTCAGTTGAATAGAACAACGATCTTATCAGGCTCAGCAAAGCCATCATTAAAAGATCAAACCCTCTATTGCTCTCTAACAATTGCAATAGTGAAATCCCCGTATTTTGGGTGGACATTAACAGGTCCCTTGTATTAAATCCCTTAACCGAGTGACATTTGTTTAGGTGTTCTAAGTCCTCTAACCAGGCAGGTTCTAACAGGCCTTATTTCTTAAATCTCTTAACTAGGTCACATCTAATAGTTCGTTTGTAATCCTTTAACCGGGAAGGCTCCTTATAGGGCACACTTCAGAAGAGTGCAAAATTTGTGAGGTTTACTTACATCGTGGTTTTCTCCCGATTTGGGTTTCCATGTGATAAATCTGGTGTTGTTTATTGCTTGATTGTTTGATAGCTATTTCTGTGATAGAATTTGTTCTGCTTACAGTTTTAGTTACATTATATCAGATTTGTTTTTGAAATTTTGGTGGCTACTGATTCACCCCTCCCCTCTCAGCACCAGTTGGGACCGTCAATTGGTATTAGAGCCATTTTCCTTTTCTAAGCTGCTTAACCGCAATAGGAAAAAGATCAAATGATGAGGAAGGAAGGACCAAGGTTTTCTAAGGAAAACTTCACTCTATGGTGTAGCAGAATGAAGCTGTACATGAAAACAACAAAAGATCAATATTGGAATCATGTAATTCATGATTACACCGAACCAACCGGTACCTTCACACCTGATGAACAAAAGATCATCACAGAGCATACAATTGCCATGGATATGATAGCAAGTATGCTACCTGATTATGTCTTTGCAGAGATTGAAAATTTGACAACTGCTCACAAGATGTGGGCTAGGCTACAAACAGTATATGGTGGTGACCCGCATGTTCAAAGAACAAAGGTAGAAAGCCTCAAAGGCAAATATGATGACATAATGATGAATGAAGGAGAGGATATTGAGCACTACAGAACCAGAATCAAAGAAGTGATGAACTCCATTAAAAGCGCTGGAGGAAAACTGAGTGAGGAAGATGTGATAAGCAAAATACTGAGAACGCTGAGGTGCCAATATGCTATCAAAATCCCAGCCATACAGGAGTTCAGATCAGTTACCACGTCTCTAGTCACTCTTGACTCCATAATCGGTATGTTGACTGCATTTGAATTGAGCAATTTTGATTACAGCTTACCCATGCAAGAAGCTGCTTTTAAATTTTCTGTTAATACCTCCTACACTAAGAAACAAACAGAAACCAGTAATAGTTCCACCGGTAAGGCTGGAAGTTTTGTTGAAAATCTTCTTTTTGAAGAGATGGAGCAAGATGAGTTTGAAGCACTTGTCGCAAAGAGATTTCCAAGAGGAAAAGGGAAGTACAAAGGTAAACTTCCACTAAAATGCTTTTCTTGCAATAAGATAGGACACATTGCTGCAAGATGTGTAGATAATGAAAATAAAGAGAAGAGCAACCGATTCAAGAACAAAGCAAAGGAGTGCTACCTTGCGGAAGGAGTCACGGACAATGAGTTTGAAGATTTTGAAGATGAAGAAATTGCGTTTGTTGCAATAAAAGAAGAAAGCCAAGTGATAAGTGAAATGACACTTATCTCAAGATCTCATCAGCATGATGACTGGATCATTGACAGTGGATGCATTCACCACATGATTGGTGATAAGAACAAGTTCATCAGCCTAAAGCTCAATGATGGCGGATCGGTAACCTTTGGTAATAATGCTCCTTGTGCTATCAAAGGTATAGGCTCAATTGCATTGGGTAATGAAGCTGTATGTGAGGATGTGTACTAGGTAGGACTCAAGTACAATCTAATGAGTGTCGCTCAACTAAACAACAAGGGATACTTGTTGGAGTTCAGGAAAGGTTCTTGTGTTATCAGGAACCAATCAGCAGCTCATGTTGCTACCGGTAGACAGAGTAAAGGGAACTTGTTCTATTTTGACTTAATGGAAGCAACTTGCCTCATAGCATCATTAAAAGGAAAAACAAACAAAATCTGTCTTGTAACCAAAGAGGACAACAGTTGGTTGTGGCATAAGAGGCTCTACCACGTAAACTTTGACAACATTGTCATAGTGAATAAGAAGAAGTCAGTCAAAGGGCTTCTTGAGATTACAAAACTTGATAGAGGTATTTGTAAGGATTGTCAGTTAGGCAAACTGACAGGAACAAGTTTCAGTAGTAAATCCTTTTCTGCTGAAAATGTTCTGGATCTCGTACACACAGATTTGTGTGGACCTATGAGAACAAAGAGCTACTATGGAGACATGTATTTTATGCTTTTTGTAGATGATTTCTCAAGAATGATGTGGACACTTTTTCTTAGAGAAAAATCAGAGGCCCTTCACATGTTCAAAATCTATAAGGCTCGAGTGGAGGAGTCTGGTAAAAGCTTGAAGTGTCTGAGATCAGACAGAGGAGGTGAATACACCTCTCAAGAGTTCACTCATTACTGTGAGGAATAGGGAATAAAAAGGCAGTTGTCTGCACCAAGAACCCCGTAACAAAATGGAGTCACTGAAAGAAGAAATAGGACTCTGATTGATTGTGCTAGAACCCTAATGATTCAAAAGGATCTTCCCCATCATTTCTGGAGAGAAGCTATCAGCACTACTATGTATACACTGAACCGAGTTCAAGTTAAGAAAGGAACCGGTAAGACTCCTTACGAATTATGGATTGGTCGCACTCCCAGTGTAGGCTACTTCAGAATTTTTGGTAGTAAATGTTACCTTAAAAAGAGATGTATTTTGGCAAGTTTGAGCCAAAGAGTGATGAAGGCATATTTCTGGGGTATTCTACCAAGAGTAAAGCCTATCGGTGTTTGAATAAGAGGACAGGAAAAATAGTAGAAAGTATTAATGTGAAGATTGATGAAAATTCAGAACTAAGAATTAAGATCAGTCATAATGAGTATGACATACATCAGGATCATAATGTTGAAAATCATTTGGAATTCAATGAAATGAGTGCTGCTAATGAAGGAGAAGAGCAGGTAATCAGACCTTTGGAGCAGGATGATGTACCTGATTTACCTGAAAACATAAGACCAACTCTAGATGATGAACATGAAATTGTTCATGACCATGTTGGAGAAATTGCTCAACCGGAAGATATAGACCGGGGATATTGACTAGTTCTGCCGAGGTATGTCACATATCATTCCACTGATAACATTATTGGTGACAAACATGCTAATATTCTGACCAGAAGAAAGGCTAGAGAGAGTATTTGCTTACTTTTTAGCATAGAGCCAAAAACCACCAGGGAGTCTCTGGAGGATGAAAACTGGGTTAAGGCCATAGAAGAAGAGATTGAGCAAATTGAGAAGAATGATACATGGATTCTTGTACGAAGTCCACAGGACAAGAATGTCATTGAGACCAAGTGGGTCTATAGAAACAAATTGAATGAAGATGGAAAAGTGATAAGGAACAAAGCAAGGTTAGTCTGTAAAGGATATGCATAGGAGGCAAGACTGGATTATGGTGAAACTTTTGCACCTGTGGCTACACTGGAAGGAGTGAGAATCCTGCTTGCTTATGCTGCTCATAAAAGGTTCAAAGTATACTAGATGGATGTACAGTCTGCATTTTTGAATGGTATATTGGAGGAGGAAGTTTACATAGAACAACCGAAAGGCTTTTCATCTACAGAGAAGAGTGGTATGGTCTGTAAACTGAAAAAGGCTCTTTATGGGCTAAAACAAGCCCCAAGGGCTTGGTATGAAAAATTGCATTCATACCTCCTTACAATAGGATTCACAAGAACAAGAGATAACAACAATATGTATCTCAAGACTGGAAAAGAAGGTAACCTGATTGTTGAAATTTTTGTGGATGACATCATCTTTGGAGGAGATGACAAATGAGCAAAGTCTTTGCTGAGGAAATGAAGAAAGAGTTTGAAATGTCCATGATTGGAGCCATAAAATTCTTCATTGGACTACAAGTCCATTAGCTCAAAGAAGGTAATTTTATTTCTCAATCCAAGTATGTCAAATAAATTCTTAAATCCTTTGGGCTAGAAGAATCCAGACCCGTTGGTACACCAATGATAACTAACCTCAAGTTATCAAAAGAAGATGATGCAAAAGAAGTTAATGAGACATTGTATCGGTCTATGATTTGAGAATTACAGTTTGCAGTGCATAGCAGACCATACATAGCACATGCAGTAGGCATTGTAGCAAGATTCTCTGCAAATCCCAAAGAGACACACGTAATAGCAGTGAAGAGAATTTTCAGATACCTGAAGCGCACTGAAGAGTATGGCCTATTGTTTCCTCACAAGGGAGGCTTCCAAATAAAGGTATTCACTGATGCAGATTGGATTGGTAATATAGGTGACAGAAAGAGCACGAGTGGTGGTGCATTGTTTCTTGGAGAAAGGATTGTGTCATGGACAAGTAAGAAATAGAACTGCATCTCACAGTCCACGGCAAAAGATGAGTATGTTACTGCTGCAATCAATTGCACACAGGTGATCTGGATCAAACAGATATTGGAAGAAATACAAGAACAGATACCCGAACCCATTGCAATTTACTATGACAGTACAAGTGCAATAAACATATCTAAGAATCTTGTCATGCACTCCAAAACAAAGCACATTGCTATAAAGTATCACTATTTGGGAGAGCAAGTGCAAAATAAACAAGTAAGACTGAAATATGTTCCCAGAAAAGAACAGGTTGCTGACATATTCATAAAGCCATTACCGAAGAGTACATTTGAGTATCTCAGAGGTGAATTAGGGGTGATGCCCTCTCCTGATCTTCAGTTATTAAACAAAGATGTTCATCAATTCATTATGCTTCAACAGAGGATTCAGCCTCATCCTAAGAAGATTGATGAATAGGACCGCTGCTCGTAGGGGGAGCAGATTTCATTAAGGTAGTCTTTCCGACTAGCCTTTGGCATTATTGTCAAAGGGGGTGATTATGACCGGTGGAAATCCGGTAATGTTATGGTTTTGCCATCAATGCCAAAGGGGGAGATTGTTGGCATTAGGAGAGCAACCAGTTAAAGAATGTAACCAGTATATGGCAAACTGGTTTTGTCATTGATTGGCAAAGAGTGATTGTCAGTCATGTCTAAGAAGGCCCACAATGTTATCTCTAGAAGCCAAGGACAGATCAACAGGTCAGATAGGTCAGAAACAAGACAATAATAAGCGCAAGGAGAGACTGGTTTGGAGACCGGTGACACATAGTAAGAAAGAGGAAGCACTGACTCTGTTACTAATAAAGCTCTAACTGATCATCAGAGGAACCGGGGACGAAGGAAGGTGGAACCGGTAACAAGAACTGAGGAAAGTGTGCTACCAGTACAACAAGTACAAATGGGTTGGTGACAGGTTAATGTTCTTACCTGTGCACAACCTAAGGATATGAACCGATTAGTGAAGATTTCATCACGACTGAAGAACCGGGGATAGTCACAGTCAACAAACAGTTGTCTGACTCTTTGACCGGGATTTGTTGCACAAAATCCGATAGACTTTAAGTTATCAAGATGATCGGTACAAGACGCGATTGAAGGTTTTATTGCCGAAGTTTGTGGCATTAAAACATGAAGATATCTCTTGTGAAGGAAATTTTTTGACACACATCTGTCGTTTCCTTCATAAAGCGAAAAAAGCATGGCATGCATCGGATGTTCTCTCAGTGAACTGAGACTCCACTGGGTGATGGATCCGAAGGTGATTTTTAAACAGGTTGCGCATGTAAAATGCATAAAGGGAAACAAGTCTATATATTCCTCTGCCTGACATGAATATAGTTTGCCTTTATTTTGCCAAAGAAAAGAGTGAACCTGTATGCTAAAGAAGCTACTAAGGTGAAGAGAGGAGAAGAAAGTAGAGTGTGCAAAGAAGCACAACAACCAAGGAGAACATCCGTGCAGTGACCGGTGATGATTCTCAGTTGAATATAACAACTATTTTATCAGGCTCAACAATGCCATCATTAAAAGATCAAACCCTCTATTGCTCTGTAACAATTGTAATAGCGAAATCCCAATATTTTGGGTGGACATTAACAGGTCCTTTGTATTAAATCCTTTAACTGGGTGACATCTGTTTAGGTGTTCTAAGTCCTCTAACCAGGCAGGTTCTAACAGGCCTTATTTCTTAAATCATTTAATCGGGTTGCATCTACAGTGCGTTTGTAATCCTTTAACAGGGAAGGCTCCTTACAGGGTGCACTTCAGAAGAGTGCAAAATTTGTGAGGTTTACTTACACCGTGGTTTTCTCCCGATTTGGGTTTCCACGTGATAAATCTGGTGTTGTTTATTGCTTGATTGTGTGATAGCTATTTATGTGATAGAATTTGTTCTGCTTACAGTTTTAGTTACATTATATCAAATTTGTTTTTGAAATTTTACTGGATGTTGATTCACCCCTCCCCTCTCAGCACCGGTTCGGACCATTAGAGCGATGACGAGCCTCCTTGATAATGGTACTAAGAGTCAAAATATAGTCCACAATTCGGTAGTTCTGTTTGAAACCGGACTGTCCTTTGGCTCGAACACAGAATCAACTCCCTGGAGAGGAGAATGTTGAGAGCTATGGCTTAAATTGGAGAAAGTGTGACCAACCATGATGGTCCTGTAATTGCCAGGATCAGAGGTGTGTCTGCCTTATGGATCGAAAGGATAATGTAGTGGGACCAAGGGGGGGGAACCCATGCAGACCACCTGATTAAAGAGATCAGATAGGTAGGCACTCAGCACATTAGAGTCATGTTTGAAGAACCTGGCCTGGAAGCTTTCCTTATCTGCAGCTCTGGAGTATTGGTTACATAAGATAAACCTAGCATGGTCATCATTAAATGTATCATCCTTCCAACCAGTTGCTAACATCTAGAGTTGTTGACAAAATATTCCTAATATCTAGAAATAATGTCTCTGTTTCATAAGTATATGTTCAGGTAATACATACATCTATCACAAAATTTGCCATCAACTTTGACGCATATTTTGATTAAAAATTGAAAATCTTGTTATTACTCTATCAAATTTCAATTAGTAGGGAAGAAGACTTTCTCTGCATTTCATAATTTTCATCCATTATCTTTATCAATAAACATATGCTTTTTGTTTCCATCACTTCCTGCAACGATTAGATGATTCACATGAATGAGCGTAATCTCTTTGTGATTAAGTTATAGTCAACCATACAAGGTAATGCTAGAATCTCTTCTACAAAAACAACATATATGAGATATTTATCCATCCTTGAATAGAAAACCTATAGATTTTGTTTCATGTTATTTGACTGCAAGTCCTTGTGGCTGTTACATTTGAACTTCTTGAAAATTACCATTGAGAAAGGCATTCTTAACCTCAATTTGGTGAAGCGTCCATCTATTTTGTGCTGCTAAGTGAATAATTATGCAAGCAGTGTCACATTTTGCAGTAGACACATATTTTCTTCCTACTCAATGCTTTTCTGCTGACTATAATTCTTAGTGACTAATAATGCTCTATACTCATCAGTAGAGCCATCTGCCTTATACTTTGTTTTAGTTGATTACTTAGTACTTTTTTATTTAAACTCTGCTTAACATGTTCTATAAGAGGCAACATCAATTTATTTGAGCAGTTCTCAGAACATCTTAATTTGAACTTTATAGATTCCAATCTAATATGATTGAGCGCAATCTTGTTGCTTTGAAAATGATCTACTTTATTATCCATTTTAGGCAAATTTCCCGGTTAGAGTTCTTTTGGCGGCTTTGATTCGTCCAGTTGCAGTCTTAAACCAAAATGGGTAAAGAGAATGTCTTTCCCATTTCAAAAGAACACTTTAAAAAAAATATTGGCTGAATCGAGAATGGCTTTCCCATTTAAAAAGAACACTTTAAAAAAAATATTCGCTGAATCTTCTTGCTCTGATGGTCCTGGATTATCTGATCTGTATCTGCTAATGATTCAATAACATACTAATAGTTCCTATCCTTTTTAAGATTTTTCCAGTGCTTTACATCTTTTGTTGGTAGGTGCTCTTCACCGTATTTCTTTAGCAAACATTAAACTTATATGTCAAGTTTTGAAGTTATGTTACTTTCTGTATTATTAAAAGCCACATTTCTTCTGAAATAGCTTGTGTTAAATTGTCTTTCGGATATTTTACAAGCTTCAGGCCTTTCTGGGCAACATGGGATTGTGTTGCTTCATACATCTAGAATATTATTCTGCTGACAAAATGATATCTTCAACAATTGTCATTTAAATCAAATCAGTCATTGCATTAGGTTCACATCTTGTGGGCTGACATTTGTTGATTGTATACTTAATGGAAAGTAGAGCAGCTCAAATCTTCATCATGTGAACTAAAGACCCATAAAGCTTGCAAACAGATGGTTATTAGGGAATGGATGTACCAATTCTTACAAAGTTAATAAAGATAAATTTCATATTTTAAAGAACATCATGAACATTTTTAGACATACTGGGAATTATTGCAAAACGGGTATTTATAATTGCATTTTATATTTCAGTTGGTGATCAATTAGAAATAAGATTTGACCTATTTCCAAACCTTTTATGCTGTATTTGACAGAATTTATTTTTATTATATCTTTATAGTTCTTTTGATTTGTTATAGCTTTATATTTGTTGAATTCAAGATGTTTTAATCATTAGCCAGTTCTTGCTGATTTTCAGATATTTTGGATCTTTACTCAATCTGAGGAACCACATTGCCAATTGATTAATCTTCTTGCTATTATTGTTCTTGCTTTGATTTTGTGTCCTTTCGACTGCTTGCATATTATCTAATTGACATATTTACGTTGGAAAATTTAATTTTTTCTGCATTGTTGTTTAGTTTGTAAAAAAATCATCTTTGGTTGTTTGCCTCACTTTGGATGCACACGTAGATTTTCTTTACTAGCTTTGGTTTATTGTAGTGTTTCTTATTTTTCTTTTTTCCTTTTTCTTTCGATGTAGAGTAAACATGTCTAGTGGAGGATACTTGGTCATTGAACAAACGGAGGCATTGGTTTCAATTGATGTCAACAGTGGTAAGAGTTTGCTTAGTAATGACATGTGTGAAAAGAAGCCTATTCTTGAGGGCAATCTTGCAGCAGCTATTCTTGAGGTCAATCTTGCAGCAGCTAGACAAGTAAGTGGAATTCTGTTTTCTGAGAAAGACGTTGTAAAGATATATTTATGCATGCATGTATAATCCATCTGAAGTGTAAAATAACGGATTTTAGACTCGTTTGTCTGTGGATTATGTTTACTCATTAATTTCCATATTTTATTGAGTGATTTTGAGTAGTTGTTACAGAGCATGTGATGGCTTTGAATGTTCACTATTTTTAGTGATTTTATCTTGTGTGATGCAGTCATAGATATTGGATTTCTGATGCATATGTAGCTCATAAACTCTGTTTTTTCTCTATACAACTTCTTTACGAAAATACTTACAACTGCAACAATTTCTGTTTTCTTGAACTGTTTCAAAACTTGCTTCAGTTTTTACTGTTTTTAAATTCATTCCTATCACTTCCTTCTCAACATTGACTTGAGCAGTGGTGGCTTTCAGATTGCCAGAGAGTTGCGTTTAAGGGATATAGGTGGCATCATTGTGGTGGACTTTATTGACATGAAGGATGAGAGTAAGTTCTTTCCTCTACCATGTCGAGGGTTACGAACATGCATTCAATGTTGTAATTGATTCTCCCCTATATGCATGCTGAGGAAGTAGTAGTGCACTTGAATTGGATAGCCCTTGAATTTACTTTTCAGAGAGCTTCCTTTAAGGGGTGGCATAATTGTGGTGGTATTTACCAACATGAACTATGAGATGTATCTTTCTTTGCTTATGTTTAAGATTGCATATAACTAAACAGATATTGTCAGATGTTGTTGGGGGCCACTTATGTTCTTTCACTTTTCTAAATGTCTTATCCTATTACATGAACTGAGAATAAAAGTAAAAAGTACAGTACATAAACTATAATGACCTATAATTTCATTTCCTGATTAAAGTGTGGGCTGTTGTAATATTCTGACCCAGTCTTGACTGTACCTTTATTAAACCATGAATACTGAAGGTGTTAAAACATGTGCAGTGGTATTATTTTATTCAACTCGGAGTGTATGTTTCTTGTGTTCAATGGCAAGTAAATCCCTGTATAGTTATCTCATAATGTCTGTTGTTCTAAGATTATTGCCACTGTTGTGAAGCGCTTTTGGATGTTTGAAATATAAATATAAGCTCACCAGCAAAT
This sequence comes from Chamaecyparis obtusa, assembly GCA_027943335.1. Classification (NCBI taxonomy): domain Eukaryota; kingdom Viridiplantae; phylum Streptophyta; class Pinopsida; order Cupressales; family Cupressaceae; genus Chamaecyparis; species Chamaecyparis obtusa. The sequence continues at coordinate 526,416 of BSBK01001234.1, forward strand.
AAAATACATGCATACAATCTCAGAGTTGCAAAATGTAAACTCCTATTCCATAAAGATTACACAGCAATAATCAGGACCCAATTTATTCAATGTTCACATAGCAAATACACTAGAAGAAATAGTGGTGTAGGTACCAACCAATACCCTGATCCTCACGTACAAGCTTCAGCCAGCTCGTGGTTATCACTTTAAGGACTGGCATCAACTGGTGCCCACATGGTCACAGTAATATCGGGCCCTCCACACAGTGCTGATGAGTGCGCACGGTAAGCAGTATTAATAGGTGCGGATTGTCCACCCACTTGCGCTCCCTGTTGTGTCTTGCAATCACGTTATCTCCCTTCCACTGTCGGTACTAAATATAAAGTGCGTGTGGTGATGAATACCGGGTGCGTGAGGATGTTCTATCGGCTTGGCTGGTCTCTGTGCCTCACAATCCCTTCACATGGGCGGAGGAGATGAGTGTTCCCAGTAGCTTGCAGTCGCAAAGCATTCAATGAAACTTCCGCAACCTCAAAGATACATTGCGCGACCTGTTCTTAACCGACACTGCTACGCCTTGCTGGGCACTTCCAGAACGTGCCTCACTACTCAAATAACTTCACTGCGCCGACAGGACTGACGGCTTAGCTGAAAATGCCGAAGAGAGTATTGACTGATGCGCTGTCACCTGGTCAAAATGTGAGTCTCCCTGTGTATGTCGGGTGAGATCTTTCTAGTTAGGCTGGAGCTGCGAACTATTGCTGGGAGTTCGTCCTTGTCACAATGTCGCCTAGGTAGTAGATTTAAATATACACAATAAGATAACAGTACTGAAAATGGCGACTTCTTCCTGTTGTTATATCTCCAGCTTGATCCAAACCAAATTCTGAATAAATTGCTATTTCCTCTATAGAAAATGCTGCAGATGAGAATATTTTTCTCTTACCAATATACTTGATGCTCAACCCGTAAAATCTGTGTGATTCTGCCACTTGAAGAGAAGCTGGGGCTATGTCTAATCTCTTCACAATTTTCAAGGGTTTGTGTCCTTAGAAAATAACCAGTCACAAAGTAACTAGATTTCTTTTTTCTTTGTTTTATATTTTCTCATGCCCTTTTCCCGAGGTGTACCTTTTTCTTTTATAACCTCGAAGTGAGTGCAAGCACACAAAACTAAGCCATGTGGGATAAAAGCTCACTTAAGTCAGTTTTATAAGATAAAGTAACTTTAAAATATTAAGTCATAAAGTGACTTTATAACAACACTTTATAAAATAAAGTGATTTGACTTTAGAAGTAGAGCCCAAATATTAAATATTTGCCCACGCAACCCTATGACTGGCTGGCATCCTCTGAAAAGAAGCCATTAGCCTATTTGGATGGGCAGATAGATTAATCAGGCATCGAAATGGCCTACTGCTGGGAAGGGTACATTACAGCTGTGGGGGCTCGGTGAGAGTGTTGGGGAGGCCATTTAACACATGCATATTGCATACACATGAGGTTATGCATGAAAGTTATGAAGTTTCATTTGGAGCTGGCCTTGTTACATCTACATTTAGCTTTTTGTATTATGCTGGATACCAGGGGGCTGTAAGTACAGTTTTAAGAAAGACCATGCCAATATGAAGATGCAGAAGGAAGAATTCATAATGCAAAGAATTAGTGTTGTAGGATGAAATTTGATGAAATCATTCACTTATGGAACTATTTCCATCTGTTGTTTCCAACTGAATTTCAAGATAGCAAGCTTAGTTTCATCCAGAGTTCGTTTTCTTTTTAGGAGAGGAAAAACATACATTGTGCAATGTTAGTTTACAAATTTTGTAGCACCAAGACGTGGATATGATTCAGAGTGATTAAAGGAATTAATCAAAATTGTACTACATTCCGTGAGCCAGAGAAAACCTAATACCAGCAACATGTACACAGGATGCATTTATAGTAAAATGAACTGGACAAATGGATTACTAAAGACCATTATGGATGAGTATTAAAGATGTTCCATAGTGAGGGTGTAAAGGTGCTTGGTATCCAAATATTGAACAAAAATGTTATAGAAAACAGATTTATCTTGTGCAAACATTCATCATGAGAAGCTATAGAACATGTATAGAACAATAGATAAAAATAGTAATGTGCTCGTTTTATAGTACACAAAAATTTCACAATGTACAATCGAAAGGGTACTGTGGGTAGAAAAGCTGAAACCTCTCAGTGCTTATCTCCAAAACCACAACTAATTCAATTTTACTTCATATATTTAACATCATGAGCAAGCCTTCAACAAGTCTTTTGAACTGCAGATGGATTGATTAGGTATTCCAATTTTGTTCTTTACTAGCTGGTGCACCGACAGGTATTTGGTGAGAGTATTGTTTTGCATTAGTTGATACAATGTCCCCGTTTTGGGACCTTACAAGTCAACTAAATAATTAAGTTGTCAAATTATATCAAATTAAATGACAAATTAGTTTAATTATTTAATAAAGTATTAAAATGACTTAATGGAGCCTAGTGAAATATTAATAAAGTCATTTTAATTTAAAGAGGGAAATCAAAGAGACAAAGAAAATGAATATGAAGAGATAGGGAGAAGGAAAACAAAGAGTCATAGGGATGTGCTATAAAAGAATAGTGAGGCTCATTCTGATGATGCTTGGTTTATTATTCTCTCTTGGAGAGTTTGAGAGCTTTTAGCTTTCAGTTTTGAAACCTGAGGACGGAAATTGGATGGAAACCTAAGTCATTTTCTTGGCGGATTTGCGACAAAGTTGACAACTGAGCAAATTTGTGATAGAGGTATTTCATATCTATTTGAATATAAGGTTGTGATGATTTATCTTCATAATTAATTTCATATCTTATTTTAGTTTGCTACATGAATAAAGACTAGTTTGTTGCAAAATGTTTATTTAAATTCTCAAGGAATGTTTGGTAAAATCTGGAGCAAATTTCTAGAGGGGATATTATAGTGGTGTTAGACCTGGTTCTCTTGCCATCCTGTGAGGTTTTATGAGTAACAGAACTACAATTGCGCTGAATTTGAGTAGCTGAGATAAAATAAGAATATTTTATTCCAAATATGATAAGCCTTGTAGATATATTTACTACGAGGTTATCTGAGCTCATAGTATGGTATTTGTGGAATAAATTAAAATCTGAAAATTATATTTGCCGTTGTTTGGAGTTTGGCGTGGTACTTGCGGGACCCAATCCTTTTATTCATAAGGTTCGATTTTAATGCTATGGTTACCGTTAATATTAAAGGATTATATTAAGTCTAGATTCTTTGATTATAAGGATGGAGAAATAGTGGCACAAAGCAGTGATTTTAAATAGTTAAATGGTGAACTTGTGGGTCACTTAATATAGGCCAACAAATTAGGGTTGAATGCCAATTTATTTATTGGGAGATTGTATTTCAAATTCGTGGGCCCTAAACTCTTTCTAATGTGGCGATTGGAAATAATGAAAATCACAGGCCATATTCATCTGGTGATTATTTGAAGCTCACATTATAGTTTGGAATATATTTTATATAGTTTGAAGAATTAATTCCTTATTGCCGTTTGTGTTGTGGCTAATTTTTGGCGTGGAGATTAGGGATCGTGACAAAGAATTATTCAAGTTTGTTGTGGTTAATGATTGAAAGTTAAATAACAATATCGGGAATATCCAAGTCGCCTCTAGCACTTTCATTTAGATGTATTTCCTTTAGAAATTTGTAATGTTATTGCCATAATTTTCATTGTAGAGCTGTGGACCTTTATATGGGTAGGGATTCTTCTTGGCAACATAGGTTTTTAGCGGCAACATAGGTTCAGGGCATAGGTGTGACTTACAAATCAAATTCTTGTGTTGGCGTGCATATTGCTTCTAAGAGTATATGCCATTAGCAATGTTTGCAGAGAGGGAGTTGAGTTGACTCAGTAAATATTTATATGTTTGAATGATCCGAATCAAACTGAGTCATGCTATATCTAATAGGGCATAATATTATCGTGTGGATTGAAAGGTCTGAGAACTAGTGTTTGTGCCGAGTGATAAAATGTTAAACATGGGTGAGTAATATTACCATTGCCGTAAACAAACCGCTGCACTCTATCAACACATGAAGCACTCCAGATACATGTTTTGGATTAAGGGGAAAACAGGTTTTAAAGGGGACCCCAAAAATACATGGGACTCCAGATACATGTTACTACCGTGGCAAAATGAAGACAAACCGATAGGTTACTTGGCATGAGTTTAGATTCTCGGGCTTACATTATTCTGAAGGTTCCAAATGAATATTGCCATGGGTGCATGAATATCTGTATTTATTAGTGTCGTAAGTATTCATTGGCCCATATAATTGAATTAGTTTGAAGATTGAACAAATATTTGTAGTGGCATAACATTGTATATCAGGCTCTATTATTGCCAACTCTTAGAATCGATTGACAAGTAGTTCAAGTTATTCCTCAACAATGAGCCAAATTGAAATTTCTGCTAAATACACTGCCGTGAGAACCCATCTGTGATACCAGATCATAGAGATGATAATATTTCTTGGTGGTTACAACTGTCAGGTGTGCTCTCCAATGTCAGTTTAGAACAATAAATACTGGCATGTGAAATTTGTGACTCGAGAAGGCTGCATGTTTTACCTGGGTTGCAGTTGTGGGAGATTGAGTTGGATGTTAGGCCTAATCTTGGTGGAAAAATCCAAAAATTTGTGTCATACAGAGTATACCACTTTTGAGAATTGAATGTTTCATACAAACAATGGAGTAAGATGGCTAGGAATATTTTGTGAGTTTTCTTGACCTTGTAGAACATACATCTTCCAAAAAGAAGCGCATCACCAATAGTTGGCAGACTGTAGGGCCAGTTCAAGCAGCATACAGAGGTAACAGTCTTGACATTAGAGGAAAAGAAAACAAACATTGGTTAAGACAGGTTGCGCAACAATCTCAAGGAGGACGTTACTCAAGGAAAGTGAAACTCAATAACTTTTGTGGTTTCAGAAAAATTATATGTTGTCTTTCTTTTTCGTAGAGTGACTAAGGACAATCAGGTTAGGAAGAAATACTTGTTGTTGCTCATGCTAAATGTTTAGTTTTAGTATCATAATATGAATGGGTCTTTTCTTTTCTAAGATACGCTAACTGCTCAAATACATTTTGTTTTTAGTACTGCCATTGCAAACAAACACTACTATATTACCAGAACCAAGAATTTGAGAACCGGTGTATAGGCCATCGATTAGACATAATTACTGAAGTAAAAATTGGGTTGGAACAGGGATAGCCTCTTACAATGCAAGTGTGCATCAATTTTGGGGAAATCTAGTTGAAAAAAACCAAAATGAAGACAATCGCAGATCAAAAAAGTAATTTTTTCTCTAAAGAATTTAACGAGACATTTAATGGTAAAAAACTAAGAAACTTGCAGAAAGAGAAGGAAATAAGGAATTGTCTCTATGTAATTGGATTGCAGTTAGAGTCCATGAAATTTCTAGATGGTGTTCTCTTTAAGGTGGAGTAATTAGATACATATTTGTCCATAGTGGACCAGTCAGATTGGAGGCTTCTGAATTAGGCCTTGCAGTGCTCAATGCTTGCTTTGGTCCAACACAAGTTTACAGAACATCCTTGTGATCAGGTGTGACATGCAATTGCTTCTTGTTGTAGTCAGGTCATAAGAATAACCACTCCTGGAGCACCCTATAATGATGACATACTGAAGAAGGTTGTACAACTGATTGTGGAGAGCCTACATGGGTTACATGAAGTCAAAGCCCCTAACTTTGGTAAAAAGGCTAAGATTTTAGAAATCATAGAAAGAACTAGATCATTTATCATTACGTTGGATCTCAAATGCGATAAATTGATTCATCAGATGTTTTAATGTTTCTTAACTGAATTATGAAGCATCATCCAGACAATGTGAGGGCTTGTATGCAAACTATTATGTCCTTAATAGTAGATGAAGGTCATGATATTTGCAAGCAGTTGCAATCAAATTTGTTGCCCATTTGGAGAAAGGAGCATAATATCTCATCTATGGCTTATGAGTTCTCTAAAGGTTGATTGAGCAGAAGATTGAAGGGTTCAAGAAACAAATGACTGAAGATGAATTAATTTCAATGGGCTTACAGGTTGTAGGGTCTTTCAAAAAAAGTAAGAAGCAAATGAGAAAGGAGCAAATTTGTTTTACATGCCAAAAAACTTGGACACATAATCACAATTGTGGGGACAGTAAAGAAGCCAAAGAAGTTTGGACCAGTGTTGAAGAAGGTAGAAATCCCACAAGTTGGTTCCAACAAAATAACACAAATGATTGTGAGTGCATGGATTCAGCTTTGGTTATGCGTAAGGGATATACAAACCTCTTAATTGGTGACTTGAAGTTTTTATTGACAAATATTTTCGTAAGGATGGTTTTACTCAAGGAGAAAGCATGTTGGAGACTCAAGATGTTTCTAAGGAAGAAAATGAATCTTCATATGCCGAGGAATTGTTTAAACACGATGACATGGCAACAGCCTTAACATTGCATGCAGATCAATCAAAAAGGGGTTTTGAGGTTTATGATAACATTGAGAGGTATGATGAATCATGTGCTCTTAATAGCAACAGTTCACTAGTGGATGGTGGTGTTTTGGATCACCAATTAGAAAATGCATTTTAAGATGATTGTAATGTCCCCATTTTAGTAGGCTCTTGTAGTTGAGCATGGTAAGTTCATCATCGTGACCCTCGTGAGTTGACAGTGAGTTTTGAGGGTCTTTGTGATAGATTTACTATTTTTAGTAAGTCTATTTTGGGCAGTGGCTATTTTTAGCAGGGCATTGGACGCAGTTCTGAGGTGTGAGCAGTTGGATGCATTTATTGAGCATTTAATGAGGCTTAAATGTTATTAAAGCTATTTATTAAGTTGAACTTAGTAAATAACTTATCTTTATGTTATAATTTGAAAGTGTAAACGAGAAGCCTCTTAAGTGAAAAGTGTGTGGAAGAAGCCACATCTTTTTAATGCTTTTTAAAGAGCCTTTGGAGAAAATTGAATTCATTCATGAACTTATGTTTTTTTTTGAAGATTGGAAGTGGAGAAGTATGGCTAGGGTTTGAGGACTGATTCCTCACTTTGCAATTTGAATCATGTCATGTTGATGGTGAATTTTGCTATTGAAATTCTGAAAATTCAATTCTGATTCTGGAAATACAATTTGGTGCTATTGTATACCAAATTGTGAAGAGTTATTCAATTACAGTTTATTCATAGATATTCTGCATATTGGAACGATTTCTTTTAGAGGCTCATACAATTGTTTGAGAGATTGTTGTATCTACTGGTGACTACAATCAACATTTGAAAGCCACGGTATTTATCTGGTGGCTGTGAATTAGTTAAGGGAGCTGCGTTTTTCTTCCCAGCAGCCTGCGTGACTTCCTTGGAAGGCTGCATGTCGTTTTTAGCAGCTTGCGTATCATCATTGAGAGGCTGTGTTTCTTCCTGGCGCCCACTCACATGTTTGGAGGGCTGTGTTTACTTCTTGACAGATTGCGTGCATTCCTGGAGGGCTGCGTTTCATCTCCAGCTGGCTATATTTTCTAAAAAGGTGCTCATTTACCATTGTTAATTGATATGTTGCATGACAATTGAAAAATTAGAATAAATTTGATGAATATGATCATTTCCGATGAAGTGTTGAAGTTTGAAATAAATTGTTTTTTATATTACTCAATTCTGGAAAATTTCAATAAGTTAATTATTGTTAAAGAAAACAAAACTTTGCAAACAAATTTAGAAATAAATAATATCTTCAGCAAAGAGCCAGGCATGCTCTTTACAATGATGGTGTTGAGAAACATTCTTTGAAGAATCAACTAAAGCTTATCGGTGATATGATTGTTGCAGCTTTAGTTCATTATGATAGCACTCACAAGATCATTGAAAACCTCTATTGGAAGAGTTAGAATGAAAAGAAGCAAAGGGGCATGGAAGACAAGGATCATATCTTTAAGTTTTCCACAGTATAGGCTAGCAAATTGAAGGATGAGGATGGTCAATAGGCTCATTATGGAGTTTAACAATACATATTGTAGAATATGTAGATGACTCTTCAAGAAGCAAAAAATCAGATTGTTGCCACCAATCATTTAAGGAAACAAGAGGTCAAAGGAAATACTGAGTTTATTAAGGAAGGGATTAAGGAATTTGACATCATACAATAGGCTTATGATTTGGATAACCATCACAAAAGATCAAGTGATAAATTTTTGGATCAGCTAGAACTTTAGTATGAGTTGAATAATATTCAGTTGGGTGATAATTCTTTGTTTGAGGTGGATGCTGATTGGACATCTGATAATCCACTATTCAAGTTGGATGAGGGAGTTCTTTCTGACTCTAGTAATGAAAATGAAATTGCTTGTAGGATTTGGGTCCCAGGTGTAGTTTCTCTTGTTGATTTTTGTACATAGGATTGGAATAGCAAAACATTTTCTAGAGTTGGTACTGCTGCCCACTTTGCAATTAGCTTACACATGGGTCTAATCTATAGATGAGTGAGATGAATTTTGTCGTTCAACAATTGAGTAGTTCTTGGTTGAGGATTGATGGTAGATATGGTTTGATCATAGGAGATGGATTTTCAGCTACTTCCTTACTCATGATTCCTATGTATATAGTGGCATTTCAGATTGATTACTACTGTACTAGCTCCTCCACACCGTTGGTGTTGACCTTAGCTTTTGAGCAATTTGATTTTTACACCAACAGCTTAGGGTGGGCTGATATATTTTATTGTGTGCCTATGATGGGTGTTATGCACTTCGACGAGAGATCATTTGTAGTTGGAGAGTTGTTCAGTGTTGATAACTCCATGAGATACTACTACCTCCTCATATTTGACAGTTGTGATAGCCTGATAATTTGGGATCCTAGCATTGGCATGTTTGGTGCTTTACTTTAGTGGGATTTCGATGAGCGGTTTCACCATTTTGGGCATGGTGATATTTTTATTAGATTAGTGTAGTGGATTGGCAGAGCAACATTCCTAAGGTTGATATGGGATCTACTCATGCAGGTGCAGATTGCTTGAGGGCAAGCAATCTCTGGGAAGGGAGGATTGTAATGTCTTCTTTTTCGGACATTAGAAGTCAATTAAATATTTAAGTTCTAAGTTGTCAAATTATATCAAATTAAATGACAACTTAGTTTAGTTATTTAATAAAGTATTAAAATGACTTTATGAAGTCTAGTGGAAAATTAATAAAGTTATTTTAATTTAAAGAGGGAAAATAAAGAGACAAAGAAAAAGAATATGAAGAGAGATGCAAAAGGAAAACGAAGAGTCATAGGGATGTGCTGTAAAAGAACAGTGAGAGGCTCATTTTGATGATCCTTAGTTTAGGCTTGGTTTATTATTCTCTCTTGGAGAGTTTGGGAGCTTTTAGCTTTAAGTTCTGATACCTAAGGACGAAAACTTTTAGGATTTCTTGGTGGATTCGCAACGGAGTTTACAGCTGGACAAATTTGTGATTATTATATCATATGGTTTTTAATATAATCTGCTGGATGAATAAAGACCAGTTTGTTGCAAAATCTTTGTTTAAATTCCCATGAAATATTTGGTAGAATCTGGAGGAAATTTATAGAGGGGATATTACTGTTGATTACTATTTGGAAGTACTATGCGTCTGTTTCTTTTTGTTATTTCATTAGGGTGTGGAACCACAGGTTTGATTTTCTATATGACAATTCATATAAAGAAAAAAACTAAATTTAAACTTGCTGGTATAATTTTTATATCACCATTCCCATATAAGAACAAACTAAATACAATTTCTTGTCCTCAAATCTGGTTCAATATTATAATAGTTGTTTGCATTCAATTATTGAAACAATGAAGATAATAAAACATATTTTACTACAACCATTTATCACAAAGAATCTTTGAAAAAGAAATAGAAAATGTTTAAAGTAGGAATTGGATGAGTTCAGAATAGATAGGATCGTGATGAGTTCATAATAGATAGGAATGCTACTGAATACAATCAAAAGGGCACCCTAGTGTTGATTCACAAAAATAATAGTAACCTTATTATTACATAGTGATCAGGTCTTCTTTACCGCGTCTCTCAACTATGGATTGAAAAATGGCAAAGTATTGTTATTTGTCATGTCTCTTTGTTGAAGACTATTGGCGATATCCTCATCTTTTCTACGCCTATGGATTTAAGCCCTCACCATATAAAGAATTGACAATAAATAATAATCATAATATGAAATATCATAATCAGATTACAACATAACATAAATAAATAAAATAATAAATGAATAATACATATAATATATAAATGTAATACATTAAAATAATAATTATCAAATATCATCGCTATTATAATATAATATATATTATACAATATAATATATTTAATAATTTAATATATATATATTTAATTCCTAATATAAATAAATGCATTAATGAATGTTATTGATAATAATAAATGAATAATAATATTATAATAATAAATAATAAATATAATATTAAGATACTAAATCATATAAATCAAATATTATTTATATGAAATATATATATTATCATAATGTAAAACTAACTTATACTAACCTGAGCTTAGAGGACTAAAACTCGCTTCTTTTTGCTCTTCCTTCTATTTTGACGCAGGAGAAAAACAAGGCCCTGACTGCTATTCTATCGGTTAAAGAGATAAAAGAGGATGTTTTTTCTTTTGAGGGGGAGAAAGTGCCTGGCCTTGATGGATTTCCTATTTTCTTCTTTCAATCCTTTTGGAATATTGTTGGTAAGGATTTTTTGATGCGGTGCGGTCATGGAACTCTTTGGTTCCAGACTATTGTTGAAGGAAATCAATTCTACTTTCATTGTGATGATCCCTAAGAGAGTAGGTGCTGATTCTATGGATAGATTTAGACCCATTAGTTTGTGCAATTCTTTTTATAAAATTGTCTCTAAAGTTTTAACTTCCACGATTCTCTCTTTGCTTCCTATGATTATCTCTCCGCAACAGAATGGTTTTGTTCTTGGAAGACAAATCTTGGATTCCATTATTACTGTTCATGAGAACATCCATTCTTTGGCTGGCTTGAAGAAATAGGGATTTCTTTTTGAAACTGTACCTCTCCAAAGCTTATGATTGAGTGGACTGGACTTTTCTTTCCAAGGTTCTTCAGACTTTTGGGTTTGGTCCAAGAGTGATTCAGCTCATAATGCAACCGACCACCACCTCCTCTTTAGCTATTATTGTGAATGGGATCGCTTCCACTTTCTTTAAACCTACTAGGGGTCTTAGGTAGGGAGATCCTATTTCTCCTATCCTCTTTGCCATCATGATTGAATGGCTTGGTAGATATATTCAAAAGCTGGTCTCTAAGGGTGAAATCCATGGGCTTAATCCTTCGTCTTTACCCTTAACTTGCTCTCATGAACTATTTGTGGATGATACGATAATGATGAGTTCCTCGACTGTGAAAGAAGCCAGAAAGATGAAGGAGACTCTTGATATCTATAGCTGGGCCACTTGTGAAGAGCCCAACTGGCTCTCTATTGCATCTAAGCTCTGTGCTCAATTTTAATTGTAATTTGCCTATCTTTTTAACACATAAATGACTTTTGATAACTTCAGTTAAATTCAATACAACATTTCCAAAGAGTATGCAATTTCTTTTAATTCAATTACTTGCATTAATGCGGAGATAATGACAGAACAATTAAATGTCTTTCCAAAATTCACAAAAAACAATTTGATTGCTTGCCAAATTAGTGAACAATACATGAATTAATATGGCACCTTATTATCAAAACGTGGCTGCTGAAGATAATATCTAAACAGTGATTGCAGAAGATTGTGAGACAGCTTGAGAAGAGTTGATGCCAACTATCCCAAATGATCATAATTAACAGCCATTAAACTTCCACCAAATATAGCTGTTGATAGTGCCCAAACACCACACTAACTCACACTCAAAGCCAAGTCCGTACAACAGCAAATATCAGGTCCGTACGGCAGCAAATATCAGGTCCGTATGGCTATCACAAAGATCAGAATTTAAATAAATTTACTCACTTCTAGCCAATGCAAATTCTGTTCCAATTCCACTTTGCAACCAGGCAATGAATTCAATGTTTTCTCCAAAGCTGAAGACCAAACATTAACCAGATCTGTACCGCCCTTGCATTTAATGTACGACATCTCCAATAAATGCTAATATATTCTAACCAACACCACAAAAATTCTGATCATTTACCATTCAATGCTCATGTAAAATTGAATGAGTTTTCTCGAAATCTGAAGACCAAACTCACAAAACAGCTTCTCAATAACAGTAAACACAATAGAGAAGCAAACTCAATTTGCTCTACTTCAACAGCAAATACGTGCAATACACCTCTCAGAGAATTAGACCCTTATACCACAACAAGGGTTTAGAAATCAGAAAACTCAGAAACTCCTCAAAGGCAACAAAAGTAAATAAATATTCAAGTGTGTTTTCTCCAATGAAATGAGCTCATATTTATAACGCTTTGTTGATAAAAGTTTCAAAAAGAACTCAACTTCTGAAATTGTGAAAGTTTCCCAAATGATCTCCACTCAACACAACTCCCTTTTAACAACTTCCTTTAAAGCATTATTATAATAAGATATCATTATAATAAGGCGACTTGGGTTTAATAATCAATTAAATAATGGCCCCTTCCAATGATGACTTAACTCTCAACTTAAGTGAAATTATAAAGTTAGATTATAACTTTATAATAAGCCATTTAATAATTTAATAATAATTTGACCACTAAAAATGTAATAACTCCCAAAATACTCATCATTTAAATATGTTGTCTGAAATAGGAGTTATACCTATTATTTCTTCATGTGACCAAATGCACTTTCCAAAAATGGAAAGGGTCCATCTCAATCAACACCCAACTTACCACAAATAGTAAGTACACAAATCTAAGCCCAAATGAAGTCCAATTTGAGCCAAATGAAGACCAACCTGTAGCTTACTGAATTGTGGAGAAGACAAAACTCTCCCAAGCCAAGCCACTGCCTCAGAAGACCCTCTAACCACAATAATTAGCCTACGAGGATCAAAATAATAGGCTAATCCTTGAAACACCAATGCTGGCAAAATTGGGGAAATTACACCACTAGTCAGTTTATTAATTGGAATAAGAGCTCTATCTTCTTCATTAATAATCCTATTGAAAGACAAAGGAAGATATCCAAAATTCTGGGGTGTTCTATAGAGGAATTTCTGTCTTCCTACCTTGGTCTTCCGCTCGACCTCAAACCTCTTGACTCTTTTTGGAGTTCCCTGGTAGATAGATTCAATAATAAGCTGACAGGCTGGAAGGGAGCCTTGTTGAACCAAGTTTGAAAAATTCAATTACTTTCCTCACTTCAGAATTTGCCAGTGTATGCTGTTAGTTTGTTCAAAATCCCCTCCAAATTTGCTAGCATCATTGAGGGCATTATGAAAAGGTTCCTCTGGTCAAGAGTTGAGGAGAAGAAACGTCTTCCTCTTGTGGCTTGGGAGAGTGTTTATAGACCTAAAAAGTTGGGAGGATTGGGTGTTAGATGTATTAGCACTTTCAATAAGGCCTTGCTGACCAAACAAATATGGGGAATATTTGGTGATACCAGGGAATGGAACTAGATATAGAAAAGTAAATACCTAAATCACTGCTCCTCTTTGGCTGATCTTATGAATTCCCATTTTATCTGCAATGGGTCTCATTTGTGGAATAATATTTGAAAGGTAAAGGAGATTGCTGCCCGTGGTTTTAGGTGGAAATTGGGAAATGGTAGAAGCATCCGGTTTTGGGAAGATAAATGGATCTTGAAACAACCACACTGTAGCTTTACGACTTTCACTCCTTTTGTGGTTCTTTGTAAGGAGGCCTTTGGGACTTGGGTAAGTGAGTACTGGCAGGGACAACTTTGGGTTCTCCTGTCGGCCATTGATCCTAGTTTGGGTCCCTTGCAGACTATGCTCAATGCTTGGGTGGTAAAGGATGATTTCCAAGACTCGATTATTTGGGCTGGAACTCCTGGAGGAAATTTCTCTGTTTCCTCAATTGTTTCCCTCATAATTGATTCGTTTGTTGCGGCTCCCTTCTGGGCTAACTCCTGGGTGAAGTTTCTCATTCCTAATATGAATATTTTTTATTGGACTTTCCTACAAAATAAAATCTTAACTACTGACAATCTTTGTAAGAGGGGCTTCTTTATTCCAAGTAGATGCTATTTGTGTCTGTAGGCAGAGGAGAATGCCCCACATCTTTTATTGCATTGTTCCCTTTCTTGGTAGGCATGGTCTTGTATATTGCAGAACTTGAATCTTTGCTGGGTTCACCCTTGCTCTATCCAAGATTTTTTCTCGTAATGGAGTTGTCCCTTCTCTAATACGACTCTTAAAGAACTTTGAGCGATCAGTGCTCCTCATCTTTGATATGGGGGCTTTGGAAGGAAAGAAATCATAGGATTTTCTGGACAAAGCACCCCCATATTAGGTGGTTGTGGAAAAAATTATAAGGGCTGTTAGTGAAAATGCCAATCTCTTTCTGTAGGAGCTCAAGGATAATATTTTTGTTCAGTGCAGGGATTTGGAACTCAGAATTACTAGGGAATGGAACTTAACTATTGTTATTACTAGAAATTTGGGCAAAATCAAGAGTAGAGAAGGCCTAACCAGGTCTCTTTCTCCAGAAGGATGGATTAAAATTAATTTTGATGGGGCTGCCAAGGTAATTTGGGGCTGGTTGGGGTGGGGGAGTGGTGACAGATGAGAATGACAATGTTATTTTTGTGGTGGCGCTTCCCTGGGGATCCCAAATCAACAACCTAGAAGAACCCATGGACACCTTTGAAAGTCTTCTTCTAGTTGAGCATCTAAAATGCAATAATGTTTGGATCGAAGGGGATTCTAATAATATAATTAAATGCTTGAAGGGGGAGCACAAAGCATCTTGGTCTATAGATCAGATTATGCAAGCTTCGAAGAATATTATCAAGACTTTTGATTATTGTTTTAGAGCTCACTCCTATAGGGAGACCAATAGGGTGGCGGATAGTTTTGCCAACCTCGATGTTCAAATCTATAATAAAAAAAAATTGGATGGAGAAAATAATTTGGACAGTAATATTATTTCGCTCCTAAGATTACGTCTAATGGTGGAAAGATCACACAATAATCTCAGAATCAGTGTTAAGTGTGGGAGTAGTCCGGTGGAGCAGAAGTTCATAATTAATAGTTACTCGCACAAATTATGGGTATTTCTTGTTGTTGTTTCTTCTCTCTAGAATTGTCTTCGCCATATTTTCTTTGAGTCACAACTGGGAGAGCTTTGTCACTCTGAGGATGAGAGGAGATTTGAAGTGCATTTAGTGTGTGACTTGTGAAGATTGGAAACGGAAGGAGGAAATTTGGCCCAGATTGTCTAAAGGGAAAGTTAACCCTTACCTGGAGAAGCTGCATGGTTATGACATGGTCACAAGGATTTTTGTCCAAGACTGGAACAATAGCACTGGCATTCTCTTTGGTAAGGAATTTTCTATCAATGAGAAGTTAATTTATGATGTTATTGGTCTTCCTATGTCTGGTATGAAGTTTTTTAGGGATAAGGTGTGTGAGGGAACTTAAATAACCCAAGCAACTTAAGCCTATCGGGAGAGAAGTGCTTGTTCCGATAATGGAGTATTTTAAGGTGAATGGTAGATACACTAGGGTTCATGATTACCTTATTGTTCTGCTGAATTACTTTCGGCATAAGATTTTGGTGTCATTCCCTTTGTATCTCCTTTCTTCCATGAGTGAGAGTATTGCCAAACATAAGAGGAATCCCAACCACCAAGTCCTTCATCAAGGTTTAATTCTGTTGATTTATGAATATTGCAAGGAGATGGTTTTTGAAACCCCAAGCAAACATATCCATTGTGTTTTTGAGAAGGGTAGGGAAAGCCCTGAGAGATTTGAGAAGGGACGGGAAATTGATTTTGATGATTATCGTGAGTCATAGGATGTCAAAAATAAGCCCTCTGGGAGGAAAAAACTTGTTGGCACCCCTATCAAGGAGTTCAAAGGGGATAGAGGTATGGAGACGAAAGATAGAGATGAAGAGACTACTCCCCTGTTTTTATCTTCTGCCAAATAGAAAACCTGACAATTTGAAAGAAGTTAACCTGAAGACTGGGTCGTCTGCTGGGAGTAAGAAGAAAAAGAGGAGGTTTTGTTTGAGCCTCATTCTGGAGGGAAGAAGAGGAAAATTGTTACTAAGAAGACGAAAAGAGAGACTAGCATGGAAGGTCATTTTGAGGAGGGCATTCTCAATGTCACCAACACTACTTTTGGTGAAAAGGATATTTGTGTTGCTGGTTCCCCTGCTCTTGGCTTTTACAGAGCTTTTGAGAAGTTTATGTCTCCTACTGGCAAGGAAGAGGACATAGCTGTGGGAGATAAGGACACAAAGGATTATGAGGATTTTAATCAGCTGGATGATCACAGAAAGAATGAGGCCGTTAATGTTCTTGACATGGCCAAAAATGGTGGCCTGAACTTCTATAGACTAATTGGGCTTTTCATGAAATCAAGGAGATCAAAATGAATCAAAGGGCCTCTACCAGTAAATTAGAGTTTTTGGAAGCACTTGGGGTTGGTAAAGACAACACTTTCTTTGAAAATGTTAAGGATTTGACTAACGCTGTGGATAATGTTGAAGCTCTGCCTCCCTACATGATAAGAAATTTGAAGATGTTAATGCAAGAATCATTAAGGTGGAGGACACAATGAAGAAAATTGGGGAACAAAGTTATCATATCCTTAAAGCCTCCTACCAGCATTTGAAGATTCTTGTTAGCAAGCTAGAACAAATTAATTAGGAGAAGGTGATCATTGAGATAGATGGTGAGAAGAATGTGAGCCCTGAGGAGACTTCTGGCCCTAGGAAGAGAACCCGTGCGAGCACCAGGTGGAAAGCATTCAGTACTAAGAAAGATATTGGAGACCTTAAGAGTGCTGCTGTCAATCTAGAACATCTGGAGCTGGAAGCTGCTGAGCTTCTCAAGAACTTTGTTTAATTTTGCTATTCTAGTTTTTGTGTCTATTTTTCTGTTTGCTGACTTTTGCTCTTGTACTGGTTTTATCTCCGTCTCTGCCAACGTTGTCTGTTGTTGACAGTTTTTCTCAGTCTAGTTCTTTTCCTACTCTTTAACGTTTTATCTATTGTAATGGCATTGTAAAGGGTTTTGGGTCCCTTCAAAACCTGATTTTCACTAAATCAAAATAAAATAAAATTACAATATATACATTAAACGGTAATTATAAATCTGAATAACAAAAGCAACTAAAAGCAAGTCGCACCATTTAGAAGAGTCGCCACTCTCACGCAGGTATTAAGAAAATCAATCATTTCATCCAGATCATGAGGGAATAGGAGAAAGAAATGAGATAGAGCGGTACACAAGGAGAAGAGCATACTTAGACATAAATCTCTGTATCATTGAATCTATCCATCGATTAGAAGGAGAAATAAGGAAACGGCATGCACATAGGATCGGGTTTCACTTAATATATTACTCCAAACTTCAAGAAACAACCATATGGCATATAACAATCGTTCGAATATTAAGTCAACTATCTGAAGACTCAGCAACTCACGAGAATATTAATATTCATAAAGTCTTCAAGGAATTTGATAATACAAAAATCGAACTTTCCATGATGACTTTGATGTATGTGCATCTTGTAAATG
Source organism: Chamaecyparis obtusa (assembly GCA_027943335.1). NCBI lineage: Eukaryota > Viridiplantae > Streptophyta > Pinopsida > Cupressales > Cupressaceae > Chamaecyparis > Chamaecyparis obtusa. Next base: position 544,180 of record BSBK01001234.1, read on the forward strand.
AGAAACAACAATAATTATCTCTTTCTAATTCAAACAAGGAGATGAGATGGGCATTAACAAGAAATACGAAGAGTATATGTAATGTCCCCATTTTTCAGGCTTTGGGATTAGCTTGGTTTGGCGACCATCACAAGCTAATCAGGTGATCAGAGGGGGTCAGATGTCAGAGCCAGTATTGGGATTCCATCCTGGAGATTCAATTTACCAGGTCTGCTCTTCGTTCGGGTCAATTTGGTTGACTTACTATTTTTAGTAAGTGGTATTTTTGGGTATGCCCAGGATTAGCAGGGTGTCTGCACGGAGTGTCAGATGTTTCAGGATCGAGCTTCAGGGAATCTCTAGTTTGAGAGACTTACTATTTTTAGCAGATGGCTATTTTTGGCAGTGGGTTATTTCCGGCAGGGCAGTTGGCGTTTTTGGCTCTGGTGTCGGAAATGAGTTTGTTTTAGTCAGCAGAATTCAGCGGCTTTTGATTTTAAGGTTATTGTTATTAAATTAAAGTATTTTAATTTAATAACTTAAGTACTTTATAACTTTAATGTTATAAAGTGCAATTATTTTTTAAAAGCCTTTTATATTAAAAAAAGTGAAATTGTGCTTTTTCCGAAAAAGCTATAAATACAACTCGAAAAAGCACTTTCATTTACCCATTGTTGATTTGATAATTTCTTTATGTGAGAATTCTGCTTGGCTTGGAAAAGCTAGGGTTTCGAGGACTGATTCCTCATCTCGTGATTTGAGCCATTGTTTGATAATGGTGAATTTCACAGCTGATTGTTTCTAAGATTTGTCAAGTTTGGTCTTCTTCCAGGAGAGAGCTCGTTTTGATTTTGAATTGAATCCAGTGCTGAAGTATATTGGATATGTATGAAGTTATTCCAGTGCTGAAGTATACTGGATGAGGGTGAAGTTTATTATTCTACAGGCAAATCAATTGTTCTTAAGAATTCAGAATTGTTTATTGTTGAGGTCTGAATTATATTTGGGAAATCTGCTGTTATTAATTGCTAGTGCTGCAATTAATAAATTTGGTGACTGAATTGTTCAAGAACAGTGCGCGACTAAATTTTGGTTGCCATATTTAATTGTGAAGCAGTGCGTTTGGGGTTTGTGACTGTTTCCACACTCCACGTGAGGTCTGTTTGGTGTTGCAGCAGAGCCGTACAGCTGATACAGCTCTTCTCTTGGAGCTAATTTATTTCCTTGTGACCTGCGGATGTTCTTTGGAGCATCTCCTTCCTCACGCAAAGGCAGATTGAGCATCCAGCATCTGCGTAAGTACTGATAGCATCACAACATCATTGTTTGAGGTCACGACATGTGAAAGGAAGCCGTTTGGTTGCAGCATAGGCCCTGTGGATCAATGTAGACCAGTCACGTTTTGTGACAACAGAGATAAAATTGCATCCTTGGTGGAGATACGATATTTTGTTGGAGATATTGCAACTTCGGAAGAGTGGCAGCTTTACCAGGTGTCAATCTTTCTAAAATAAATTTGTGATGTTATTTGATTTTGATATGAAAATAAATGAAGCTTTTTCCTGAGTTGTTAAATTTCCCAAAATTTCGTTATTTGAATTTGGTGAAGATTGATTATTAAATTGCAATTAAAAGATTTATTGAGCAAGTGCTGCAAATATTTTAAATAAAATAAGTGGATTTGGAAGACGCCAGTTTCGGTTCTTCACAGTATAAGAGTAGCTGGTATATTAATTAATATAGAACTCACCAACAATTACAATAATCATCCTCTAATTGATATCGCACAAGAATGGATAGAGGCCATTGGTTACTCAGCAAGAGTAACATTATTGAATAATTAATTAAGTAGTCAAAGGACTATATTAAACTTAAAGAGGTGCGCTAGTGCATTAGTGAAGGGGCTGTGGTTATCTGTACAAGGCGGCAACAACTTTAGGATTAACTGTGATGCCTTATAAATGACAATGATCAGCAATAGTAGAAGAGTGATTGAAATCCCTCGAATAACAAAGTGGATATTATAGAAAGAAACGTTAGGTAGAAGAGGGGGCCTCATCGCTTCTGAAGAGATGTGATCTATTCCAATTTGAAACTATAAGAAGACTATAATTTCATTTAGGGAAGGCATGGGAAGATCAAAAGATATAAAGTATCTATATGATTATTGAATAGATGGATTGGGATGAGAGGAAAGATAAAGATTATAAATTTTTTGAAAGACTCTTCAAGGAAGAATAGATGAGAGTGGTTGTTTGTTAACAATTGGGTATTGGCTTTCTCTTAGTAGGGAATATTACAAGAGGCCATTTCCAAGTGCAATCCAAATCCTAATTGAGAATTTTAGGGAAAATCAAGAAGGGTTCTAGTAGAGGACATTATAGTGGTATCAGTGCCTAATCCTGCCATCTTGCAGGGTAAGGTTGGAATGGAGAGCAGGTACATAGAAATGAATATTAAGTATGATTAAGGAATGATTAAGCAATGAATATAATGATTGTTAATCAATTGAGTTAATACGGTTTCTCACTAATTCATCACTTGAAATAGTTGTAGGGATGATGTATACACCTCATCATAGTTGGAAGGAGGAAGAGTAGGTAAGATGGTAAAAGGCTGATCTCTAAGTGAAGCCAAAGTTGGGATGATTTCCACTCTTGGACTTGGATTTATCGAGTTGAGGATCCCACTATGTGCTCCCTGACATTCCTTTGTGATGAGAAAAATCTAATAATAAATTCACCCCATCATAGTTGGACGGAGCGAGAATAGGTAAGAGGGTGAAAGGCTGATCTCTAAGTGAAGCCAAGGGGGGAATGGTTTCCACTCTTGGACTTAGATTTATCGAGCTAAGGATCCCACTACAATCTCCCTGACATTTCTTTGTGATGAGAAAAATATCTAATAATAAATTCACCCCATCATAGTTGGAGAGAGGACTAGGTAGATAAGATGGTATAGGGCTGATCTCTAAGTGAAGCTTGGAGGAATGTATTTCACTCTAGGGCTTAGATTTATCGAGCCAAAGGACCTACTACAGGTTATAGAGATGATCTCTAAGCGAAGCTAAGAAGAATGCATTCCACTCTTGGGCTTAGATTTATTGAGCCAAAGGATCCCGCTACAACTTCTTGACATTCCTTTATGATGAAAGAAAACACTTAAGAGGAAGGCATGGTTAGGGAAGGCAAGTGCCCTTTGAAGTTACCTTGGGAGACGCCTTTGGACAAAGGGCCAAGGTTCTGCCCTTGGGCTTAGTAAGGTCTCCTTGGCCAACTCTAAGGTGACCTGTCCGATACAAATAATGTTCTTTATAAGCAATAAATATACATACAATAATAATTCTATAAGTTGAATAAAGTAGCAATGGTCAATATTATTCCTAACTTTGATTATCTTAACTTAGTGGATAGGATCTAGGTAGGGTAATATAGGAAGCGAATATCATAACTCAATCTCTATGAATCAAGTTTTTTAAGAAATGATAATAGTATGCTCAAATTTTGGAATTTATATAATTACTAACTTGTCTCCCTTGTTGCAAGATTTATAGTCAAGAGCACTGTGATGAAATAAAATTTTGAAATAATCTTCCTAACCTTGGCTTATTGAATGGTAGGGTTTGACTTTGGACACTAAATGTAACAATGCTTGCGTTTGACTTTGGACACTAAATGTAACAATGCTTGCATTATGTGTATACATTGTGTATGCTTCGTGTCTTCATGAATTCATGTGTCTACCTTGTGTATGCTCCGTGTCTTCATGCATTCATATGTCTCCATCGTGTATGCTTTGTGTCTTCATACAGTCATGTGTATACTTCGCATTTCATAGACTCATGTATATACTTTGCATACTTCATGTGTGCCTCTATCTTTTAATAAATATAATAGAGTAATAGATATATTACAAGTAGGAATTCAAATTTGCCAAGTCTTATTGGGCTCAATAGTCATCATAGGGATAACTCACATATGAATTGAAAAATGGCAAAGTACTGTTATTTCTGTCTATCGAAAGGCTTTGTTTCTCAGATGCAAATTTTTTGAAAGTATACATTGTTGTAAGAAATACCCAACGTGTTTATGTATTGTTGTAAGGAATCCATAGTGTGTTCAGCTATTGGATGATGACCATAATTTATTTTTGAAAATATGTAATGTCCCCATTTAAGCTCACCTTGAGTTGTAGTCGAGATTAGCCTATTGGTGACCTTCGTAGGCTAATCAGGGTTGGCTAGAAGGTCTCATTGATCATGCCAGGGACTATGTTCCTACTCCAATGGTCAATGTCACTCAGGGTTGCTCTTCATTGTGAGTTAGTTGCTATTTTAGGCATGACGTCTAGGCGTCAGATTCTAATGGGAAGCACTTGGATTTTATATTGATCTTTAATGAGTTTATAAGCTATTAAGTTGGTTTATAATCATTAATTAATTTTTACTTAATTAATGATTAAATTTAAAAGCTTATTATAAAGGTATTGAAGGGTTTAATGGTTTATTCACTAAGTCCACTTAATAATAAATGGAGGCTTTTTGCAATTATTGACTATTTACCTTTTATGACCACTCTAGTAAATGGATTTTGGTGTCATCCTTTAAGGATGAATTATAATTAAATATTATAACTCAAACATTAGAGGTGGAGATCTTTATTTAATATTATGTTTCCAAATGTTTGAACTATATAACTTATGCCGTGATTTTCATGGGAAACGTAACTATGAAGCAGAATCGAATGTGTATTGTTCAAGATGAATGATCATTTTAGAAAGGAAGAAATATATTAGCCGGGTATGGAATCGATTGGGATCATCCTATATGTTTGTTTTGGTGAATTAAGCAGTTCTGCACTTTGAGTTGGTTTCTTTCAGCCAATGAATTGTCTTCGTTAGCCTATATAGAGGTTAAGAGTGGATTTACATTGATTGATTTTGGTAGAGGAATGTAGTGTTTATACAGATAGCAATATGAATTTACGACAAAGTTTTTGAATGCAAATCGCAGTACCAAAAATAAGATTGTGTGTGGGTTGTTTGTTGCCGTAATCTTCTTTGTGGGTTGACATTTAATAATCTGGAGGTCACGTTAATAGTTGGAGAGCCTACAATACCAATAGAAAAGGGGGTCGACTCTCATTTTTCATTTGGCAGTGTTTGTCAACTGGGCCAATGATTCATAGGAAAGAGACGACTTGCTTTCTAGTGCTGACTTTGAAATTTATGAGGGTCACGTAAGTTTTAATTGTCCTCTTTATGCTTCTGTGATAATTCCATGGTCTTATTACGTTAACTTCAAGCTGCTCCAAGTTCTTTAATAAGTTGAATTAAATAGTGTTTCATCAACATTTTTAAAAACATTCAGCTTGTAATTATTTTCTTCCTTAAATTTAGTGATTAAAGCTTGGTACTAAGAGCTTGGAGTTATATTTCAATTTATGCATTGCAATTATTTTTTATTCTTAAAAAACAAAACAAAAAAAGCATATATTCCAAAATACAATTTTTTTTTGGAAAAAACACAAACTTTCAAAAAATAGTCAAAATCCATAGCCAGAGTTGAAGCAATAACCTGTTGGGGTTATTACTGTGGTATATGAGCAGTATCGTGCCATCTTGTAGGATTGGGCTTGTTCATGAAATCGACTAGATTTGATTGTAACAGGTTTTACTCATGCAGGGGAATAGAGCTTCCTGGTTGTGAGGTTTAGATACCACGATCAACATAGATGGGTGACAGAAGGGTGGAAGCCCACCTAGACATATTGTATAGGATGATGAGAAAGAGGCTAGGGATGTGTTCCAGAATATAGCTGGAGGTCAACAACAGTTAGCAGCTAGTTGTAGTGTTACATCATCTTTCTGATACTCTTCAGTAGTTGACATTCCCCAGGGGGTGCACCAATGACAGAGTCTCATGTAGTAGTTTAGCTAGTTCACATAGGTTACATGTTGAGCATATAGGTACTTTTCATAGGCCATCACGTCCTACCTTTCTGAGAGCTGATTCAAATGAGGGGAGTGGGGAGGATGAGGTTGCTTCATTTACAGATGATGATCTCTCCTTACAAGGAAAGTAGGATTCCTTACCTCCTGATGTTAAACAACATCTCAACTTTGATAGATTTATGAGTCAGAAGAGGGAGCACTGTAGAGCGAGGCTTGATGGTAGACAAAAGGCTAAGAACAGTGACCTTAAGCATGCAACCAACAAGTTGACTCTTCCCATGTTTGATGGTAGTGGGAAAGTTACTCCCCGAGGTTGGATCAGTAAGGTGGACACATATGTGACACTTAGGCTTATGATGGAGTAAAATGCAATAAAATTTGCAGCCTTGCTTTTAGATGGGGCAGCTCACAAGTGGTGGCATCATGGGATGGTCACCCATCATAATTTTATTACATCATATTAGGAGTTCGCTGATAGGTTGGTAGAGCATTTTGATCAGAAGGATGCAGAAACTTATTTCCGGGACTTTGCTCAGCTCAACCAGACAGACAGTGTGAAGTCTTTTATTGCTACATTCCTGACACTCTGTTATGGTTCCTAATGTGACAGAGAAATGTCTGGTCATGTTATTCACAGAGGTATTATAAGAGCCACTGAGAGGGGATTATAGGAGCGACTGAGAGGTTGGCTCAAGGCTTTTGGTCCGCCTTTTTCTGCAGGGGGCCATCAAAAGGGCCTAGAGCATGGAGCTTTCAACTCCTAAGAGGTCAACATAGCCTAAACCTACCACTTTACCTGCAGATGAGGTATACCCACCAGTTGTTGATGAAAAAAGGAAATCAGATGTGAAACATGATGGGGCAACTTGTGAGGATTTGAGGAGACAACTTTTCTATTTGTGCAAAGAGCCTTACGATAGAGATCACACTTGCCCTTTGAGGCCTAGGGGTAAGGCTAATCGATTTATGTGGGTATACTATGAGGATGTTGAGGCTGAAACTTCATATTAGCTTGCTGATTCAAATGTTGATGAGGCTCAAAGAGTCAGTTCAGAGTTTGGTGCTGATGCCAGGTTATCACCTATAGTGTTGTCCACTACTATACCACTTCCCTCCACTTTCAAGATGAGAGGATTGGTGGATGGACAACAATGCATTGCCATGTTAGACATTGGGGCTATGCATAATTTCATACATGAGGGATTTGTTAGCCGTTGTGGTCTTCAGGTAGAGGGGTTTGATAGGTTCTGAGTTAGGGTGGTAGATGGCTACACCCTTGTACCAGACGCATACGTCATCTCTCATTATTTCTTGGTGACGATGAGATGCAATCAGATTTTTATGTGATCAACTTGGGGGAGATGGACGTTGTGATGGGAATACAGTGGTTACAAGATATTGAGGAGTTTATCTTACCCTGTGTTCGATGGAAATGTGGTTTGAGTACGAGGCAGGAGTTATGTGCTGCGAGGTATCACAGAGGGGAGCTTGCGCACTATGTCTCTTTGTGTAGAGAAGAGTAGGGACATACCAAGACACGATACGGTTCAGGTGGAGCAGGTCACACGTCATGTCTCCCATGTCAGGAAATATGGGTAATTGGCATACTTGAGGGATTTATACAGGTGTGACGGTTGGCCTTGCACCCCCTCGAGCCGAGGGAGTTTCACAGGTACGACGGTTCGTCTTGCACCCCCTCGGGCATTATATGTATGTACCTTCTGGATTGTACGGGGGGCATGTTTTGGACATAATATTCTACATGTTAACCAATGAATGAAATGAGCAGTGTTGTTTCTGAACATTGTGTTATATTCTTTACTTCCATAGTATGCATTAAACCTATTTACCTGTAACGGTAAACATTTGGTGCCATTCCTTGGACATACTCAGGAAGGGAAAAGACTGGATGGCGCACGAATATAATGGGTTTGCCAGTTGCGGCGTCCATCGTAGGGAGTTACTCGGGTAGGGAAAAGACTGGAGGCCGCACGAACATAATGGGTCTACCAGTTGCGGCGTCCATCGTAGGGATTTTTAACATTTGAAGGTTAAAAAGAAAATGAAAGTAGGGAGGACATTGTATAAACAATTATAATGAGTTTTCGTTAAGTTTATATGCCCAATCTTTTAAAAAAAGATAGGAATAAGAAGGCACCAAACGATGAGTGGGAGGCAGCACAAAAAACTTTAATCTTTGAGAAACAAATAGAAAGCCAACGAAGGCTGAGGCAACTTGCTGAGGAACAACTTGCCGGAGGGTTGACCAAAAGGGACCCCGAAAGTGTTATGGAAGGTGCACAGGCCGAAGAGAGCCGTACACTTCGCCAGATCATCAGAGGGTGCGAAGAGTTTCTTGAAGAGACAAGACTAAGGAGGGCCTTACTGGAGGAGACTAGAGACCTGTTTACGAATCTCTCTTACACAACGTACAAAGACCCAAGTTGAAGGTACAAACAATTGCAGTAGGGGAGACCGTACGACCGAAGGTGCCATTGAAGCACAGGTGTCCGACAGTCAAGAACCTTTGTTTGGTCCAATGACACCACACACCGGGGTACCAACAAATACTCAGGCACAAGTGCAAGTGCTAGTTATCAATACCACAAACACCACCAACGCGGGTACAAATGCTGGCACAAGTGGTGCAGGAGCACAGACACAAAATCCGCGACGGGTGACACAACCCACCCCAATGGCGACCAGCAAGGAGAAGTTGCCAAAATACCACGGAGATGGAAAGGAAGATCCAATACAACATTGTCATACATGCGAGACAGTCTGGTCGGCGAATGGAGTTGCCGACCACGCAGAATGGGTGAAACAGTTTCTTGCTACACTCAGAGGGGTAGCCATCGATTGGTACTCCGATGTGGACAAAACAAAGGTGACCACTTTGGACGAACTCAAGAAAGAATTCCAGAAGGAGTTTCGATTCCTGAGGGATGACAATGAAATTGTTTCTGAGATATACAGTACCAAACAAGGCAAGAAGGAGATTGCGTGCTTACGGTCGCTGACTGAAGGAGTTAGTCAGAAAAATGGATAGCCAGCCAGTGGATGGCCTGAAGAAAAGATGGTTCGTGGTGTTAGCAATATGAGTTGTCATTAGTGTATTTCACAAATATCATTCACACCGGTAAAGGGTAACTGGTCACTTACATTACTCTAAACGCCACCGATAGACTAAGAACATAGTGTATGTACCGGTTGACTATATCGATAGATACATCGGTAGACCGAACCAAGTACACAATACCGGTCTTATGTAGAATACAAGGACAAACCGGGTATAAGGTTACACCGGTCCAGATTGCCTAAAGATCCGCATCAGATTTTGCGGAGCAGTTTGAGTTAAAACCGGATTATACGGGACATCCACCGCTCTGTAGTGGAGTTAGCTTTTTAACAGGAGTTAGTTTTAATTCTACGGATGATCTCAAGATAAATTCCAGATCAGAACGCATAGTTTTTATGTGTTGCATGATTTATTGATAAGTTTATAGCCTGGCGGTTCTATGAGTTAAGGGTTTCATTACGATGAACTCTTGTATAAATAAAGGTCATAGGACGCAAGATACGTTGTTGTTGAGAGTTGGTGATTGAAAAGAGTAGAGGAGAGATATCTTATGAGGAGTGCTACAAGCACAGAGGCGAAGAAAGAAAAAGAGATCAACAGCCAGGAAAACTGAGGAAGAGATCAACAGGTATGATCTAATCAGACATTCAGTGTCACAATAGATCATTGTTTTTATAAGTAGTTAAAACAAATCAAAATCCCTTCATTAGGGTGAACCTAATCGGTTCGTTGTGAAATCCCCTAACAGGGTAACATCTTTGTTGATGTTCAAAGTCCTGTAACCAGGCACCTCTTAACAGGGTTCAGATCTTAACCAATCTTTGTAAGATCCCTTAACCGGGTAGCACCTTAATCAGTGCTTTGTAAGCTCTTAACAGGGCACCTTCATTTAGTACTAGTGAAGTTGTGAGCTTTGTCTCACCGTGGTTTTTTCCTTATCACCGAGGGTTTCAACATATAATACTTGAGTTGATTTGTGTGATTCTGTTTATGCTTGTGAATGATTGTTTACATTCTCTCTTGCATACAAGGATCTGTTTTACAAGAATGAAAACTAGTATATTCTTAGTAATTACTGATTCAGCCCCCCCCTCTCAGTAACCGGTAAGCAACAACATTTGGTTTCAGAGCTCAGTTCTCTATACTACAATGTCTAACAGCTTGAGAGAAAGATCATGGAGGGTTACCAGTATCAGAAACAACTAGAGGAAGTCGATAACATTATTACCTCTCTGGAGAATAGTTTGAGGAGATCACTTGCAAAGAGAAAGGAGCTGGCTCTACAGTTGAATGAAAGCAATGAAACCATTGATGAACTCACAGTGTAGAGTGGATCTGATGAAGCCGAGGAGGCACTATCAGAACTCATGGAAAAGAATCAAATCTTGACCAATCAAATCTTTAACCTTAAGAAAGAACAAGAGGATAATGCCCTGAGGATGACTGAACTGATTGAGAAAAAGAGCAAAGCTGAAGATGAAAGGAACTCAGTATTCAAGTCTTTAACAACGTTTGAGAAAGCAAGGGACTGGGTAGTGGAAGCCGTAAGGGCAAATTAACTCCTCATTTTGCAACTCCAAGAAGACATGCTAATTGTCACGCAAGAAAATGCCAATATGGACAAAGCATGGCAGGACAAGGATGATGCATGCAAGAGATTGGCAATCAAGATATACCAACTCAAGAAACAAAGGAAAGGCCTTGAAGAAATGAATGAAACCTTGAGAAGATACAATGGAAGTACGGTCAAGCTTGATGAGCAACTCAAAGCTCAAAGAAAGCATAAAGATCACATCGGTCTTGGATTCACTGGTGATGATACCAAAGCGACTGGTGAGTCTTTTGGAGCAAAAGCAATCAAGAAGGATAAGAAGAAGGTGCTGGCACAAAAAGGTAAGATTAACTTTAACACCTATTGCACTCATTGTAGAAAACCGGGTCATAGAGCTAATAACTGCAGGAATGCACCAGAAAAGCCAAACAACAACCATTGCAAAAATTACTGCAAATATTGGCTCAAGACCAACAAATTCTGGTCTAGCCCCACATCTGTGTCCAGTAGAAGTAGGGGAAGCCTCAAAGGCTACTGTTATGCATGCAACAAGTTTGGACACAAGGCCGAGGAATGCAGATAAAAAACAATGGCATTCAGATTTCTGAGACCGGTATTCATCAAGAAAAGCAAGAACAAGAACACAACTAATGGGATGCATGGGAACAGTGATTCATGGAACAAATCACCCAATCCAAGAAGGATGAACCCCATGGAAGGCAACCGGTATGGTCTGCTATCACTGCAACAAAGTTGGTCACTTAGCAAAAGTTTGCTGGAACCGGACTAGGAACAAAGGCAAAGGATCAGCCAAACCGGTGGTGAAGACCTCAACTTCTAATAAGAAAAACAACAAAAGTAAGGAGATCAAGAAAGAGGTCAAGAAAATATAGTTTGTTAGGCAGTCAAAGAGCTCCGCTGAGGAGATTACAGAGGCAAAATCATCATCACAAGATGGTGATATGTCTTCTGCAAACTGAGCCTTCAAGGCTTAGGGGGAACCGGTAGTGCAACTACCGTTCTTGGTAGAACTGGTGAGTTTCAATCTCACCTAGTCTATAGGTCAGTCCGAAAAAATATGAGGTGGTCAACCGGGGCATGTCTAACCGAAAAAGTCGGAGTACCGGTTAGCAAAAGCGGCAAGAAAGGTTAGGTAAAGCATTTAATGCTGTAGCTGTTTTAACAATAGTTACCGTTTGGTAATTACAGTTATGCCCTAATCCTATTTAAGCAAAGAAGGATTACTCATTTACTTTTACCTTGCGATTTTATGCTTATCTATCTTCTGCCTGAGTAATATTATTGCGAATCGATCATCGAGTGAGATTGTCTGTGGAACCGATCAATCATCTTTCTAAGTAATTGATTAAGAGCAATGGCATCTTCGTCATACGAAGTTAAGCTGGTTCCAGCAAATCAAGCTGATCGTCCTCTGTATGAAATCTTGTCGAATCAGAACAGGGAGATCGAAATGGCTGGCGTGCTCTCCTCAGTACCTAATGGAGTGCTCCTGACAGAAGATGTGAGTGTGTTCATCCTTGCAAAACAAGAAGAGTTGGGTGAGACGTACATACAAAGCAAGTATCGCTCGCTATGCACAAATGGAAATTATCCCAATGGTTACGCAAAGCTGGTATCGTCTGGGATTATCAATGGAGTCTCATATCCAAACATCTTCAGACCAGAATGGATTCGAATGGTGGTTAGTCGAGTGCACGAACCGGGGTTTTGGCTCACGAAAGGAGTCTGCACTCCGATCGCAAAAGACGATCTCCATAGGGTAACCGGGTTCTGCAATCAGGGGGAAGCCTTAACCCTGAGAACCATATCAAATGCAGTGGTGGTCAATCTGACAAAATCAAAATCCGACAAGAGATTGATGACCGTAACTGATATTGAAGATCCAGTTGTTCGGTTCGCATCCACTATGATAGGTTACAAAATATATCAATCCAGTAACCTAAACATCATACCGGGTGGAGGCATACATGTAGCTCAGAGAATAATGCATGATAATGCACAGTATGATATGTGCGGAATGCTAAGAGGACAGATTTTTGAGAGTATGAAGAAGCTAGGTATCGTAAAAAACAAAGCATTGAAATTTGGCACACTTCTGGTATGTCTCTATTTCTACTATTCTTATTTCTTTCCTAGAATAGGAAAAGTGACATGGGCGATAGATCGACCGGTCATGATGCAAATTAGTAATATGGCTAACCAAGTGGGAGACAAGTTAGGCAAGGGAATGGCCGATTATTTCAAGGCCTTTCAGCTAAAAATGCATGCCAGACGAAGACTTCCGTCAGCTATTGTTGACCTATACAAGTAAGAGGTATGTATTTTGGTATCAACTGACTTCTACATCATTCAAGCAATAGAACCAAGAGATGAGTATGCACCGGAGCTTGGTTATGAGATCACCACAAAGACTGCAAGGGCATATGCAGAGGCCCTGCAGGAAGCACACCTGGATCTCGGTGCCCAACGGTTTGGAACCTATGAGGAAATAGAGAAAAATCTAAGTAGAGAACCATTCAAGAACGTTTATGTGAAAAGAACGCCTACACCGAAGAAGAAACCGGTGACTACACCAGCTTGGGGACAAAAGAAGAAAGCTCAACCAGTGGCAAGCACACAAGAAGCTGGAGAAAGCAATTCTGAGGACACAGTTCCTTTAATCAAAAGGAAGAAGGGTTTAAACAAACCGGCGAAGGAGCCTGAAGTAAGACCCAAAAGACAAAATATTGATGAATTTGTAGAAGAAATAAAGAATACAGGAAGGTTAGGACAAGTGGCCTGGAGGTATGAGTTAAGAAATGACAAAGATAGAAGAAAGATTGAAGAAGGTTTAGTTTACTGCATGTACAAGTTTAATCTTTCTCCTTCTGAGATTCAAAAGATTGTATCAAAAGACCTACATGAAATACTTGAAGCCCGGTGGAAAGCTTCAATGGATAAGGGAAAAGAGCTTCGAATACGTGCTCTGTTGGAAGTGCAGAATCACCTCACTCTGGAGGAAGCTACTTAGCAAGCTGATCTTCCCAAGCAAAATTTTCTAACAAGGAGGAGGATCGGTCAAGTGCTTATTGGAGAGGTAGATATGGTTCATTAATAAGGTGTGTCTACCTGGACCAAGCTTCTTCAGACTCAACAACAAGCAGAGGAAGCACGCCAAAGATCTACAGTTTCACCAGTTCCTGACATTGGGAAAGGAAAAGGTGTACTCGGAGTAGAGAAACTGGTCATTGTTGACATTAGTGATGAACCAACCAATCCAACACTCCTAGTTTCTCCAGATAAAGGTAAGGCTTGCACAATGACTGTCAATGATATTGTAGCTGAAATTACAAATTTTGGAGAAATAGATAATGGAGCCAAATGGTATAGTGTATTAGCCGAGGAGGACAAACTAGAAATTGAAAAAGCTCTTGTTGAAAGTCTACTAGATTTCATCAAAACTCCTAGGGATTATAGGGGCAAGTTTCCTCCTGAGTTAAACAGTAAGCTTCGAATAAAATGGAGAACCGGTCTAGAAATAAACTGAAAGATCAATAGGGAAGCACTGGAAAAAGCTAGACCTGGTCTAAGCGACAAGAGAGTAAAGCTTCTATTGGAAGAAGCATCTATGAATCTGGACACAAATTACATAGTTGCCAAGATTCTCAATGGATATGAGAATGAAGTCTTGAAAGAGACTTTAGATTTCTGGGAGCAGTATGACTTCAATACCCTTGAAGCAACAGGTCCTCAGGATCACACCGCAACAATTAAAGATCCACCTGTTCAGTTTACTACAACTTAGACTCCTATTACTGGTGTACAGGAAGATCTAACAAAAATGTTCACTTCTGGTGAACCAGTCAATTTGGGACAAACTTCTGTCAATACTTCCACTGACAGATCAATTAAAGGAGATGGAGGAATCGCTATAGGTAATCTTCATACCACTGAAGAGAAACAACAAACACAAGGCCCACCAGAATAGCCCTCGCATCAAGAAGAAGATGCTATGCCTGAGATAGAAGTTCAACAATCGAAAGACAGACCGGAAGAAGGAAACAAACCAGATGAACAGGACAAAAGAGAAAATGAGCAAGCTCCAAAAGAACAAGAACAAGGAAAAGAGAAGGAACAGGAGCTTAGCCAAAAGGAATCGGAAACTCTTCCTAGCTCATTTAAGAGAAAGCTCTCATCTTCTAAAGAATCCGGAGCAAAAAGAAGTAAGGCAACTGATACAATAGTTGACATCAACAAAATGTCAACAAAACAGCTGAAAGAGCTAACTAAAAGAAAACAGGATATGGTTCTGAGCAAAGTAAAAGATATTCTATACAACTTCGTACCAGATGCTGATATAGATGAAGACGAACCGGTCATTGACCAGTTGGAAGTACTAGCTCATACTATCGGTCAAGATCTAACTGATCCAGAAATAGTGTTAATTGACCACTATGAGAAGAAAAGAGTAGAGATTCTTCACAAACTGGTTGCAGATATAAAGGCTACTCTGTCAAACAATTTAAAAGTTCTTCAACAACAGATCCAAGTTGCAGGAAGTTTGATAAGCAGAACTTCAAATTTTGAGATATTCTTGCAATATTTAACTGAAAAAGATGCAAAGACCTCAGAGAACATAAAATCTTTATCATCCCAATTTGACATCAAGAATAAAATTGCAACAACTTTTAGCAGAGAAATGAATAGTCTTGCTCTAATCCTGAGAAAGATAGCTGAAGAAGAAAACAAAAGAATCGAAGACGTCATAGGATTTCATATGCTTCTAGCCCCAACAATTGATATCATACACCAAACAACTACTTCTAGAGATGCTTTGATCAATGAACCGGACTACAAAACTGTCGAAGATATGGAGAACATCATTTTTTCTCTCAAAGCAGCACAAAAGAACATTGAATATGTAACCGGTCAATGGGCACCCTTTCTACATTCTGCAAAGAACATCTATAAGGATATCTTCACAAAGCTACAAATGTAACATCCTAAGGAAAGCTTTACCCTTTGTCACATAGAAGCAAAAAGGGGAAGATGGTACAAATATAAATAAAGAAAAAGAATAGAAGAAAAAGAATAGAAAGAGCAGAACAAAGAGCACTCAGACAGGGGAAGTGTTCTACAAACAAAGAGCAATCAACAATGCCCAAGGTATAAATTATCTGTTTTTGTATGAATGGTTTTGTGTATGGTTTTGCCACCAATGACAAAGGGGAAGATTGTTAGCAATATGAGTTGTCATTAGTGTATTTCACAAATACCATTCACACCGGTAAAGGGTAACCGGTC
Source organism: Chamaecyparis obtusa (assembly GCA_027943335.1). Taxonomy (NCBI): domain Eukaryota; kingdom Viridiplantae; phylum Streptophyta; class Pinopsida; order Cupressales; family Cupressaceae; genus Chamaecyparis; species Chamaecyparis obtusa. The sequence continues at coordinate 560,046 of BSBK01001234.1, forward strand.
ACTTACATTACTCTAAACGCCACTGGTAGACTAAGAAGATAGTGTATGCACCGGTTGACTATATCGATAGATACACTGGTAGACCGAACCAAGTACACAATACCGGTCTTATGTAGTATACAAGGACAAACCGGATATAAAGTTACACCGGTCTATACTGGCTGAAGATCCGCATCGGATTATGCGGAGCAGTTTGAGTTAAAACCGGATTATACGGGACATCCACCGCTCTGTAGTGGAGTTAGCATTTTAACAGGAGTTAGCTTTAATTCTACGGATGATCTCAAGATAAACTCTAGATCAGAACGTATAGTTTTTATGTGTTGCATGATTTATGGATAAGTTTACAGCCTGATGGTTCTATGAGTTAAGGGTTTCATTATGATGAACTCTTGTATAAATAAAGTTCATAGGACGCAAGATAAGTTGTTGTTGAGAGTTGGTGATTGAAAAGAGTAGAGGAGAGATATCTTCTGAGGAGTGCTACAGGCACAGAGGCGAAGAAAGAAAAAGAGATCAACAGCCAGGAAAACCGAGGAAGAGATCAATAGGTATGATCTAATCAGACATTCAGTGTCACAACAGATCATTGCTTTTATAAGTAGTTAAAACAAATCAAAATCCCTTCATTAGGGTGAACCTAATCAGTTCCTTGTAAAATTCCCTATCAGGGTAACATCTTTCTTGATGTTCAAAGTCCTGTAACTAGGCAGCTCTTAACAGGGTTCAGATCTTAACCGATCTTTGTAAGATCCCTTAACCGGGTAGCACCTTAATCAGTGCTTTGTAAGCTCTTAACTGGGCACCTTCATTGAGTACTAGTGAAGTGGTGAGCTCTGTCTCACCGTGGTTTTTTCTTTATAACCGAGGGTTTCCATGTATAATACTTGAGTTGATTTGTGTTATTCTGTTTATGCTTGTGAATGATTATTTACATTCTGTCTTGCATACAAGGATCTGTTTTACAAGAATGAAAATAAGTATATTCTCAGTAATTATTGATTCACCCCCCCCTCTCAGTAACCGGTAAGTAACAACACGTGGAGGGCTTGAAGTCTAACGTATGGAGGAAAATGAAGATATCGCCCCCCACCTCATACGAAGATGCCTATAATTGGGTATTGGAGTTGGAGAGCGACCATACAAAGGGGTGGTGTCCCAAAAAGACATTTTGTGACATTTGCTAGATAATGGACCATTCCACCAAGGAATGCCCATACAACATGAAAGTGAGGAATCAACAAGTGCTATTTACCCAAGAGCAACTATCTACATCCGGGTAGAGACTAACAATAACGCATCCTCGGGCGGTGAAAGATCCCCAATCTCGGTGACCTTGGAATTTACTGTATGTTTTTGAATTTGAATCTTTGACTAACGTTTGGTATCTCTGAATGGTCTTGGCTGAATTCTGATTTCTTTGCTTTTTACTTGTGTTTTTCTAGTTTTTTGAGTTTTTCGAAAATAAAACAATTGCATAACAAATGAAAAATAAATAGCATTTAAGAAATGTAAATCTTGCTGCAATTCTTATTATTGCTGAATTTTGAAACAGTACATACCCGAATCATTCAGAAATCTGATATATTAGCTTCAAGAAAAGATCAAAACAAACATACAATATTGTCCATCACATGAATAAATGCCAGCTACATGAGAATGCTTGATGTGTGCCCCAAATCTGAAGAAGATGCTGGAAATAATCCACCAAAGCATCAATGAATGCTAAACTGCCAAGTAATGAGTAAAGGGCTTTCTCTAAACCTCACGTGAGCTGCTGGAATGAAACGCCTGCAAGCAATAAGCTGGCCACCAAGCTGAAAGTAATTCTCTTCCCCCAATTGCAATGCCAATACCAAATCAATCACTTCCTCTGTGAATCCGAATGCAATGAAATACCAATCCAATCACCAGAGACTTGCTAAGGTTTGCGTCCCAACAGTCCAGACTTGAGGATTTCGTCCCAAGCCACAAATTGCTCTCAAGAGCAATTTCACAATTCAAGAGTTTCGAAAAAAATGTCAAAAAGGTAATGAGCAATTAGGTCTTCATCTCCTTATAACTCCTCCCAAGTGCAAATCGAACCCTAAATGAGAATTACACTTTGCACTTGATAATAAAATAACGTTTTCCAAATAAAAGCGTCCAGGCTATAGGAAAAACATTACTTTATTAAAATGTCATAAGTCAAGGCACCAAAAAGTCTCCGGATAGTGAAAATAGTTTATAATAATTCGAGACCTTTCCAACGAGCTATAACACAAGGGCACACCTGACCAAATGAAGCCATATTCCCCTTATTACTCCGAAATGGCTATATAAATAGCCTTATTATAAATTATTTAATCGGTAACTTCGGAAATATTTAAATATATTAAAATATTTTCCTTTTTGCCTCTGATAGCCCAAACCAACCAAATAAACATGAGTCTGACCATGTCACCTATCTGTGACTGATGTCGAACAAGATGGGTCAACTGGCAGTCCCATCCCTAAAATCTAGGGATGCTCGTAGAAGTTAGGAAACCAATCCTGTCGCACTGAAACTGACACCAACTGAAGGGTCATGAATAACCTCACGACTGGCAACTGTCACAACCTCCTAAAATTTAGGGATATCCCCTAAAATCTAGGAACTACTCCAAACTAGCTCCAAACTGCTTGTAAAGCCAAAATCCGGTCACTGTATGCACTGAATGTGTCCCTATCCATCTCTGCTAGGCTACGAGACTCCAATGATAGGCCAACTCCTCCCTCTCTGATGTCCACTCTAGAAAGGGGACATGATAGGCGGGTACAGAGGTTACCGACACTGTGGCAGAAGGGGCAATAACAACAACACCAACACAAGGACAAGGAGTCGAATACAATACAACTCCAAGGGTCAATCGATGATCCAGTGCCGAGCTTGCAATCAGTGGGGCCACTTTGCAAGGGACTGTGACAAGGGCTACACCCCGCAGAAGCTATGCCACTGGTGGTCTTGGCAACCACGAGGATGCCAACTGCCCAAAATCCGGGGTCAACTTGCTCAACATCAAGGGAACGAGAAGTGACGAGGGGGTACTAGCCATCACACGAGCACAAGCAAAACAAGCCACATATCCGAAACCTCGAACAAAAAAACAAGTCATGGGAGGGTAAGGAAGAAATAGAGAAGGCGATGAAGGCATAAAAAGAAGCATGGGAGATGGCCACCACCTCGAGCCGAAGGGAAGCAAAACATAACTTTCGGAGACAAATGTTACATGTAGAGGTACTTGTGAAACTCCAACACCTCCTTCACCATGCCTCACTTGGAAATGACGTTGTTGGGGAACTTGGCCACGTAGCCAAATACCACTCGTACAGATATCCCCGAAGGGTCTGCAGCTGACCTGATGATACTTGTTGTAAACAACGGCAGGTATCCGTCAGTCGTCGAGATGGGCATCCTTTGCACCATCCTGACAAACACTATAGTAGACAAAGGGTCAGGAGTGAACATCCTTCTGGAGGAGACATGGAAGAAATTGGGTAAGCCAACCTTGTGGCCCCCAACCTTCAACTTATTGAGCGCTGATCAGCAGGGTATCAAAACCCTCAGAACGTTGATGGCACAAGGGGTCACCATTGGCTCGCAACCATTTGTACTAGACTTTGTGGTGATACCTTTGAAAAAGAAGGGTTATCATGCCATTCTGGGTCGAGGGTGGCTGGTCATGGTGAAGGTAAAGAACAATTGGAGGAAAAAGACCCTCTCGAAGGAGAATGGTGGGAGGAAGCTCACCATCGACCTTCGAACCTCGATGGTGAGCGAAGAGATAGCCTCTTCTTAAGACTCAGAATCTGATGGTGAGAACGACCGAAGGGATGAAGGAAGGAGTCGTATGGAACCTAATTAAGAAGGCATCTTAGAATTGGAAGAGTGTTTGGGGGATGACGCCGACTCCATGAATGGTCTCTTCCACTGGCAACTCAAGGACTACGTACTCTTCCGACCGGCATGCAATGTACTAAGTATTGAGGAAGAGCCGAAAACATTTCCCTCGGAGTACAATGAATACAAGGAAGGGGATGCGAAAGTAAGTGAAGTCCCGACACATATTTGATGAGCAAAACGCCATGAAGTATAAGGAGCCGTCTGTCAAACCAATGAATCTGGGCAAGGAAGATTAACCTAATATCATTCTTGTCGGCGATGATTGAAATCCTTAGTGAAAGACCGCAACCTTCAAAATCTTTATTCTCCTTATGTATGGGCAAGAGACCGTGGTCTCCGTAGAATTTATGGTTCCAAGGCTTTGGATCGCCATTAAAGACAGACTCGGCGATAGGGATAACTTGAGGGAGTGGCTGCACACTCTTAATAAATTAGATGAAAGAAGAATGCTAGAACAATGGGCAATTAAGGTTGCAAAACAGCAGAGAAAATATTGGTACGATAAGCACCTATGAAAGATGCGTTCGCCTTGTCCAGTTGGTGCTAAAATACAATGGAAAGAATGAGATTAAGCCAGGAAAATTTGAAGTAGAAAGGGTGGGACCATACAAAGCTTGGGAAGTTGGGTATGGTGGGGCCGTCAAGTTGTGGACTCTTGATAGACTGGAGATACATGAGACCATCAATGGGTCCAAATTGAAACCTTACTCGGAGAGGATGGACCCGAGAGGAGGGACAAAGCACTCGAGAGGATGGAAAGGGACTTGAGAGTCGTCCACACGGGTGACGGGAGAAGCATCTGGAAGGTAATTAGATTAAGATAAAAAAAATAATTTTTTTTATACAGTACAGCGGTTTTAAAAAAAAACCCAGAGAGAACACTGTACAACCGTACGATCATACGACAAAAATTGTAATGACCCTTACCAATAGGATCACTAAAAACCACCAACTGGTTATCGCTCCTAATAGTTTGTTGATGACTGCTGATGATATATGTTGATGCAGACCGATGCAAGAAGACCCCAAACTGCCAACCAAACTTTGCAAAACTGTCCCTGCTGGACTGTCGTACCAGGGCTGTACAGTACGACACCTACAGAAAATAAATGGCAGAGTTTTGTGCCTCCAAATTGGTATCAACAGGACCGCTAATGAAGTATTAGTCTTCTCACCAAAGCATAAAAATTATCTCCAAGTATGTTGAGAGATATGAACAAATTTTTGGTTCCACACCCTGATATTGACTGAACTGAAAACGTACCAAAATGATATCCAAATCTTCACCAAATGATTCACCAATGCAATGATAAATTCAGAACCCTTATTCAATCAGATGCAAACCCTCAATATCAATTTTTCAGGTCTGCTTTTTCGGACTGCTTTTTCGGGTCTGCTTTTTCGGACTGCTTTTTCGGATTTGCTTTTTCGGACTGCTTTTTCGGACTTGCTTTTTCGGACTGCTTTTTCGGATCCGCTTTTTCGTTTGCTTTTTCGTTTTGCTTTTTCGGATTGCTTTTTCGGACCTGCTTTTTCTTCCTCTTGCAACCAAAACTCAAACCCTCAGGTAAATCTGAGGATTCCAAATAAGCTCAACATGAAATGGCTGAATACCACTTCCAATGTGCAACCCTTCAGAAGATATCTCACTTCCTCAGTTATGCAAATCCAAGGGAGTTTTCGTTCCCAAAGATCTAATGAAAATTTGTAGACCAAATGACTACAAATTGCTCCAATATGGAAAAGTAGAAGAATCCTCAAATCAGCTTGTCCAAATGAATGCCCAAGCCCCCTATTTATTCACTTTTTGAGAAGTTACTAAGAACTTCTAGAAACATCCATTATAAAATCCCATTATAATGCACTTTTATAATAATATAACTTTATAAAATAAAAAGTGCAACTCAACTTAAAATTATAACATGTGGGGCCCGCATAACTCATAATAATAAAAATAAGCTCTAAATCACTTCTCCAAGAGCAAATACGACCACTGATCTACAAAATGACTCTCTCCACATCGCCACCAGTCTACGAGAGCCTGTGATAGACTGATCTGGCACGCTAAACGATGTCAGCCAGAATGGGGACATGACAAAAATCAAGTCAAAGGAAGAATGGACCCGCCACCGTACGACACTTGGCCATACGACATTAAAAGGTCGTATAGTCAAGGCCGCACAGCTGAGGGTTGCCAAATGCCCACGCATAGCTTATGAGACCGTACGGTTTAGAGGTTGCCAGACCGCGTGAGACAACAAAAAAAGACCTTACAACATGAAAGAAAGAAACACAAACCGCCCAGTCACGTTTTGACCGTATGACTCTGTATGAAGGTGGTGTGAGGATACATATCCGTATGGGTGAGTAGTTTATGTAGCACAGAATTGGGTGACCGTATGGTACCGTACTCGGGAGAAATAAAACGTAGGGAAGGATAAAATGCAAGTATACTGCGCTTTCGTACAGCCATATGACCACCAAGAGAGACAAAACAAGATTATTAAAGTCTGCATGCGGGAGGGCATCTGTACATTTTCGTACGACAACAGTTGGGGAGAAGAAAGAAGGCACAAGAGAGCAAGGGAAAATTAAAGAAGCCCTAATCGTTTCTTGCAAAAGAAAAAAACAAAACAAAAAAAAACGACGACAAGTAAAGAACAATTCAAAGTGAATAGCGTTTGGCACTGAAGGGAAGGACATAAGCAGGTAGTGAAGAAAATATAGTTATTGGCCATTTGCACAGGCACCATAAGTGGTTGGTAGAAAGAGTATGGCATCAGAAGCAAATTACGAAAAATGTGTGCCCCGTGGAATTCTTTGTGGGTTTGGGTTTGCCTCTAGACCCCCGTTTTATTTTTGAGGCACACTACAACTGTGAGTTTGGGGCATCAGAGTAGTCAAGGTAAGCATTGGGTTTGTTTCCTACGGTGAGAGAGAAGCCTGAAGCCAAGCATTGGAAGGAAAGCCCTAAGTTGCAGAGGGAGATGGATTTGGAGTTTATGAACCAACAGAGTTTGTGGGAAGGCATTGTCAGAACGACGACCTTGCAAGAACAAGAAGTTGTACGGCACGAGGCAATTATTCAGTTCAGTTATCAGCCTTTGGGGACTGTGACCAGTTGATGAGACCTCGAGCTGCTGCAAGCATGGATTATCCACACGCTAGAAGTGGAGAGAGCATTGGAGAAAGCCTTTCGAGAGGGGTACTACGCTTTGAGGTGCTCAGAGTAGATTTTGGTTGGATGTGAGGCTGTCTTGGTGGATGCACATAGAGCTCGTGAGGAGCTGACCACCCGGTTGGAGGCAGTAGAGTGACACTCGGTTCAACGTACCCAGGAGTTGGAAGCGTAGAAGGTGGTGCGGGTGGCTATCGAGGTCAGATTGGATAGGGAGACGGTATCGTTTGAACAGAGTTAGTGGAGGCTACAGTTGAAAAGCGTGTTTCGGAGACAAGTTTGGTGTAGGCACAGGAGGAATGTGATGTGACAGAAAAATAACTACTCGAAGCAGCATTGATGGTGAAGGTGACACTTCAACTTCTTCAGGGACGCCCCTCCGTCCCTTCTTCTCAGTGATTTTCATATTGTATGTGGTGTATTTCGTCTCCCTTTTGTTGTAAGTCGCCGGAAATGACTTTATTTTTTGGGGAATTATGTTGTCGGGAAATATGGGTAGTTGGCATACATGAGGGAGTTATACGGGTGCGATAGTTGGCCTCGCACCCCCTCGGGCCGAGGGAGTTACACAGGTGACGGTTCACCTCGCACCCCCTCAGGCATTATATGTATGTACCTTTTGGATGATACGGGGGGCATGTTTTGGACATAATATTGTACATGTTAACCAATGAATGAAATGAGCTGTATTGTTTCTGAATATTGTGTTATATTCTTTACTTCCATAGTATTGTTTTAACCTGTTTACCCCTGATGGTAAACATCCCATAGTTCATGGTTACATAGTTTAGATTAGCATACAGGTGTAGACCGTTTTGTGAACAATCCCTTGTTTGATATTGATGTTACCTTGTCACATGACAATCTATTATTTGAGTTGGATGCTGGTCCCTCTTTGGTGATGTGTGGTGAGGATGTCTGGGATCCCATTACTGCACCAGGATTTCAGACAGGTCTTTTAAAGGAGTTCTTAGGGGTGGATATGGTGAGGAGTGCATATAACTTTACATTTGATCTTGATGTGCAGGATATCTACCAAGTACAGAGTCCGTTAGCGCGTAAACTGATGATTGGTATGACAACATATCCTTCGCAGAGAAAGGGGGCGAATCTAGTTTCCCTATAGAGGTGCTTCCATGTGACGTTCTTGCTTCAGTATCACCATTATGGGCATTGAGTTTAGTTTCAGAGACTCTGTTGATCAGACAGATGGTGTTGTCTTTACAGGAATCAGGTGGTGATGACAGGGACATTACACATATTTATCAGTGGGATCCTGGGCAAGGTGTGTGTCCCTCTGTGTTGGAGTTTGGTGAGCTATTGGATGTGAGATTGTTTAGTGACAAACAATTTCAGGGAGGGCGGACTGTAATGCCCCCATTTTAGCTCACCTCGAGTTGCAGTCGGGATTAGCCTATCAGTGACCTTCATAAGCTAATTAGGGTTGCTTAGAAGGTCTCAGTGGTCGTGCCCGAGACTATATTCCTACTCCAGTGGTCAGTATTGCTCAAGGTTGCTCTTCGTTGTGAGTTAGTTGCTATTTTGGGCATGGCATCCAGGTGTTAGATTCTAACAGGAAGCACTTGGATTTTATATGGATCATTAATGAGTATATACGCTATTAATTTGGTTTATAATCATTAATTAGGTTTTACTTATTTAATGATTAAATTTAAAAGCTTATTATAAAGGTATTGAAGGTGCATAAAATAATATTGTTGACTTGAGCGCCTAAGCTAAAGGAGTTTAATAATTTATTAATTAAGTCCACTTAATTAATAATAAATGGAGGCTTTTTGCAGGTAATGACTATTTACCTTTTATGACCCCTCTGGTAAATGGATTTTGGCGTCATTCTTTAAGGATGAATAATTATTTATAATTCAAACATTAGAGGTTGAGGTCTTTATTTAATATTATGTTTCCAAATGTTTGAACTATATAACTTACGCCGTGATTTTGATGGGAAACGTAACTATGAATCAGAAGCAAATGTGTATTGTTCAAGCTGAATGATCATTTTAGAAAGGGGGAAATATATTAGCCGGTTCTGGAATCGATTGGGACCATCCTGCATGTTTGTTTTGGTGAATTTGGGAATTTGTTTTTCAGCAAGGGTTTCTGATGCAGGGGCATCATATGCTCTTCATAAACACAATGGAGATCCAGGTCATCAACAAGATCATAGAGCATCTCATAATATCAATTGGTCCATCTTGCAACCGATCATGGCATTCAAATACACAAGAAGTCATAATGTTGCATAATGTCATGTTTTGTCCAATGTTCAAATTATTGAAATATGGTTATGGAATAGGATTTAAGGGTTATTTTAGATAGAAGGGTCCTTTGATAGGTTATAGAAAGATTTCATAATGTTCTTAAAACATTTCATAAGTCAAAACATGTATTAGGTCCCATTTAGTAAGGTTATTTGCTTGAAATAATTTAAATTTGCCTTGTAATGACTTTTGGAGGGAAAGTGAATAGTTTAAATTTTATTAAGCATTTGGAGATATAACCGATGGGAATTGGTTATCAACCATCCAAACTACCTTTCCATTTGATAAATATGCTAATGTACGGCCTGGAGGGCATCATAGTACGGACTGTTGCTGGAAACTAAATAAAAGTGCCTAGTTTTAATTGCAAATTGCAGAGAGTTTCAAGTTTGCAGCATCAAAACTTCTTTGGTATGCATTGAAGTATGTTTAGAAACACATTTGCATGCTTATGACCCAGATTTGAATCCATATTTGTGAGCATTTGTTTATTTTTCATAAATTGCTGACTGGTTTAGACACTTTATTAACAGTTTTGAAGTTTTCTTCTAATTTCCATGGCCATTCTATGAAATGACCACTGATTCTTCATGGAATGGTTATTGTCTAACATGTACAAGTACTTCTAATCCATAAATGATCTTCTGATAGTAATAAAGGTGGCCACGAAAGCATTTTTTCAATACACTAACATAGTGTTCCAAGAAGGAAAAACAGGGACAGTCATAGTAGAAGGAGATTTGTCTTAAGGAGGACAGCATTTATGATTTGGTTATTGGTTTTTATGATAATATAAAGGTGTTTGCAGATTCATTTGAGCAAAGAAACGTTTGCAAGTGTGAGATCTCTTAATACCCTAGGAACAAGGGTTTGAACATGCTTGATTTGGGGCTTTTGATGCAAATGAGCCCATAACCTGAAATTTGTTGTTGGAATGTTTAATTGGACATGAGAATAGGTGATCCTACAATTTTGGTGAGTTTTGGACAGGTTTTTGGTGAAGTTGCTTTGTTAAACCTCTTGATTTGACCCTCTAAAACAGAGATAGTCACTTTTCCGGACACATTTCCCAAAGCACTTGATATTGGTTTTTTGATATGTTATAGTTCACCCAAAAGGGTATCTTAAACACCAAATTATTTTGCAAGTCCTTTGGAACAAGTTGGAGAAAAATCCACAAAAACGCTGCTGGAGGGCTAGTTGAAGGCTATTAGGCCTAATAGACTATTTTGAACAAATTGTCCATTTTAGGGTGCCTAGAAGGTTGAAACTCTTTGAAACCACTTGAATCACCCTTGTTTACATATTTCAAAGCATCTCTGAAAGTTTGGAGTCATAATCTGAGATTTTAGCCACATTTTGCCTTGTGTGCCTTATAGGCCTATTAGGAACCTTGTGGGTTAAACAAGCATTTGGTTGGATTCCATCACCTTTCACTACCACTCTGCATCAAGTGGTATCAGAGCTTAAAGGTGTGCTTAAAGTTGAAAGGTGTGCTTGTGATATCAGAGGGGTTCTTGGTGAGGAAAAAGTATTGGATAGCAGAGATATCTTGTATCTGATTTGATTTGTTTGATATAATGGCTCCTAGGAATGCAGGTTGGGCAAGAAAAGTTCAAGAGTTAGAGGAAAAGAATGCTAAGCTACAAGACTCATACAATGTATTATTAGCAAGGCTAGAGACAATTGAATCCAATCAGAGAAGAGCAGTAAATGATGATGAAGATACTGAAGAGGAAGAAGAAGAGAATAATGAAGAAGAGGAACAACAGGTTGATCCTGAAGAGCAAAGGACACTTAGGATCCTGAAAGCTATGAAAGGAGATAGCTACAAGGTAAGGAAAGACATTCCAATGTATGATGGAAGTCTGAAAGAAGAGGACCTGCTGGACTGGATTGCATCTATGGATGCTTATTTTGAAAGTGATGATATACCTGAGGGACAAAGGGTCAAGTTGGCAAAGACCAAATTGAAGGGACATGCACTCCTATGGTGGGATCATGAGGAGGCTGAAAGAAGGAAAAGAGGTAAGACTAAAATCACTTCTTGGGATAGGATGGTTTCAAAAATGAAAAGTAATTTCATTCCTAAAGATTTTGAAGTTCAAATGCATAAGAAGATGCAGGGCTTAGAACAAAAAGACTTGGATGTAAAGGCATACACGGATGAGTTCTACAAACTAAGCATGAGATCAGGTTTGGATGAAGAAGAAGTTGTCAAGGTTGCAAGGTATTTAGGAGGTTTGAAGTTTGCCATTCAAGATGAGTTTACTGCTGCAAATCCCAAGAGTGTGAAAGAGTGTTATCAGATTGCTTTAAGGATAGAGGAGAAACTAAAAAGGAGAAGTGAAAGACACAATGCAAGGGGAGGATCTTCCATGAGAGGAAGAGGAAGAACAACCCAGGTATGGGAAGAAAAAGATAAAGGTACAAATTCTGATTCTAGAGGAGGACAAAATCAGAGAGGTGGTAGGAGTGGACAAGGAAGAGGAAGTGGTTTGTTTACAGGCACATGCTTCACATGTGGAAAGGTGGGGCATCAATCCTACAAATGTCCTGACAAAGAGAAGAGGGTACAACTAATTCAGGGAGAAAATGAAGAAGAAGAGGAGGTAAGGAAGATTGGTAATGCAGGCCCTGAGACAGGAGACTTCTTAATGTTTAGGAAAGGCAAGGAATGGACACCACAAGTATTTTTAGGACAAATTGTTTGATACAAGGTGAAGTTTATAAATTGGTCATAGATTCAGGTACTTGCAGCAATTTAATTTCATGGGATGTTGTTAATGCATTAAGACTACCTATTCAGCACCATCCTAGGCTATACTATGCTACATGGGTGGAGGACAATCAGAATTTTCTTGTGCATTATCAGACCTTGGTTACCTTTTCAATTGGTGAGTACACTGATCAAATACTTTGTGATGTTGTCAAAATGAATTGTGCTCATATAATCTTAGGCAGATCTTGGCAAGTGTCTAGGAAATTGATGCATGACTGTTATACAAATGTTTATACCTTGTGGAATCATGGAAAAAGAATAGATTTAATACCATTGCCTGGTAGAGGACATGAATCACTTCTTATTGGACGTACTAAAAGACTTGATACTGGTCAGAAGGAGGATAAGACAGAATTGAGACAGCAAGAAACCATAAAGGACAAGGGACAGCAATTACTGGACTGTGTGACAGAGTTAGGGGCAGAATTCCAAGGTGGTGAAGGCATCTTGATAGGTGATTGGTACTGTCCTATCAGAGGACATGACAAGAGCAGTCAAGGAGTACAGAAACCACATGAAAAAGGACAATTGCATCACTATCAAGTGCAGGCAGCAGAGGAGATTGTTCAGACAGTCATGGATATGACTGAAACAACAGGGGTGACTGCCTCTAAGGCAGAAATTATGATTTCTAATCCATGTTTCAAGTTTGTGCATGCAGGTACTAGGAAGAATAGAGGGCATTTCACATTGGAGGACTTCATTATCCAACCTCAAGTGCAGAGGCATGAAGAAAAGGAAGTTGTCAATACAAAACAGTGTTCTTGGGACAAGAACAACTTTCAAGGTGGTGAATTTGATGCAGGGGCATCATATGCTCTTCATAAACACAATGGAGATCCAGGTCATCAACAAGATCATAGAGCATCTCATAATATCAATTGGTCCATCTTGCAACCGATCATGGCATTCAAATACACAAGAAGTCATAATGTTGCATAATGTCATGTTTTGTCCAATGTTCAAATTATTGAAATATGGTTATGGAATAGGATTTAAGGGTTATTTTAGATAGAAGGGTCCTTTGATAGGTTATAGAAAGATTTCATAATGTCCATTTTAGGGTGCCTAGAAGGTTGAAACTCTTTGAAACCACTTGAATCACCCTTGTTTACATATTTCAAAGCATCTCTGAAAGTTTGGAGTCATAATCTGAGATTTTAGCCACATTTTGCCTTGTGTGCCTTATAGGCCTATTAGGAACCTTGTGGGTTAAACAAGCATTTGGTTGGATTCCATCACCTTTCACTACCACTCTGCATCAGTTTCAGAATTACAAGATTATTTAGAGTTGATAACTCTTTGAGGAGTTCTAGACTTTGAGTTGGTTTCTTTCAGCCAATGGATTATGCCTTCGTTAGCCTCAGACAGAGGTTAAGAGTGGATTTACATTGATCGATTTTGTTTGAGGAATTTAGTGTTTGGAATACAGATAGCAATATGAGTTTACAGCAGAGTTTTTGAATGCAAATCGCAGTACCAAAAATAAGGTTGCAGGTGGGTTGTTTGGTGCCGTAATCTTCTCCATGGGTCGAAATTTAATAATTTGGAGGTCACGTTAATAGTTGGAGAGCCTGTGATACCAATAGAACAGGGGTCGGCTCTCATTTTTTATCAGTCAGCATTTCACAACTGGGCCAGTGATTCATAGGAAAGAGACGGCTTGCTTTCTAGTGCTGCCTTTGGAATTTATGAGGGCAACGTCAGTTGAAATTTTCCTCATCAGGTAGCTGCGATAATTCCATGGTCTTATTAGGTTAAGTTCAAGCTGCTCCAGGTTCTTTAATAACTAAAAAGTTGAATTAAATAGTGTTGCATAATCATTTTTAAAATACATTCAGCTTGTAATTATCCGCTTCCTTAAATTTAGTGAATAAAGTTTGGTACATAGAGCTTGGAGTTATATTTGAGTTTATGCATTGTAATTATTTTTTATTCTAAAAGAAAAAACAAAAAGAGCATATATTCCAAGATACAATTTTTTTTGGGAAAAACACAAACTTCCAAAAAATAGTCAGAATCCAGAGCCAGAGTTGAAGCAATAATCTGCCGGGGTTATTACAAAATAATAATTCAAAACCCTTGACCACTTTGGATAGACAAAACAATTGAATGTTTGCATGAAGATAAAGATCTAAAATTGTTTTACAAACCCTAAAATACTCATTAATGAATGTAAATAGGAGTTTTGGCAATGTGAAGTGTATTTTATGTTGAGTGGATTGTGAGCAGTTTGAACAAGGGTTTGACTGCAGATGAGAAGCAAAACCATAGGCACAGCTGATGCAAATCTGAATTTTGAAACTTCAAACTCTTGTGAACAAAATAACTATCACCAAAATAATGAAAACTGCTCAAATCTGATGCTAATTATTGCTGATATGAGGTTCTTTTGATGGAGATCATCAGTGCAAACTAATGGAAATCTTTTGAGTCGATTGCTAAAGTAGGGTCTGCTTGATGATAATTAAGAAAAAGTCTGTCAACTACAATCACCCATTCAAATAGTTGCTGAATTTGAAGAACAGTCCACTGTAGATGATTGAAAATTCTAAAATAAAACCCAATGGATACAAAATCTTCTTGATATGATAGAGATACGTGTGACTGATGAAAATGCACCTGGTTTGCTTTTGATCAAATAAGTTTGTCTGCTTTTATTAAAAATCATTGCTCTATTTTTCTGGATTTGATTGGTGTCTTTATGTAATGTCCCCATTCTGAGCGAGCAGATGAGTTATTGGATTTAGCCTATTACCGGGTCCTTGTAGGCTAATACTGGTGATTAGAGGACCTTGTTGAGGGTTATGGCTCCGTTTGGTGGGACTTACTATTTATAGAAAGTCAAGGGATGGTTTCGATGAGCTCAGGTGAGTTAGAGGAGTTGAATGGTGCTCTCCGTTTATATTTTCGGCTTCCAGTTTGGGCTCCAAGAATCTTGTAGGGAGCATCTATTTTTAGTAAGTCACCTCATCAGGTTCATTCACCGTCTTTCTTCATTAGGATCATGCCTGTGCAGTCAGATTTCAATTTTGATGCTTCTTCAGTCATTTTCGCAAAATGGGTGAATTATGATTATTATTTAATTAAATTGGCTAAGGTTGCCATTTTTATTGGGATTGCATATTGGACACCTTGGTGTTATAGCTCGTTGGAACCGGGTTGAGAAGTTTTAAATCACAAGCACATAAAACAGGGACCCTATGTGTCAGACTATCATTATTTTAATGAAAAGGTAATTTTTGGAGCAATGGGGGAGTTTAAATTAATAAAGTAACTTTATTATATGTCATCTTTAAATTATAACATAAAGTTGCTTGATGAGAAATGAAATTAAAGTAAATTAAAGGAGATGAAGACAAATGCAAATTGAATATTATAAAAGGGGATTCAGATTTCATTTCATTCATTCTAGTGTGCATTTGATATTTTTGATTTGTGTGAAGAGAAATTTGGAACAAGGGTTTCAGAATTTCAGACTTGGAGAATTGTGAATTCTTCAAAGTTTTTACAAGCATTTGAGGTGTTGAAATAAACATTGAGATTTGCTACAGTGTGGGCTTTCATTCAGAAGTTCAATTTGAGCTTACAGGAGAATTTCGAAATTGTATGAGGAAGGGCTAGGGTTTGAGTGTTTGGTTTTCAATTCTAGAGAGAGCATCGAATTCTTTGCTATATTTACCAAGCTATGATCGAAATTGAAATGGTGTTACATGAAATTGGTCAAATCTTGCATTTGAATTGAAGCTGTATGGATTTTGCCAGCTGCCGTAAAAAATTAGTAGAGCCATACATGTTGTACGGTAAAGGTTGAGAAGAATTTGGAATTGGCTGTTGTTTGCTGCAGTATAGACTTCCTGGTTGATGGTGTCTTTAGCTGCCAATAGCATAGGAGAGAACATTTAAAGCTGGTGTCATTGGATAGTTGTTGTGTCTTCATTCCTAGGTGCTGCGTTTGGTTCCAAGGTAGTGGCGTCATTTGATTTTGAAACTATTCAATAAGGTGCTGCCTCCTTATTTAATATATGTAATGTTTTTAACAATTTTCAGCCATGTGAATGAATTAATAATGTACTTTGGAATTAGATTTAAATTGCTCTTGGATGTCAAATTATTTTGTTGTTGAAAAATTGCAAAGGCTATAAATATTTGAAATTCAATAGAAATTTGCAAATAAAATTGGGTTAGAAGCCAGTTGGGCTCATTACAGTCTAAGGCCCAACCACTACACCAACAGACCAGCCTGGTCGTAAGGGCGGCTACCCAAGGTGTTAAGGGTGTGGGGAACATCTTCCATCACCGGAGCATCTGAGGGTGGGGACCACCGCCAATTACATAGACCCCGGACACGTGGTTGTGGGGAACACCACTTGCACACGGTACATTACAGCCCACCATGCTTCGGGGGTCTTGACCTTGAGACCTCAGCTCTGATACCACTAAGGCCCAACCACTACACCAAAAGACCGGCTTGGTGGTAAGGGCGGCTACCCAAGTTGTTAAGGGTGTGGGGAACATCTCCCCTCACCGGAGCATCTGAGGGTGGGGACCACCCCCCAATTACACAGTCCCCGGACATGTGGCTGCAGGGAACACCACCCGCATACGGTACATTACACTTTATAATATTTTCTATTTCTTCCCTCTTAATCTGCTAATTAAAACATATCTTTCCTTCGAATGGATTGTGCCTACATAAATAGCAGGCGTTGACTTACCCTTCAAACAGTTCTGATTGCTCATGAAAGTCCTCCCTACTTTAAATAGGTACACAACCTTTTGGCAAACTATAATCTGCCATTTTGGTATGACAGATACACCGATATATGTGACATGCAGCTTTGGTTGTCGTACAGTATATCAGGTAAGGTATGTGCCTGCATTGTCATGAAACTACATTCTTAATGTTGGCCAAACTGTCCTTCACCGTGTTTGGCATGTGCCAGGTTATGTTGCTGCTTTTTAAAGTTGAAATTTTCTTTTCTTTTGTTATTGATGTGTGCTAAAAAAATGGAGGGGCATATTTTGATCTTAAGGAAATCTCATGTTGATTTTTATATAGGTGTTTTCTTATATATTCTCTTGCCAAAATTAAATTTCAAAGCAAGTCCTCAAAACAGGGCTGCTGATATAAATCAGAACAGCACTATGCAAACTGAAAATTATTCCCATGATGGGGCGAAAAGGTCCTGCAAGATTATATGATGATAGGATCTCATCATCATGCCATCTTCTACTGACTTAGTGGTCCCAACTTCTCCAATATATGCAAACAACTGCTGTCTTCACACTACAGTATGAAAACTCCATGACCAGCAATATAGGACAGCCACCTATCAACAATGTGTAAATTAGAAATCAATGGTCTAAGAGTGGATCACTTCTTCCCTCATGCTCATCTCCATACAGTGGGTCATAGACCATTCCAAACTCATCACCTCCAAGTATAAAATCAAAACATTCCCTTCAAGTCTTTTGTCCCCAAAATAGGACAGCATTATGTTCTAACAGTGAATCATTATCATGATGGTGTAGTGTCAAAGCACAGATAGACTCATTGATATTTATTTCCAAGGGTAGCTGAACTCCCACCTCAATCTGAATCCCAAATATCTTCATCTACATCCCTTGGATCATAGACCAGATGCAACTCCACACCTCTATGTGCATACCAATCACCATGCAGTACCTCTATGATATGAGTCGGAAGCTCTGAAATTGGGGCGGCCTCATACCCCACCACTTATTGAGTAAAAAGCCATCACTAAGGGTTGGGATAGCAATGCCATCATGCTCACTGAAATTACAGTTCGCTTGTATCCATGATTCCCTAAGTATATGCCACACATGGGCAAGTGCCTCTATTGGAAATCCTTGAAGTGAGGAAGTCACAAACTCTACCATGTCATGCTGTATGAACTTGGTCTTCTTGTATCTTGGTCACACAAATAAGATCCCATGTTTGTATCCCAAATGAATGTCAACAATAGAAGAAGACTTCTTACTGTCATCCCCATGAGTAGGAATTACCAAATCAAGACTATGCCTAAACCAATGACTGCTGTTCCAAATCAGGAAACCAGAACCATTGTCATACTTTTCCGTACTGTCTTTACTCTTCTCACTCATCTTCTTCCTCCTGGTTGCATAAAGTGCCCAACTAACATGTGTCTCTCAATGGTAATCACAAGCCGCCAAACTGATACTCTTGGGTGCTATATGATGATGATATGAAGATATGGGACAGCTGCTAGACATCAAAAAATAATCCCTCACCTCTTGCCCAAGTGTGATGTCTTCCTCAATCTCAATCATTTCTTTTTCCATGAGTGGGTAGATATCAGCAAGTGCCGGTCCACAAGACATCTCCAAAAGAAAATCAAGTGTGCCTTGTGTCACAAACTTTGTCCCATAGCTGCAAGCTGACTCTTCATGTGTATGTGTCTCTTCGACCTTCATGTCTTCATCAAAGGACCCTTCGAGCCCTTTCTCCATGTCCCCACCTTTTGCCATCTTCATATTTCATTGTTTTTCATTGGGTATGGCTGACATAGAAGCCTGAAATTCTGTTATGTATAATGAAGAGTGTGCTATGCCCAACTCCTTACCAAACTTACCCACATCATCTCATTTTCTTTTCAAGGCATCAAAGTATATTTCGCTAAGTGTGAGGAGATGATCTCTATCAGCAAGTAGGTGTAGGTAGTTTGATTTCACTACTACCAAGGCTCCTTGAGCTCATGCAAATCAGCAAGAGATGGACCTCCCTCAAAAATCTTCATAATTCCCTAAAGCCTTCCAACATAGACCTGCCATCACCTTATGAAATTGTTCAAAATGGTTTAGAGCTGCCATGACTATACCTTCATTTACCTTTAGTTGACCTTCCAAAGAATGCAAGTTATGAGACCCAACTCTAACATGCAAAATTTCTGATTTGTCTTCATAATCATGCAGCTCCAAATCAGCTCCCTTCTTGGCCTTGTTGTGAGGTTTTCACACCATCGCCCCATTGCAAATGGGGACCCCCTCTTTTTGCTTTGGCAGTAGGAGTAGTGGTCTTAGGTGGTAGCAATTTTCAAGTCTCCAAGTCAGAGAGATGAGTTTGAGCAATTTGTCCTGCTGGAAAGTCAATTCTGTCTGGGAGGTGGATGGAGAGGGGGAGGGCGAACAGGGTGTTACATTTATTTAAAGAGGGTAATACAAATTAGAAAATCATTCCTGCTTATCATGCTATGTGTTTTGTATTCAAATTCAAGTGTGAAATATTCGCTAGCAGTATCATATCCACATATTTGGTATTAACCAGGTATAGGTTCTGATATGGATATGCATAGATACAAATTTTGTGCTGTTTCAATGAGTACTATAATCAGATCTGGTAATCTGGTATGCTGATATATGTATTTGTGTAGGGGAGGGGAAGCACCTGACAAGTTTGATTAGATTTATTATTAGTTAAAAGGAGACATCAAATTCTTGATAAGCATGGTATTCTGAACAGAAAACTTCCAAAAACGTTTTGTAACTCAACAGTTCTTGGGCAGACAACCTTGTGGGGCTATGTCACCAAATTGGATGCTAAAAGGGAAAGTTGGTTTTACCTATTATCTGTGAATTACTGTTACCTTTTAGCTTGAGTCCAGGTGATAGATGACTCTTAAAACATGGAAAACAATGGAAATTTCTGCTTGTGTTATTCCTATGATTCACTGTGAACTATAGGAAAATTTACATTATTTACATTATAGACTAGATGTATTATGATGGTTAAATGGTGGATTTTGTTTAGACATGTATGTATCCTTTAATAATAATCGTGGTAGATGTAGTCGATTCTAACTTTAGAAATTCTATTTGTAAAGATACATGTAAAAATTCTCTTATTTGAGAATCTGTATAATTTTAGAAGGATTGAAACAAGGTGAATATATTATTTTAGAAGGATTAAAACAAGGTGAATATATTTGAATTTGTTTAATGCAGTTTTAGTTTTCGTTTGAGTCAGTGTTAGTTTGAAATATTATGAGTAAGTGTAAGTTGTGAATTCCTTGAAGAAATCACATTTACTATAGTACATTCTAGACCTCTGCTAGAAACCTGATCGAGGCAAGATGAAGATTCTGTAGTAACTGATTTGTTACCTTAGCAGAACATAAAAGAATGGTGTATGAAGAAATTAAGAAAGCTGCGCAGCGCGACCGATCGCGCACAAAGTTTTCTGAGTTGTCTGAGTTAGGGGTAATGGAAATTTCAAGGAAGCGGGTATGTTTCTCATATTTGCTTGAAGATGTGATATAAATGCTTAGTTCTTAACTTGTAAGAAGGTTGCTGCAGTGGTTTGTGGATTTAATTGTGTAGTGATTTTTTTCATCAAAGATTATTGTAAGAAGATATTGTGGTATTTTGCTTTCTTGAAATGATTCTTGGCTTTATTCTTTTTGGCCCTTCCTCTCTGAAATCGTATCTAGAGATATTTAGATTAATCAAAATGAGGCCCTTCAAGAGCAAATACATACACTTACATAGGCATATTATAATTTATATGCTTGATGTGGCATGCTCTGATTATGTCTTAAATTGCATTGGTTATTCTCAGGTTTTTAAAGTATAGTGGGGAGCTTCTTAAAGCCAAATTTTGTCTAATGCTTCTAGTCATTTACAGATTTCATAATTGCAAATTTGGAATCTCTCTTTTGAAGATTCTTCATTTGCTATTTTGTATGGGCCATGCATGATAACTCTATTTGATATATTTGTAAATCATAAAAAATGTAGAATAAGACTAGGCTTTTTATGAGCTGGTCATAGACAATTCAAAGCTTCCATTTAAATTACTTTTCATATTCTGAAAAATACCATTTAATGGATAAATTTGCTGGAATTATTCTGCAAGAGCTGCCTACTCTTGGAGATGTAGTACCTTTATGCATAGTCATTGGTATTTGTCAAGGTTACCAAGAGATGGTACTGGTACGACCAATTTCAAAATGAGACGGGGTACTTGGAGATGCCAATTGTTGTTTAATATAATTTAATAATTTCTAGAAAATATCATGACATAAAACTTTGAAAAGAACAGTGGTAAAATTTAACATTAACTTTAAAGTTTAAATACATAAAAGTCAAATGTCATCGTGTCAAAGAGTTCAAAACTCACGATATATATTTCATCTTAGATTTATAATTGCATATTGAAATTCCGAAATATTGATAGTTTGATGCTGATACACATGCCAAAGGATATGAGATGCGTGATTATGAGAAATTTTGTATTCTTCTTTTGAGAGTGTAGAAGGTTTGCATGGATGCGTCCCTATAAAATATTTGAGAAGGCTGGAGATACTCAGTGGCTTCCATTGTTTCCAACAGTTGAATTGATGTTACTCAAAGATCTCTTATTACCATTCTGGTGACCTCTTTAAAAGAACAGCGGTTAGTAAATCGTGACACTACAAGAAAAATGAATAGTTGTACATCATTGACTAATCTTTCTACGGGGGCAATTGAGCAAATTGATCAGAAGACTATAGTGGCTGTCATTATCATTACTAACAGATAAGTAATAATGATTTTTGCAAGGGTGATGATAGAGGATAAGAATTAAGAGTTTTTTAAACACTTTAGGCCCTATGTTTTTTGGTGGGATGTAAGAGCCCTGCTGGCTCTACCCCTGTTCTACTGGTAACTAATTGAAAAATTCTATTGCTGACCTTTCTTTTGTTTTTGTGTTTTCAAATTTTATGCTTTTTTGCTAAGTTGCCGATTTGGGTGTGGGTTCACATGCGGATGCGACAATTGGGTACGCAGATTCGTGAAATTTCTTTTTAGGGGATGCGGATGTGTTTGGATGCATGTGTGTATATTTCTATATATATAATTATATATATTATATATATGCAAAGAAATGCAAGAAATATACTAAAATAAATCATTTGATAGTGTGATACTTCACCATTGGTCAAGATTGAAGATATTTCATATTTGATAGTTCAATTTAAAACTTCACAGACACAAATATTCAAATTGAAATAACGTCAATAACTAATTACTTATGTTCAAGATTCCAATGCAATTTCAACTACAAAATTAAAACTTAGTTCATGATTCAATGTTCACCAATCAAGAGTCAAGATTAAGATTCACTAATCAGATTCAAAATCATAAGCATTCTCAACAAAATCTGCATTATCATCACTAACTGCTGCATGGTCTCTTTTAGGGCCGTTTTAGGGTTTAGGAGAAAAAAATAGAATAAAAAAATGTTATTTGCAGATGTTAAATGCATTTTAAGTGGCAAAAATAATTAAAAATAATCGTTTCCCTGGGTGTGGGCCTTTGGATGCCTCTGGATGTGCCCAGAAGGCATCCAGATGCACGTGGATGCCTCCCAGAGCTATCCGTGTGCATCCGGATGCCTGGGATGAGCTTTCGGCAGGCACCCATAGGGCACCAACCTCTAGATCCGCATTCGTAAGCACCGACATCCGCCTCCAGTCCAAAACAGGATGCATCAGTATCCTAGCTTTTTTGTGGTTTTTGATAATGAGAACAATACATGAAATTAAATAACTAACTCTTGCAAATCCATATAAGCAACAACTTGTTTCATTAAATGGATAATTGCTTGCATACATTGCAATTATTGGAATCAAGAAATAAAACTAACAACATTTATGAGAACCTGGTGTGTAGACACAACCCTGTAGTTTGGCCCAAAAATAATCACAACCTTCATACAATGCAAGGAAACTCCTAGGCTGTCCCTGCTTGTTTTCCTTATATATGTTCCTTGCAAAAACCATCGTTAGTAATAGATTATATAATACTCAACCTATTATTTCTACATTCTAAGTTAATAGGGGGGATTTGATCCTAGGAGCTGCCTCTAGGTCACGCTTCACAGGGTTCCAGGTTCTTCTCTTGAAGGATATAGGATCCATTCTAAGCAACCCAGACTATCGACACATCTTCCCATAGAGCACTGCTCCTAGGGTTCTCTTGGAAAGGATAGACTTTTCCAAGCCTCCGCATATGCATATGACTGATACCAGTATGTATACTACCAACATGAGATGATAACAATCTCGAGACTAAGGAAACTATAGCAATCTCCATTAGTCCCCTCCAGATTTAGGATCAATCCTTAATGAATATAAAATTCACTCCATATGATCTTTATATCATCATAACTAGTTAGTGAATATACATATAAATGTATAAGAAAAGGTAGGAATTTTGTAATGTCCCCTTTTTTCAGGCTCTTGGGATTAGCCTATCATGTGACCCTCGTAGGCTAATGAGGATGGACAAAGGGTCTTTTTCAGTGGGCATCTACTTCAGGATTCAGTATGCTTTGGGTTTGGCTTTCGTTTGGCATCATTCGGACTTCATTTGCTATAGTTTTGCCACGTTTACTATTTATAGTAAGCTTGATGTTGTTCGAGAAGGACCCTTTCTATTTTTGGAAAGTGCATTTGGTCACATGGGGAATTAATAGGTGTGACTCCTGTTTCAGACGACATATTAAAAGGATAAGTATTTTGGGAGTTATTATTATTTTGGTGGCCAAATTATTATTAAATCATTAAATGGCTTATTATAAAGTTATAATTTAACTTTATAATTTCACTTAAGTTGAGGGTTGAGTCATCATGGGATGGGGCCATTTATTTAATTAATTCATGGAAGGCTAAGCCAAGGTATTAATTTAAAGTATTGGAGTAAATGAATTATTAAAAGGAAAACGTATATCTTTTTATCGCACATTGGTAAGAATTGTGTTTAAGCTCTCACGAGAAAGAATAAAAAGGGACTTGAGAGCTCATTCTAAGATATCCATTGTTCATTTGATGAAAATTTATTAAGTTTCTTGGCTGCGAGAAATGGCTAGGGTTTGCGGACTGATTCCTCTCTTGGCAATTTGAATCATCGTTGATTGATGATGAATTTTGCAAACTGAATTCTCAAAATACTATTCTGATTCTGTGGATGCAAATTTGGTGCTATTGTATACCAAATTTGAAGAGAATTATTAAATTGCTGCTGTTATAGGGGTATACATAATTCTAGTTGGATTTTCTCAGAATATTTCATTGTCTGGAAGGCTGTTTTATATTCCTGACAGGCTACAATATCATTCTGGAAATTGGTGAGGACTCAAGGTGCTGCGTTTTTTTTATTTTGGAGAAGATTCAGTAATTCTAGGCTGCATATCAGATTTGAAAAAGCTGCGTCACTTTTCAAGGACCTGCGAATTGTTTTAATGGCTGCGTGACTAGCATTAGAGGCTGCGTTTTTTTCTTCCTGGCAGCCCATGCACATGTGGGAGGGCTGTGTGAACTCTTAACAGTTAGTGTGCATTCATGGAGGTCTACGTTTCATTCCAGCTGGGTTTTTAATTCAAAAAAAAAGGTGCTCATTTAATATATTTAATTGTTGTGTTATATGACAATTGAAAATAGAATAAATTTGATAATTGTGATCATTTCCAATGAAGTGTTGAATTTTAAAATAAATTGTTATCTTTATTACTCAATTCTAGACAAAATTCAACAAGTTAATTTTTATTAAAAGTGAAACACAAGACTTTTGGAAGCAAATTCAGAAATTAATAATTACTTTCAGAAGAGAGCCAGGCAAGCTCTTTACAAATTTTATCTCAGAATGTGGAATCAAATCATAAGAATCAAAATATAAGCCTCCAAATTATTTATGTATATAATCATCCATTTATCACAAAACCCAGAGTCACATGTAATAGAATAACAATTTCAACATCATATATATATGAATATACTCAATTATTTTTGACATGGACTTCGGTATGTATATATATACCACTATAATGTCCCCAGTATTAGGGTTAGCTTGGGACAAGTAATACCTACAAAATAAATGTCAAAATTTAAACAATAATAAGTCTAACTATACAATTCTACCCTCTATCCTAACCCCAACCTTAAGGACGTCTCCAGATTGGGATTATTAACCCTCTTCAGGATCACCGGGTCCTGAATGATATAATATTAATTCCGGTACCATCCTCGGTTACTTCTCTGTCTTCTCTAGAGTACTGCCTCTAAGGTCCTTCCTGGAAGAGATAACCTTTGTCCAAGGCCCTTATCACATATGCATATGTTGACATCAACAAAATATTCTGACCATAAAGAATATATCATCCTCTCACATGTCGGTCGAATGGAGGCTAACCTCACATACCGACATTAAGGGGGTGATTCCATATTAAGATTATTAAATTTTGATCAAGAATGTATAGCTTTTAAATTTTTCTTATATTAACTGAATATGTGTGATATATATAATCACAATATCTATATATATTACAGATATATTAATAAATATATCTAATTATATTGGATTAATATTTTGCATATATATCTAATTGTATTATATTAATATTCTACAGATGTGAAGGAGACTTGTATATTCTTCGTACTTGGTGCTGTATATACACTTATTAATTTCCTTGACTGTATTTCATTTACTGCTCAAACGAAGGTAGTAACTTTATTTGTAGTCACACTTAATCTGAATGTATTGCCTACTGTAATATTTGAATGTATTGCAATGATTAATATATATATGCTTCTGAGGAGGTAGGTCTCCGTAGAGACATGTCTCATAGTTTACGTAGGGGCGTGTCTCTACGTGAGACCTATCCCACGTAACTAATACTCCACCCACGAGTTTGCTGTGTTACCGATTCACAGTCCACGCCGAGTCATTACCGTGAGCAATGTTAGTGCCAGGTCAATACCCGTTATCGGCCGTGGTATGATATCGATTGGTATGAAGTCAATACACATTATTGACTATAATATGATGAACACAATAATCATTATCAATTCATATCGATATTCATATTATAATTATACTAACCGATGTGAATCGTATAATACTGATTTCACATATTTTGTTTAAGTCAATATCAAACGGTATGAGATCAACGATATAATATATACATTGTATGTGTATATTGATATATATAATAATATCATTATTAATATATATATCAATATGCATATATAATGTAAGATAATATTATCTCATATTGTTAAATATAACCAATACAAAATGGTATTAGTAATGTTTGAACATTAATGATGTCTATTTATTCTAATATTATAAGTATGTATATTAATATAATAATAATGTCCATCATTATATATATTAATATATTGCATATAATATTACGATCATTTTATCCGATCGAAGCTATAAACATCAACACTCCCTCATAGCTAGGGAAGATAAAATACAACTCACAATAAGTTCATAAATTGTGAGAGTTAGTTCCCAGGTGGATTGCCTTTATCGGCAATTCTATCCACAGTTCCTAGGTGGATTGCCTCCATCGGCGATTCTATCCACAGTTCCCAGGTGGATTGCCTCCATCGGCGATTCGATCCACAAGCTCCTGTGTGGATTGCCTCCATCGGCGATTCTATCCACAAAGTCATGAGCTATGGTGTGGATTGCCTCCATCGGCGATTTTATCCATAGTTCCCAGGTGGATTGCCTCCATCGACGATTCGATCCACAAGCTCCTGTGTGGATTGCCTCCATCGGCGATTCTATCCACAAACTCATGAGCTATGGTGTGGATTGCCTCCATCGGCGATTCTATCCACAAGTAAGATATGTTTAATTTTCACAAACATATCTATCACAATAGAAAAGTTATTGCAAGATCGTCACCTTCCAATAACTTTAACAAATACAAGTGATAATCATTTGGAAGTCGTCACTTCCTTATGATTTACACAGGGCCCATATAATTATAAAATAACATTAACATAATAATCAATGATCATTACAAGTTTACCTTAGAAGTGTTCTTATCTTTTATCAGTGAACTCCCTCTCAATCATAAGGTATCTTGATTTCCATTAAGAATAAACATTTCTCTGAACATATATTTGAATTATTTACTTTAGCAAGGGAAGCTTGCATTCTAAGTCTGTCAAGACACTTTCTTGCGCTGTGACCATATTTGTCACATCTAAAACATTGCATTGAAGAGAGTTCTCTTGGTTTCTTGAACGACTGTTGATCATATGACTTCTTTTCCTTTTTCCTTTTATTCTTTTCATCATTTTCGTTAGGTTTAAGAGGATTCTCTATTATTGTCTTCAAGTCATTCTTCCTTAATACCAACATCTTTCGAAGTTTCCATGATTCAAAATCAGAGGCATCTTCAAGTCTGTCCTCTAGTCTCGTTCCATTTGCCATTCTGAGATTTCCAAAAATCTGATCTTGATCTTCCTTCAATCTAATCGGAACTTCCTTCAAGCGGTTAGGCTTCAACGAAGGAACCTTGCTCTGATACCATGTTAAATTTTGATCAAGAATGTATAGCTTTTAAATTTTCCTTATATTAACTCAATATGTGTGATATATATAATCACAATATCTATATATATATTACAGATATATTAATAAATATATCTAATTATATTGTATTAATATTCTGCATATATATCTAATTGTATTATATTAATACTCTACAGATGTGAAGGAGACTTGTATATTCTTCGTACTTGGTGTTGTATATACACTTATTAATTTCCTTGACTGTATTTCATTGACTGCTCAAACGAAGGTAGTAACTTTCTTTGCAGTCACACTTAATCTGAATGTATTGCCTACTGTAATATCTGAATGGATTGCAATGATCAGTATATATATATACTTTTGAGGAGGTAGGTCTCCGTAGAGACATGTCTCATAGTTTACGTAGGGGCGTGTCTCTACGTGAGACCTGTCCCACGTAACTAATACTCAACCGACGAGTTTGCTGTGTTACCGATTCACAGTCCACACCAACTCATTACCGTGAGCAATGTTAGTGCCAGGTCAATACCCGTTATTGGCTGTAGTATGATATCGATTGGTATGAAGTCAATACACATTATTGACTATAATATGATGAACACAATAATCATTATCAATTCATATCGATATTCATATTATAATTATACTAACCGATGTGAATCGTAGAATACTGATTTCACATATTTAGTTTAAGTCAATATCAAACGGTATGAGATCAACGATATAATATATACATTGTATGTGTATATTGATATATATAATAATATCATTATTATTATATATATCAATATGCATATATAATGTAAGATAATATTATCTCATATTGTTAAATATAACCAATACAAAATGGTATTAGTAATGTTTGAACATTAATGATGTCTATTTATTCTAATATTATATGTATATTAATATAATAATAATGTCCATCATTATATATATTAATATATTGCTATAATATTATGAGCATTTTATCCGATCGAAGCTATAAACATCAACAAAGATCACTCTCTTCCCTCGAAAGGGACTCTCTTGATCTTAAACTATTAATTATAACCATTAAGTCATGTATATTATCCATTTAGAAATCCACCTTTACATATACATATATACATATGTATATGATGGTCCCAACGGATGCTAAGAGGTGAGGGGTGAATCAACACCCACTAAAATTTATTGACAATCTGATATAATCTAACAATAACTGTATGCAGAACAGATTCTATCACAGAAATACTTATCACAAGATTAAAGCAGTAGAGAACACCAAATGTATCACGTGGAAACCCAAAGCGAGAGAAAACCACAGTGTGAGTAGACCTCACAATTTATGCACTCTTCTGAAGTGCGCCCTATTAGGAGTCTTTCCTGTTAAAGGACTACAGACGCATTGTTAGATGGACCCGGTTAAGGGATTTAAGAGATAAGGCCTGTTAAAGGCCGCCTTGTTAGAAAACTTTAGAACATCTACTCGATGTCACTCAGTTAAGGGATTTAATACAAGGGACTTGTTAATGTCCACCCAAATACTAGGATTTTTGCTATTGCAATTGTCAGAGAGCAATAGAGGGTTTGATCTTTTTGAGATGGCTTTGCTAAGCTGATAAGATCGTTGTGTTCATCAACTAAGAGTCATCACCAAGGACCATAGGTATGCTCTTTTCGGATTGTTGTGCTCCCTTGCACACTCTTCTTTTCTTCACCTTTTCGTAGCTTTGTTTAGCGTACAGGTTCACTCTTTTTCTTCTTGGTAGATTGAAGGCAAATGATATTCCTCACAGGCTGAAGAATAAATAGTCTTCCTACTCTTCCCACTTTTTGCATGTGTGACCTCATTAAAGATCTCCTTTGGATCGATCATCCAGTTGAGTCTCAGTTCAAAGAGGAAACATCAGATGCATGCCACATGCTTTTTTTGTTTTGTAAAGGAAACGACAGATGCGTGCCGCATATTGTCCGTAACTTGAGATTTTGCCATGTTTTAATACCTTAATTTTTGGCATTAAATCTTTCAATTGTGCCTTGCATCGATCTTTCTCGTAACACAAAGTCCTCCGTGTTTTGTGCAACAAAACTTAGTCGAAGAGTCACTTACCATTTTGTCAACTTTGACTTTCATTGGTTCATCAGTCTCGATGATATCCCACTGATCAGAGATGTTCAGTTTACAGCCTTAGGTAGTGTATTGGTCTTTGTCTTCACCTGTCACTCTCCCTTTCTTTTTCTATATTGGTTTGGTTCCTCGGTTCCGGTCATATACGTTACCGGTCATTTCTCTGGTTACCGGTTAGTGACTTTACCGGTCACGATACTTCTTCCATCGGTTTCCTAACCAGTCAGATTGTTAATTGCAACATTTCTTTGTTTACTATTATTACCACTTGTTCCCTGTTTGAACAATGTCAGCTTTAGACATCAATGACAACACCACTTTGCCATATACTGGTTACATCGGTTACATCCTTACCGATTAATGCCAACAATCTCCCCTTTTGGCATTGTTGGCAAACACCTTACTGGTCCACATCAAACACCTTACCGGTAATTGTCTCCCCCTTTGACAATAATGCCAAAGGCTAGTCAAATGTCTACCTTTAATGAAGTCTGCTCCCCCTTCGAGAAACAATCCTTTGTCACCAATCCAATTAAAATGGGTCTGATTCCTCTGTCGAAGCTCCATGGATTGATGATCACCTTTGTCCTTTTACTGAAGATCAAGAGGGGGAACTACCCCTAATTCACCTCTAAGATACTCAGACGTACTCTTCGGTAAAGGCTTTGTGAATATGTCAGCAACCTATTCTTTTGTGGGAACATATTCCAATTTTACTTCTTTATTCTGCGCCTACTCTCTTAGATAGTGATACTTTATAGAAATGTGCTTTGTTTTATAGTGCATGACAAAATTCTTGGATATATTGATTGCACACGTGCTATCACAGAATATTGCAATCGGTTCAGGTACCTGTTCTTGGATTCCTTCCAATATCTGTTTTATCCAGATTACCTGTGTGCAATTAATTGCTGCAGCAACATACTTAGCTTCTATTGTGGATTGTGAAATGCAATTTTGCTTCTTACTTGTCCATGACACAATCCTTTCTCCAAGAAATAATATTAGCACGTTTGTGACCAATAATGTTATCAGTGGAATGATATGTGACATACCTTGGCAGAACCGGTCGGTGGTCTCGGTCTTCATTTTCCGGTTGAGCAATATTTCCAACGAGATCATGAACAACTTCTTGTTCATCTTCTTCAATCGGTGTTTGTTTTGATCCCTTCCTGGCTCAAGCACATTACCTTGTTCCAAGGGTCTGTTTACTTGTTCTTCATCAACGACAATTATTTCACAGAATTCTAAATGATCATTAACATCATGATCCTGGTGACTGACTGATCCATCACGATTGTTTTTTTCCCTTGGTTCTGAATACTCATCTATCTCTACGTTTGCACTTTCCACTATCTTTCCTGTCCTCTTATTCAAACGCCGGTAGGCTTTACTTTTGGTAGAGTAACCCAAAAATATGCCTACATCACTCTTTGGCACAAACTTGCTAGAGTAAACATCTCTTTTGATGTAACAGTTGCTACCAAATACCCTGAAATTGTTTACACTGGGGGTATGTGATGGTCCCAACTGGTGCTGAGAGGGGAGGGGTGAATCAACACCCACTTAAACTTTTAAGAAACAAATCTGATATAATGTAACTAAAATTGTAAGCAGAATAGATTCTAGAACAGAAATAGCTATCAAACAATCAAGCAATAGACAACACCAGATTTATCACGTGGAAACCCAAATCGGGAGAAAACCACAGTGTGAGTAAACCTCACAAATTTTCCACTCTTCTGAAGTGCGCCCTGTAAGGAGCCTTCCCTATTAAAGGATTACAAACACATTGTTAGATGCGACCCAGTTAAGGGATTTAAGAATTAAGGCGTGTTAGAACCTGCATGGTTAGAGGACTTAGAACACCTAAACAGATGTCACCCGGTTAAGGGATTTAATACAAGGGACCTGTTAATGTCCACCCAAAATACTTGGATTTCGCTATTGCAATTATCAGAGAGCAATAAAGGGTTTGATCTTTTAATGATGGCTTTGCTAAGCTTGATAAGATCGTTGTTCTATTCAATAGAGAATCATCATCGGTCATTGCAGGTATGTTCTCCTTCGCTATTGTGCTTCTCTGCACACTCTACTTTCTTCTCCTCTCTTCACCTTAGCTTCTTCAGCGTACAGGTTCAGTATTTTCTTTGGCAGATTGAGAGAAAACTATATTCTTGTCAGACAGACGAATATATAGACTTCTTGCCTTATTTTTGTTGTCGGGATATTTGGATGTATGGGTTATTATATTAATAAAGTATTATGTTAGCCTCGGTCGTTAGTGATCGAGAGGTTAGACAGTTAGCCCCTTATCTTCAGTGATTTTCTTATTTTATGTAGTGTACTTCATCTCCCTTTTGTTGTAAGTCGTCGGAGACGACTTGTTTTTTGGGGGGGATGATGTTGTCGGGATATTTGGATTTACGGGTTATTATATTAATAAAGTATTATGTTAGCCTTGGTCGTTAGTGACCGAGAGGTTAGACAGTTCGTCACGACGTTTCGGTCGTGGCCCTTCGGGTAGTTTATATACCCTCTTGGAGGATGGACACGGGAGATATTAGGGTATGATCATGATGATGTAAATGTACTTGCCAGTCTGGAATGATTAATGAAAGTATTTATTATTCTATGATATATTCTGTGTTTATTATATTTCCTTTACTATGTCTGTGCAATACTAAGTTTACCCATTGGGCAAACAATTTTCTTTTTGCTTGCACGACCTGTTTAAAGATCACCTTTGGATCCATCACCCTGTGGAGTATCAGTACATTGAGGGAACATCCGATGCATGCTATGCTTTATCTGCTTTATGAAAGAAACGAGAGATGCGTGTCAAAAGCTTTCCTTCACAAGAGATATCTTCATGTTTTAATGCCACAAACTCTGGCATTAAAACCTTCAGTCGCGCCTTGTACCGATCGTCTTGATAACTCAAAGTCTACTGGATTTTGTGCAACAAATCCCTGTCAAGGAGTCAGACAATTGTTTGTCGACTATGACTTTCCCCGGTTCATCAGTCGTGATGAAATCTTCACTTGATCGGTTACGATCCTTAGGTTGTGCACAGGGTAGGACTTTAACCTATCACCATCCCTTTCACTGGCTGTACCGATTGCATCTTCCTTGGTGACCGGTTGCTCTGTTGATCAATTAGAGCATTATCAGTAATAGATATAGTCTCTTCTTACTTGCATAGTGTCACCGGTTTCCAAACTAGTCTCTCCTCGCACTTATTGTAAGTCAGCTGTGTCTGTCCTTGCTTCACAGATCGAACACTGGTATCCTTAGTCGTAAATGACAACACCTCTTTGCAATCAATGAGAGTACCTCTTTTGCCATGTACTGATTGCATTCTTACCGGTTAATCAACTAATGCCAACAGTATGACCAAACCATAACTCATATGGAGTTTTACCGGTTCGTTTTTTGACTTGAATTCATTTCAGTGTATACACAACGATGTTGATTGCTTCTCTCTAGAACTGATGGGGTAGATCATTTTGAATCACGAGAGTTCTTGCACAGTCTATTGGAGTCCTGTTTCTTCTTTTTGCAACTCCATTTTGTTGAGGGGTTTGCGGTGCAGACATCTACCATTTCATCCCCTGTTCTTCATAGTAGTGAGTAAAATCTTGAGAGGTGTACTCACCTCCTCTGTTTGACTTTAGACACTTCAAGTTTTTATCGGTCTCCTCCACTCGAGCCTTATAGATTTTGAACATGTGAAAGGCCTTTGATTTTTCCTTAAGGAAGAGTGTCCACATCATCCTTGAAAAATCAGCTAGAAAGAGTATGAAATACTTGTCTCCATAGTAGCTCTTTGTCCTCATAGGTCCACACAAGTCTTTATGAACGATATCCAACAATTTTTTTAGCAGAAAAGACTTGTTGCTGAAGCTTGTACCTGTCAGTTTCCCTAACTGACATTCTTTACAGATAGCCCTGTCAGGCTTTGTATTATCAGAAAGCCCTCTGACTGAGTTCTTCTTACTTACTTTGACAATGCTATCAAAGTTTATGTAGCATAGCCTTTTGTACCACAACTAGCTATTGTCCTCTTTTGTCATGAGGCAAAGTTTTCTCTTTCTCCCCTTTTGCAGTAGCAATGAGGCAAGCCCCTTCGGTTGAGTTTAGGTAGAACAGGTTCCCGTTGCTCTTTCTACCGGTGGCAATATGAACTCCTGATTGATTCTTCACAATACAAGAACATTGCCCAAACTCCAACATGTATCCTTTGTTGTTTAGTTGAGCCACACTCATTAGATTGTACATGAGTCCTTCCACCCAGTACACATCTTCGCATACAACTTCATTGCCAAGTGCTATTGAACCTTTGTCTCTGATAGCACAGTGAGCATTATTACCAAATGTCACCGATCCACCATCATTAAGCTTCAAACTGATGAACTTGTTGTCACTAGTCATGTGGTGAGTGCATCCACTGTGAATGATCCGGTCGTCACATTGATGAGATCTAGAGATAAGTGCCATTTTGCTTATCACTGTGCTTTTTTCTTTTATTGCAACAAAGACAATTTCACCATCCCCGATTCATCAGATTCATTGTTCGTGACACCCTTCTCAGCAAGGTAGCACTCCTTTCCTTTGTTCTTGAATCGGTTGAACTTTTCTTTATTTTCATTTTCTGGACACCTGGCAGCAATGTGTCCTATCTTATTGCAAGAAAAACACTTCAATGGAAGTTTCCTTTTGTACTTCCCTTTTCCTCTTGGAAATCTCCTTGTGGTGAGTGCTTCAAACTCATCCTGCTCTAGTTATTCTGAGAGTAGATTTTCAATAAAATTACCAGACTTATCGGTAGAACTATTATCGGTCTCTCTTCCTTTCTTGGTGCAAGCAATATTCACAGAAGACTTAAAGGCAACATCTAACATGGGCAAGCTGTTATCATAATTGCTTAATTCAAAAGCAGTCAACTTACCGATAAGAGAGTCAAGGGTGACTTGAGATGTGCTTACTGATCTGAGCTCCTGTATGGCTGAGATTTTGATAGCATATTGTGGCCTTAGCGTCCTTAGTAACTTGCTTATCACATCTTGCTCACTCAGTGTTCCTCCAACACTTTTGATGGAGTTCATCACTTCTTTTATTCTATTGCTGTAGCGCTCAATGTCTTCTCCTTCATTCATCTTCATGTCATCATATTTGCCTCTAAGGCTTTCTTCTTTTATTGCAGCAAAGGCAATTTCACCATCTCCCGATTCTTTAGATTCATTGTCCATGAAACCCTCCTCATCAAGGTAGCACTCCTTTCCTTTGTTCTTGAATTGGTTGAACTTTTCTTTATTTTTCATTTTCTGGACACCTGGGAGCAATGTGTCCTGTCTTATTGCATGAAAAATACTTCAATGGAAGTTTCCCTTTGTACTTCCCTTTTCTTCTTGGGAATCTCCTTGCGATGAGTGCTTCAAACTCATCCTGCTCTAGTTATTCTGAGAGTAGATTTTCAATAAAATTACCAGACTTACCGGTAGAACTATTACCGGTCTCTCTTCCTTTCTTGGTGGGAGCAATATTCACAGAAGACTTAAGGACAACATCTAACATGGGTAAGCTGTTATCATAATTGCTTAATTCAAAAGCAGTCAACTTACCGATAAGAGAGTCAAGGGTGACTTGAGATGTGCTTACTGATCTGAGCTCATGTATGGGTGAGATTTTGATAGCATATTGTGGCTTTAGCGTCCTTAGTAACTTGCTTATCACATTTTGCTCACTTAGTGTTCCTCCAACGCTTTTGATGGAGTTTATCACTTCTTTTATTCTATTGCTGTAGTGCTCAATGTCTTCTCCTTCGTTCATCTTCATGTCATCATATTTGCCTCTTAAGGCTTTCTTCTTTTATTGCAACAAAGACAATTTCACCATCTCCCGATTCTTCAGATTCATTGTCCGTGACACCCTCCTCAGCAAGGTAGCACTCCTTTCTTTTGTTCTTGAATCGGTTGAACTTTTCTTTATTTTCATTTTCTGGACACCTGGCAGCAATGTATCTTGTCTTATTGCAAGAAAAACACTTCAATGGAAGTTTCCCTTTGTACTTCCTTTTTCCTCTTGGAAATCTCCTTGCGGTGAGTGCTTCAAACTTATCCTGCTCTAGTTATTCTGAGAGTAGATTTTGAATAAAATTACCAGACTTACTGGTAGAACTATTATCGGTCTCTCTTCCTTTCTTGGTGGAAGCAATATTCACAGAAGACTTAAAGGCAACATCTAACATGGGTAAGCTGTTATCATAATTGCTTAATTCAAAAGCAGTCAATTTACCAATAAGAGAGTCAAGGGTGACTTGAGATGTGCTTACTGATCTGAGCTCCTGTATGGCTGAGATTTTGATAGCATATTGTGGCCTTAGCATCCTTAGTATCTTGCTTATCACATCTTGCTCACTCAGTGTTCCTCCAACACTTTTGATGGAGTTCATCACTTCTTTTATTCTATTGCTATAGTGCTCAATGTCTTCTCCTTCGTTCATCTTCATGTCATCATATTTGCCTCTAAGGCTTTCTTCGTTTTCTCTTTGAACATGTGGGTCGCCTCCGTACACAGTTTGTAGCTTTGCCCACATTTGGCAAGCTATAGTCAAATATTCAATTTCGGCATAGACAGGGACCGTACTAGCTATCATAACCATTGCAGCTGTGTGTTCACTTCTGATCTTCAGTTGATCAACTCTCAGGGTACCGGTGGGTTCACTGTAATCATTGATTACATGAGTCCAGAATTGATCTTCGGTGGTTTTCATGTACAACTTCATTCTGCTGCACCATAAGGTGAAGTTTTCCTTAGAAAACTTGGGTCCTTGCTTTCTCATCATTTGATCTTTTCCCTGTTGTGGTTAAGCAACACATAAAATGAACATGGCTTTGATACCAATTGATGGTCCCAACCGATGCTGAGTGGGGAGGGGTGAATCAACACCCACTAAAATTTAAAGACAATCTGATATAATCTAACAATAACTGCATGTAGAATAGATTCTATCACAGAAATAATTATCACAAGATTAAAGCAGTAGAGAACACCAGATGTATCACGTGGAAACCCAAAGCGGGAGAAAACCACGGTGTGAGTAGACCTGATAATTTTTGCACTCTTCTGAAGTTGCCCTGTTAGAAGCCTTCCTTGTTAAAGGATTACAAACGCATTGTTCGATGCGACCCGGTTAAGGGATTTAAGAGATAAGATCTGTTAAAGCTTGCCTTGTTAGAGGACTTTAGAACATCTACTCGATGTCACTCGGTTAAGGGATTTAATACAAGGGACCTGTTAATGTCCACCCAAATACTTGGATTTTTGCTATTGCAATTGTCAGAGAGCAATAGAGGGTTTGATCTTTTTGAGATGGCTTTGCTAAGCCTGATAAGATCGCTGAGTTCATCAACTGAGAGTCATCACCAGGCACCACGGGTATGCTCTCTCCAGATTTTTGTGCTTCCTTGCACACTCTTCTCTTCTTCTTTTCTTCACCTTTTCGTAGTTTTGTTCAGCATACAGGTTCACTTTTTTTGTTTCTTGGCAGAATGAAGGCAAATGTATTCTTCAT
The DNA here is from genome assembly GCA_027943335.1 of Chamaecyparis obtusa. NCBI lineage: Eukaryota > Viridiplantae > Streptophyta > Pinopsida > Cupressales > Cupressaceae > Chamaecyparis > Chamaecyparis obtusa. Next base: position 597,256 of record BSBK01001234.1, read on the forward strand.
AGGTTGAAGAATAAATATTCTTCTTGCTCTTGCCGCTTTTTGCATGTGCGACCTCCATAAAGATCTCCTTTGGATCCATTATCCAGTTGAGTCTCAGTTCAGAGAGGAAACATCAGATGCATGCCACATGCTTTTTCTATTTTTTAAAGGAAACAACAAATGTTTGCCGCATACTTTCTTTAACTTGAGATTCCGCCATGTTTTAATGCCTTAATTTTCGGCATTAAATCCTTCAATTGTGCCTTGCATCGATCTTTCTCATAACACAAAGTCCTACGTGTTTTGTGCAACAAAACTCGGTCGAAGAGTCACGTACCACTTTGTCAACTGGACTTTCATCGATTCATCAATCTCGATGATATCCCATTGATCAGAGATGATCGGTTTACACCCTTAGGTAGTGTACAGGTCTTTGTCTTCACCTGTCACTCTCCCTTTCTTTGTCTATACCGGTTTGGTTCCTCGGTTCTGGTCATATACGTTACCGGTCATTGCTCCGGTTACCGGTTAGTGACTTCACCGGTCACAGTACTTCTTCCATCGGTTTCTTTACTAGTCTCATTGTTAACTGCAACATTTCTCTGTTTGCTATTATTGTCACTTGATCCTTGTTTGAACAATGTTAGCTTTAGACATCAATGACAACACTACTTTGCCATATACCGGCTACATCGGTTACATCCTTACCGGTTAATGCCAACAGTATATATGTATATGTATAACCTATCCATAAGCATAATTAATGAATATAAATAAATTTATAAATATAATTAAACAAATAAAATTATGACATCATGCCTGGTTCTAGCGATGCCAGATTAATCTAGACTGTTTGATTTGCATTGTGATTCTTTTGGTGAAGGCGTTGGTGCTCTACTTTCCGAAGATTGCCATCCCATTGAATTTGAGAGCAGGAAGCTCGGGGGTCCTGAGAAGGCTTTTTGTGTTTATGATAAGGAAATGTTAGCAATAATGCATGCTTTGGCTAAGTTCAGGTAGTATCTAGTTTGTAGTAAGTTTTGCATAAAAACTGATCATAATAGCTTGAAGTATTTGCTTGGACAGTGTGATCTCAATGAGAGACAACAGAAGTGGGTCAACAAACTTTAGTCATGATTTTGATATTTCTTATATCAAGGGTACGCAAAATGTGGTTTCTGATGCAGTTTCTCAGAGGCCTCATTTGTGTGCTATGACTTAGATATCTGAGGATTGGAGAAACTTGATCGTTGCTGATTATGCCAGAGATCAGTGGGTGTTTGGTATTATTGATGGGACCATACATGACAACATGTATACTCTTTTAAATGAGTTGATCATTTACAAGGAGAGGGTATTTTTGGTTCTGGGATCAAGTGTTAGACAGGTGGTGTTGAGAGCTTTCCATGATTCTCCCTTAGATGGACACCCCGAGTTTTTCAAAACATACAGATAGGTGTGGGAGAGATTTACATGGAAAGGCCTGAAGTATGATGTGCAACAGTATGTTATAGAGTGTTCTGTTTGCTAGCAGAACAAGCAGGAGCAGACATATCCAGTTGGGTTATAGCAGCCACTTCCCATTCCTGTGCGAAGTAGTAATGCACTTCTATGGACTTGATTGTGTGCTTGCCTAAAGCTCAAGGCGAAGATTGCATCTATGTGGTAGTTTATTGTCTCACGAAATACACTCATTTCTTTCCGATCACTAATACATTTCCAGTGACACAGGTTGCAGGTTTATTTTTCTGGGAGCTTTTCAGATTGCATGGTTCACCCTAAAATATTGTGAGTGATCGAGATATTCAATTTATGAGTCACTTCTGGCATGAGTTATTCAGGTTATGTGAGACAAAGTTGATTTTGAGCACTAGTTGCCACCCGCAGACTAATGGTTAGACTGAGATTGTTAATAAGTGGGTGGAGGGCTATCTTCAGAATTATGTGTCTACTCAACAGAGAGCTTGGGTGAAGTGGATATACTTATGTGAGTATGGCTACAATTCCACTCACGATATGTCTATTTGGATGACTCCTTTCAGAGCTTTGTATGGGTATGATCCTCCTACTTTCTTGGATTTGTTGCTGAGTGATAGTAGAGTTCCCAGTGCAGGTGACTTGCTACAAGACAGTCAAGATATTATGGGTACACTGCGAGATAATATTCAGAGAGCTCAGAATTAGCAAAAGCAGTATGTTGATTAGAGGAGAGTTGCTCACTCTTTCCAGGTTGGGGATATGGTATAGTTGATGGTGCAACCCTATAGGTCGTCATCCATTCAAAAGAGTGGAGCTAAGAAGCTCAAACCTTGGTATTATGGCCCTTCCTGTTTGGTCAGACGGGTAGGTGAGGTTGCTTATGAGCTTAATTTACCAAAGGACAACAAGGTGCATAATGTATTTCATGTTTCGTGCCTCAAGAAGGCGTTAGGTAGGCATGTTGTCCCCTCTTCAGTTTTACCACCCCTGGATGATGAGGGGAAGTTAGAGTTGATTCCTGAGGCTATACTGGAAACCAAGGAGAGACATTTATGCAGGCGATTCATCAAGGGATTTTTGGTGAAGTTGCATGGGTTACTAGCTGAGGATGCCACTTGGGAGTTAGAGGATATTCTTCAACATCCTGGATTGCGATTTCTTGAGGACAGACAATCTTGGGGAGGGAGGACTGTGATGTCCCCATTTTAGCAGGTTTCAGGAGTTTGGATAAGTTATCTCATCATTGCGATCCTCGTGAGCTAACATTTGGTTTTGAGGGTCTCTGGTGTTTGATTTGCTATTTTTAGTAAGTCAGGAGAGTGAGTTTCTATTTTTGGCAGTGCTCAGTGGTGATGCATTGGGTCTAGACTTTGTTAGTATTTCATGGAGCTTAAATAGCCATTTAAATATGGGAGTTATTAATTAAGTTTAGCTTAATTAATGACTTAGTTTATTGTTCTATTTGAATGGTGTGTTGCGGAAGACTCTTTAGTAAAAAGAGTACTCGTGAAGATACTTGGTTTTGAGTGTGGAAGAAGCTTTTTTTATAATTATTATTAAAGCAATGGCTTGAGAATTTTCAAAACATCTATTATGCTTATTGTCTTTGTTAAAAACGAAAATTGGTGAGAACTCCAAGGGTTTCGAAACTCTTCATCCAGGTTGAGAACGAATTTCTCTGCTTGTGGGACACTTTGAACCAGCAACAATGATGGTGAATGGTGCTTATGCCGTACGGCTATATTCATGAATGTTGTGCGTATATATTAGGAGGGGCCGTAATCAGTTTGAGGGTGTGCAATTGTTTTGAGAAGGCTGCCGTCTCCATTTTTGAGCCACACTAGATGCTAAGTGGGCTATCTTCATTGTATGGAAGGCTGTGTTGACTCACATTTGCTGTTCAACAACTTTAGTGACAGTGATTTGCTCAAGGGTGGCTGCGTTTAGTAAATAGTCGAGCAGCTGCGATTTATATGAGGTGCACATTGGTTAGTAAAGTTATACTTAACAATCAACATTATATTCATAATTGCAAGGTTGAAAGAAATTGCAAATAATATTTTAGTATTGAGTTGTTACATTTTTCAGTTCATGGATTTGTTTGTCAATTGCATATATCTTTGAAATTTTAATAAAAAAGCATATCCGGAAATTACAAAAAAATATGCAAAACAATTCAAGAAACAAAAGAAAAAGTAAATTCTTCAGCATAGAGCCAGCAAGGCTCTTGACACATATTGTTTTGATAGCCAGCGAGGCACATTACTTTGTCATGGAGGCATATTTTTATAGCCAATAAGGCTTTGCCAGTGAGGCTTTGTCAATGAGACACAGAAGTAGCCAGTGTTGCTATGTAAACAGTGGTTTTTTTATTAAGCCAATGAGGCCATTTACCAAGTGATTTTTCATCGCTACGAGGGTTCTGTTTTGAAATATTTGCAATAGATAACATCAATTCACACACAGGGAATTGTTTATTGCATCTATTAAGTCGATGATAGTGTTAACATTCAGATTTAGAGAACTTGCGTCGTATTTCAGAACAATATTCAGATTTAAAACATATATTAGAGTGGGAGTGAAATTCTAATGTTCTATATTTCACGATACTCAGTTCGGATTACATATGCTTTCCTTAATGCTGCTCAAACAGGGATAACAAGAAACAATACCATAAAGGAGTTCGAAAATGCTGTCATAGACCTGGTAGGCTGCCCAGAACTCTATTTCAGACTTGCTACAGCCCCTTCTTGTGATGTATGGCACACAGACTTCTCCAAACCCTTGTATCTCCCTTTCTAATCTTCCTCAGACTGGTACGGCTTGATTACCAGGTATTTCAGACCGCTGTGTTACAATTTAGAATTATTGCTGACTGATATAGACCCTGCTGGTCATGTATGGCCTGTATATAAGCATATGAGTCTCACTTCAGCATGTACGACAGTTCCCCTTGGTCTTTCTAGCTTGTACAGAAGCTTGCATTTGATGTAATTGATGAGATAAATGTGCACTAAATAGAAGATAGATTCCAAATTCTTCAATCACAACCTTCAGCTCAAACTTCCAAAATCGAACTCTTGTTTGGTAACTCCAATCACAACAACTAGAAGAAATAGCAATATGATTTTACTGTGCAAATTCAAACTCCAATCCTCTTGATTGTGTCTTGCAACAGTGAGAAGAATGTCAGCATAGAGGGGTTTCGTTCTCCAAGCCCACCAGAGAAAATCTCCACAATTTCACCAATTTTCATATATTATCCAAGCATGCTGTAAGAGAGCTCTTCAATCTCTTTTATAACACTTTCTAAGAGTTTATGCACTTACTCTGTCAATGTGAGATAAACAAAATCACCTTTTTTGCCCTTTACTATTTTTTGGGATGTTTTGCTTTTTTCGCCCGTATTTTCCCACGATTGTTTTTTTTGCTCCTATTTTATCGCTGTTGTTTTTTCCTTAATATTTTCCATACCATTTAACATATTTTTCTTCAACTTAATTCCAGACCCTTTTTTTTGTCTCCAATGTATTATAAAATAAAGGGGATCATTTAATTTAAATATTTTCTACAACCTATATACAATGCATTAATAAAGTTAAATAATTAAGTTTAACTTTATAAAATAACTTTATGAACGCACAATAAATCATATCTTTTGAATATGATTAAATTTCTCTTTCAGATTCGATCTATCTATGGCTTTTCTAATTTCAAAAAATGAATCTTAAAATCGTTGTAGTTTCTTGCAAATTATAACCAAAGTATTGAACTTGATAAATATGAAGTTGATGCCGAATCAATATTGATAAATACTGATAATGAATTTACAAGTCTGAATTTTCCTTAAATGTTATTCGATCCACAAGTGCAGAACATTTATTGATTTTGATGTCTCCAGTTGTGGATCGGATCTGCATTAAATACATATTGGAAGAGACACGTCTTGTGAGCGGACATGTTTCCACAAAGTGGAGGCATGTGCGCTTATGAATCGTGCCGTTTCATCTTAACTAAACACCTGATCTCTAATCTGGGTTTGTTACTTAATAAAACATAAATGCTTATCAAGTCCAATCTGTTATTTATCTTGCAGAAATAAATAATATCTAATCTGGAAATGATCAGTGATAATGATGCTCCATCAGGATCCTATATGAAACATGAAATGCCGATAATCTGCAAGTAATAACCTCTAAATGTAGATCGATAATATACTTTGAATATAGTAGATTCAATCACTTATATAAGTGATTGATTTCCAGAATTTATTGCAAATGATGACATGAATATATAAACAATTATATATATACATGTGTGTGTGTGTGTGTGTATACATATGTTAGTACATACTGACATATATATACACACACATTATTAAATCGATCATCATTTCTATATCTGACTGAAGCTACCATATTGCAACACTCCCTATAATGTCCCCGATTTCAGGCCTCTTGGATTAGCTTATTTCAGTGACCCTTGTAAGCTAATCAGGTTGTCAGAGGAGTCGTTTGGCAGAGCTAGTGGTTGGTTTCCACTCTGGAGATCTTAGATGCAAGGATTGCTCTTCATTGAGGTCAGATTGGGAGACTTACTATTTGTAGTAAGTGGTATTTTTGGTGTTAGTCTGGATTGCTATGTTTAGCAAAGCGCCTGTGCAGTGGTTTCAGATGATTTAGGATTTCTTATGCAGAATCTCTAGTTTGAGGGACTTGCTATTTTTAGTAAGTCTAATTTGGTCTGGTTGGTATTTCTGGCAGGACAGTGTTGCTCCAGATGCTGTTGTCAGAGAGATTCAATTGCACCATATTTTATTTGGAGTTATTAAATTAAGTCTACTTTAATTTAATAACTTATGCAATTACATGTTATAATTTGATGGTGTGTGAGTGAAGCTTCTTTAGTGAAAAGTGTAAAGAAGAAGACTTCATTTAATGAGTTATAAAGCCTTGAGAGAATTCAATTTTCTCTACCAATTGATCATTTGATTGGCTTATTTCAGTGACCCTTGTAAGCTAATCAGGTTGTCAGAGGAGTCGTTTGGCAGAGCTAGTGGTTTGTTTCCACTCTGGAGATCTTAGATGCTAGGATTGCTCTTCGTTGAGGTCAGATTGGGAGACTTACTATTTGTAGTAAGTGGTATTTTTGGTGTTAGTCTGGATTGCTATGTTTAGCAGAGCGCCTGTGCAGTGGTTTCAGATGATTCAGGATTTCTTATGTAGAATCTCCAGTTTGAGGGACTTGCTATTTTTAGTAAGTCTAATTTGGTCTGGTTGCTATTTCTGGCAGGACAGTGTTGCTCCAGATGCTGTTGTCAGAGAGATTCAATTGCACCATATTTTATTTGGAGTTATTAAATTAAGTCTACTTTAATTTAATAACTTATGCAATTACATGTTATAATTTGATGGTGTGTGAGTGAAGCTTCTTTAGTGAAAAGTGTAAAGAAGAAGACTTCATTTAATGAGGTATAAAGCCTTGAGAGAATTCAATTTTCTCTACCAATTGATCATTTGTTAAAAGTTGAAAAGTGAGAAGTTATGTCTTGAGGGAAAAATCGTATTTCTTGAAGAAGAAACAAGGGCTTGTGTTTGGTCTTCAATGATTGGAGAAAATATCAAACCTTATGCTGAATTTGCAGAGGCTTATCTAAATTTGAATTACCATTAATGGGACTGCGTTTCATTGTCTAAATTTGAGCATTTTGAATGCCGTACGGAATTGCTGGCATAATATGGAAATGGCAGAGCTGAACGGTAATATGCAGGCCGTACTTGTTTGTATGGGAGTGTAGTTGAAGGGATTGTGAGCGGTTGGTTAAGGCATGAGATTACAAGCCAGTCTTCATCTTGAAAGTTTGAAATTCTTCAGCATTGGAATAACCATTTGCAGCTGTTACCAATTCTTCCATAGATGCATTTTCAGTCTTGGCGGATGTTGAATTGATTACTATGCAGCATGTCTTTATAGAAGGTGCAAAAAAATAAACATTTGATTATTGCTTAATCCTTGTTCAAGCTTTTTCATGATCAATAATTAGATTGGTAAATTATCAAAGTTAGTTGAAATTTCTATTGACATTATTTTAAATTTTGGGAAATTCAATAAAAATCATATATATTATAAAAATGCAAAAAAAAATGCAATTAAAATAGAGATAGAAGCCAGATTGCAATTGAGAGCCAGTTGGGCTCATCACACTCCCTCTTAGCTAGGGAAGATAAAGCTAACCAAGTACATAGTGATATCACCTTACTCGTGATATCAAAAGATATGATATGTTTCAAAGAGTGTCAAGTCACATGACATTCTTCATAACACATCTTCATTATGGTATGTGCAGTGACATCAAGTCTCATGATGTCTACCATAATAAATCATGGTATATCCAAGGATACATTTATCCACCATGATTATCTCATAATTATCATGTAATGATCTTCAACTTATATCAAGTGTCATGATATCTATCAATATATCCAAGAGATACTATCATGACATATCCACAGATATCAAGTCACATGATATGCATCATGATAGTGAAACTAATCATTGTAAAGTCGTCACATTACAATGTCAAATACAAGTGTTCATTATCAGAAAGATCATCACCTTTCAATAATGTACACAGGGGGGGAGGGGGGCATATAGGCATGGAGTCAGAGACATGACAAAAGAGTTTACACATTAAACATCTTTTAAATATATTAGTACAAATAAACAATTTGAATCTCAATCTCAACAATAATTATATTTCAACCATACCAAGTTTCTTCCTGAAGTGTTCTACTTTAACTTTGGAGAGAGGCTTGGTGAGAATGTCTATTGTTTGATCGCTTGTACTAATATACTCTAACTGGATCACATTCTTTTCTACCATGGCTCTCACATAGTGGTAAGGAATCTCTATATGCTTTGATCTATCATGGAATACTGGATTCACTGAAAGTTTAATATAACTTTGATTGTCACAGTGGATAATAGTAGGATTTAGGGGCTCACCAAATAATCCCACAAGCAATTTCCAAATCCATATTGCTTCTCTTGCTCCCATAGAGCTGCAATATATTCGGCTTTTGTTGAGCTTTGTACCACTGAAGACTGTTTCCTGCTGATCCAAGATATCATAGCCGATCCTAAACTGAAGCAACATCCTGATGTGCTTTTCCCGATGGTTACACTTCCAGCCCAATTTGAATCAGAGTATCCATGTAGATCTAGGTTGACATTTCTATATTTGAGACCATATCCAATAGTACCTTGAAGGTATCTCAATATATGCTTCACAACAACAAGGTGTATTTCCTTTGGTTCACACATAAACTGGCTTAGAGTATTCATTGCATAGTAAATATTCGGTCCGGTGTTAACCAAGTACATCAAAGATCCAATTATCTGTCTATAGCATAGTTACAAGACTCGGACTCGACAAGCTGGATTCAGGCTCGGACTCGGACTCCGTGTCCGGACTTGGCAAGGACTCGACAAACTGAAAAACCCAAGAAATTCAAAGATTTTTAAGGATTTAAACCTTTTTTCATGCATCATTTAGTCAATTAACATCAAAGACACAATAATTGAGATAAATAGAAGCTACTTTGGACATATAAACAAGTTTACATTGATCACATAAGTATAAATGCGAATTTTTGAAGGAAATAAGTTAATTGTTAAACTAGTTACTAAATAACATATTAGAAATCTGAAATATAAATAGTGTCACTATCAAAAGTCTACAATATTCATGGAATATGAAATCCATGGAATCAAAAGTTAAAAACATATATCAAAATAAAAGCTAGAGCCTAGAAGACTAAGGCCCTCATAGGTCATGGAAGACTCTACAACCATCTTTTGTCCCTATGTTTGAGGCTCAACTTTAGTGGCATCCTCATCATCCTCATCCTCATAATCATCATCATACTCAGATTCCTCACTCTCGGCCTCAGGGTCCTCCACTGAGTCTCCTCGTGCTCTAGCCTCCTCCTATGCCATTGCTACAACGTCTGCCTCTCGATCCACTTGATCAACCCATTCCAAGTATTCATCACTGAAGAAAAGATCATCAATCTCAGTGTTCCACTCTACTAGTGGATCAACCTCTTCTAAAATGATAGGAGATGTGTCAGTGCCCAAGATCTTTCTATGACGAAGGCGAAGGTTATAATGCACAAACACAAGATCATTCATCCTTTTCACTGCCAACCTATTGTTCTTCTTCGAGTGTATATGCTCGAACATAGTCCAATTGTGTTTGCATCTTGAAGCACTACATGGTTGGCTCAAGATACGAATTGCAATCTTTTATAAATTTGACACTGTATTACCAAACATCTCCCACCATGCATTTGAAACAAGAGATTTTACAAATTAATTCTATAATTTTGACTTTATCAATGTAAAATGGTAATAGAATTATCAATTAGAATTTAGATTTTAGAATCATAGATTTTTACCGGGCATCAGTAGTGTCCGATTTTCTTTCATAAGTCTCATGAGAATAAGTCTCCTTGTGAAGTCTTATACATTTCTATCTCACGGACTACATGTGTTCCAAGTGGTTCATCCAGTGACATTCTCTCTACAACATCATAGAGTCCTATCCACACTTCATCATCATCAACCTTAAAACCTAGGCGGAATTGGAATGCTGGATTTTGGAAGTGGGTAGCTGCATGTATACGCCTGTGAAGTAGATTGTGCCATCGTCGATCAATGATAGCCCATATGGGACCATATTTATCCCGATTCTTTGCATAAAATTTTCTAATGGCCTCTTTAACCCTATCCATGCCCTCATAAATATATCCCATTGTGGGCTTCTCTCCATCAATAATTCATAGGAGAACAACAAGAGGCTCTATGAATTGCAATCATTGTGAAAGTAGAAAGTTAGGAACATTAAGCTTTAAGTTTTACTTTAAAAAATGAACAATGAACATAAACAAGTGTGAACAAAAATGATGAAATGAATGGAAATTACTTCCACAATCTCCTTGGTCGGTTGCCAAAAGTCACTCTCATCAAAAATCCGATCAGCCGTCTCACTCCCTGCATTGGTCTTTGCATATGGTGATGCAATCCACTCCTCAGTTACAAACATGTGTTTCAAAGCGCCCTTGGACTTAAGCAAGGATTGCAATGTGAGAAAATTTGTTGCAAATCGGGTGACCCCTGGACGAGACAACTCTTTTTTATTTGTGAACTTCCTCATAAGGTTGAGGGCCCAAGTATGATTATATATGAATTGACAAATATTCCTTCCTTGCTCTACACATATTTTTATCCAAGTAAGTTTTCCAAGATCCTCCAACATGAGGTCAATGCAATGAGCAACACAAGGGGTTCAAAACAAGTGGCAGTGCCTCTCTATAAGATGTTTACCTATAGCAATATAATTTTCTGCATTATCCATGACTATTTGCACCACACTCTCCTCACCCACCTCCTTTAACACTTCCTCAATTACCTCACAAAGATACTCAACATTTTTTGTTTTCCCTGAAGCATCAATTGATTTCAAAAACACTGTAGCACCTGAGGAAAGAAAAAACAATTCAGTACTAACATTATTTAAAAAATTAATCACTAAATCAATAGTTTACTACTAGTAAGTAGTAGAAGTACAAGTTCTATAATTATTTGATGAGGAGACAAGAAATTAAGCAGTGCTCTATTTCTTCTATCGGTCCAACCATCAATCATGATTGTGCAACCCTTCCTCCATACCTCGGGCTGCTCCTCAATTGCAACGTTTACATCAGCCACCTTTCGGGTCAAAATAGGACCTTTTAGCTCGTCATCATTAGGGGCTTTGAACCCTGGACCACAAACAGTGACAACATCTATCACAATTTGCTAATAAGAAGACTTAAAACAAATTAAATAAACACTAAGTATACTATTAAGTTTTACTTTCAACTTTAAAAATTAACATAATGAATGTGGCATATTATTGAGTCTTAAAAGCAAGAAAAATAAGACAGAGAAATTAAAATAATAAGTACCTTGCTATATTAAATGAAATGTTGTAGAAAAACAAATCTCCAAGTGCCATTTTCACAGCCTCATGCTTCTCCTTATTCCAACCCATGCTCTCAAGTGATGGTTGGGCACCCAGAGTTGTGTATGGAACAAAAATGGAATCTAGTGTGGGTTTCTTCGTATGAATCCGAGGCCCAATGGTCATATTTGCACTTGCAGTACCACTACTAGATGAAGGTAATGGCGAATGAAGACTTGAAGAGCTCTCTCCACCTAAGTTTGCCATTTCTTTGTGTTGCTTCTTTCTTAATTTTTTTTTCTCTTCATAGGCCTATAAATGAGCTTGCATTTCACGTACAACCTCCTGTGTTGCTCTTTGGTATGGTTTCGCATCATGCCTTGATATATGTGCAAGGTGATATTTCAATCTTCTAATACCTGCCCCATTAAATTTAACAAGACAATGCCAACATGTAACTACTTTTTTAGGGTTCGGGATGACATATTTCCAAGCCTTATCCCTTGCTACATGAATAGGGTATGCATCTAGGTTAATTGAAGGCCTAGATGAACTACCCTCAGGCCGAGACATTATGCTACTACTGCAATATATCATAAATAAAAAAAATAAGCATCTACAATAATGAAAATCAAAGACTAGGGCTTGTTACTTTTCAAGTTTTTTCATAACATAAAATTTAGTAAATCTAATATTCTAAAGACAAACAAATGTAAACACAATGGAAATATGAAAGAATGTAAAAAATTCATAAAACAACCCAAAAATATATCTCGCCTCTTCAAAATTTGTAAAGAGCCTGTCTTGCTCTTCCTAAATTTAATTTCTTTTTCCGAACTATTTGCAAATTTTGTATCTTTGTGTTTTGATAATGCTTGTTTCAAATGAAATTTTCCCACTGAATTTGAATAACATAAACAATATCAAACTGCATATTTTTGAATGAATATTAATTATTTTAATTATAGATTTGACAATGTCTATAAACACCAAATTAATACTCAAATCATTGGCACCTAGCAATTGTATGAGTGCTGGAGAATTGAAATAACATCCTAGGAATGTTACACAACCTGAAGAAGTCTTCAGCAACCCAAAAGAATGTGGACGCAGCCCCTACTATTCCAATGCAACCTTGTTGGAACTCACGCAGCCTTAATAAAACAATACCCAGCCTCCAATAATATTCATGCAGCCATATAAAAAGTGACGCGGCCTGCTGAGAAGGTGACGCAGCCAAGGAAAGGGTGACGCAGCTTTCTTGGCAGCTCACACAATAATCAAAACACTTTCGCAGCCTTAAGAATAAAAACACAGCCCTCTTGGATAAAATTGCAGCCTTATTTTTGGAGATAAAATAACCTCCAAAATATATAATCCTTGAAGAATATCAAATCAGAATATCAAAACTAAAATCTCAGATGCAATTTGCTTGAATCTTCCCAAACTTGGTATACCTTAGCACCAAATTGAATTTTCAAAATCAGAATTGCACTAGCAAAATTCACCATTAACATGTAATGATTCAAATTGCAAAATGAGGAATCAGTCCTCAAACCTTTGCCATATTTCTCCTCTTCCAAACTTCAATAAAAAAACACAAGTCCATGAATGAATCGATTTTCTCGAAGAGCTCATTAAAAAACATTAAAAAGTTGTGGCTTCTTCCACACACTTTTCACTTAAGGGGCTTCTCGTTTACACTTTCAAATTATAACATAAAGATATGTTATTTACCAAGTTCAACTTAATAATCAACTTTAATAACATTTAAGCCTCATTAAATGCTCAATAAATGCACCCAACTGCCGACACCTCAGAACTGTCTCCACTGCCCTGCTAAAAATAGCCACTGCCCAAAAAAGACTTACTAAAAATAGTAAATCTGTCACAGAGACCCTCAAAACTCATTGTTAGCTCATGAGGGTCGCGATGATGAACTGACCATGCTCAGCTATAGGAACCTGCTAAAACGGGGACATTACAGTCCTCCCTCCCCAAGATTGCTTGTCCCCAAGCAATCGCAATTTGGGTTGTTGAAGTATATCCTCAAGCTCCCAAGTGGCATCCTCAGCAGGAAGTCCCTGCAACTTCACCAAAAACTCTCTGATGAAACTGAGTATGCATCAGAGCTCGGCTATGAAGTTTCTAGCAAGGTTGCCAAGGCTTATGCAGAAGCTTTGCAAGAGAGTGATCTAGATCTCTCTTCATACCGGTTTGGGACCTATGTGGAAATTCTGGAAAATCTGAAGAAGTCCTCAGTAAAAGAACCTAAAGCGGTATATGTAAAGAGGTCACCCACACCGAAGAAGAAACTAGTGAGAGAAGAACTCAAAGTTCAAAAGAGAAGAGCACAACCGGTGTCTAGCAAGAAAGGAGAAGAACATGAAGAGACAGAAACTGAAGACACAACGCCTCTTCTCCAAAAGAGGAAATCTGCTAAACCGGTGAAAGAGGATGCATCGAGAGGAAGGAAACCAACTATTAAAGAATTTGTAGGAGTTAAGGAACGAGGTGAATTGGGAACAATTGGAAGGAGATATGGTCTTAGCAACGAAGAGGACAAAAGAAAGCTAGAAGAAGTTGTAGTTCACTGTATCCACAAGTTCAACTACACACCAACTGAGCTTCACAAAATAATATTGGATGATTTGCTAGACATCATAGAAGGAAGATGGAAGTCTTCAATTGATAAGGAGAAAAAGCTAAGGATAAAATCTCTACTTGATGTACAGAATCATTTAACTCTGGACAAGGCAATACAGCAAGCAGACCTGCACAAGAAAAGTTTCTTGATACGGAAAAGGATAAGTCAAGTACTTGTTGGAGATGTGGACAACGTGCATGGAGAAGGTGTCGTTACTTGGACAAAGCTTCTTCAACAACAACACCAGGAAGAAGAAGAATGCCCGAAAACCATAGAGCCACCAGTCAAAGATACCGGTAAAGGAAAGGGGATACTGGGAGTTAAGGCTTCGGGCAAAGCAAAGGTATTGACTGAACCGGTCATCATCGATATCACTGATGACAAAGGTGGTGATTTGACTCCACCAACCTTATTGGTGTCCCCAATAAAAGGTAAGGCTCGGACACTGACTGTAGATAATATTGTAGATGAAGTCATGGACTTTGGCGAAGTAGCCAATGCAGCCAAATGGTACAGTGTGTGAGGAGAGCAAGGTAAGCAAAGGATAGAAGTTGCTCTGTTGGAAACCTTGGATTTCAACAGAAGTCCCAGAGACTATAGGTCTAAATTTCCTCCTGAACTCAATAAGAAAATTATGATTAAATGGAGAACCGGTCTAGCCTCCAACAATAGAATTGTTAAGGAGACATTGTCACAAGTAAAACCTAGTCTCAATGAAGAAACAACTAAACTTCTAATGGAAGATGTGACAATGAATTTGGACACAAAGAACAGAGTCTCTAAAGATAATTAACGGATATGGAAAGGAAGTCTATCAAGAGACACTTGAGTTCTGGCAATAATATGATTTCAGTAGTCTGAAGACAACAGGTCAATAGGATGAACCTGAGACAGTACTAGAACCACCGGTTCAATTCACTGCTCATGAACAAACCGGTGAGCAACAAGTTCCAATAGAGATGTTCACAACCAGTGAACAACTGAATCTGGGAGAACAAGTTCTACTAGAAGAACAAGTACTGGGAGAGTCATCGGTCAAGATGACTACTAAAAAAGAGACAAATAATGAAGAGATTGTTGTGGATAAGCAACAGGTAGCTGAGGAGTAGCACATAGAGCCTCCACTGGAAGATCAAGTAAATCTTGGAGAGGAAGCTCCGTCGGAAGAGCAAGAAGAAGCAAGTGGTACTAGCGGAAGAGGAAGTACACCAAGAAGAAGCACCGCAAGAGGGAATCCATGAACAACAAGAGGTGCCACACGTAGATATACCTGTCAACACTGAATAGGAGAAGCCAACGGAAGATCAACTGGAACAAGAGAAGATACAGAAGGAATCAGTACATGTTCCGAGCTCTTCTTCATCAAAAATAAAACTAACTTTTGCAACTGAATTGGAAGCTAAGAAAAGCAAAGTTAGCAAAACTGTGGTTGACATAAGCAAGATGTCAACTCGACAACTCAAAGAGCTCACTAAGAGGAAATAGGACATGGTCCTCTCTAGTGTAAAGAACATGTACAACTTTGTACCAGATGCAGACACTGATGAAGATGAACTTGTTATTGATCAATTGGAAGTATTGGCACAAGCAATTGGAGATGTCACCGATCCAGAGACAATAGCCATTGATCATTATGAGAAGAAAAGAGCAGAAATTCTACATAAATAGGTCGAAGAGTTAAAGGTAACAGTATCTACAAACACAAGAGTCCTCCAACAACAGTTACAGGATGCAGGAAGTTTAAGGACAAGGACCTCAAACTTCGAAGTGTTTGTTCAAGGTATCAATGAAAAGTGTAATGTCCCGAAGGAGATTTCGGTCTGGAGGTGAATTCGGTCGAGCGGTGAATTCTGTCCGGAGGTATATTATATCCCGGCGGTGAATTATGTCCCGACGGTAAATTCTGTCTCGATGGTAAATTATGTCCCGGTGGTACAACGGGTGGATAGGCCGTGCGGTACGATGGGTGGATGGTCGTGCAGTACAATGGGTGGATGGGCCGTGCGGTACAATGGGTAGATGGGCTGTGCGGTACAATGGGTGGATGGGCTATGCGGTACAATGGGTGAATGGGTCGTGCGGTACAACGGGTGGATGGGCGTGCGGTACAATGGGTGGATGGGCTGTGCGGTACAACGGGTGGATGGGCCATGCGGTACAATGGGTGGATGGCCGTGCCGTACAACAGTGAGGAATGATGCCTTCCAGACGCCCGATTGAAGTGCACTTCTTCGTAGATAATTAGATATGAATTTGCAAACACAAAGTAATACACCAACTAATATGATTGCCAGAAAGATCTTATTGAATTTGTTGACGGAACTTCGGATTTGCTAGATCCGATACAAGCAGAACAAGCAGAGTAGGGTGAGGGTTGAATCCCACCGAAACTGCAACAAACCAAATAGGGAGGGTCTTTCACCTCCGAAATGGCGAACAGCAGAATCCCAACAGGAATTCGCAAATACGAATCAAATATAAATCTCAACATATCAAATCTAACCTACACGCCGACTCAACCTCAATTACAAACTGACTCTTTCCACAAATTTAATTGTAGTTTAACAGAGATCCAAATTATTTATAACTTATTTGCAATTTTTTTCAATTAAAAATAAGAGATAATATTCCATTGAGTTTCTCAACATAAGCAATATAAACAATAGCAATTAATATCAACTTGTCTGCTTATTAAGATTGGATTTCAACCAGCCTGACATTAACAATAATCATTTTGAAAAAACATTTCAGAATATGGCACTTTTACAAAACGTGCATGCTGTGAATGAAACGCAGCAGCAAGAAAAGATTGGCGCCAAGCATTAACTCCTTCCCTTGTGCAATGAAGTTTCCAAGAACTTATTAAGTGTGACCCCAATCACTTCACAACAGCAGCAACCTGTTGCAGCCTCAAAATTAAAAACATCAACCAGCAATGTACGGCCCTTCCATGTCCGTACAACAGCTTGCAAATAAACTGTACGGCCTTCCAGAATTCCATACAGTAGTCTTGAAGGGCTTGTCAATAATTTCCAGCAGCTTCCACAATTGCTAAACAATAACCCCCACAATGCTATCAAATTTTGCTGAAGAATTCTCTACCATCTATGAAAACCAAATTCCTCCAAAACCCTATCTCTCCTGCAACCAGGTCGATTTACTCCTTGTAGAACTCTCAGACATAAAATAATATTAATTGATAATTCAGATTCAAGCTCTGCAAACATCCAGCAAAGAAGACTGACATTCTCTCCAAGACTGAAGACCAAATATCACAAACCCTTGCACACTTCAAGGAATTTCGATTTCCTTCTCTAAGAACAAATTTGACAAATTCATCAAATGACATAAGGTGAGAAGAATGGCTTTTTCATGTTATATTTATAAGCTTTATGAAAAAGGCTTCCACTTCACACTTTTCACTAATGTGGCTTCTTCAACACACCATCGTTTTATAACATTAAACTTAAAGTGATAAAGTTATTAAATTAAAATAACTTAATTTAATAACCACAATTAAAATATGAAGCCACTGAATCGCTCTGACAAAAATATTCTAACTTCTGACAACAGAACCCCGAGCTCATACTGCCCTGCCAGAAATAGCCAACTGACCAAAATAGACTTACTATAAATAGTAAGACATCCAATCTGACCCAAACGAAGAGCAGACCTGGCAACCAAAACCTTCAGAATGGAATCCGACCACTAGCTCTGCCAACTGACCCCCTCTAATCACCTGATTAGCTTACGAGGGTCGCCAAACTAAGCTAATCCCAAGAGTCTGAAAAACTGGGACATTACAGTCCTCCCTTTCCAAGATTGCTTGTCCTCGAGCAATCAAGAAAAACAAGCAACATCACAGTCCATCCGGATCCCAAGGATGGTCATGAGTAATGTCCTGATCAACCCCATACTCCCGTGAAGAAATCATCAACATCAACAGTACAAACATCAACAATCGGAAAATTGCACTCAATACCCAAACTGAAGATGTTGCAATAGGATCACCACTTGGGAGAAACTCAACCGAGAGTAATTTACACAAAAGTAACTCAACCAACCGACTGGACTTGTCCCCAGTCTTCATGCTAACCAAATCATCATACCAGTCATCAAATGGATGCACTAAAGAATTCTACAACTGGTAGATGTCCTGAAAGTGAGGATCGAGTGTAAAATTGTAAGCACTCCTCACTGTGTACACCCCTGTAAACTGCTCAGCTAGGCCTGATTGGCCTCTTGTGAAATCTACCTGATAATCAAGTGTACAAATCAGATTTCAAACGTTATCATCATCATGATCTTACAACACCTGCAAGGGATCATCACTGAGCTCAAACAACGGATTGTCATAAGTCATAACAACATCCACATCAAATAAGGGATTGTTCACAAAATGAACGACACCCATCTGCTGATCTGAGCTGAAAATCTGCGAACTGTGAGAGACATGATGTGTAATTCACTCTATCTGCATGGACTCATGTCTCCGAGGATCCTCACTATCTACTGGACAAAAAGACAGTGCGTAGACTCCCCTCAGCAAGACCCGACAACACATACTCTTTGCCCTGGTACTTAAATTTGATTTGCATCGGGCTCATGCTAAGGCATAACTCCTTAATCTCCTGTATCCACTGCATCCCTAAAATCACATCCATCTCCCCCAAATCAAACACATAGAAATTAGATATCAGCTCGTAATCGCCAAGAAACAAGGTGAGATCACGGATGCGTCGGGTATAGGTAAAGTTGTACCCATCAACTATCCTAACTCTAAATCCTGCAAACTTCTCTACCTGGAGCCCGCACTGACTAACAACTCGCTCATGAATAAAGTTGTGTGTGGCTCCAGTGTCCAACATAGCAACACAGGGTTGTCCTTCCACTAATCCCTTCAATCTGAAAGTAGTTGGAAGTGGCACAGAGGTGGAAAACACAATCGGAGATAGTTTGGCATTAGGACCAAACTCTGGAGTAACTCTTTGCTCCTCTGTATCTAAACCAGCAGCCCGATGAGAAGACTCAGCCTTACTCTCACCAAAATAAACCTGCGCAGAGCGATTTGCCCTGCCCTTGGGTCTCATAGTACAAGAATGCTCTCTGTCATAAGGCTCTTTGCACCAATAGCAAAGCTGCCTCCTCAAATCCTCTCACATGGCATCATCAAGTCTACCTGCAGATTTCTTTCTGTCAACAACTAGTGGAGGTACCTCTTCTACAGGAGGAATAATAGGACTAGGAGTAGACTTGCCCCGTGAAACAGAAGGCTTAAGATTCCTTGCCTTCTTCATAGCATCTCGCAAGGTAGGTGGATCCAGGGACTTAACCCACCTTCTATATGGCTCAGACAAACCCTCTATGAAAAACATGACTCCTCTCGGAGATGTCATAAACCATAACTGATAGGCGCTGAAACTCACTGATAAAGGCCTCAAGGCCACCTGTCTATCTCAACTGAGCTAACTCTTTGAAGTAAGTCTTAGGATCCTTTCTTTCAAATCGCTCTATCAATCTATCCACAAACTCCTGGTACTCAACAATATGATCATGATGCAGAGACACTAACCCATGATACCACCAATCATGAGCTACCCCATCTAAATGAAGCACGACAAATCGTATAGCGTCCTCTTCAGACATAGGACGAAGTGATAGGTACGTATCCAGCTTGTGGACCCATGCTCTAGTTGTAGTCTTCTCACTTCCATCGAAGTGGTCTAATGTCAACATGCTGGTTGCCTGCTTGAGATAATTCTGCCTAGGTCTCTGCCTCGTGTCAGGAGATGGCCTGCCTCTGGAATGCTCATGCTTCTGTGTCAAATATGTGTGAAAATTCAAATTTCTTTTTAGTGCCTCTGGAAGAGCATCCCATTCTGCAAAATGTGCCACTATGTCATCGACAAATGGTGTTGGCTCTGTCTCTACACTAACTGCATCCAGCTCTAGCCTCAAGAAAGTAGGATGAAGAGGCCTTTCATAAGTACCAGTATGATCAGCTCTATAATCATGCCTGTCATCTGCACGTGACCTGTGTGAGCTGACTGAAACACTCCGCGCACCTCTGTCTCTAGCACAATCTCCTGGTAATGCGATACGTTGAAGAGTGTCTGAAAGCTATTGCATTACATTTGCAACATGATGCTGACCATCTGCAATATTTCTGAAGGCATCTCTGGCCTCCCTGTCAATATCATTTCCAGTGTTGTTCCCGTTCTTGTCTCCTGCCTGTTCATTTTGTGGGCCCTGTTCATTACCTTCAAGAGGTGGTGAATTTCTACCCCTGCGGGTATAGTGCCCTCCTGGTACAAATCTATCTTCCATAATTAAATCCTCATACCCTTCAGGATGGCAAGATCAGTGCTCTGATACCACTGTGATGAGCCTGGCTGGCTCTCAATTACAAACTGACTCCTTCCTCAAATTTATTGCAATTTAACAGAGATCCAAATTATTTATAACTTATTTGCAATTTTTTTCAATTAAAAATCAGAGATAATATTCCACTGAGTTTCTCAACATAAGCAATATAAACAATAGCAATTAATATCAACTTGTTTGCTTATTAAGATTGGATTTCAACCAGCCTAACATTAACAATGATCATTTCAAAAAAACATTTCAGAATATGGCACCTTTACAAAACGTGCATGCTGAGAATGAAACCCAACAGCAAGAAAAGATTGGTGCCAAGCATTAACTCCTTCCCTTGTGCAATGACGTTTTCAAGAACTTATTAAGTGTGACCCCAACCACTTCACAACAATAGCAACCTGTTGGAGCCTCAAACTTACAAACATCAACCAGCAATGTACGACCCTGCCATGTCCGTACGACAGCCTGCAAATAAACTGTTCGGCCTTCCAGAATTCCGTACAGCAGTCTTGAAGGGCTTGTCAATAATTTCCAGCAGCTTCCACAATTGCTAAACAATAACCCCCACAATGCTATCGAATTTTGCTGAAGAATTCTCTCCAATCTATGAAGACCAAATTCCTCCAAAACCCTATCTCTCCTGCAACCAAGTCGATTTACTCCTTGTAGAACTTTCAGACATAAAATAATATTAATTGATAATTCAGATTCAAGCTCTACAAACATCCAGCAAAGAAGACTGATATTCTCTCCAAGATTGAAGATGAAATATCACAAACCCTTGCACACTTGAAGGAATTTCGATTTCCTTCTCCAAGAACAAATTTCACAAATTTATCAAATGACATAAGGTGAGAAGAATGGCTTTTTCATGTTATATTTATAAGCTTTATGAAAGAGGCTTGCACTTCACACTTTTCACTAATGTGGCTTCTTCAACACACCATTGTTTTATAACATTAAAATCATAAAGTTATTAAATTAAAATAACTTAATTTAATAACCACAATTAAAATATGAAGCCACTAAATCGCTCTGACAAAAATATTCTAACTTTTGACAACAAAGCCCCAAGCTTATACTGCCCTGCCAGAAATAGCCAACTGACCAAAATAGACTTACTATAAATATTAAGTCTCTCAAACTAGAGATTCCTGATAAACGATCTTGAAACATCTGATAACACTGTGTAACACCCTGCTAAACCAAGCCATACCCAAAATAGCACTTACTATAAATAGTAAGTCATCCAATTTGACCCAAACGAAGAGCAGACCTAGCAATCATAACCTCCAAAATGGAATCCAACGACTGGTTTTGCCAACTGACCCCCTCTGATCACTTGATTAGGTTACGAGGGTCTCCAAACTAAGCTAATCCCAAGAGTCTGCAACACAGGGACATTACAAGATAGATTTGTTCATTGCAATTTTTGCAAGGTTTTCAAAGAATTTTGGAAGTCATGACTGGGATTTTAATAGTTCTTTTGATGTGATGAGCCCAACTATCTCTCAATAGCAAATTGACAATTATCTCTATTTATTTGCAATTTTTATTGAATTTTAAAGCGTATATGATTTTTTTGATAAATTTTCCAGATTAATGAAATTGAACTAACAAAAATTTGACATTAATTAAAACCTCCACTTGCTACAATCATCCAATATGTTTGGTATCAATTAACATCAAACAATACATGAAGAAAACTATGTAATTGGGCACCTTAAAAACAAATATGGCTGCCAGTTGATGAAATGCAGCCTGGTAGTAAATGACGCCAACTTGAATGGAATCCTCCTTGCTATTGGTGGCTTGTACACCATCAGTCATGAAGACTCGGTGTAGAAATGCAGCATACAACCAAACCAAACCCTTATCGCTTACAATCACACCCCATTCAACATGTATGGCCTTTGCTGAAACCTGTACGGTATAGAGAATTCCGTACGGCTAGAGTTATGGCTCGATATAATGCAGCTCTTCACATGAATCTGCACCAATAAATCTGAATGTATTCCAAGAAAAAATCCTTGCATCCAAATGCTGGTTGAATAAATCTGAAGTACTTCGAAGTTTCTCTCCACAAGTGAAGACCAAATCCTTGCTTCCCTTCTCAAAGTCGAATTTCCTTCTCTCTTCACACTTTCAACTTGTCAATTAATCAAATGCTCAATTGGTAGAGAAATTCGATTTCTCCCTTGGATTTATAATGCAAATTGGAAGTCTTCATTAATACACCTTTCATTAAAGAGACTTCATCAACACACATCGAATTATAACATTAAAGTATATGAAGTTATTATATTAAAACAACTTAATTTAATAACCTTAATTGAAACATGGTGCGACAGAATCTTTCGGGCAACAATAAACTAACTTCTGACGATAGCAACTTGAGCTCACACTGCCCTGCCAGAAATAGCAACCAGACGCAAATAGACTTACTAAAAATAGTAAGTCCCTCAAATTGGAGAACCTGCAAATGAAGTTCTCAATCAACTGAAACTACTGCACAAGCGCTCAACTAAACATAGCAATACCCCAAAATACCACTTACTATAGATAGTAAGTCTACCAATTTGAACCCAACGAAGAGCAATCCTGGCATTTGAGATCTCTGGAGTGGAATCCAACCACTGGCTCTGCCAAACGACCCCCTCTGACAACCTGATTAGCTTATGAGGGCTACTAAAACAAACTAATCCCAAAGGCCTAAAAATCAGGGACATTACATTTGAGTCTTACATTGTCGAGTTGCTACTGCTGCACAGAGATGGTTTAGCTGAATCAAACATCTGAAGTGATGCATTTAAACATCGTTTTCTGTTGTCTTGAGCTTTGCAATCATTTAATGGTAATGCAGACCATTTACTTTTCTCAGCAGATTTGTTTTGTCCATTTTGACCATTGATAAACCTTAAGGATCTAGAACACACCGCCTATCAATATCAAACTTCAACAGTATGTTATCAAGCCAACAATGGAGCTTTTTTAGCTTGTAGGGAATGCCTTGATTGAGTACATGAATTTCCTAGATTTGAATTGCCAAGATGATCAAAGTAGGAAGCTAGTTAGCTGTTAGGTTGATGGAGTTGTCAAAAGATTCACAGTGGATGGAGTTTTAATTTCTTCAAAGGATCTGATATGTTTCGTGGTAAACAATTGTTTGAGATCACAGTGGTTGTTTGTGTTAGATCGCTACTTTTAGCAATAGTATCTTTAGGGGTTACTATTTATGAAATTCTATTTTAGGGCAACTAGTTCTGGCTGTGTTATTGTATTAGTTATATATATTAGTCTTGTCTTATGTTCCTTTCCATTTTTTTCACAGCTTAAATAATTCACTTTAAAGCATCATCTTTTGGATTTAAAAAATGATTATTCTAAAATTCGAATGTTTGTGCATTTGCAACCCATAAGTAAGAGTTTTGAGCACAAGACATTAAAATTAATGACTGATGCTATGCCGATGCTGTTGAAAATTTGAAATGGTTATTTAGTTTGTTATTTGTTTTGTAATTTCATTGATAAGACTAAAAACAAATAATAAGTTTCGAGCTTTGTGGTGATGTTGTCTTATTCATTTAGGTTTTAAATTTGCATGCAAACTAGCTATTTAATCCTTGGAATTGTGTTTTTCTTTATTCATGTTGTTATTCCTTCAAATCTTGTGTGTGTTGAAATTCTGGTCTTCGTAGGAAATTGTCATTTGTGCCTTTATATAAGTTGCTTTCCTTTTTAATATTGGAAAATCTTGCTTGTAAGGCGCTTCTATTATTTGCCGGTGCTTGTATTCAAGGCAAAAAATATAGACAAGCGGTCATTTATATAATACAAACCCCTATGAAGGTTTTGTATACTGTGGATATTTGTGTATCTTATCCACAGTTATGTCTCTAAGGTTGGTAACTTTGGTTTAGATTTAGCTTAGATCTTAGGGAGTTTCCTTTCTCAAATTTGAAGAATAGTTTTACTATACACATTGTTTAGTTTTGTGTTGTATTGCAAATGACATTTTAAATTGTTTTTGACAAATCTTTTGGGGAATGAGAGACAAGTAGGTAAACTTGCTCAGGAAAATTAATGTTGTTGCCTTGAATTGAAGCTTTTTCATCTTTCCATATATGTTATGCACTAGATCAGGAAGTAAAGCAAGTTGTTAGGATCACGTCTTTCAAGATTTCAATCTGGCACATTCAAGTGGAGGTAGTTCTTTGTCAACAACTTGCAAACTTATCAAAATATTTATATAGAATTGAATAGGGAACCTTAGTAAACAAGAAGTGCCAATGCCCATAATAACCACAATGACCCAACTTTGCTTTTGTTTTCATGGGGATCCAACATCACCCCTTTATCACTTTTTTTAAGTAGATTTTCTGTATGGTTTAAGGAAAGTTTTTGCCAAGTTTCACGATGATGACACCCAAAATCTGAATGAGCACATCATAGCTTTAACCTCAAAAAGTAGTATTTTGAGAGTGGCGCATGAAGATGTCACAATTGAGCTTTTCATCAAGCCACTAGTGGAAGGTGCTGCAAAATGGTTCCACCATCTTGATGCAAGTGCAATAAGTGGATGGGATATCATATGTTTAAAGTTTTTGTCCCATATCAAATTGGTTGGTTGAAGATGGCCACATTCTTTTGGTATATTTCTTAGATGCAAACAAGGACAATTGTGAGCGAACGAAGGATTTAATTGCAATATTTAAGAGCCTTTTCAACTGGATCAGTGCTACTTTGACGCTTTCTTTGGAGATGCACTTGAGTTGTTTCATTGAGGCTCTCCATTCAAAGCTTTTTGTCATTATCAAATCTAGCTAGGTTAATGAACTCAAAGAAGCTTAGGAGTGGGCAGTTAAACTCAAAATATGATTTCTATTGGAAAAGTTAGAAATGACTTTGATAAATTGATGATAAAATTTTTGGTGATCCTCTTTTGCGAAGGGTGGTGAGCGATGCCACAAACACGAAGAGACAATTTCAACAAAATATTCGAATTCAACAATATCCACAATTTTGATAAGTAAGATAAATAACATTTAGATTACTTCGTGGACCTATATGGGTTGCTTTGGAGGCACCTCTTGAAGGCAACTTGAATGATTATTTCTCTTTAATGCAATAGGGGAGCATATGTAGATATTGGCCTTAGAGTATCAGTTGTAACTCAAAAATTTTTGCAAGTCAAATATTGAAAGTGTTAGGTATCCTTCCTCATCTTCAAGGGTGAGCATGATGGTGAGTATGACGAGATATATTCAATATGGGCCCGTTTGTACCTAAGCAAGCCCTTGTGGATATGTTCAAGTACTAAGGTCATCAACAAGAACATTTTCCTTTCAGTGAGCAATCACCGTATACAAAATTCTTATGATTTGGATGAGTTCGAGAGAACATTGGCATTGTCAAATTTAAAATATAATGTCTAGGGGGTAACAAGGGCTGATAGTTAATGATTTATTATTTTTTTTGTTGAGATGGTGTTTCAGATGAGACTTGGAAGGGACAGACTAAAGAGGTTGTTGAGGACATTGAGTACATTTGCATGGGCACAATGCAACAGAACCAAGGAATACAAATAATTCTTTTGACATGTGATGCTTTATAAGGGCTACAAAACCTCATTGTTCTGACTTTTAGGGAAAATAGGAAACTTTGATCTCTTGTGGTTTATTCTATGCATGTAGTGATTGTGTGATGGAATAGATTTGATTGGTTAGAGTAACTATCAACACAATGAAGTGGCATGAGGCAACTCAAAAATAGTCTAATTATTGATACTAACTTATGGCTGATTAGCAGAGGCTACTATCACAAGGTGCCTCCCTTTACTAATTCAGTCAATTGACAAAACTTTAGTACACATGGATATTCAATTCTTTTTCTTGTTTCTCTTTTATTAATATCTATTTAGTCTTTGATAAGAAAAAAATTGGCTATGAAAAAACTCATAAAAGTTTATGCAAACAATGGAAAATTTCAATTCTACTAGTGTTTTTCTTTATTTCTTTTATACGACACATCTAAGAAATTTTTGTAGCAAGTTCCCAAAATTTTCTAGGGATCTTGCAATGCCCCTTTTATTTGGACATTACAATTTAATTAAATAAGCAAAAGCTTAGTTGTCAATTAAAGAAATAAATTTAATGATGACTTATTTTAAAATGACTTTAATGATTGATTAAAGAGAAATTTATAAAGTCACTTTATAACTATTTCCCTCTAAGTTCAATTTAAAATTAAAAGAGGGAAAAATATAAAGACAAGTAAATGGAATTTCAAGAGTATTTTGGAATCTTCATCTGAGGATTATAAAAAGGAAGCTTGGGCTTTATTTTGGAGGAGGCTTGGTTTATTATTTTATTGGAAGAGCTCCGAGAGGTTTTAGCTTTGATTGAAATGCCCTAGGATGAAAACCCTTGGGTTTTGAGGAGTTGGACTAAATTGAGATGGAGAGCACTGGGAGATCTTATTCTTTGATCAAAGGGAAAGCGAATGTTGGCTCAAACATGTATTTGGTTACATGTGAGGTCAGGATTGATAATTATTTGCCTTGTAATCTGTTCTTGCATAAGGAATAAATCGTTCTTCACAGTTTGAAATGCTTATTTAGGGTCTCTCCTTGAGTAATTAGTTGAATGTCATTATATCTGTGCATTTAATTTCAAAATAGCAACATACCATTCCATGCACTGACAGTCCCAACCGGTGCTGAGAGAGGAGGGGTGAATCAACACCAATAAATTTTTAAAACAAACCTGATGTAGTATCCTACAACTGTAAGAAAAACAGATTCTAGCATAAGAATAGCACCAAGCAATCAACCACAAAGAAAGCACCAGATTTATCACATGAAAACCCAAATTGGGTGAAAACCACAGTGTGAGGAAACCTCACAAATTTTGCACTCTTTTGAAGTGCACCCTGTTAGGAGCCTTCCCTGTTAAAAGATTACAACGCACTGTTAGATGCGACCCGGTTAAGGGATTTGATACAATAAGGCCTGTTAGCGCTTGCTTGATTAGAGGACTTAGAACACCTGAATAGATGTCACCCGGTTAAGGGATTTAGTACAAGGGACCTGTTAATGTCCACCCAAAATA
This sequence comes from Chamaecyparis obtusa, assembly GCA_027943335.1. Classification (NCBI taxonomy): domain Eukaryota; kingdom Viridiplantae; phylum Streptophyta; class Pinopsida; order Cupressales; family Cupressaceae; genus Chamaecyparis; species Chamaecyparis obtusa. The sequence continues at coordinate 624,854 of BSBK01001234.1, forward strand.
CTGGGATTTAGCTATTGTAATTGTTAGAGAACAATAGAAGGATTGACCTTTTAGAAATGGCTTTGCATAGCCTAATAAGATCTCTGTTATACTCAACTGAGAAACATCACTGTTCGCTGCAGGTATGTTCTCCTTTCTTGTTGTGCTTCTCTGCACACTCTTCTCTCTTCACTTTTCTATTCACTTCAACTTCTTCAGCATACAGGCTCACTCTTTACTTTGGCAGAATGAGGGCAAACTGTATTCTCACCAGACAACAGAATATATAGACTTCTTTCCCTAATTGTTTTTCTCATGCACGACCTGTTTAAAGATCATCTTCGGATCCATTGCCCAATAGAGTATTAGTTCATTGAGGAAACATCCGATGCATGTTCTGCTTTAATGAAAGAAAACAATGATGTGTGTCAAAAGGCTTTCCTTCGCAAGAGATAACTCCATGTTTTAAAGCCAAAAACTCTGGCATTAAAACCTTCAATCGCGCCTTGTACCGATCGTCTTTATAACTCAAATTCTACCGGATTTAGTGTAGTAAATCCCGGTCAAGGACTTAGATAATAGACAGTTGACTAAGACTTCCCCGTTTCATCTATTATGACAAAGTCTTCACTTGATCGGTAAAGGAACTAAAGTTGTGTACAAGTAAGAGCATTGACCTGTCACCTTTCCTTCCTTTGTCTATACCGGTTGCATCCTTTCCTTGGTTGCATAGTCGATACCGATTGTATTCTTTCCTCGGTTGTCGATTGCATCTTGCTTAGTGACCGGTTGCTCTTGGTGAGCAGATATAGTTTCTTCTTTCTCGCATAGTGTCACAGGTTGCCAAACCAGTCTCTCCTCGCACTTGATGTTGTCACTATATCTATCTTGCTTCACAGATCCAACACTGGTGTCCTCGGTCGCAGATGTTGACACCTCTTTTGCCAATCAATGACAATACCTCTATTGCCATGTACCGGTTGCAAGCTTATCGGTTTCCATCCCTTAGTGCCAACATGCACATAGTTTGAAAAACATATTATTAGCCTGTCATCAAGCTCTTTGACAAAATGCCAATTCAAAGGTATTAGCAAGCAACATGGACATTCACAAAACCTATAAAGTTAGATTGCATTCTATAAGGAAGAGATTTCAAGTAATTTCTTTGTCAGAAGTATAGTTGAAAGGGAAAGTAGTGACGGAGAATCTAAGGCCATACAAATGCTCAGAAGGGACATGATGCAGATGATGGAGCTGAGAGCTGAGAAAGAAGGTACCAGGGATGGCAAGGAATTGTGGTGTATCGACTAGAAAGTCAAGGGCCACACAAAGGGGAATTGCCCAAAGAAGTCCTTATGCGACATGTGCCAAGTACTGGGACACTCCATTGAGGAGTGCTCGTACAACTTGAAAGCCAGGAGCCCCCAAGTACTCTTCACCCAGGGAAAGCAGGCAACTCCACCAACTACACCACCCAGGTCGGCTACAAAGTCTAATGTGTTGCCGGGTGGATATCACAACAAATTGTGAGGGAAAAACACCAAGAATAATAACAATAACAATACACCTTGAAGCTGGATCTAGTACAATGCGAAGGAGCGACCCATGATCCATTGCTAGAGATGTAATGAGTGGGGTTACTTTGCACGAGATTGTCGAAGTGGACAATGAGGTGAATGTTTGTTGTGCAAATGGTGTTGCCCAGCCATCCATGAGGACACCGATTGCCCAAAGCAAAATGGGGTAAACATGCTGGACATAAAAAATCCAGAAGAGGAGTTGTTGGCAATCACCAGGTTGAACAAAAATAAGGCAACATACCTTGAGCCCCATATAGGGAAGGAAAGGCTGAGGGAAGCCAAGACCGATATCGAATTGACAATGGAGGAGGAACAAAGAATGCCATAGGACACTATAAGCACTCACCTACAGTCTGAGTTCAAAAGGAACATCATGAGGCAGATGTTGCAATCCACCATACTTTTATGGGTGTCGGACCTTGTAGAGACGATGCCACAATTGAAGGTGGCCATTACCAAGGTGGTTGGTAAGAATCCAAATGACCAAGACAATGAAATAATAATGTTTACTGCTATACTTGGTAATTTACATATATGAAATAACAATACAAATGGCAGCGCGTACCAGATATAGGAGTAAAATATATCTTCATTAGCTCATGAATTCATTACAGAGAAGACTAGAGATGGTCGGCCAAGGATTACAATTCATCCCACAATACGTTCCTTCCTTAGTCGTACACGACATATTTAAAGGATTCTATGGTTGCCAAGACGGACACAACCGGCAACCAACCAATACGACAACTACCCGAGAGTGATAACAAACTTAATACGGGCAATTACTACATTGACGGATAACCAATATTATCAACCATAACAATATGCATTTTATGTGGACTATATAGGCCATTACAGATTCTTCCAAGAGACATATTTGTGAAAACCTACGTGAAGTTTTTTTAATGTTTGGAGACATCCACATATATATCTCTGAGTCAAGGACATGTTTTCAATATAGTAGATGAGTAGTCATGGCAACAAGTCTTCATGTAACAATGGAATTTACATGACATTGCAAGCCCTTTGAGTATGTGAGATTGGAAATCAAATACATTCCACTTAGAGGAGTAGGAACACATTTCTTTTAAGGCTTTGAGAGATCCAAGAGAGCACTTAGTACTTTGATGGGATTCTCCTTGTATTGACACACTGCTATCACCTATATAGGAATAAGCATGCAAGTGAGAAGAAAGGATTTGAATCTACAAGGACAAGTGATGAGGAAATGAATGCCATTTCCATGGCTTTGACCAAAAATAGAGTAGTGCATTACTAAAGAGAATTAAGTGGGAACCTATATATATGAAGCAAAGTACGGAAATAAAATGCCAAATTATTGATCTAGAGAAACCTTCATCAAATATAGTAGATTCGGATTAGGAGCTATAAGATGGTTCTCATGTGGATATTTGTAATAAGCACCCTTATATCCCCTGGTCTTTTTGTTTTTGTTTTGAGTTTAAGAATGTTTGATAGAGAGAATAGAAATAGCTGATTTATATTGCAACAAATACAGTTCTATGAGAGCAAATATAAAGGAAATGCTTACAATATTCACTTCTAAAACCCGTCCAAAACTGAAAGTACAATACAAAGACAACACTAAAGATACTCAGATAAATAAATCTGATTATAACCACAAATACAACATACCCATTTACAAGTAATGAAACAAAATGATTGCAAAAATAACCAGAAAGTACAAGTTCCCGAAACCCTAGGCTCTCCACCTAATTGCTCCAAATGGTATGGCTAGGTCTAGAAATGTCAAGCAACAGCTAAGATTTTTAGAGAATACAGATGTCAGCTCCTTAAACCTCCAATGGCTGCCCTAGATTCCTCACGTTGATCCTCATGAAGTGATGGATGGCGAGAAATGATATGGCCAGCAAGGAAGAAGATACAACCAGCAAAATAGAAGATTAAACCTCAATCTTCTCCAAAATTGTCCTTTGCAAATATGATCTCCAATAAACTCTACAAATTTGAAAATGTAAACTCCAATATGTCCATATGTGACCCCTGAATAAAGTCACCGGATTATTCTCCAGGTTGTATCTCTCAACCATGTGGAGAATGTTGCCTGCAAGGGTGTTCCTTTGAACAAATCAAATGTGTAGAAGCAATCTCCTCCGAACTGAAGCAATATCAAATGTCAGACTCAACATCCTAAATGAGTGCCTTGATCCTCCTTTTATTGCTTTTCAGTTGCTTTGTTGAAAAAAACACCTTTTTTTTTTTTTTTTCATTTCTTAGAAATATTTTTTGCGCTATTTTTTGGGAATGCTTTTTTGCTATTTTTTCATGAATGTTTTTTGGCTTTTATTTAATAAGAATCACTTTCCTTTTTAATATCCCAATGTAGCATTAAATAATAAAGACCACTTCATCAAAATAAATCCCCTTTAATTTAATATTTGGCCTCTATAGTCCATTGATTAAATAAATAAATAAAAATAACAATTAAGTTAAATATTTCATTCAACTTTATAAATTAATAAATCGTTATTTAATAACTCGTGAGTTTATCAAATCTCATGATAAACATCAGAACCAACTCCATTGTCATTACTAAAAATAGAAACTGAATCTGTTGGTGCTTATCATTGACTTACTAAAAATAGTAAGTATAGGAGAAAGTGTCTAAAAAGGCTCTACAAAAGGGCATTACACTCCTTATACCCATCTGGACAGGAAATTGCTTCTGTCATCTCCTTTAGGATTCCCTAAACCCACTCATTAGCCCACTAGAAAGTCATGAATAGGCTAACGATCTCTCTACACCAGACTGGCTTAGGAAGGGGATATTACAATAGACATGGTGAGGAAGAGTTTTAGGCACAAGATAAGAGTTAGGGGAAGCAAGCTACGAGACCCATGATGAGTGATCCCATAAGAAGTTCAAGGATGATGAGAATGGAAGTGGAGATGACATGGTAGAGTTCAAGGTGATGAATATTATGTAGAGTAATTTGAGGAGGACAATCAGTTTAGTATTGGGGTAACACTCCTTTCATAATCTTTGGCATAAAGCTGTTGGCTAATGCTTCATTGCTTCCTATGGGGGGTGGGATTATCTGCATCATTTGGTTCGGTATCCACTTCTTGACCTTGCCACTTATAGTGGCTCTAACACTAGTCCATCTCCTAGAGGATGGTTATGAACACAATACTATTGGGAGGAGGATCATCAACTGTTTCCCATTGAGTTGGGTCAGTTTGAAGATACTCCTAGAAGTAGTCCATAGTAGACCATGTTGGTTCCCAAAACCACAGATTGGAAATCCAAGAGCCTGCCAATTCTCCAATAGGATTCCAAATCAACTTTGGCCAACAAACGGGAATAATCCAAATTCCCTTGCACTTTAGGCTTCGCTACACCTAGGTGGGTAAACCTTCACCTCGAACCTGATCACTTTCTTCAAGGTTTTTCTATAGCAAATTTAAGCTTGTGAGTTTTCCGGCTGGCAAATTCCTTGAACTCGATCAATATGAAATTGAATGCTGAATGTTTGAATTAAATGTTGTGTAATGATTCTTAATAATGAATTTGAGGTTTGTAAGAAGGAATTGATAGATTTTCTGACTTCACATATAAACCCAATACTTCAGAAATAAAAAGACCAGTGCCTTTGCTCATTCGGGCAATAGAGTCAACTTCAGTGAAGATTACATACAACTTTATAATGTTCTACGCACTTATACTGCCAATCAATTAAATAATCTAGATGCGACAAACCAAATATTTGTGCAATCTTAAATTAGTCCAGATTGAACTTTAACTCCTCGGAGACAAACTGGACACAAATTTGGAAACAATTAAATATTTCAGGATATCTGTGATGATCAAGTTTAAGATGCTAAATGACCATGTCCACTTATCTGACATTTAAATTGTATACAGAATTCAAAAAATAATTACAAAGGATGGTTCATCTGCAGTTTAGTTCTCCACACCTTTAATAATAAACAAAAGACATTTTATTTTATTATTAAAATAAAATAATTGAATAATAATAAAATAATTGAATTTATATTACAAAGTCATATTATTGCTCCTTATCCCTCCTTACAATTAAATATACATGCTTCTCCGAATATGTCTTTTTTTCTTTGCAAGTAAATAGATCTTCATTTATATCTTTTGATATCATCTAAAAGGTATGTCTTTTTACCAAGGGATGTATCTTATAGACTTCATAACTATTAATTAATTTCCTTTTATAATATTCTCATAAATCCTTAATGACACCATTTCATAATTTGATTAATGTCAAAATAATGAAGTGAACGGATTTCATAGAGTTCTCCCATATTAAATAAAATATTATTTAGAACATAGATTTCTTCATACAGCCAGCCACCATATTCTTTATCGCATCCTTAATCTTCCGTCTCAATCATATTGCCGTGCCTCCCTTATTCTTTATCGCTGTGTATGCTAATTCAATTTATACATGCTGACGACATTACTGTGCTTCTTTGGTGACGTGGAGGCTCAGTTTCCATTGCTGTAAATACACACTTACCTTGAAATTTATCGTCTCTGTCTTATTCTCAATATCGAACATCGATATATATATATATATCATCCATTGATGTCCAATGTTATCGTTGCTTTCCAGAATTAAATTGCTGACTCATAAGATTTTATCTGGCTTCCCCAAATTATCAAGCTTTGCCTTCATCAAGCTCTTCAATAAAAACATAGCTAACGTAGTCTGTACTATGAACTCTTGATGGCATTGCATACATTCTTTCAAAGCTGTTGCTGATATAAAATTCATTAGGATTCATTGCAGACATGTCTACAAGTTTGTCTCCATTCAAACCTTGTCGCGTTCTTTTCCGTAAAAACTCCAACACTCAAATGTTTTGAATCCAATGGTGTCTGACGTGGATTCCTCCGTTCTTCAATGATATACTATGCATAACCTCTATCGCATGTTCAAATTTCCGGTGGCTCAAGCCTTTCATTGCTAATAACGTGTATCAAATTTGGGAGACTTTCATTGCTTCACCGACTTCTCCTTTTCAAGGTGACATGGAATGTCTTCAATCATCTTAATTAAACAATTTGTCTGCAGACCCTTATGGCAGCATCTACAAACATCTAGGTTCATATCCATGTTGCTATCTCTTTTATTTCAAACTGTAACCATCTTTTGAAGTCATCGCAACCTTAGATTAATATCTGCCTTTGAATATTATTGCATGTCCTTGGGTGCCAAATTCGATGCAGACTGAATCTATCCACCAGATCACATTTGGGCTTCCATTTATATGTTAAGTTTTTTGTTAATAATAACCTATGGCTTATATATTTGTTGTGCTTGACTGGAAACTCTCAATACCATCTCATGTATAGCTTAGTGTCTGCTCTGTCAATCTTCATACCATCTGTTGTTGTTGTACAGATATTTTATACTTGATCATTTCACTTACCAAATCATGTTATGTTCTGTTAGCACTGTATTTGCTGTAGTATATTTGATGATGTATATTCTTTAAATATTTAAGTTTATATTATTTCTAACCTTTCCTTCACATATCTAGTAAGGTGAATAACATCAATGACAATACTACCAAGTCTTCGACATTACTCCACAAATGGATGCCCAGATTTTTGCCAAAAAATAAGGCTCCATCAGACCACGCATAGCATATAGAGGGAGAGGATGGCTAGATTAAGGCACTTAGCTTTTACTTTAGAGGATGACTATGAAGAGAAATTGTATTATGAGTTGCTTTGTAGTGAAGTCTAGCATGTAGATGGTGCAAGAGATCGGAAAATCCACTAAAATAAGCAGTAATATTCACTATGGATGAATGAAATGAGCCAAATATATGACAAATTTAAGGTCGAACTTCAAAATTACTTTATAACATAATAAGAGAGGAAGATCACTTTAGGAGCCAACCTATAAAACACTAAAATGAAAAATGAATTCACATAAATAATGATGGAAAATGAGTATCTTATCTCTATTAATAGTTCAATTGGGGTGTTATAACCTCTAAACCATAACAAAGCTGACTACTAGAATCTAGGAACTTCTAATTGACTAGGACAAAGGCTTATATATTGACCATGTAGGCTCCCTCACCCATCCACACATATATGTGCACATTGAGGAGAATCACTTAGTCACCTTTGAAAAAGTGATTCACTCAACTCTTAGCAGTTCCTAGTGCTCTTGCATTAAATATTTTTCCTCACAAGGTTCATCCTCTATTGAAGATTCTTGCTCTTAATAAGATATTTAGCGAAAACTCTATTATATAGTTTCTTAGCTCAGGTTTATATCACTTCTTTTTGTTTCCATATGATTCAACCAACACCTTTAGCTATGGTAATTCTATTTGTACGAGAATTTTGTGACCAATCATCTAGTTAAGGACATGTTAAGATTCAGATAGGTACTTGAGCATGAAATTATCTCTTAATTGTGTTGTTGCTTATCTTGGCAAGTACCTTGCATGGACCATAGAAATTTTGAACTAAGCCTTGCTCTATTTTGGTAGATTGACATCTGTGTGTATAGTTGTAGATGGAGGAAATTCCAATCGCCACTCTCAAATGTTTGTTGCTTGTATGCTTGATTTTTATTTTATCATGTTCTATGCCATTGTGACCAATCACCTAGTTAATGACACATAAAAATTCAGATAGGTACTTGAGGATAAAATTATCTCTAACTTGTGTTGTTGCTTATTTTGGCAAGTACCTTGTATGGGCCATTGAAATTTCAAACTAACTATTTCCCTTCTTTGGTACAATGACATCTGTGTTTATAGTTGTAGATGGAGAAAATCCCAATCATCATCTTCAAAGGTTTCTTGCTTCTATGCTTGCTTGTTTTTTATTCTATCATGTTCTGTGCCAGGGCAAAGTTATTCCTGAGAGTCTCTTGCATAACTTGTTGATATTGAGTATAAACTTATGCTATTTAAATGCTACAATGCTTATGCAAATTTAAGATATGTGATTGTGGGAAATAGTGACAAAATGCTTTCAAAGGTTGTCAGTTTGGTTTGTATGTGAAAATAAGTATTCTATGAGCATTCAATTAGAGGGACCTGCTAATATTTCCCCTCATAGGGAAAATGAGGATATATATCAAGGAATTCTCTTTCCTATCTGATTATGGATGCCAACAGAGCACCAAATGATGAAACTATGTGAGTATAATAATTGATTCTGATAACTGCATCCCATCCCAACCATTAACTATGATTTTTGGATTACCATGTGCCCTTGGTGCCATTTCTGTGGAGGCACAACCTAGGGCCTAGACAAGGTACAAAAATGAGCTGGTTTGGTATATTTGTCAACTACAACCATAATCAAGGTTACTTTTAGAATTGGGTTGTTCTTTGAATTGCTCCAACATGCTTGATTGCTGTTGTACTTGTCTCTAATGAAATAAATGATTGGCAACGAGCTTGAATCGTTTCAAAACTTGTCCCGTGTAGGACAAAATAACAAAGTTAAAGTCATTTTAGAAGTTAAATGGCTCTTCTTGTTTTCTCTCCAAATTGAAGGTTTGAAAAAACATTTTTACTTTCAATTAAATTGGAGATGAATTGGCTCAAATCATATCTATATCTAACTTCTCATTGCTTGAATATTATTGCAGGTTCGCCCAAGTTTAACGTATATGTTTAGTGAGCCATGCTCTTGTTGCAATGCAAATGGAAGAGTTGAAGCACTTGATACAATATTTTCAAAGATAGAGCGTGCAATTCGGCGTCTTGTGGTGAGATATATAACTTAAAAAAAATTTATTGGGGGGTTTCATTGGGCATGATATTATTCCAAAGATGTGTTGGGTAGTATTTTCTAGGTAGATGCTATCTTAAACAAAATTCTACACACTGGCAAAAGGTAATATTCTAAATATCATGTGAAAAACCAAAGTAGCCAGATACACCTTTGCCCCTCCCGGGGGGCACATATCCCCATATCCATATTGGGTATGGATCCAATACAGCATGAATACATGTCGGAAACTGTATCCACAAACAAACCTTAATTTTCTAACTGTCCTGACTACTGTGTGATTTGATCTTTTAAAATTTGACGTAAATCTTTCTAAACTTAATTTAGAAAAACAATCATGCAATTTTTAACTTTTTTTTTGTATAAACAAAATCTACGCCAAATGAGGAAGACAAATGAAATGTTTTTCTATTTCAGTGACCCATTTCTTTTGGGTTATCTTCCAATGCAACTCTACGTATTGTAAATTGTTAAATCAACTTATAATTTTGTATGTAGCCATTAATTGTCTATATTGCTTTTAAAGTAATGAAAATCTCTTCTAATAACTTAGAAAAATGTGTTTAGTATATGTATATGCGTTCTATATGAAAGTTGTATCCAGCTGTATCCATATGGGGGGTCTTCAAAATGGCTGTATCCATATCTGATATGGTATCCGTATCTGTAGCACTATTCGTGTCCACAGAAATTTTTGAAAAACACATAGAATTCATGTACAACTAAGAAGTCATGTGGAAGCTTCCTCTGGCCCTTGTATCATGATGAAAACATAATCTAGAAGTGTTTAGGTCAACAAAAGTTATGCCATAATCCTTGTCCATATTCTCATAACACATTCTTTTTCATATAGTTAAGGAACATCTGAATGTTCCCCTTTGACAGTTAACATTAAATAAAACACAAACTGATATAAGCTATTTCCACTTTCAATAATTAAACAACTCATGTTTGAATATCCAATGATAAAGATTCCAGGCTGTTTTATGAGAGTGTTGCTACGAAAAGGAATGTTTTGAAACTAAATGGACAGCTAAATAAAATGAAAGTTTTAGTTCATATCATTGATTTTGTGTCTTTTGAGAGTCGAAGTCTCAAGATGGTCAATCTTCTCTAAACTGAGAGTTATTTCTAAAGATGTGGATTCTTGTTACTATAATTCATGAGCTCCCACTTCTTTGTTCTTGGCAAGTGTATTCTCTATAAGATAATCAACAAAATTTGCAAATTCTCAAAGATTTGTTTTAAAACCTTGTCTATTCTATATTACAAACTACTTTTCCCATGTCTACACTCACAAATAGAAATGAAAGGTTACTGCTCAAATGTCTGCTGTGTACTTCAGTCCTCGATGACTGTTAGAGATTATGAATAAGTATTTGTAGTGATCCCTAAGGGTGGCTAAAATGTGCCTATAACTCTCGTAGATTGCTTCACACAAATAAACATCAATTTTTTAAATAGAATAGGAATAAGAAAATAGTTCCACAAAAGTCGAAACATTTAACTAAATGGAGAGAGTGTGGACACCAGAATGCCCAAGGATGGATTACACTTGCGAATCAAAATGCCAGATGGGGAATTGAATAAGAAAATTGTTGGGAACAAAAACAAAAAACATATTTATAGATTGAACTTGCTTGTAAGAGGAGGGAAGTATCTTTTTATACAGGCAAAGAATAGGGCTACATGGGAATACAACCACCTTGTGGTATTCCTGGGATATGGGGAGGATAGATGATGTTCACTGAACCTGAGGTTTATGAGGACCTGTCTCAAAGCATTGGGAGGCCACATGTCTGCATTTTATTTGGCTTAAATTTTTTTAATGAAATAATTGAAAATAAATAGAGGACAGACGAGGCTATGAGACGTAAGGCCCTGGTGCACCTTATTAAACCCTATAACCTTGAATAACTTGTCCACCCACCCATTTGCATCTTAGAATCAACACAATCAATTTTCTTTTTGTCCTTGAATCTATTGATAATTGTACTGCTATGTCTACTGTTGGAATTTTTTGCATTTTTGTGGTGATCTAATATTATATTGCTGCTATACTTGGATCAATGAACATTGAACATTGAATTTTGAATTTGATGTATGATGTGGATTTTTATTCTTAATTCTTGATGTCATGTACTACTAAACTTATACAGATGAAAAATAAAAATGTGTGTAGTTGTGAGTGTTGGTGTATGTGTGTGTGGTCCTCAGACTTCCTAGCGGGTTGGCACGAGTCTGCTTTGTTGACTCATACTCAGTATTTGGTAATTCTACATGTCAGCCTCGCCAAATGCAATATAGAGATAAAACATGGAGTAGACATTGAAAAATGCACTACAGCCATTGAGATTTGGCCTTTAGAAATTCCATTCAACCTCCCATTTTCCTGACACAGCTTTGTAACCCTCTTCAAGTGATCAAGTAGGATTTAAGGCAATTGAAGTTGCAAATTTCTGCAACTTTCCATCTATTTTTTCGTTCTTGCAAGCATTTCCAAAATTCATTTTAAATTCCTAGGTACTTTATTTGCATGTTTCTAAAATTTTAAATTAGTATTTAATAATTTATGTCTTTTGTAACCCCCTTCAAGTGATCAAATAGGATTTAAGCCAATTGAAGTTGCAAATTTCTGCAACTTTCCATCTATTTTTTCTTTCTTGCAAGCATTTCCAAAATTCATTTTAAATTCCTAGGTACTTTATTTGCATGTTTCTAAAATTTTAAATTAGTATTTAATAATTTATGTCTTCTAAATGTTTCTGTAAGAAAAAAATTGTGAAATTGTTATCAGATTTAGGATAGATGAATTTTAATTTTATTTCTCTAATGTGAATATCACTTTGAAGATGCAGATCTATATGAGAGTGCAATGTCCAAATAAGTATATTATTTTGCTTATAGATGAGAAGGTACAATATATATTTATCACTGCTGTAACTTGTAATGGCACTTATCCATTTGCTGTGTTTTCCAAATCACAATGGCAATCATAATATATATGTTATTGTAAGGACATGTCTCCTCTAGGGACATGCCCCTACGTGTGGACATGTCTCTACGTGAGACATGTCTCATTAATCAATTTGTCAACCTTAACATCGATCTGTTTCATTGCTGATGAACCATATACCATAATTGATCTTATTATCGTTTGTTAACTATAAGAGCAAGTTCGATATCCTCATAGTTCATTGTGCTCTACAACAAGTATGTTACACAGTCGGTATGCATATCGATATACCAAAGTCAATATGTATATCGATTACCATAATCGATATGATATGTAAGTGCTGATAGTAATCAATAATGCACAGATAGAGATCGATCTCATAATCGATTCATATTATCGACAACAATAATATGTTTGGTCGATATTCAATATCGACATAACTAATGATTATTATCATGATATGTGATAAATAATTATTAGATCAATAATAACAATAGTAATATAAATAATATATATATATATGTATATTATATATCACAATAGATATATATATATATATACATATGTATATATCATGTATATATAACAATCTAATAATTATTAATCATATATATAATATTTAGCAATTCTCATGACAATAATAATATAAAGAGAATAGCTATCAAATGCTTAAGGCCGATAGGCCACTTAAGAATTTGATTTCATCGATTGGATTTGTCCGATTGAAGCTACAAATCATTAACACTCCCTCTTAGCTAGGGAGGACGATCACAATGTAAATATAGTAGAACCACACATAGTGTGGGATAGATATTACCAAAAATGTTGTTAATCCTAACCAGTTACTGAGAGGGGGGGTGAATCAGTAAATTCAATTTCTTTAATCTTTTTATGTTTCTTATCCTGGTAATAGTGAAAATATAATGAAATCTTAAGTAACTTGGAACAAAAATCACATGCACAAGCCAACACATGATATATACATGGAAACCCTCGGTTAGAAGGAAAAAACCACGGTGGGACAGAACCCACGAACTTCACTACTGCAGTAATAAAGCTGCCATGTTAAAGGCTTAGAAAAGCACTAGTTAGAATGCTACCTTGTCAAGGGATTTGGTAGAGATCGGTTAAGATCTTGACCCTGTAAGGAGTCGCCTCACTAGAGGACTTAAGAACATCAATAAAAATGTCACCCGGTGAAGGGATTTATACAATGGAACCTGTTAGGGTTCACCCTGATAAAGGGATTTATATGTGCTTCACATAGTAAAAGAAATGATCTTCTTTAGACACTTAATTTGTCGATCAGAGCATACCTGTTCTCTTCTTACTCTGCTTGGTTGTTCAATCTCTTTCATTCACTCATGGTGACTGTAACCCTTCTCAGAAAACTTGACTCTTTTGCTCTGCTTTCTTTCTCCGCTCTTGATTTTCAACAACACCCATTCTAATGCATGAAGACCTGTATATATAACGATCTTCACTTTACCACACCAAACGGTGGCGCCAAGCTGTAACTCCTCCAAAACGTTGTTGTTCTGGAAAGTGATCTTAAAATCTCACATACATAACTCTTGAATCAAGCCAAAATGCTCGCATACAAAACTTCAGTTCATCTTGAAACAATCGTAGAAAAACTCTAGTTCATCCCAAAAAGCTCCGCAAAAATCGGATCGGATTATCAAGCACGGACTGGTAGATTTGCTACTTTGAAAGCAAACCGGTGTGCTACCAGTTGAGTCATCTACCTCCTGTGGTGTTCTACTAGACCGGTTGGACAAGATTGGTATTATTGTGACTAGTGTGGGTACACTGGTTACCTAGTATGTTTGATGGTTGTTGACTTGGACAACTACCAGTTCACCATTGTTGCTCTCACTTAAGGACTGGTGTGTTTTATGTTTGCCAATGATAACAACTAAGCATAATGCCAACAATCTTCTCCTTTGGCATTGGTGGCAAAACATATCAACTCATATCATTACTTGCCTCTCATCAGAATACTACCCCTGTCAAGTATCATCCTGTCAACTGATGCTTCCCCTGTCAACTAGTGTATATACTGCCATTGCTTCCCTTGTATCTGGCTCTACTGACTAGTCTCTTCTCTACTGAGTATACTAACATAACCCTTCCAATCTTCCAATTATCTTCCCCTTTTTGCCTCCGAGGGACAAAGGGTGTGAAACACTCATAACTGAAGCCGGTTGAAGATATCCTTGTAGATCTTCCTGGCGGAAACGAGGAATGGTTTCCAGGAAGCTATGACTTGGTCTAGGTTATACTTCATTGCTTGCAGAGAGACTATTAGGTTCTCCATGTCCTCAATTGTCTTGCAGTCTGGCTCACTGAGAAGTGCGTCAACATCTTTTGTTGCTTTCTGCATCATGTCAAAAGTGGGAGCTATTTATAACTGAATTCCAATGAGATCTTGGATTCTCTTTGTATGCTCCTTGGTTGCTTTTCTCAGCATGAGAACTAACCTGGTTAGGTCACGACTGTACTCTGTTGCTGAAGAGGTCTCTGGATTGAATCGTGATGTTGTCTCTTTTAACTCTTGTGTTGTCCGATTTGTTTTTGTTGTGACATCCTTCACAAAATCTTCAAAATTTGAAGTTTTCGTTATTATTTTTCCAACGTCTTGAACCTGTTTCTTTAGTTCCCCGGTGTTGGTAGCCATAGTTGCTTTGATTTCTGTAATGTCCCCAATTTTGTCAGCATTGGTGTTTCAAGGATTAGCCTATTATTTTGATCCTCGTAGGCTAATTATTGTGGATAGAGGGTCTTCTGAGGCAGTGGCTTGGCTTGGGAGGGTCTTGTTTTCTCCACAATTCAGTAAGCTATAGGTTGGTCTTTGTTTGGCTTAGATTGGACTTCATTTGGGCTTAGATTTGTGTACTAACTATTTGTGGTGAGTTGGGTGTTGATTGAGATGTACCCTTTCTATTTTTTGAAAGTGCATTTGGTCACATGGAGAAATAATAGGTATAACTGCAACTTCAGATGACATATTTAAATGATGAGTATTTTGGGAGTTATTATATTTTTAGTGGCCAAATTATTATTAAATTATTAAATGGCTTATTATAAAGTTATAATTTAACTTTATAATTTCACTTAAGTTGAGGGTTGAGTCATCATTGGAAGGAGGGCATTTATTATATGTCGAAGCCAAGTATTAAATATTTAAAGTGAAGTTGTGTTGGAAAGTTTCAAGAGCTAAGTTCTTTTGGGAAACTTTCACAATTTTAGAAGTTGAGTTCTTTTGGAAACTTTTATCAACAAAGCATTATAAATATGAGCTCATTTCATTGGAAAAAACACTCTTGAATATTTATTTGCTTTTGTTGCCTTTGTGGCTTTCTAAGGTTCTGAATTGTGCCCTTGCTGAAGGATAAGGGTTTTGGTCTACAGTTGAAGGATTGTAGATTCATATTGCAATTGTGCTGAGGTATACAATTTGCAAACTCTTTCTACTATGTTTACTGTAGCTAAGAGAAGAGTAATTTATGTGATTAATTATAGTAGACATCTGGACGTTTGCTGAGGTTATTTGCACATTGAGGGTGCAAGAATTTGTGGTATTCATTTCTATGCTACAAGCGATTTGCTTGAGATCGTTATATTTATTTGCTGATTGATGATGGGAACCGATCTGTTATTGTCCTGGAGATTTTGAATTGAATTTACATTACTAGCTGAATGGTGTCTTCAACAAGTGCGAGCTGTGTTAGAGAAGGAAGCCATAGGGTTTAATGTTGGTACCGTACGGATCTGTAGGGTTATCTAGACAGTTGGTGTGGTGTCTTCCTTGTGTGAGTTGTGTTTGAACATTTCCGGGAGTCCTTGATCATAACAAGGCTGCGTTCAATCCAGTTACAAGGTGCTGACGTCAATCTACAACAGCACGTGAGGGATTTACAAGCTGTGTTTTGCTACCAGCTAGTGGCGTTTTGTTTATATGTTGGCACGTGTTGGTTGTGGAGTGGTCTTCATTGCTTAACGTCATTGCAGACTTGGGAACCGTATTAGATATTACGGATTGTTCATAACTGTTGCATATGGTTGCAATGATGGCTTCCTGGTGCATCATGTAGGGAGTCTCTGCTGGCACATTTCCATTGTTGTTGGCTGCATCAAACGGGACAGGGAATTTGGTGTTGAGGCAGCATTTCAACATTGGCTGGCTGCGTGGTTGAAGGTGCAATTTAGAATCAATTAAATACTTTACTGCACATGTATTGTGGAAATATAATTCTGGAATTATCAGCAAACATTTGAAATTATATGAAATTGTTATTTGTTTGTTTAAATTGGAGGGAAATTAAAGACTTTATATTTATCTTCCGTGAAATAAAATTAACATTGCAAATTTATACAAGAAAATACAAGTGTTTAACCAAGAGTCAAGTAGGTTCTTTATAGTGGTATCAGAGCAGTTTCCTACCATCTTGTGGGGTAGGAAAGTTATTTTATTTTCAGATTTGTTGTTTCATTTGGAGTGGCCAGCACTCTAGCATTTTCTAGTGATGGAAGGACATAGGAGGACTGGTAGTTCTAGAAGTCGGTGGAGTAATGAGGAAGTTAGCACGAAAATGAATGCTTTGCAGGAGAGTATGGAGAATCTTAAGCTTCGTCAACAAAGGTTGGCGGAGAGCTTGTCGGATCTAGAGACAGTTGAGAGGGCAGCGAGGTATATGGTTTCTGCTTTTAGAAGGCCGACATCGAGATTGCAGGGAAGGAAGCTTGAGTTTTCCCCGACAGGTGTCCATGATGCAGATGTACCTATATTTAGTACGGCACCTGCTAGTCCTATCCGCAGTGCTAATGATGGACTTATTTCATAGGGACATGTGGATGTATCAGTGCCCTTGGTGGACAACAACACTGAGCTTCAGCAGGTTGAGGCTCCCAGAGTAGTCGCTATAGTTAGTTTAGAGGCAGCTGATGTTGTAGTTGTCATTGAGTGTTCAAACTCTCTCGAGGAGGGAGTTGTTATTTGAGACTTATATGTCAGCTATCGTAGTGTTGCGCCAGTGTAGGAGATAGCTACTTCCTCATATGGGACTGATGCATATATGGAGTCACCTAGCTATGATGTTGGTGATCTGGGCATTATAGTGGAGTTAGTAGATGGTGGTTCATGCTCTAGCATTATTGGTGTACAGCCTGACGTTGAGTCATGTGTGCAGAGTCAAGTGTCAGTAGTTGAGGCTTTAATAGGAGATGTGGATGCAGATAGTATGGACACATTTCATGATACATTCGATGATGCTATGAGCCGCACTAGGTATGACACCCCTTGTGAGATATTGGGTGATGACTCCCAGGAGGTTTTGGTTGAGTCCCAGGATCGATGTTTACAGGATCTTACTATTGAGGTGGAAGTTGAGACATGCGAGGAGATTGATATTGCGAGGGCTTCCATTTCTTTGGATGAGGAGTTGGTTGAGGTACATAGTAGTTGGATCTCGGATGCAGAGTTGTGTGGGGACAATAGCACACGTATGAGTGATCTTGTGGTGGGCAGTTCTGATCACAGTGCAGAGAGCTTGCATAGGAGGCGGGGGTTATAGAGGCATCATGTGACAAGTCAACTGAAGGTGAGTGAAAATGACATTTCAACTCTTGAGCATTATGATGCTATCCGTCAGATGCTAGCTACATATGGTTGGGGTGCTCTTGTGTCAGATGAACACGGTGATAGTAGTCTTTCCCTAGTAGAGGTTCATGCGCTTCGAGAGACTGTTAGGATCTTGAAGCATAATTACTCTCTGTTAGTTGCTGACAGGGATTACCTTCTAGAGTGGGGTAGCACCTGTTATGGGACGTTGTTAAGGAAAGAGGAGGTAGCTGAGCTCACCCAGGAGATTGAGGTGACTGTGGACTCTCTTTAGTGTACTCAGTTGGTTCTTCAGGAGTCACAGTCACAGTTGGATGAGGATATCGTGGAGTTAGAGTGGGTACAGTCGACACCAGCCCCAGACCTTGTACAATTACATATTGTGGTTGGTGATGAGTTTGCTTCCACGATTGGGGATGAGGGACATGATGATATGGCAGACACATCTGTCCAGGATATGGGTGCACTAGGTACGGATGAGGTAAGAGTATCAGTGGAATCAAGCTCTCATGTTGATTTGCTTCCTTTTTCTAGAAGCGAATCTATTTCGTCATCTCATATAACTAATAGCGAATCTATTTGACAAATTCATCTTCCTCTTCAGATGAAGCAAATGTACTACTGCCCCAAGACGAATCCATGGATTCAAACTACTGCAGAACTACAAATGCATGTTTGGCCTCTTCTTCAATTATATTTCCATGCTCAAGTACAAGTGGAATATATGCCTTCCCATTAACTTATAACCAAGCAAGATGTCTGATCGGACATCCCCTTGATCGAACAAAGACTAATCTTTTCTTATCGGTTGCAGCTTGAAAAGCTGGTCCATCAACCATCATCACCTTAGGATGATTGAAATGATTTCCTTCATGTGATTCAGATGAAAATACGACTGCATTGCATACCTTAGTATGCTGTCCACAAGATTCAGACTTAAGATAATCTGAATTATTTATGATGAGGTTGTCCTCAAGCTTTGGTGTAGTACATTCATGCAACACTTGTTCAAGTTCATAACCTTGAAACGAAGATGGGTTATTTTCAACATGACTAGGATCTTCATGTGTGTCTATCTTTTCACGTCTAATGACATGATTGACTTCATTCATTTGAACATCAGAACAATGATTTTCATCTTTCTTCTTTTTATCGACTTTTTGAGAATGCAAAATCTAGATTTGAGCTTCGCTAGCTATGTCTACTTTCTTTTCCTAGAAGAGAATAGCAAGATAACTAGCTTCAGATTTAGAATCCTTTGTTGTTGCCTTCATTGATGGTGCCTCAATAAAAAGCTTCTTTGGTGATGAAACTAACTTATGTTGATTCCCACTAGAAAAACGACGAGTAACATTTGAGAGAGGCCTCCTTTGTACATCTTTGTGAGGAGCGAAGAACATACCTTGAGCTATTTGGTTTTTGAGAGCAAGCAACTATTTTGCCAACCTCCGCACCACAGGATCTGTCCTTGTGATGAAAGAAAATGAATCCAAAGAAAAAGAACTTTCTTCAAACCCACTTGCTTCTATTCTTATCTACTTGGCAAGAATGAGATCATCCTCGATTTCAATTGCCAATGTCTGTGTGGCTGCAAGAGTACTTGGGATGCTCTTCTTAATAGAAAATTGACTTCGGGAATTTGAGCATTGACAAAGAAACACTTCAAATTTGCAGTTGTACTCTGAGTAGAAGCTAGAATTTTTTGTGTCAACTTGTTGAAATGGGAAATGAATTCATGCATAGGCATGTGATATTCCTTCAACTAGGTGAGTTGGGCCAATAGGGCATAAGCATCTTCAAGAGGCTTGAACCTTTCTTCAAACTTGGCTATGAGAGTAGCCTAGTTTGTGATAGTTTGTGGTGCAAGATGGTAAAACCAGTCAACAGCCACGCCCTGGAGAGTTTCCACGATCAGCCTCACAAACACGTCCTCATGTTCAACACCATGAACACCGCATGCAATGTTAAAAGCAACATTATGTTCATCAGGATGTTTCTATCCATCACCGAAGAACTTGGGAAAATTCTTCCGTGAGCCATCAAGAAGAGCATGTAGAGGTAGAGTCAAATTCAAATTTCAAAAGCATTTCCCCAAGGACCTTGGGCAGTCATTTACATGTCCTTGGTGAAAGCTTGAAAAATACAATGAAAAGGTCACGGGTATACATCAAATGAAAGCGTGAAGCTTTCGGATGGATTCGTGTCCCCAACAAAGTTGTCAAAAACTATTGGGTGGATATTTTGCAACTGACAGTTTTTAAGGATCAATTGCAAAATAGTGGTTCGAGCCACAGTGCGTGAGATGTAGTCTCTCCTAATTATAAGGGAAGACTACCCCTTCTTATTGCTGCCAGAGTCAACAAAACACTTAACTACTTCTATTTATACTAAGCTAAATTAGGGTGAGACATTCATCATATTCTCTTATTTTTACAATAGATGTTACCATTACAATACGATCTTTAATCAATGGTGTATTTCACTTACAATGTATTTGTTGGAGCAATAATCATGATAAACAAAAGATTAGACATAAGAATAACCTTTAGCATACGAGCAACTTTTAATAACTTAGGAGTTCACAAAATCTCAAAGACTTTCAATGGCCCCTTATGAGATTATGAGAACAAGAATGAAACGCATGTGCAGCCCAAAATCTCCAACAGGTACTCCACCTTGCATGTACGAATGAAGAAAACGAAGCAGCACAAGGTCTGCAAGCTATTCTCTTGCTTGAGGGTTCTATGTTAATCTCTAACGTGATAAGCAGCTCAAAGTTTGCAAGACCAAATCTGAAACCAAATTATAAGTTTGAACGCAACATGTAGCTCAAAGTCTGCAAATTGAATTCAAATCCCTCTAGAACAAAAGCACAAAACTCACAATCAACTCAAGAAAATGTCGTCACATGACATTTTGGATTGGCATAAAGTCTCAAAACAACTTGCCTCTTTTATTGGAAGCAATCTAATTTACATCTAAGCTCAAAGTCTTAGAGTGCATATACAAACTGGCAAAGTTTTATTGCATTGCCAAAAGATAAAAAATACAATGACGCACCCTCTTATATATAGGTGAGGGGCTGAGAGAAAAAGGTGGAAGAAGTCCAACTAATTTTGACTTTTTCCACAACTAACTATGACTTATTCAAATAACAGTCCTAATCTATCTTGACTTGCAATTTGTTTACATATAATTGTAAGTTGCAAGTTACATGTAATTTGTCAAAAAGAAGTTGCAAGTACATAATTGAATACTATTCCAAGTGTCTGACATGATATGATTCTATTTACATCATCCTTTGCCACATTCCTTATGCTTCTATAGGATGCTCCGTGATTGAAGTACTCAGATTTGGTGGAAGCATCTTTTACTAGAATAGGAACCTGCATCCTTGATTGTCCCTCATTGCAAAGGTTTTTATTGGGAAAGCATCTTTTCAATGTTTCATGACCATTAAAGTCTTGAAAGCATTCTATGCTCTCAATCATTTTATCACCTTTCCACCTCCTTGTATGGCTCCGTCATGTGTCATGTGATTGTTCTAGCTTTGTGTCCTTCTGCAAAATAAGGCCAATGCCTTGATTTGTTGATTTGGTATATCATGTGTGCACATAGGAGAAGCCATGGAACGTTCTTCAAGAGATGAAAGTTGCAAAGCACAAAAGCCACAATTGGGAAGAACTTGGGAAGTACAATCTTGGAAGAACAAGCATCACTGATGGTTTCAAAATGATACCAACAGCGAATATTGGAATTTGGGAAGTATGTTGCCAGTGGAGAAGAACATGGGAAGAGCATTTGCAAATGGGAAGAACTTATTGCACTTTGCATACATATGGGAAGTACTTTTCCTTGCACCTGCAAACAAGTCTCAGAGACCCAATTTTAAGTGACTTTTTTGTGCTTTTTAACCCAAATTCAGGTTTCGGAAGATCAACTGCATGAAGCGAGAAGTACTTTGTATGTTATAAGTGTAAAATATGCCTCTTAAGGCCAAGTTTGGGTCTTGGAAGAACCATTACAAATTTGGGAAGAACATGGGAAGAACATGCGTGCAATGGGAAGAACCATTTTGGGAAGATCCTTTTGCTTCTTACAACATGAATTTGCAAGCTTTGAGGGGAAGAACATGGGAAGATCACATGTGCCATGTGTAAAATATGCAATAATGTTTCCAAAACCCGAAATTGTCAATATGATTGAATAATTTGGGTCTTAGGAAACATAACTCAAGTTGGAAGAACGTGGGAAGAACCTTTACAAACTTGCGTAAAGAGAGACACTCATAACTTATAAATAGCATAGATAACAAGCCTAAGACTCCACACTTGTCCAATAATGCTCCAAGTCCTCTTCCTCTCGTTTGGATCAAGGAAAGGATAGCCAATGCACTATTAAGCCTCATGGCTTGAGTTGTGGAGATCACAAACAGGTTCCCTAGATGTCCAAATAATCACTCAAAATGCAAATATGGAAAAAAATAAATAAAATGTACGCAGGGGTGAATCTGAAAAAAAGAATCATGGATGGCATTAAAGAGCTCTTGAATACTTTCCAACAATGCAAGAATCATGAAAATTGGAGATTGAGGTAAAACATTATGAGCTTGGGAGTCAAAAAAGAATACCTGACCAGGGATACATGTGGATGTGTACCCTGTTTTGGAGGCAGGCGTCTGTAATGTCCCCTATTCTATGATAGCTTGGAAATTTGGAACAATTACCTTGACCTCTTGATTCTTCTATGAATTACAATATTTGATAACACTTATATAACTTGTAAATATGTTTATTTGATCACTTAGAGGATAATTGTTATCAATATCATTACTATATCTGGTATAACTTGGATAAGATGATGAGATAACTTTCTCTGATTTGACAATGGGGAATATGCTGTGATATGATTTGATAAATACTTATAGTGATTGAATTTGCCCACTTATTTCTTATAGCACCAATTGTTGCGCATAATATGCTGGCATGCTTATGCCATGTTGAAGACACTACTATATCTGAAATGGCTGATTGATTCCTTCTAATTCCAAATCGCTAAGAATCAATGTATACTGATGTTCACATCAAGAAATGTTTCCCTCTGATGACAGTCTCTCTCTATGTCAAATAAGTACTGCTAGTGGTATGTGAGAGTTATGATCATATTGTTTCCCAAGGTTGACTCCCAATCGAGGATCGCACTCCAAGAAATCAATCAAGCTTTGTATATATATATATATATATATATAATCCAATGTCACACTGAACTGAATCAATTCATATATATAAATCGCATTGACCAGAGGAACAGTTACACAATGCTGGTATGTATATGAAGTCATGGAGGTTACTTTCCCTTGTGAATCTTTGTGGGAATTTGTTGGTAATTGTTTCCTCTCGCGAGGAATTATGATGATCTCGGGAAAACTGATTTTTATATTCCTTGAATTTTATTTGTTAATTCTCGGCATCTCCTAAACGGAAGAAATGCCCGATTGCCTTAGGAACTACTACTCATGTGGATGAAATACGAAAAGGAAAGTGTCAATTACTTTGGTAGTTGAGGGGATTGTCCAAATGGTCAGACCAACCGCTGGCAAGAGACCCAACTGTAGATTCCAATGGTGTATGATGGATAGAAGCCATAAGATGAGATGTCCCATTTTGATTGAGATTGATTCTTATTAAATATCCATTGATGGGAATGGATGTGTTCCATACGCCTCTGCATCCACGATGAGACACCTATTTTCATCGTCCACCATCATTAGTTCATAACGGTTTCTATTTAATGTCTAATTTCTATCATAGCATATCCTTGACTTAATGCTAATCGATTAGTCTCATATTCTAATCGCCTCCTACTTTCATTAAATAATATATCACATCCTCTCATTAAGTTAATTTCCAAATTGTAGTCGTTGTCTTGGATATTCGGTGAGCTATATTATAGCCGATAGTCTTGTTTAGTTTGGTTGATAGGTGAGGGAATTTATAAAGTTTGTTTATTGTATTTAGATTAGTTTATACTTTATAATGATAATATTAAATGGATATGTATGTATGTATGTGTGTGTGTGTGTGTGTGTGTGTGTATGTATGTATGTATGTATCTGTGTGTGTGTGTGTGTGTGTCTGTGTGTGTGTGTCTGTGTGTCTGTCTGTGTGTATGTATGTATGTATGTATGTCTGTATGTATGTATGTGTGTGTGTGTGTGTCTGTGTGTGTGTGTATGTGTGTGTGTGTGTGTGTGTGTGTATGTGTGTATGTATGTTTGTGTGTGTGTGTGTGTGTGTGTGTGTGTGTCTGTATGTATGTATGTATGTATGTCTGTGTGTGTGTATGTGTGTATGTGTGTATGTGTGTAATGTATGTATGTGTGTATGTATGTGTGTATGTGTGTATGTATGTATGTCTGTATGTATATGTGTGTATGTCTGTCTGTATGTCTGTATGTCTCTATGTATGTATGTATTATAATTGTTTGTTTAATATTATTATTAATTTATTCTCTCACACACACACACATATAGATATATATAATATTACACTATATTAATTAATATATTATATAGTTAATTTATTATATATAAATAATATATTATTGTCAATTATTATTATATTGATAAAAAAAAAATTATTTCTAATATTTTATATTATTATATTTAATAATGAATTATATAATATTGATTTAATATATTATATTTTAATATTATATTATATTATACTTTATTTATTAATATATTATATCCTTAAATTATATTATAATTCATTATTTATTCTTTTATTATTGAATTCTTTTCTTGAAGTGGGGACATTACAGCATCCCTTTCCCCTAGCTGTTTTGGGGGTGGTGGGATGCCCCTCTGCTGTCCCCACTGCCTGAGAATCAGCCAGAAACAGCCACAACGTCCCCTGGCCATTTGGAGATGCCCAACTATCCTTCGGATGGCCGGGGGATGTCTAGGTATCCCCTGCAGTTGGGGACACTTCCAGCCAAGAAAAAGAAACAAAAGTTTTACTTTTTTCTGTTTTTTTGTTTTTTTTGTTTGCTTGGATTTGTCCATAGATCATCAGTATTTTCACTAGTGTTGGAAACTGAAAAAGGATTTGCAATCTTACTGCAATTTAATGAAATTGTTATGTTTTGTGTCTATGAGGTGCAAATTATCAACTGTTTTGTATTGATATTCTACTATATTTTTCTGTAATAACAAGAACATACATATGAAATTATTTTGTTGTCATTATGTTTCTTACTAATTCATTGTTCAACAATTCATGCTGTAATTTGCATGTTTGATGCATTCCTTTTAACAAAAAGAGAGATTCAATACATATCATGCATAAGTTTGATGAATAATACAAAACCTCAATGAGGTGGCTGGAATAAGACAACCATAGGTCTGGAATCAATAGCAACAATGGTCAGACTTTCAAAATAACCTGCTACAGGCTGCTACAGCCATAGGAAATTGTATTTTAATTTAGCTTCACATTAATCTCAGAAAAATGCCTGCAAAGATCCCCAATGCACATGTCCACTTCCAGCCAGTGAAGACCCTCTGGAAAAATGGGTTGAACATGGTCCAATGGCAGGTCTGAAAACTTGCATTATCAATTTGGAATCTCCTTGAAATGATACTCTAACTCATTATGAAAATTTGCTTACTACTGTCCACTTCTTTCTCTCTCTTTCTCTATAAATATATTAATATATTTTGAAGGATTTATATCTATATTTATTTTAAAATTTGTATATTGTCGTCCCCTGCCATCCCCTAAAAATGGACCTCAAGGGTTCGCCCCGGAAATGCTTTCCCTGTCATCCCCCCATCCCCATCCCTGAAACACCATGGTACATAGTATCTGACTTTAAACAGCAGTAACTTTTGCCAGCAGCTAGATCCCTCAATGAAACTGACACCATTGGAGAGTGCACAAAACTAGTTTGCTAACATCGTTTTGTTTACAAAAATCCAAATTCTAGATCAAAATTTATGTATTTTTGAAAAAAGGGTTGAATTTAGCATGTAGTGACAACTCACTTGGCAAAATAAAAACTTGTGAGAAATAAAATTCGCCTAAAATGGACAAATTTTATATGAAAATAATCTAAGTTACTGGTTCGAGTTTGGTTCCAAGTTCGGGTACGAAGAACCGGTTCGCAAGTTCGACAAAATTTTGAAAAGGGGTTTGGGTTCGGGTTCGAAAAAACATGTAAATTTTAAAAAAATATATATATATACATATTTATGAAGCCTAGAAGCATGAGTTAAAATTAGAATGTCACATAGTATCATAAAAAACACCATAAACTTATAATCATAGCATCATGAATCATGATCATACCATCATATACTTCAAGTTAAACATCAAAGATTCAAAACATTAAAACTAAATCATAACATCAATTTCAAGTATCATTGTTTCAAGTTCAACTAATGAATTAAAAATGTATTACTCTTCATCTTCATCTTCTTCTTCAACATTAGTTGACTCAGCAATAGAGCTAAGGCCAATGGGATCAGCAGCAGCAACAATAGTATTGGTGTCAAAATCTTCAAAAACAGCAAGTGCAAGCAAACATTAGCCTTTCATAACCACCTTTTAGCGTTCCGGATGTCAAAAAAAATATAATTTTTTGCAAAATTTGTCACTTAAGTGACATCCACGGCCCAAAGTTCGGCGCAGTTCACCCGGGGTTCGATTTTTTTGGACCTGGTCCACCCAGGTTCGTCTGTCCGGGCCAAAAGTTCGAACTGGGCCCAGATTTTTGAACCCTACCCGGACCCACAGGCGAACCGGACCCGGACCACGGACCAGTTCGTACCCGGGCCCGTCCGGAGGGGTCCAAGGGCGAACCCGGTAACTTAGAAAATAATGGTTTTTGTGCTTTTAGAATGCATCCAGGCTAAAACTTTTCCAATAAAAATGTATTCACCAGATCCGAGCTTTAAACTTCAAACCCTAGTTTGCAATTGTATCATACAATGGCCAAATTGAGTGCAATAAAAGCTAAATCAATCTTACTTGGGTACTCTAGATTCAATTGTGATCATAGATTTGTAGTAGTGTACATCCCAGGAATCTTTCTTTTTGTTAATTTGTTTCTCAACTCTCATGCAAGTTCTAATCAGTGAAAGGACTACTTGCATAGTAATTTTTACATATAGAGTTCTAGATTCTGGGTTTGAACCATAATGTTGAAATTTGGACTAAGTGCAAACTCGGCAAGACATTTTTTCCCCTTACTAGGATTTGGTACAAACTCAGCAAACTTTGGCAACAAAAAATATATATAATTTACAAAAGAAATGTTTTTAATGTTTTTTTTCTTTATTTCATGTTGATTTTCTGATTTCTTAAAGAGTCGATTGAGTCTGTAAGTACAGACTCTACTGTCAAACTCAACTGAGTCTGCGAGTTGAGGCTGCGGACTTGCTGAGCCTGACTCAAAGTCAGATCTGTGAGTCCTTGCTGAGGCTCACTGATTTTCAACACAATGGTTTGAACTTTGTATAAATCTGTAAGAGGTATTTATAGGACATGATATTTTCTTGAAACACATCTACCTGAGATGATTTTGTATAAAATGCAAGATGGTCAGATTCTAATTTAAATTTTTTGTGTACTGAAAGGTAAAGGCTAAAGATGAGAAGTCTTGGCCTCAAATTTTATTGTGGGTGGATCCAGTCATGTCCGACTATCTGACCTCTGGAAAGAAGACACGAGTAGAGCTATTGCGCACTTCGCTGAAAGTCAGGATTGATATAGAGGTATATGGTAGGCATATTCAATATGTCTGATTCTATTATTCTGTTTACTTCTTCAATGCAGCTTCTCAATGCACACACAATGTATGATTCTAAATACTTGATCATAAATCATTAGCATGTGTCCTTGATAATAGGTCATTGTACTTGGATGACTTATACAACATAGGAAGGCTGATGAGATATTGTTCCTTGGTTGCTCTATAGGTTAAGAGAGAATTTCAACGAGGCCAATTTGAGGTGAAGCAATGTATGGTCATAAAACATTATATTGCTTTCTTGATAACAGGTCATTGAATCATACAAGGGAAGGCTGATAAGATAGTTTACCTTTGTTTTGCTGCAGGTTCTGAATTTGAGAGAGGCTTTGAGGTGCCTGGTTACGCAAAGAAGAGAAAAGCAGCTAAGGTTAAATCAAGATTGGCTGAGAAAAGTAGGAAGGTAAAATTTGTTTTTACGAAGAAGAGCGTACCAAATATGAAGGTCCAAGGAGAAATATATGGATCAAGTAGCAGGTGAACAACTGATTTCGCAAAGAATAATGTACCTAATAAGAAGCTCCAAGTAGGCATGGCTGAAACAAATACCAAGAGGAGTCCTGTTTAAAGGAAAATTCAAAAGATTAAGAATATGACAACTGGACTAAAAAATGTTTGATAATAGTTGAACAGCCAACTATATTGGCAGAGGAAGGAACATAAGGCACAAAATATTTTGGTAAGCAATTTTATATTTTGTTGTCATTTCTTCTACGGAGTTGAAGTATCAAGCTTATACTTCTAAGTTGTAGTTGTGCTTTGACATAGTTAAGTCACAACATTTTCATGATGAGAAATGATTAGCTCTCCTTGGAGAATAC
Organism: Chamaecyparis obtusa; assembly: GCA_027943335.1. NCBI lineage: Eukaryota > Viridiplantae > Streptophyta > Pinopsida > Cupressales > Cupressaceae > Chamaecyparis > Chamaecyparis obtusa. The sequence goes on from BSBK01001234.1 coordinate 653,413, forward strand.
CTTTATCATTAACATGGAACTCTAAAGTTGAAACAACATTGGAGCACTTGTAAATATTAATGTCCTATTTTTCCCTTCAAACTTAAAGTTGAATTTTACTCCAATACTGTTTTTACAGCACGCCTTGTCGTCCCTTACAGATCTTTTTGCAGCTGCATCTAGTTGCATGTCCTCGTTCTTTTGCAAATACATATTTATCTGACATGGGAAAGCATAATCATCAGCCAATCAAAAAAGTGAAAGCACCAACTGACCTTTTGGTTTTAAGATTGGCAATAGATTATTGTTGTAGAGAACACATTACTTTCGTCAATTAAAAACTCCTTGGGAAAAAAATCCTTTTGTAAGATATGGAATAGAAAAATTCTCAAAGATATAGCATTTAAATTCTGTATCATTAGACGATAATGTAGGTTTTGAAATTTTTGTATACATCATCATTTTCTATCTGGCTTCTTAAAAACCGACAAATTGTTCTGAAGAATTATAACTATTCAGGCATCGGCACGTTTTATTATGGCTTGCTTCCTAAACCGCATCTGTAAATGCTAATAAGACTAAGTGGTGTTATAAATTATAGAAATAAATAGAGAATCTGCAGCACGATCGATTATTCGTTGCTAAAAAAGAGGGTGCATTAAAAAGATTTTGACATTTGATTCACCTGAATGATTCAAAGCAACACAGTATGGGAGATCGATAATCAAATGGAAAGAAGAAATTTATATTTGTTAAGTTTGCAGCATTCCAATTAAAACAGTATATTTTATGTTGCACCCTGAATCAACATAGATTTTGTCATAGATAGGGAATGCTGATAAGAAAGAAAGACAAATGTAAGTATCCTTCGAATGTTATAAATCAGTTGCTTTTAAAAGAAGGTAGCACCTCAAAGTCTCGGATTTAGGATACTAATTAGTCAATTGTCTCTTTGAGCTGTGCTGACAATGAAGAAACTACAAAAAGTCTGATGAACACATCCATCACATGATGAATTTAATGTGCTGAGAAGCATCCAAATTACTTCGAGTTGATAATCTTACCACATGAATAAAAACATTAGTACCTTGAGTTTGTGTTAAGATTTGCATTAGTTTTACAATATGTTTTTTAATCTAATTATTAATTGTTCAAACCTATTGTTATATTTATCTTTTTATGAGGTAAGTGTAGATTTTTTCTATTGCAGCCTTCATCCAAAGTAGTCTAAAGAAAATTCAAGGCCGTGCAAAAGTGATGGAAGTGGGCACAAATAAGAAAATTTGAAAATATATTTTTCTGTATTTTTCTATGTTTTAGTAATTTGCATTTTTGGAGGCCTTCAGAACAAATTCCAATGGTGTACGCAGTTTCAAATTTTGGGCACAAAGCAGGGAGTAACAACCTTGCCAAGTTGGGATCACCATGTGTCAAGGTGGCATGGTTTCTAGCAAGACGACAACAACTCATTTTCACATACACACAAGGGTGCCACGCATTGGCACTGCAGAGGTTTTTGAAGGTAGAAAGGAGAGCATATTTAACAAATCCCAACAATATGCCGCATGTCCAAGGCGCGATTAGGTGAGGCCAGTTGTGACATGTTAGAAATATATGATTGTTGTCTATTGTCATTGATGTCAAACATAGTGTTCCGGAGGAGTTTGAATTTGTGTTCCCTCAAGCTTTGTGGTTTGAAAGTTTGCTATTCCTGGAGATATGGGTTTGTGTGCTGAAATTACAGTGTAGTTTATGTCATAGTGTTGCTGAGGAGTTTGAGTTTGTGTTCACTCAAGCTTTGTGGTTTGGAAGTTGTCTATTCTTGGAGATATGGGTTTGTGTGTTGAATCGAGAGTGCAGTGGAAGACATGTATGTATCTTGTATGGTTTCAGAATAGTAGAAGACATGTATGTATTTTGTATGGTTTCAAAATAGTGGAAAACAGGACAATGAAAAATAGGTATGTCTCTTGTGATCATGTGAAGATGGTGTTTTACAGTGTCTCTGTGTTAAACTCTTATATCTGGAAGTTTGTAAAATCCGGATGTCTATTGTTCAATAGCACTAGTATTGTGTTGTATAGATGATAGTAGGTTTGCAGTTGCAATTATTTGTACTTTTTGGAGTGATTTTGTTTCAGAAATCAAGGTTGAAGATGTGTTGCTACTCATACAGATGGATTCAAATTTTGGTCTTGGTTGTGGCATTCTATGGTGATTAGTAATGTGTTCCTGGTGTTCCAGAGACTGTCATCTAGTATTACAACTATTTTTAGTTGTTTTGATGCAGAAATATGTTGTGACAACTTTTGATGTGGCATGTTGACATGGCTTCCGATGCGGAATGTTGACAGCTTCCAATGTGGCGTGTGAATCTCTCTATAGCATGTGGAGGTCTGGTTACAGTTGACTTGCTGGCAGTTTGCTTCTACACATTTGATTTATCTTTAGTTGTTTCAGTTATTGCGGATCTGACATTAGGATTTGTGTAGCGTGTTCTTGGTCCATATTTCTCGTAGGATGAATCATGCTTTCAGATTTAGGTTCAAGTGTTATATTTATTGATTGTTGAAGTGTTAGATCTAAGTCTGAGTCTTATTACTGATAAAGCTCGCCTCTCTGATTCTGTCTTAGGGTTACTAATGTTGATAGAATCAGATTTATCAGTGGACATCTAGAAGGTATTGATATTATACTCAATATTTTATTAACACTATTGAAAGAGTTCATACCAATGACATGCTCAGCAAGGGAGAGTTATGATCTGAGTCAATATTCCATTGATCAGTTCATGGGGTCACTTTTTGCATTTGAGGTTACAAAAATTGAAATAGAAAAGAGAGACTGCATTTAGAGTTGTTAAAGATGATGAACCAGAGACATGCAAGATGTTAGAGGATGTTGAAGCATATCTTTCAAGAAGATTCAAGCAAGGTACTGGTAGATGCAAAGGTAAGTTACCCCTTAAGTGTTTTAATTGTAGAACGATATGAAATTTTACTAATGCTTGCAAGTATAAAGATTATCATAGTGAACTAAAAGATGAAGATAGAAAAGACAATCAAAAGAAAGAAGATTTCAAAGAGAAGAATAATTTCAAAGGTAGAGGTAAAAAGAGCTTATGTTCTAAGGAAGAATATTTTTTTGAAGATCAAGATACTAATGAAACAATTGAGGAATCCTTGCTTTTAGCCATTTTTCAAAAAATGGACCAAATTACTTTGCATGCTAAAGTTGTTGTAGATGCATGGATCATAGATTCTGGGATAGGAGATAAAAGAAGATTTATCAAGTTTAAAGATTATGATGGTGGAGCAATCAAATTTGTAGAAGGATGTGTTCAAATCAAAGGCATGGGAATTATTTCAATTGATGGTAAGCAAGAAGTGATGATGTTTACTATGTGGAAGGTTTGAAACATAATTTGTTAAGTGTTAGTTAAATGTACAAAAAAGGTTATATAGTTATGTTCAAAAGTGATGGTTGTACTATTAGAAAGAAACAAACTAGTAAAAAAGTTGCAAAAGGTTTCAGGAATGTTGGTAACATCTATTATATTGAAGACAAACGTGAGAATTTGTGTTTTCTAATGCAATAAAATGGTAGATGGGGAGATGATGTAGAAATGGAACTTAATCAAGACAAAGTGGAATCCGCTCTATCAAAGGACAATGAGGATAGAAAGGTTGAATCAAAAGATCCACTTGACGCTGAATAGATTATAGTAGAAGAAAACAATAAGGACATGGTAGACTAGAAGAAAATAGTGGATCGTAAGCAAAAAGAAGACAAAAAGGAAGCTGACTAGTTTATAGTAGACCATAAGACAGAGGAAGACAATAAGGATATGGTTGACTAGAAGCAAGAGAAAAACAAAAAGGATATGGTAAACCAAAAGCAGACAGTATAAGATAAGAATACGGAAGATCAAAATTAGGCTAAAGACAAAAAGAACATGGTTAACTAGAAGTAGTTGGAAGATAAGAAACTAGTAGACCAAGAGTAGAAGAAGAATAAAAGAACTTAGTGCAGGCAAAGGACATAAATAGGACGAATAATTGGAGATCCTCTATTCTTTCCAAGTACTCATTTTTTTATGGTATCTATTTTTATTGCAAAAGTGTATGATATAGAATTAATGAGTTTAGAAGTTTGAGAAGGCCTTATGTTTTCAATGGAAGATGTTATCATTGCAATAAGATAGGGCATAATGAATTTTAGTGTACAAGTAAAGTGAATTACAATAGAATGAGTAAGAACAAAGGTATCAAGAACTTCAATGGATACTGCAATGTTTGTAATCGATATGGATACAAAAAAGTTGAATGTAGTATAAATATCAATGTCAGGAATAATGGCACTGCTAAAATGAAAAGGGATGGTTTGATTTGCTATAAATGTAACAATACGAGACATATTGCAAGGTTCTATGAGGATGGTCTGGTTTGCTAGAAATGTAACACACGACATGTTGCTAAGCTTTGGAAGAATGTTGAAGCGTAGGGTGATTGTTTGACGGTTGCAGAAGGCTCAAAAGAAAGGATCAAGATATAATTGTTGTAGAATATAGGTGGTGTTTTTTTATGGTGGTTTGACATCCATTCCATATGATGTTTCCCCCTCTATTAAATGACTCGAATTGTAGGGTCTAAGGGGTAGTCTTCATCTGTTTCCCCATTTGAGATTGGATTTTGGGTATCTTCTTAGCATGCCAATAAGGTACGAATACTTCTTTGAAGATAAGATTTGTGTTTTGTTGTCCGAAAAGGTGTTTATTCAAATGTTATATTTATTGATTGTTGAAGTGTTGATTTAGGTCTAGGTCTTGTACTTAATGCTTATCTCTTATCCAGATGGGTTCAAGTTATATGGGACCTATGTATTTAATGTTGAACTCTTATTCATTTAGGTTCTCGGTTTGGATGCTTTTGGCATAGAACTTATTTGCATTTTTCAATTACCTTGGTCGACATGAAACTTATTTGAAATATCTTTTGGTTTGGCTAACCTTGTTGTAATCTCCAATGATATATCATGTATATAAGGACTATTGGTGCTTTAACAAAATGTAAGAGTAAGGTGTGAAGCAAGTGAAATGTGTGAACCAATTCAAAAATTAGCAAAGTCGAGTTCAGTGACAGTGGAAGAGAAGGAACGACAATAATAGTGTGTTGCTAGAGTGGATAGTGCTTTGCAAATCAGCTGCATTATCAAGAAAGTCTATCTTTATCTACTTTTAAGATGAGTAAGAACTTTAAGACGGTGAGTCTTGGGTACTTGATTTTGTTATTGTATCTTGCTACTTTGGTAGTGAGCCTCTATATGTAAGTCTGGAGCAATGAGATCCTATTTGTACTATAAGGCAGTGGGCCTTCTTATCTAAATTGATTGTTGTATTGGCAGTGAACCTTTGGTTGCTAGTCCAGAGAAATGAGATCTTAATCTTGTGTAATCAAATTATATACTTAAGTGAATTATCTTTGTGGGCAAGTGCTCACTATGGTTATTCTCAGTTTGGGGTTTCCATGCATAAATCTTGGTGTTCTTGTGTTGTTGGTTCTGTTCTTTACTTACATACTGTTTCATGTGGGTGTTTATTTGCAATGTCTATTTTCTAGAATAGAATTTAATAATAAATGATAAAAATAAATTATTAATTATTAATAACAAAATATTATATAATTTATTAAATCAACTATATTATTAAAATAATAATGAAAAGAATATAATACATATAATTGATAATTGATAAATAATATAAATATATTTGATATATTATCACCATGCGTTATAAATATAAATATAATTATATACAAGATATATTACACATAATCATAATTTAAATCTAAAAACATCCTATAATAATTTATATTCATTGTAAATTTATATCATATATTTACTAAGTATAATATAACTAATAAAATAAAAATAATAATAGAATATATTCATCTATTTCCCCATTTGAGATTGGATTTTGGGTATCTTCTTAGCATGACAATAAGGTACGAATACTTCTTTGAAGATAAGATTTGTGTTTTGTGGTCTGAAAAGGTGTTTATTTAGATGTTATATTTATTGATTGTTGAAGTGTTGATTTAGGTCTAGGTCTTGTACTTAATGCTTATCTCTTATCCAAATGGGTTCAAGTTATATGGGACCTATGTATTTAATGTTGAACTCTTATTCATTTAGGTTCTCGGTTTGGATGCTTTTTGCATAGAACTTATTTGCATTTTTCAATTATCTTGGTCGACATGAAACTTATTTGAAATATCTTTTGGTTTGGCTAACCTTGTTGTAATCTCCAATGATATATCATGTATATAAGGACTCTTGGTGCTTTGACAAAATGTAAGAGTAAGGTGTGAAGCAAGTGAAGTGCGTGAACCAATTCAAAAATCAGCAGAGTAGAGTTCAATGACAGTGGAAGAGAAGGAACAACAATAATAGTGTGTTGCTAGAGTGGATAGTGTTTTGCAGATCAGCTGCATTATCAAGAAAGTCTATCTTTATCTACTTTTAAGATGAGTAAGAACTTTAAGACGATGAGTCTTGGGTACTTGATTTTTGTAATTGTATCTTACTACTTTGGTAGTGAGCCTCTATATGTAAGTCTGGAGCAATGAGATCCTATTTGTACTATAAGGCAGTGGGCCTTCTTATCTAAATTGATTGTTGTATTGGCAATGAACCTTTGGTTGCTAGTTCGGAGAAGTGAGATCTTAATCTTGTGTAATCAAATTATATACTTAAGTGAATTATCTTTGTGGGCAAGTGCTCACTATGGTTATTCTCAATTTGGGGTTTCCATGCATAAATCTTGGTGTTCTTGTGTTGTTGGTTCTATTCTTTACTTACATACTGTTTCATGTGGGTGTTTATCTGTAATGTCCCTTTTCTAGAATAGAATTTAATAATAAATGATAAAAATAAATTATTAATTATTAATAATAAAATATTATATAATTTATTAAATCAACTATATTATTAAAATAATAATGAAAAGAATATAATACATATAATTGATAATTGATAAATAATATAAATATATTTGATATATTATCACCATGCGTTATAAATATAAATATAATTATATACAAGATATATTACACATAATCATAATTTAAATCTAAAAACATCCTATAATAATTTATATTCATTGTAAATTTATATCATATATTTACTAAGTATAATATAAATAATAAAATAAAAATAATAATAGAATATATTCATAGTAGGTATATATCATTTTTTTTCTATTAAGATAGTTTAGAAAACTGGAAAGTAAAGTAATTACAACAGTATTATCATCGGTACTTTAAACAGTATTTAACCCCAACCTTTACAACGTTTACAAAAAAGAGAGACATATACATAGTTACATTTCGCCATATGCCAAAAAGGAAACCATTACTATAAGTTCTAATCTCATTGAATTATTGCATTCGACCTTGTCACACTCAAAGGCCTTAACTGGTGGCTCCACAACAGCTAGGATGTTAGCTACATCTTCCTAGTTCATTTCTTTGTCCTCCTGGTTCTTTTTTATCAGCATATTCTCTTTCTCGATGTCAATACCTTTCTCTTTAACAAACAGGTTCAGACTGTCTCGTTCTTCGTTGTTTAGTTCATCAGCATAGCTATCAAAGTAATTAGCTAACACAATGTCTTCTTTATATATGATCATAGCTCTTTCTCGTATCAAAATCATGAATCTGTCCTTCAAAATATCAAGAATTGTAGACACCTAAGACATAAAATGAAAATGGGTGAGTTTACAATTAAACTCAGTAAGCAACCTCTTTTGTTGGAAAATATCTTCATTTCTCCTCTTCCAAAGAAACCATAAAATCTCAACAGTAAGAGCAAACCAAAAAGAATTAAGAGAAAGCCCAAAAGGCACATCAAACCTAGATAAAACTTCTTGCCAAGACAAACCAGGTCTACTATTCCAAATAACCGGGTTACCAAGAAATAAAGACCAAAATTTGGAAGCAAAAAAACATTCAAAAAATAGGTGGTCAAAGGTTTCAGGGCAACCCCAAACAGAGCATATCATAGGTTCCAGACCAAAAGGGACAAGACAAGAACCCACAACAAGCTTTCTAAGAATCAAAATCCATCTAAAGCATAGAATTTTTGGATCAACTCAGGAGTGCCAAAATAATTGAAACACATGGTGCCATCTAGATTCTGACAAATTAAAACCCCAGCTATGGTTAATATACTCAAATATGGAGGTGTTGTTCTTCAGCATGTTGTAAATGTTCTTGGTAGAGATACTCAATAACGAACCACCATCAGACCATTTAATATGGTTAAGGGCCTACTGAAAATCTAGAATTTTACTGGCAAATAGGGAACCAACAACTTTATTAATCATAGAATATGTCCTCTTTTGAGAATGAGGAACCCAAACTTATTTTTGATTTCCTCTCAGCCACTCAACCGGTTGTCAACCAAAATATCTTTAATGTGGGTAATGCCCTTGTTGTTCCAGGCCCTAGTAGAGCAGCCTTGGGTGAGTGCAAGAGGCTTATTATTGACATAAATGCTGCACCATATAGATCTGTCCATAACAGAGAATGTAGGAGAACTTCCAATAGCATTTTTAGAGAAAAGAAAACCTCTCACTTGAGTCCATGCCTTCCAGATGGAAGCAAAGACCTTTTAACCAAAGCATTTAATATCAAACTGACCAAACACAATATCGGCAAGGGGCACATTATTCCATTTCTTACCTTTCTTAATGGTATATTTTTTAATGTTGTTTCGAACCAAAACTTTCCAGAGCTCATCACCATACAGGTTGTTCAAGATCCATTTAGCAACAAGAGATGACCCATGGACTTGTAAATCCTTCAGGCCTAAGCCCCAAACCTTCCTCGAGGTGCAACACTAGTCCCATCTAACAACATGTCTCTTATTCTTCCCCATGCCATTTGACCACAATAAATCTTTTAAGATTTTTTCAAGCTTGTTGTTCTGATACTTAGCAAATAGCCATGACGAAGCATAATATATAGCATGGGAAGCCAACGCTTTCTGAACAATTTGAGCTATTCCACCTAGAGATAGCATGTGTGTTTTCCACTTCAAATGCTTCCTCTCAATCTTGGAGTAAATCCACTGCCACATATCCTTGAGAGTGGGCTCCACTGCAAAGGGAATGCCAAGATATCTAACAATGTCGTTAGGGTCATTCCACAACCACCATTTCTGAGTTAGCCAATCTAGAGCATTCTTGTTCCATCCTAGAACAGTTGATTTATGTGGAGCAACCTTGGCCCCTAAAACCAAGAAGAAGTACTGCAGTCTATTCATTGTATTGTTAAAGTTGTCAGGGGTGAGTTCAAGGAAGAGAGCGCTATCATCTACAAACTGAGCATTAACCAATTCATCTCCATTGGGTAGATTTATACCTCTAACACAGGGGCCAAGCTCAGTGGCTCTAAGAATATAATGTAGAGCATCAGCCACTATGATAAATAGGGATGGAGAAATGGGGCATCATTGTCTTATAGATATTTGAAAAAAATAGGTTCAGAAATATCTTTGTTTACTTCTATGACTGTAGAGGAGTCCTTGAACAACACTGAGATGATCCATCTACAATAATTCAGGGGGAATCCAAAAGATTGTAGCATACTAATCACAAAAGGCCATTCCACTCTGTCATATGCCTTCTCAAAGTCCAGAAGAACCATCGTTGCATTTTGATCATTCTTGTGAGCCCAATTCATGGCCTCCCAATTGGTGATAAGGTTTTCAAGAATGAATCTACCTCTAATGAAACCTGTTTGAGTAGCTGAGATGATTATGCCCATGATATTAGTAATTTTTCTTGCAAGAACTTTGGCAATAATTTTATAAGACAGGTTCAACAGTGTAATAGGTCTCTAATTTTTAACTTGTGATCTATCCTCATTCTTAGGTAAGAGCTTAATAATACCTCTATTAATCTTTTCACCCAATGTGCATTTGTCAAAAGCCTCATTATATACCTATAGTAACTCTTGGCCAATCCACTCTCTATTTTCTTTGTAAAATTCAATAGGCAACCCATCTAGACCCGAAGATTTTCCATTAGCCATGGCTCCAATGGCCTCTTCGATCTCCTTGAGGCTAATGCTCTGATCTAACATCTTATATTCTTCTTTGGAGTTTGTGTTAGGGATGAGTTTCATACATTCATCCAGAGCTCTATGACTGTTAGAGTTGAAATCAGAGGTAAATAGTTCTTTGTAAAAATTAAAAAATACTCCCATAATGTGTTTATTGTCCTTGGATAAGCTCGAGCTGGTTTGAATTTCTTCAATGAGCTCCCTTTTATGCTTGGCCTTGATAATACTAAAGAAATATTTGGTTCTCCTGTCACCTTCCTTAAGCCAATTCATTCTAGCTCTCACTTTCTGCCCTTGAATGTCATAGTTCTGAAACCTTCTCAGTTCATTCTTAATGCTAACTAATTCTTTCTCTAAGTGAGCATTTTGCCCCTCTTTCTGCAACTTCTCACTCACATACGACTTCTTCTGACAATTGGTCTCATCTTGTCTTCTGTCTATATTCATCTTTCTACCAATGGTCTGGAACATTTTCCTCTACACTTCCACTAGCCGTCCCCATTGTTCTTGTGGAGAAGAGGATTCCCTACTGAATTTAGATAAGAAAGTGACCATTCTGATGACATCTTTAGTGTCTTTATCTTGTAACAGGGTGACATTAAGTTTAGACAAATTGCCTTTCCATTTTCCATAGCTTTCTTTTTGAAAGACATCAATAAAAACATCACAATATATAGGGGAGTGATCAAAGATACTAGCCAGAAACTCTTTAATAGGGTAATTATCAGAATCTTGTTTTGTTAGGAATAACAATCCACCAATGCAACTGAGAGAGGGGGGGGGGTGAATTAGTTGTATGAAAGATTATTAAACTTTAAACTTTGAATAGCAGCAATACCAAATAAATGAACACAATGAATTCCAACACAATAACATAATATTTGTTGTCGAGGAAACCCTGTTAATGGTAAAAACCCTAGTGGGAATTAACACCCACTAATGATGTACTGAGAGTATAGTATCCTTGTTAGAAGATCTAACCCTGTTAGGAGCTGATTAAAACATTACAATACATAGTCATTGTTAGAGGACAGACCCTGTTAGGAGACAAGACAAGAAGTAGGCTCACTACCCAGGATTACTGCCCAAAGAAGGTTATGTCCACCTTCAGAACTCACTGTTCGCGACACAAGTGTATGAAAGGAATTACATAACCCTTGAACTATCTGATAGCAACTATCTTTGCTTGATCAGTTCCAATGAAGTATAAGGTTATCCTCTTTACATCTAGCAGACACAAGCTCGTAGCTTCCACAATCCTCTTTTACATCACATTCATTCTGCCTTATCTTTTCAAAAGAAAAGATCTTACGTATATGTCTTATTACAAAATAAATGATTAGGTCGGCTAAGTAGGATTTCCTAATATACAAATAATTACATTACTCCTTGCTAAGATACACATGGTATCTAAAACAAGTATATAACAATTATATATCAACAATTAAGGATTGACATCCGCAATCCATGCTTGCCATTCATGATACACGCTATAACTTTGAAGTTGACTTCCAAGTAGGTCTTCTCCAAAATACATGCCACAGCTGACATCATCCTTCTTTTTGTACCTTGCTAAGACCAGTGAACATTCTTCAGTACACTATCTGTCATCCCTTAAGCTCGCATACACTGAATCCTCATCACCTATAAGATATACTCAAAACTCAGAGACTAACTCTGTCAACTTCCACTATCATAGTCTAGCAACCAGTCTTCACCAAATCTTCTATAACTCAACCAACATGCAATTTTATATCATGTGATCTTAGATATAAGATCATAACACCTTCTCGTACACATAACTGTGTTTTCACGTTCTGAATCATTTGTACGATCTCCATACACTGTAATAACTAGTCTGTTCTCTTCATAGAAACATATGTTGACATCAGTGACAAAACACAAATGACAACAATAGTAATTCCAACATAACTCAATGTAGTGATTAAACATATTAAATGCATCCAACAATCTCCCCAATGCATTAGCAATATCCAACAATATCCCCAATGTATTAGCTATACAATCTTTCTTTTTACTTAACCATGAAATCAACTTTTTCCCACGGAAAAATGCACCTCCACTAGTATTCTTCATGTCGTCAATATTTCCTACCCAATCTGCATCAGTATAAGCATGTAGTTCAAAGTCATCATTTTTATCATACCATAAGCCATATTCCATGGTTCCTTTCAGATATTTAAATATTCTTTTTACAGCAGCTAGGTGTGTCTCTTTAGGATCTGTCAGATAGCTAGCCACAATTCTTACAACATTAGCAATATTCGATCTGGATTGAGTCAGATATTGTAATCTACCAACCATTGATCTATACTTGGTCTGAAAAAAACTCTTTGTTTCATCATTATTTGTTAGTTTATGACTAGTCACTATGGGTGTAGCACTTGGTTTACAGTCTTCCATTCCAAAAAAATTCAACATTTATTTAAGATACTTAGTCTAAGAGATAAAAATGTCATTTTTTCTCTGATTTATTTGCAATCCAAGAAAGAATTTCATTTCGCCTATCATGGACATCTCAAATTCATTCTCCATTTCTTTAGAAAATTTCTTACACATTTCATCATTGCCTCCAAAGATAATATCATCAACAAAAACTTCTATTATCAGAATTCCCTCTTCACTAGTTCTTAAATACAAGTTATTGTCAGCATTACCTTTTCTGAATCCAAGGCGAAGTAAGTACTTGTCTAACCTTGCATACCAAGCCCTTGAAGCTTTCTTTAGTCCATACAGTTCTTTCTTCAACTTGCATACCATGTCTTCATCTTCGGTAAAAGGAAATCCATCAGGTTGTTCTATGTATACTTCCTCTTCAAGATCCCCATTTAGAAATGTATATTTCACATCCATGTGATATACCTTGAAGTCTTTATGTGCAACATAAGCCATAAATAATCTCACAATTTCTATCCTAGAAAAAGGAGAAAATGTCTCTTCAAAATCTATGCCTTCTTCTTGTGAATAACCTTTGCAAACCAATCTTTCTTTATTTCTCACAACAATTCTTTCTTCATTCATTTTGTTTCTGAAAACCTGCTTAGTTCCTATTACATTTTTTTCTTTAGGTGTAGGAACCAATTTCCAAAGTGTTATTTTTCTTTATCTAATCTAAATCTTCCTTCATAGCTTTGATCCAAGATTCATCTCTACAAGCTTCATCAGTAGTCTTTGGTTCAACTTGAGAAATCAAACAAATTTCTTCCCTTGTCTTTGATCTAGTCATTATTCCTTGACTTGAATTACTAATAATTTGATTTTCAGGATGATTTTTCTTAACATACCTCGAAGTCTTAAGAATCTCAGTAGCTTCATTTGTGTCATCATCAGAAATCTCATTTTCACATTCAGTCTCAACATGTTCTTCTTCTTCTTCTGTAGTAGCCTCCTTGATCTCTGTATTCTGATTACAATCATACATTCTCTCTTGTATCTAAACTTTTCTTCTATCTTCACATTGTTACTTTCAATCATCTTCCTTAATCTCAAGTTAAAACATTTGTAAGCATTGCTTTTGGTAGAATAACCAAGAAAAATTCTTTCATCACTTCTAGCATCAAATTTTCCTATTTCACCATCTCTTTTGATATAGCATTTACTACCAAATATTTTAAAATATTTTATAGTAGGAGTATGATTAAACCACAATTCATAAGGAGTCTTACTTGTACCTTCTTTGATTTGAATTATGTTCAATGTGTATATTGTTGTCCCAATAGCTTCTCTCCAATGAACATGAGGTACATTTCCTTCTAGCAACATTGTCCTAGCAACATCCAATATTGTTATGTTCCTTCGCTTTGCTATCCCATTTTGTTGTGGAGTCCCAGGAGCAGAAGTTTGTCTATGTATTCCATGCTCTTTGCAATATGAATTGAATAGATCTGAAGTAAATTCTCCACCTCTGTCTGATCTCAGACATTTTATCTTTAAGCTTGATTCATTCTCTACTTTTTCTTTGAATATCTTGAATTTGTCAAATTCTTATGATTTTTCTTTCAAGTAAGTGATCCACATCATTCTAGAAAAGTCATCAACAAAAAGTATAAAGTACCTTTCACTATAGTATGATCTTGTCCTTGTCAGTCCACATAGGTCTGTATGAACCAGATCCAACTTTCCTTTTGTTGTATTTGATTTACTTTTATAACTGTTGTAGTCTGCTTTCCCATAACACATTGTCTACACAGTGTTAGATGATTTTACAATTTTTGGTAAGTCTCTTACTGCATTAGTCAAGCTTGCCTTCACAATATTATCAAATTGACATAACAAAACCTTATGTGCCATAACCAATTGTCATCTATCTTTGCAACAAAACAAGAAGCGCCACATGTGTTTAACTCAAATACATTACCTCTGGTTTTAGTATCAGTTGCAATCAATTTTCCTGTCTTACTTTTGATAAAACATTTCCCATCACTAAAATTTAATTGATATCCTTTGTCCATCAGTTGTCCAACACTCAACAAATTATGCTTAAGTCTATCAACAAGCAATACATTGTCAGTATTAGTCCTTCCATCCAAAGAAATAGATCCTACTCCTATGATAGGTTTAGAAATATTGTCACCGAATCTTACAACACCACCATCATAATTATTTAGTTTAACAAACTTGTTTTTGTCTCCAGTCATATGATGTGAGAAACCACTATCTATCACCCATTCAGATTTCTTGTCAACATGTGATACCAAAGCTTTTTCTTCATGTACTATTTTTTCATCTTTAATAGCAATAAATCCAATCTCTTCATAATCACAATCATCATCATCATCAAAAATACCTTCACTAGCATAGTAACATTCTTTTTCCTTTGAGTACTTAGGCTTGAAAAAATTATGTTTGTGCTTATGAACTCTTGTAGGACATCTAGATGCAAAGTGACCTATCTTATTGCATGAAAAACATTTCAAAGGTAAATTTCCTTCAAATTTACCCTTACCTCTTTTTTCTCTTCTAGCGATCAGGGCAACAAGTTCATCTAGCTTTCTTTCTTCTTCTTGTATATGTTCCCATTCATCAGCATACTCACCAAGCTCTTCCTTTATATTACCACTACTGGAGCTCACAATTCTAGATATTGTCTTCTTGTGTGTAGATTCTTTGAATGTTGTTTCAATCTTAAGTAAAGAATCTCCCAATTTTGTAGCTTCAAAGGTAGTTAACTTTGCAATCAACATTTCTCTGCTAAATTTTGCAGTGAAAGCTATAATATCTTCTATAGCCTGAACTTTGGTCTTGAAAATAGGTGTCAATGATTTAAGGATCTTCGCAATGACTTCTTCCTCTTCATAAGTACCTTCGGAATTTCTGATTTCAATAACAACCTCTATAACTCTTTGTACATAAGCCCTAATGTTTTCATCATCTTCCATTTGTAACTTCTCCATCCTTGTTTTCCAGTTTTGTAATTTTTCTTTCTTAGTAAACTTATCTCCTTCATACAATGCTTCTAATCATACCCAAATTTTGTGTGCTAAATCCATATCTTTCACCTTAGTAAATTCTCCTTCAGAGAGTGTGTTGATCAGTGCTTCCCTTGCGACCATGTTATAAGAAAATGTCTTATTTTCATCGTTAGTAGCTTTGTCTAATTCATTCTCAGTCTTCATGGTTACCTCATTCTTTGTAATCATCTGGTAGTCAATGCCCAAACATAGAAAATAAGTTCACATCTTGTTCTTTCAGCTGACAAATTTTTCAGGATCAAATTTTGGCCTATAGAATGCCATCTCTAAGATCACCTCAATCTATTAAGCTTTCTCTCTAAGGACCAGTAGCTTTGATACCAATCGTTAGGAATACCAGTTCACCAATACAAATGAGAGGGGGGGTGAATCAGTTGTATGACAGATTATTAAACTTTAAACTTTGAATAGCAGCAATACCAAATAAATGAACACAATGAATGCCAACACAATAATACAATATTTGTTGTCGAGGAAACCCTGATAAAGTTAAAAAACCCCTATGGGAATTAAAACCCACTAATGATGTACTGAGAGTATAGTATCCTTGTAAGAAGATCTAGCCATGTTAGAAGCTGATTAAAACATTACAGTACATAGTCCTTGTTAGAGGATAGACCCTGTTAGGAGTCAAGAAAAGAAGTAGGCTCACTTCCCCGAATTACTGCCCAAAGAAGGTTATGTCCACCTTCAGAACTCATTGTTCACAACACAAGTGTATGAAAGGAAATACACAATCCTTGAACTGCCCGATAGCAACTGTCTTTTCTTGATCAGTTCCAATGAAGTATATAGGTTATCCTCTTCTTTACATCCAACAAACACAAGCTCACAACTTCCACAATACTCTTTTACATCACATTCATACTACCTTATCTTTTCAAAAGAAAAGATCTTACATATATACCTTATTAAAAAATAAATGATCAGGTCGGCCAATTAGCATTTCCTAATATACAAATAATTACATAACTCCTTGCTAAGATACACACGGTATCTAAAACAAGTATATAAAAATTATATATCAACAATTAAGGACCGACATTCATAATCCATGCTTGTCATTCATGATACACGCTATAACTCTGAAGTCGGCTTCCAAATAGGTCTTCTCCAGAATACACGCCATAGCTGACATCATCCTTCTTTCCATACCTTGCTAAGATCAGCGAACATTCTTCAGTACACTATCTGTCATCCCTTAAGCTCACATACACTAAATCCTCATTGCCTGTAAGATATACTCAAAACTCAAAGACTAACTCTGTCAACTTCCACTATCATAGTTCAGTAATCAGTCTTCACCAAATCTTATGTAACTCAACCAATATGCAATTTTATATCATGCGATCTTAGATATAAGATCATAACACCTTCCCATACACACAACTATGTTCGCACATTCTAAATCATCTGTACGATCTTCATACACTGTAATAGCCAACCTGTTCTCTTCATAGAAATATATGTTGACATCAGTGACAAAACACAAATGACAACAACAATAATTCCAACATCACTCAACGTAGTGATTAAACATATTAAATGCATCCAACAATCTCCCCAGTGCATTAGCAATATCCAACATGTTTAGCATCAAAGACAGCAGAATCAAGGTAGATTCTATCTAGTCTACAATAGATCCTCTATTTTCCTAACTAATTGTTACACTAGGTATACCATTTTTATTTCCCCTCTAGCTTCATAGTGTCCATGGGATCTTTCATATTAAATCTCCTCTTAAAACTGGCCCAAAAAAAATATTCATTACCCTTCTAATTCTAAGTAATGCCTTCACATTTATCCTCTTTTTTCTCAATCATGTTGAAGTCTCCCACAAAAATCCAATGAGCCCTAGGTAGATTATTGGCTAGCCAATCTCAAAAGAAATTTTTGTCTCTATCATCATTAGTTGCATATATATTACAAATTCCAATCAATTTATTATTGAAACTGAAAAGAATCCAGTGTGCTCTATGCATGGGGAAGATCCTTCTCCCTCAAAATTCTCTGCCCATTTAGGGTTGATAAGAAATGCAGTACCTCCTTTACCCTTGTTGTGGTTGGTAAAAAGACACGTGGCTTTGTCCCATAGGAATTTCAAAGTATTGTATGCATGGTTCCCTACAACCTTGAATTCTTGAAGACAAATGATATCCTTGTATCTTAACCCATTGCACCATTTTCTGACAATGTACTTCCTATTAGGCATTTCAAGGCCGCGAACATTCCAGCTATGTATGTGTAACATCATTATCAACAATTTTTATTTTTATTTTGTGGGGGGGGGGGATTCTTTACAATTACACAATCTACTAAAGCATTCAGGTATTTTAGAACATTGTTGCTTACTACCTTTGTCCTTATTCTTGGATATAGAGTGCCTCTCTATCATTTTCCTCTTCTTTTTTGCATTCTTAGTAAGAAATTTAACAAAGTCTTCTCTTGTTTCTATCACCATATCACTCATTGTCTCATAGGGAACAATCTGTTTGTCACTATTAGCCTCAACACTTTCCATGTACTCAGGTGGAGATTTTCTTTGATCTAAAGATGGTTCTTGTCGTTTCCTATGGGACTTAGCTTTCTCTTTAATATTATCCAGATAAATTTGTTGGGCATTCTTCTTACTGTTGGTCTCACTATTGTTTTGTTTTGGTAGGCAACCAGTTGAGTGGTGGTGTCCATACTCATCCTTATTCTTCACAAGGATAATCTCTAGTTCGTCATCAAAAAGGGGGTTAGAAAGGGAAACAAATTTATTTCCAGCAATGTTGATTTCAAAGTTACCCACATTATTTTTCTCATTGGGGATGATACTGCTCTTTTCCATACTATTCTCTGCAGAACCTCCAGCATTATTACTCATCACATTCTCCACAATCTTATTATTATCCCCATTTGCATTATTAACAACCACCTCAAACGTTCTCTGAATATTATGAAGCGAGGGACATTATTTCCTAGTATGTCCATTAAGTTTACAATGAAAGCAAGCACCCAAATTTCCAAGGGGAAAAATTTCCCATTCAAAGGAAAATCCTTCCAAATCGAGAGAAATAATTTCAGGGAAATCAATTTCAGGATCTAGGGAAACAAGGGTTGTAGCATTTAAATGCGGGAGGGTAACTCTGGAATCTTCAACCTGCAGGACCGCCCCCAGAGGTTTCAAAATATGAGGGATGAAAGGCTAGAATTCAAGGTGATCATTCTTAATTTCAACCCACTGAGGAGAAGATCTAGCAACCATGTTTTTGAAATTACCATTAGGGGACCAAGGAAAAGCCCTAAAGAGAGACTAGCCAATGTTCCAGAAGCCTTTTTTAAGAATTCTTTCTTGCATGTTATTATTTTTAAGAAAAATCACAAATAGACCTTTCTACACCATCCTATTGAAGATAACATAAATACCAAGTTTTTTCCCCAGACATTATTAATCCAATCATCAATAAATTTCCTAGCCAGTAAGAATTTATTATCCATATAAACAAAGAAAACAGCAACATTTTTTAGCCTACTATGTTGAGATTTGATTGCTCTTACCATGTCTTCATTTGGGGTCAATGAAAGTGTTTTCAACCCAAGACGAGGGAGCTTACCCTTTTGTCCCGCTCCGGGGTCTACAATTTTGACGATGCCACCATTTCCCATTCCACATCTATCGACTCAGGAAACCAGACCTCCATTGGCTCCGAAGGCATCCTTTCTGATAATCCTTTAATCAAAACTCGCTATTTCTGGGCACTTGGTACCAAGATTTTTTGCCAAAATGTCTTTGAATGGCTTACTAAAAACTTGCGGAGCTTTCGTATTAATACCATTATCAATATCTTTACTTCCCCTCCCTGCTTCATCATAGTTTCATATGCCATCTACACACTCCATATAAATGAAACCAAACACATCAATGATCTCAAATGATTGACCCTAGATGGTACCAGAGGCTGAACAAAAGGACACACGAGGAGTGCAAAGAGAAATAAATGCAAACAAAGTGAAATAAAAGGGACATAAAATATCCAAGGAAGGGACACACAAATCAATGATACATGACTCCACCAACATAAGCCACGTAGCCTCTGCAAGTACATGCAAAGGGATCCACTTGCCCAACTTCTATATATCATATATTAACTAAGTATAATAATTTAAATAATAAAATAAATATAAATTATAAACATAGCGACTAGCTCATATGTCACGTCCATTGGAAATGATACATATTAAATTCTTCACTCTAGAACAAAGGGAGACATCAACAACCAAGTTGAACATGATATACAACTAGAAACGACACTCACAGAGGATATAATTTGGAGATTTTAATTTGGTAGCCCCCTTATCACCATGGATACAAGTGAAGGGAGAATCATATTTATCATTGATAAAACATTCAGTGGGAGGCAATCACACAAATGACGTCTATCAAACAGGCACGTCTGAGATCATTCAACCACTCCACAAACTTAGCAAATGCATTTCTCTAGTAGTCTCAACAGTACCAATATGAATAGGTGATGAACATTGAAGTTGTCAGGCTTATTATTATAAGATATTAGAAGTTAGTAGTTGGACTTGAAATAATAATTCCTCTGAAGGAATTCAACAATATCGGCGAGTCTATAGTAGAAGATTGATGTCAAGTTTTACTCCTTGAGACTACAGTGGAGGAGTGTTTTCCTATTCATTTCAAGGAGACATTGTGGGCCATTAGATGCAACCATCATTGGGGATATAAGGCTATAGTTACAACTCAAAAAATAACAAATCTTCTGATTCATAACTCATATTGGATACAATTTACGTAATTGGCAGAAACAAAGTCATCTTCATTGAGATCCCTCAATTACTGGAATAGAGGTAGCCTTTCAGTCGTAGTTGAAATCCATACTCGCCTACCTTCCTTTGAGCCTAAGCACTACACCTTTCACTTACAAAGAGAGTAACAACATCAACATAGAAAATATTGCTAGAGTTAGTGCAATAAATACAATTATACAAAACATTTCATTTGGCATAATTCTACTCACCTAATCTGAGATAGTAGTGAGATTCCAAAGCAATGGCCTTATATAAGTAGTTGATATACATATAAATATGCTTGACATAAAGTTGACATTTTCTATCACATAAGTTGGACTGAGATCATATACCATAAAAAAATAGAAAAATTGAGAATTTAAGGTAATAATCCCAAATTCCCAACTAATATAGAAAGGGGTCGTTACATTATCATGACAGTGAAGGAACATCTTACTGATCTAACAAAGCATCTAGAGGTAGATTTGATCCAAACATAAATCGTTGCCATGTGTTGAAAGTAGATTGCAGACTAAAATAATAAAAATAGAATTAGAAGATAAAAGATAAGAACACACAAACACAGACATAGAGATTATAGTGGTTCATCTAGCTATTCTGGATTACATCCACTTTACAAGGAGGGCATATATCTCTTATTAAAAATACAATCTGTTACAATACAACAACAACTCTCAACTCTTATTTCCTATTACATTGCATGGTCAAAGACCTTCATAGCATCTGCAGATGATAGGGAATCTGACGGTTACAGACAACAGAAGATTGGGTTTCATAGTTGTCTGTTGAGCCGTTACATTGTAGAACTGTTACAATCTCCCACTTGAAGTCCAATCAATGCTACAAGGTGAGCTACTCAGAGATATCCCCCACTTGGTGCTTATGGCTATGTCGTCACAATGTCGAGAGAAGTCCTACAGAATTTGAACTTCTCTCACGATATAACCTTTGTGAATGCATCAGCCAGATTGACCTTTGTATCAATCTTCTCTAACTATAATCTTCCCTCTTCAAGAGCATGACAGATAAAATGAAATCTAGTTTCAATATGCTTTGTGTGACTGTGGAAAGCTGAATTTTTGGCCAAATGAATGGTGTTGTTGCTATCAGAGAATAGAGTAAATGTGGATTGTTTAAATCCCAACTCTCCAAACAATCACTGTAACCATATTAGCTCTTTATCTCCCTCAGCGAGAGCAATGTATTCAGCCTCGGTGGAGGAAAGAGCAACCACTTGTTGCTTCCGAGAAGTCCAACTAATCGTTTCCCTCACAAAAGTAAACACATAGCATGTTGTTGACCGCCTTGTATCTAAATCTCCATCCATATCAGAATTAGCATATCCGCAAATACAAGGGGCCTTACTGTTAAAACATAAAACATGAGAGGAAGTGCCTCTCAAATACCGAAGAGTCCATTGAACTGCTTGCCAATGAGTTTTACCTGGATTAGTCATAAAATGACTCACAACTCCCATTGCATGAGCAATATCTGGATGTGTGCTAACCATGGCGTACATTAAACTCCCAACTGCGGAAGAGTAAGGAATACCAACCATCTCATGTTTTTCTTCCTGAGTAGAAGGACACATTTTAAAAGACAATCGAAAATGATCAGCCAATGGAGTGGCAACCGATTTTGCACTTGACATATTAAATTTTTCTAGAACTTTGAGGATGTACTTTTCTTGAGATAACTAAATTTCTCTCTTATGTCTATCTCGGATTATATCCATCCCAAGAATCCTCTTCGCTGCCCCTAAATTTTTCATGGCAAAACGAAGAGACAAATGTGTCTTCAGCTCATGAATGACTCTCATAATGTTCCTAGCAATCAACATATCATCAACATACAATAGCAAGATCAAAAACTCACCAGTTGGAAGCCTTTTGAAGTATACACATGGGTCTGATTCGCAGCAAGTAAAACCTTGCTGAGTCATGAAGTTATCAAACTTTAAATACCATTGACGCGGGGCTTGCTTCAGCCCATATAGGCTCCTCTTTAACCTGCAAAATAAATGCTCATGCCCCTATTTAACAAAGCCTTCCAACTATTCCATATATAATTCTTCAACAATGTCCCCATGTAAAAATGTTGTTTTGACATCGAGTTGCTCAAGCTCAAGGTCCCATGCTGCTGCCATGCCAAGTACCAAATGAATGGTCTGCATTTTAACCACTGGAGAAAAAATCTCATTAAAGTCCACACCCTTCTGCTGAGCAAATCCCTTCACTACTAGTCTGGCCCTGTATCTCTTTCATCCTCCATCTTCCTCTTTTATGCAATAGACCCATTTATTTTTCAAATATTTATGGTTTGGTAGAAGAGGAACCAAATCCCAAGTCTGATTTGTGTTTAAAGACTCCATTTCATCATTCATGGCATCCATCAAGAATACTGAATTAACATCAGAACATGCCTGTTTAAAAGTTTGTGGCTCTGCCTGATCAGAGCACAAAGAGAATAAAAATTTGTAATCATCAAAATTTTGAGGGTGTTTTCTCTCTTTGGTAGACCTCTGTAAAGGAATATTTTGATTAATATCTGGTGTTTGAAGAGAACCGAGAACCTCTGTGTTTTGAATGCCATATATTGGACTGACATATTGTGATTCTAGTAGTCCGAATGCCATAGGAGGCTGATTGGAAGGGTAGGGGACTATGGAATTTGAACCCAATTCCATGCTATGCACTATTTGTGTCATGTATGGTGTACCAGAGCCCACGCATGACATGGTGGAGCAAGGGGAGGAAGCAGTAGGGGGCATGGGCTGCTCTCCATCTTTCCACAAGTGAGGGTCTTGCGCAGGGTAGTTTGGAAGAGGCTGGGTGGGGGATTCAACATCCCATGTAGCATGGTTTGCTGTGAGGGGAGGCACATTGGATGGTATTCGCAGGGGGTGCATAGAAAAATGCCCTATGGCACTCAGATTTTGTCCTGTAGTAGCTTCATTCTCCAGCGATGAGTTTCTAGAGCGCATGGGAACAAGAGGGGGGGATTGTGAAATAGATTTTGGGGCATTTCACAATTTATGGTACCCTACGATTTGGGAATACTTGGCATTGACATGGGATTTAAAGGTGTAATTTCAGGGGTGTTGTTAAATAGAGAACATGGCATTGAACTAGTGATAGTAGAGGATGTAGCAGGAGTGTGAGGAGCCACAAAAATGGTAGAGGGATGGAATGTCACCCGTGGAGTTCTATGTACATTGTTTCCATTGTCAAACAAATCAAAATTGACAAAACTATTAGAAGTAGAGGTCTGATTATGAAAACCTTAGAATGATTTCTCATTAAATACTACATCCCAACTATGAATCACTTTGTGATTGACTGGATCCCACAAATGAAAACCAAACTAGTCTTCACCGTACCCCAAAAATACACATTTCTTGGATTTAAAATCCAATTTCATTCTCTGCTCCTTATTAATGTGAGTGTATGCATCACATCCAAAAACACACAAATGAGAAAAATAAATTCTCTTACCAATCCACCTCTCTTTCGGAATATCAAAATTCAGACGTGATGAAGGAGCTCGGTTTATTAAATAAACCATTGTATTACATGCCTCTACCCAGAATTCCTTCCCCAAACTAGCATTAGACAACATACACCGAGCTCTCTCTAAAATAGTTTGATTCAACCTCTTAGCAACACCATTTTCTTGAGGTGTATAAGGGACTGTTTTAATCCTCTGAATACCATGATCTGCACAAAATTGGTCAAAATCCGAAGAGCAAAACTCACCACCATTGTCCGTTAGTGGACATTTTATTTTTCTTCTAATCTGATTTTCCACCATAGCCTTAAAGCTTTTAAATTTTGAAAAACTTCTGATTTCTTATGTAACATATAAACCCAAAATTTGCGAGTGCAATCATCAAGAAATGTAACAAAATAATTAGCACCACCGATAGAAGTTACCTTCGTAGGACCGAAAACATCGAATGAATAAGCTCTAATGGAGATGATTTCTTCTAATGATCCATCCTTACGAAGCTGGTGTGATTTTTTTTTCCATAAAGGCAATGCTCACATAATTCCAAATCAATTGATTTTAGACCTGGAAGTTGGTCTCTTTGAAGCATGACTTCAAGACCTGTTCTGCTCATATGACCAAGCCTCTTATGCCAAAGTTTGGCATTGCTATCCGCAACCACCATGGCTGCTCCCACTTCACCATTACACTCTAATGTGTATAAACTTCCAGTTTTCTGCCCTTTTTCTAAAATTAATTGACCTTTGGACACTTTCCAAGAAGCTAGATCAAAGCTAGCATTGCAACCTTGTGTATATAGATGACTAACAGAAATTAGATTACACTTAAGTGTAGGAACATGCCTAACATCTTTTAAAATCCATTTGCTTCCATTTTTTAGCAACAATAAAATATCCCCTTTTTCGACAATATCACATTCTTTATTATCCCCAAGAAAAACTTTGCCAAACATACCTTCGTGGTAATTTGTGAAAGCACTTCGGCATGGAGTTGCATAAAATGAGGCACCGAAATTGAGAACCCATGAGCTTGAATCTGTGTCACTGGCTACAAGTACCAAAGCTCCATCAATTGTAGCATTAACGCCAACATTGATAACATTATTTTGAGCCCTTTTGTAGTTCCAACATTGCTTCTTTGTGTGCCCGAATTTTCCACAAAACCAGCATGTGCCATTTCTTCCTCTCGATTTCAAGTGATGGCTTGATCTACCTCTTCCATTATTATTATTGTTTCTTCCTCTCTCATGACTTCTGCCTCTATTGCTTGTGCTCACAGCTGTTAGAGCATCACCGGAAGAGGGTTCTTGATGCTTCCTTCGCATGTCTTCACTAAGTAGTGTGGCTGCTACTTCATCAAATTTCAATTTGCTCTTGGCTGCAACGGAAGTGCTTATAGCCATTACAACTCCTTCCTAGCTGTTCGGAAGAGAGCATAATAGTAATATCATCTTTATTTCATCATCTAATGAGATGCCAACCGAAATCAACTGAGTAACTAAATTATTGAACTCGTTGAGATGATTCGATAGCACTCCTAATTCTTTCATTTTCAGATTATATAATTTCTTGATGATAAATACTTTGTTCAATGCTGAATCTATCTCATATAATGAAGATAACTTATCCCACAGTTCTTTCGTGGTCTTCTCTGTCGAAACATTGAAGAGCACATTGCTTGATAGAGATAAAAAAATCATTGCCTTTGCTTTCTGATCAATCTTCTCCCAATCTTCATCCGACAAAGACCCTTTGCCCTTAGTTTTTCGAGGTAAAGCTTGTTGCAAATCCTTCTTGACAAGAAATGATTCTATCTGCACTTTCCATAACCCGAAGTTCTGCCCTAAAAACTTTTCAATCTTCCATTTGTCTGCCTCTTCCACAGCGTCTGCAAATCCTCACCAATTTCCAAAAAATTGAACGAGCTTAACCAACCCTGATACCAATTGTTGAAAGTAAATTGTAGACTAAAATAATAAAAATAAAATTAGAAGATAAAAGATAAGAACACACAAACACAGACACAAAGATTATAGTGGTTCATCTAGCTATTCTGGATTACATCCACTTTACAAGCAGGCCAGATATCTCTTATTAAAAATACAATCTGTTACAATACAACAACAGCTCTCAGCTCTTATTTCCTATTGCATTGCATGGTCGAGGACCTTCATAGCATCTGCGAATGACAGGGAATCTGATAGTTACAGACAAGAGAAGATTGGGCTTCATAGCTTTCTGCATAGCCGTTACATTGCAAAACCATTACACCATGCACCAAAATGAGAGTGATAATTGGAAGTGGAATTAGAAAGTTACCTCATGATGGCAAGGAAGTTGAAAAAGGCATAGGTGGCATTCATGCCATGAGCATGGAATAGATAATCATGCAGGGATTCCTAGCATAAAGGTAGCTTCAATGGCCTCCATGATGACAATAACACAGTAGATGTGCAGAAGCATATTTAGTTGTAGATCTTGTATTCTATATAAGCCTCCCGACATCTATAATAGGGTACTTTTGAAAGAGAACACTTAGAAATAGTTACAATTTCATTCTTAGACCTTAGCTTTGTATTCAGTTAATCCAAAAAGAAAACATATCAAATTGTGCCTAGTTTGCATTTGTTGTGTGTTTACCATAGTTTTGTGGATGATTTTAACGTTGTATCAATTTTAAATGGACATAGCTATTAATTGTTGTGGTTTCTGACTTATATAATTTCATCATAGATGCATAGTTCATTGAATTGTGTTTTATACTCTATCATATGTAATTATTTGTGATTTAGGGTTATATTATGCCATTTGATGAACAAAATTCATATGGAATAATTGTTTTAGCGAGATAATGGAATCATCTCTTGCAAGTCTTAGTGGGTGATTATTACAAAAATATTTGAAGATTTTTCTCTGTGTTTGTTTGACTTTTGACCTTTGCATCCTATTCTCTTTTGACCAATGAAGAATTTGTGGCAGTCTGTACTCAATCTTTTGGGGTTGCTTGTTCCTTTTATTTTTGAAGGGGGATTCAATGTGTCTTAAAATATTCAGTGCATCACCTTGGTTTAGTTGTTTTCTTTGTTTTTCCTTCCCCTTTCTATCCCCTCGAAGCACAATGAGCCAACTTCTAAAATCTTAGAGAATACTTTGCATAGTGCATTAGGTCCCCCAAATGAAGAGTTTACCTAAGGTTGTTTCCCTTAAGTGTAAACTTTAGGGATCACTAGTAAGTAACTGTAGTGAGGCCTTCTTGCAAACAATGACCAGGACTACACATTTTGAAAAGAAAGAAACTCATAAGTCTAAAGAAGTTTAAAGATTAGTGGAAGAGAAGATAACCTAAAACTATAGAGCCTAAACTTGCACAAACAAAACAAAAAATTTCGAGAGCCTTATGAGAGATGATCATTCTTTAGCTGCAAGCAATCTTCTACCTACATAGGTAAGAAAGGTTTCTATAGTCCACTATAAAAACTCACCTATAAGTGTAAGAGCTTCAAAGTGCAAGTTATTTTCTTTTGGCTTTAATTTTTAGCATTTAAAAAGGCTATAATTAGTTTTAATCTTGGTGGATTTGTTTGAGAAAAAATAGTTTTAAAAAATAATATAGACTAGTTGATCCATTACTTGAATTGTTTCATCATGTCATTCCAACATGTCCATTGAAGCCCAAGGTTTACCTCCTCTTGACTCTGTGTTCATGCATTTTTAATTGAAATAGGAGACTAGACCTCAAGCTATGTTTGGTACTTCAATTTTAAAGAATTTTTGTTTGAATGTTTTTCGTTGGCTTTCTAAATACGATGTTGTAACTCAAGAGAGTGTGAGCTCCTAAAGGATTTTTGGAAGAACAATTTATTATAATGTGTCCAAAATCAATAGAAAGACAAAACCTCATATTTATAAAATGTGTCCAAGTGCTATGACATGATAATATTTTGGATTAAATAATATCCTTACTTAAGTCTACCATTATAGAAACCCTCACAATTTTTTGTTGAAAACCATTTGAGGTTTCACACATTTAATGAAATCTCTCAACTTTCTCATTAGTAATTGAATCAAAATATGGTACCTCATATCCAAAAAGGGATTCTCTAGTCCTGCCAATAGAGGATATGTGGTAGTCAAATGTGTGGTTAGGTCAAAGAAATGAGCCAATAGACTAATGCACAAACAACACTTTCCAAAGAATTGTGGTCCACTATTCTTCAAAATCACAACCCACCTCTACTTAGAATAAACCTCCATCTAATAATGAATTGGAGCTTCAATGCTTTACTAAACATCCTTTGTCCAATTTTCAAAATCAAGAATAGGTCTCTTGCCTTGGCAAATTAAAGACCTTTAAATATTTTCTTCCAATTTTCATCATCTAAGGCTATAATATGAACCTCTTCAATCAATTTCAAGGGGTCAATCTCTAAGGAAATTAATCTTCTACATCTTGGAGCTACCTATGTCACCGATGACAATCATAGTTTCTCATCTTCCTCCAATCATTTACCCGAGCTCTTGCATCAGCAACTCAGTAGGGGGTGATGAAATCAAGTTTTGCTAAATTATAGTGGGTAATAATCTAGGGAAACTTGAAAGGATTGAGGTTTGCAAAAAAAACATATAATTTGTGAAAATAATTGGGGGTATTTTTTTCTCTTCAAGCACCTTATAAGATTAATTTTTTTCACATAATGCATGCTTAGACTCTTGGATTACGGTTTCAGAGTTGGGTTTGAAATTGTCTTGTAAGGATTCTTTACCCAAGAAATGTTTACTAGGCTTACCACTAATAAACACCACACCATTCCATTTGTATTTTGATGGCTACTCAACCATTGGTGTCTTACCATAATACAACTTTTTCCTTTTTTGTTTTCTTTGCACCATCCTTGCCTTCGCTCTTTTTGTTTTTGCACATATTTTCAATCTCAAACCTTTGTTGAGGGTCCTTAAGTTTTGTGTTTTTAGTATCATCATCATTAAATTAGCACATTGGGTGAAATTAAGATAAGATGATTCTATTCTCCCATGGAATCAAATTATAATAATTTTTAACATAATTCTATTGGATGAAAGTCAAGTTTCTAGTTTTCTAAGAACTTTGTTACTCAATTTCATAGACTGAAATATGATGTTTCTTATCATAACAACAAAAAAAATTGA